>CM055076.1:10826988-11426988 GCA_029204045.2 Tillandsia leiboldiana
CCCAAAGATATCATACAATAACCTCGAGTACAAAAACTCATAGCTCAACAGGGAGAATCTCAAATACAACATCAGTGTACCAGCTCTCAATACATCATCCTCACTACAACAGTCTCTCAAAGAGAAAAATAATAGAATCTACCGACTATGCTGAAGATCTCCTCAAAGGGGGGGGGGTGTACCGCTACTCTCCAATGGGTCATGATCTAGCTCGCTACTCCCTCACCGCGAACAGCACCGCAGAAACGGCAACACCCGCCAAGACTCTGCAAACAAGGGAGAGAAAGGACAAAAAGGGGAAAAACCCCCAACGGGGTGAGAACTACGCAAAAAGGGAGTTCTCAGTGGGTATCGCCACAGGCCCGACGATCTGCCCACCAAGACCACTAGAGGCAAAAGATAACTAATGCAGTAAGACTTAAGAAGAAACAGATGACACTCTACAGCTACCATGCCTCTATCTGAATGCTCAAATGGGGAAACTCTGATAAATATATGCAACACTCGCACACGAGGTGCTCATCGACCCAATCGAGCTGACTGCCACATCGGGTCCAGTCAAACCTGCGCCCACTTACTACAACCACCTCCCGCTGACGGGCAGGAATTACGTAGGGACGTCCAAACGGACTAACTCGCTATTGAGTAGTGGCTCATGCAGGCTATAGTCATAATCCATGCTCTCTCTCTCAGAACGATAGACTCAAGATGCTCAACCTCTCACACAATGGTCAAAGAACCCACAACGACCACGGGACCACCGTCAAACCCCGAACGGTTCCCAACAATACTAGCACTGGTCTAAACACAGCTACTAGACTCCACTCGGTCCCCAGGCACGAGCTGTAAAACAAAGTATCTGCCTGAATAAACCCAATCGATAGACCAGTAATCACTGGTACTGCCTGCTCTGCTGTCGAACTCAAGGACCCAGCATGGTGCCCGGCGCTCACACCGTGGAAAGCCTACTCTGCTGTCGAACTCAAGAACCAGCATGGTGCCCGGCGCTCACACCGTGGAAAGCCTACTCCGGAGTGGCACTCGAGGGGAGCGACCCACACGAGTAGTAAAGTATCACAAGCATCTCTGTATCAAGCCTCTCTGTAACCAATGTCTCACAATAGCAGGACTGGATCAAGACTATGATCAAAGTGGGAAACTCCGTCCACTAATAAAACCCCGATCTGATGCAATAGTAAACATCCGGTCAACCGCCCAAAGTCCGCGGTCGCCGCAATAACCCACAACCCACAATTGGGTAAAATAATCAAGATCCGGTCAACCGCCTACTGTCCGCGGTTGCCGCAATAACCCACAATCCAACATCAAGCACACCCTGTCTCTGACCCTAAGGTCCCAGCTACACTATCCCAAACCTCTGCTCGAACCCGAGCAACATGACTCAAAAGTCTAAATAATAAGGAGAAAGAAAGCAATCATGGTTTCTCCTAAGTCAAGTCCCAATATGAAAGTGTAGCAGTAAAAGATGGCCTATCTAGATGTCCATACAAGCATGCATTTGTCCTCAAAGCAAAATAAAGAAAGATAAACCTCATGCCGAAATTATCAATGACCATACCTGTCCATAATCCTCAATCCAAAACGGCTCCTCAGAGTAGAAACCTGCACATAACTACATAATCCTATCCCAATGCATAAACCAGCCTCATAAAAGGTTATGTGCTAATATGGCATGATAATTAATCATATATGGTAACCTTGCCTTAGGTGGGCTTCCACTAATCACCAACATGAATATTTGATTATACCATTGTCATACTATGAGAAATTCACTTGCAATTTCCATAAAATCCTCACTGTTAAACTTACCGATCAATTCCAGCTATTGTACCGTACACCTGCATGCAATGCTAACATATAACAATATAGAGAACCGTCCACCGGTTCCGGGAATAAGGCACCCACCTGAAAAGCTGACTGTCCAAAGCCCAACAGCTGAAAACACCAGATAACTCTAATCCCTTGCTCCAATAAGTTCAGCACACCCGTAACTCTCCTGGCACAATACAAAGTCCATTATTACACATACATTCCAAAATCTGCTCTCACACACACATACCACAACAGTCCCAGAAATGCTTAATTTTCACCTACAGCAAGAGCCCAGAAAATTCCCAGAAAAATATCACCGCGATCCTCGCGTCGATAGCTTCGCAACGGTAGCTTGCACGCCCAAATCTGAGTTCGGTAAGCCAAGATATAAATTTGACAGGGGGGTACACTCACAAGATTTCAGCACAAAAAGACTGTAGCACTGTACACAGAGAAACAGTGATTTTCACCTCTGATGAAATCTCAAAAAAATCCAAGAGAAATACGAGCGCGTTCCTTGCGATCTGAAGATGAAAAAGTTGTATAAGCTCGTTTCCGTCTGACGCTCGTGCGCAAAGATATGGCCAAAACACCTCGATGCTGTCCCACAAAGCCAAACAGAAAATGGGTCACAGTGTTGCCTCGGGATCCGTGCCGAAAACTCGAAACGGGAAAGCATGACCAAAACGAAAGACGAAGTCCTACCTCTTATGAGTCTGCCGGCGCAAGAATCACTACAAAATGATCTCGGGGTAGCCCAGGGGAGCTAAAACACTGTCGCTGCGCCGAAAAAGAACACAGGAAAGCAACGTTGCGTCGCGCCGTAAAATGGGAAACCTCGGGATTCGAGCCTCCAAAAATCCTAGAACTTGGTAGGAAGATCAAGGGTGAAGAGGTGAACAACTTTGCTTGAGGGGGCTCGGGCAGAAAGTGAAAGGGTTGAGAGAAAGAAAGCAAAGAAGGGGGCTCGGGTTGGTATAAATAGTGCAGGAGAAACAATTGCAAAAATACCGAATGAGTCCAGGTTTCGGGCGCCAGGGAATTTTCGGGCGGCTACAGTAATGGGCCCGGCCCATTACTGTTCAAGCCCGAAACGCTGCGGGCCGGCCACGTAGCCCACTACACAGGATTCCTGGGCCCCGCTGCACCCGGCGCACCTGCGCCAGCCAATGGCGTCGCGCCACGTGGCCCCGGCAACCCGTGCACCGCGCACGTCGCCCCGTGCACCGCGCACGTCGCGACTGCCCCGGCCGTACGGCCACCTGCACCGCCGTACGGCCACCTGCCCCGGTCACCAACTCCACCGGTTGCGTGGACCGGGAGCACAACACCGAACCAATCACCTCATGCCACGTGTCCCCCCGGTCTACCGTGCACCCGGACCAAATTCCGTGGACCGCGTCTGCAGCACCGGCCAACCGAAAAGCGCCACGTGGCCCGCCCCCGGCGCACGACCTCCGCGGTGGACCGCGCTCCTGCCCGCGCCCTCAGCCGCCTGCCCGCGCCCTCAGCCGCCTGCCCGCCGCCGCTAAACGCCTGCCCGAGGCTGCGCCGCCGCCCGCCGACGCTGCCCCGCCGCCGCCGGCCGCCGCGGCGATCGCCGGAGACACTGTTCCGGCGTGAACAGTACCCGCAAGCTCAAAAACATTAAGTAAATAGCCCATCTTGACCGTTTTCGCGCGCTGATTCCAAAAACGGCGTCCATTTTGCCAAATTCCACTCCTATAATTTGCCGAAGGCTCCCGGAAAGGTATTTCTAATCCGAATTCCGCGCCGAGCCTAAATTCGATATCCACTCCGCGCGTAAACTCTTCTAAACATCCGATGGGGTCCCCCGATTACCTACGAGATCCATTTTAAGCCCCGAGTCCATCTCTTGTGTCCAAATTGGTGCGCGAACACCGCCGACATGCCACGTAGGCTTCCAGAAGCTGCTGGTCACACTGTAGAAGCCCTGCAAAGATCCGGGTCACCACATCCTCCCCCACTAAAAGAAAGTTTCGTCCTCGAAACTAAGGCAACTCCCAAGGAGTCTCAGAAACCAGGGGTCAATATTCAACACCGCCGTCTCCAGCTCCCAAGTCACCTATCACTCCCCGTGATTACTCCTCAGCAACAACAACAGCAACAACCAGTACGGCATAGCCCGATTGCGCAATTCCCTCATCTCACGAGTCGGAATTCGCAACGGGCGTCCCTCGTACTCCAAACTCTCACAGACCCCCAAAAGGAACGAGTCAATCACGGGCGAGGGGTCCAAAACATAACACTCTTGAGCTGAGACGCAGAAAAACCTCCAAACTCCAACAAAAGACTGGGGGAAAGGAACAAACAGCCTGAGTAACACGCTCTAAAATCACTCCCAAGAGCCAGCTCAACCAAAGCGACCCGAATCACATCCACACAAACACTTGCACAGAAAAGGGGCCCAAACAAGCAGGGGTTCACACTCGGTCGCCCTCAACACTTAACCACCTAAGTGGATTGCTCAGCCGCAGCCTCTCATCAAAAGGGATCCTCTGGGACACAAACTCAAACTTTGTACACCAGAATGGCCCCACACAGTGCCAGCTATGGAACCGTCAAACTCGACTCCCAAATAGCTCTTCTGCTCCAGGCATCCGCCACCACAGTGGCTCTGTCGGGGTGATACTGGATGCTCACAAAAATCCAATGGTGGCTCTACAGCCACTACGGGAGGTACCACTACAACTCACAAATCCATCTCCCACCACTGACTAGGTTAGAATCGGCGCTGGTACCAATCTCATCACCCGGTCATCAAGCTCTGCTGGCACTATCCGGTCCAAAAACTCCTCACCCCAACAATGACCGTCGATCTCGGCCAGTCTTAAATAGCATCCACTTTGGCCGAATTTCCACCGCCGCCCCTTCGGCTAGAAGAAGTAATCCAGGAAGATATGCCCTCGAAGCTAAAACTTGCACCACAACGACTTGGCAAAAAGCTTCTTCCCCACAGACCTTGTCACACCATATACAAATGCTGCACAAGCTCTAAATCACTCAGGGAGGGGGGTAAAACCAAAATATTCCTGGAGGATGCCGCTATCAAACCGTTCAAGGCCAACTGAAACACAGAATTCCTCAATCTAGAGGCAACAGGGCATTAGTCAATCCATTGGCTTCACTGTACTCGTAATGCCCCTACTGTGTCCTGAACACCATCTAGACAATGCCCTCAGCTGAAATTCCAAATTGGCGCAGGCATCATACAATAACTGCCGGAATATAGCTCCTTCAAAAGGTTCTAAATAATACCTGGACCTGCCTGGACTCCAATCCCAAAGGGCTCTCACCGTCGTGTATCAACGACGTGGCACTAGGTCAAACAGACCCTCTATCCAACAGATCCCTGCACCGGTGCGATCAACTCTCCCAGCTCTTACCGATAATCCAAGTGGTGCTATTGAGGTTGGCGCGGTTTCCAGAACCACGTCAACCGCAATCTCAATCTCCCTAACAGGCGGCATAATCATCAACTCGAGTGGACTCACACCCGGGATTTCGCAGCAATAGAAATATCCCTCGGTCCCGGCGCCACCATAAGCTCCTCTCACACAGTCGCTAAACCCTGTGTGCTCGAACAATCTCCCCATAACAAGCCTCCTTTGTCTGCCTCGCAAAAGTCACAATCAGCACCCTCTCTGCACTTAACCATCCAGTGGTGCCGTGCCAACCAATCCCAAGCACTGGGTCAAAACATCGAACTGCCACCCATATCAAAAGGTTTGCTGGTATAACTCATGGTCTCAACGACACTGAACAAAATCCACAAGCCTCCTTCACATGCATAACACCGATGGTATCCTGTACCTCTAGTGCACGTGGTAATAATTCTACCTTTAGTCCATGCCGGAAAGCAAAGTGCACTAACTCCGACTGCTGTGATGAAATCACACCTGCAACAACCCGATCCACTGCCGTGGCGCCCTCCAACCAGGCGGCACAAGCTCATCCACACGATGCAAGCGGTTGTCGCTTAGTCCACCAGAAAATATCCAATCAATCACAAGAGAGCACGACCTCTGTCTCTGCTCACGCTGAGGCAACAGATACGATCCTCCGCAGACAACAAAACCATGCTACCGTTGCGCTACTCTGATAAAGACACTGATACTGCCATCGGGGTCCACCCGATCCCCAACATCTCAGAAATCCATCATTGCAACCGTCATAAGACAAAACACCATTAATCCATGCAATTCCCTATACACTTATCCTTACTAAGCTCACCCCTCAATCCCATATAATACATTCAAAATATGCAAGTTATAAATCACAAAGGGTAGAATTCCCTTGGGTAAGCTTTACATTAACCATCCACAAGGATATCCACCACCCAGGAAAGCAAAACGAAAATGCCTCTGCCTGCCGATCTGTCCTCCATCACCTAGCGCCAAGCGCCTCCCTCCAGAACTCGCCTGTAGCGGCAGATCCCCAACCAAGGAACTGCAGTGTCCAGCTCCAAACACAATGCCTACTCCGACGAGGCATCCACAGTCCAAAACCCGAACAGGAGGGACCGAAAAGAAACTAAAGAGTATCCTGGCGCAATCCACTCCCAATCTCACTTATCCTATGTGCCTCGTCCCTCGAAACCTGGAGCGCCAGTTCAACAACTGCATAAACTCTCTAGCACTGGGAGGCTCTCAATTGATCACTCCATCACCCCCAACCACGACTCTGCCTCCAAAGGCTCCAAGCTTAATCTTACGAGTCGGGGTGGTTCATCCGCCAAATCTGGCTCACTTAATCAAACATGCCCCACTGCTCCTCTGCTGTCAACCATCCACCTTACCTCAGTGCCTTGGCACTAAACATTGGCACGGAGGGGGCCACTCACTCTATTGGCACTACAGAAATCCCTGCCGCTGAGGATACTACATCCTGGTGGTCTCAGAAGAAAAGTACTGTCGGGCTGCCCACTGCTCTGACAACTGCGTCACCAAACTAGCTGCTCACTCTGCCGCTGATATGCCTCTGACAATCCTGTCATCTGGGTCCGGAGTTCTCTGACCTCAATCCGGGTATCCGGCCCAAAACCAACCGCTCAAGCTCAACTGCCATGACAGGATGCACAAGGGTCCCAAACCCAGCGTCGGGGAGACACCGCTCGCCACGACGAAACCACAAATCAGCACACAACAACGCTCGACCCAATCCAGCGAAAGTCTAGAGCATGTCACCCATTCCACAGCGTTATGTTGTCTGCAGCCAACATAACTACTTAGGAGAATAAACATGCCAATCACTCATCCCGTCCCTCGGGAGAGGTGTAAAACTCAATCAGGACTCTCGCTACAAATCACGACTCTCACGAAGTCATCCTAGGGTCCAACCACAAGCCTAGGGTTTCTAAGTCCACCATGACCTACAACCTAGGCTCTGATACCACCTAATCTATCACGCCCCGGGGTCGAAACTGCGACCCGGGCTCGCCAACAGATCCGCCACCTATGCCAAACCCGCATAGGCGAAGCGTCCTACCTGCAAAAAGAGCTACAGGTAACAGATATCAGAGCTAAAAGATAAACCTGCTATAGAAATAAAATCAACCACTGTACAACTGAAGATAAAACAACAAGGTCCATCTCCCAAAAATGATAATCATACAATAACCTCGAGTACAAAACTCATAGCTCAACAGGGAGATATCTCAAATACAACATCAGTGTACCAGCTCTCAATACATCAATCCTCACTACAACAGTCTCTCAAAGAGGAAATAAATACTAATCTACCGACTATGCTGAAGATCTCCTCAAAAGGGGGGGGGGGGTGTACCGCTACTCTCCAATGGGTCAGGATCTAGCTCGCTACTCCGTCACCGCGAACAGCAATCGCAGAAACGGCAACACCCGCCAAGACTCTGCAAAACAAGGGAGAGAAAGGACAAAAAGGGGAAAAAGCCCCAACGGGCGTGAGAACTACGCAAAAAGGGAGTTCTCAGTGGGTATCGCCACAAGGCCCGACGATCTGCCCACCAAGACCACTAGAGGCAAAAGATAACTAATGCAGTAAGACTTAAAGAAGAAGCAGATGACACTCTACAGCTACCATGCCTCTATCTGAATGCTCAAATGGGGAAACTTTGATAAATATATGCAACACTCGCACACGAGGTGCTCAATCGACCCAATCGAGCTGACTGCCACATCGGGTCCAGTCAAACCTGCGCCCACCTACAACCACCTCCCGCTGACGGGCAGGAATTACGTAGGGCGTCCAAACGGACTAACTCGCTATTGAGTAGTGGCTCATGCAGGCTATAGTCATAATCCATGCTCTCTCTCTCAGAACGGATAGACTCAAGATGCTCAACCTCTCACACAATGGTCAAAGAACCCACAACGACCACGGGACCACCGTCAAACCCCGAACGGTTCCCAACAATACTAGCACTGGTCTAAACACAGCTACTAGACTCCACTCGGTCCCCCAGGCACGAGTGTAAAACAAAGTATCTGCCTGAATAAACCCAATCGATAGACCAGTAATCACTGGTACTGCCTGCTCTGCTGTCGAACTCAAGGACCCAGCATGGTGCCCGGCGCTCACACCGTGGAAAGCCTACTCTGCTGTCGAACTCAAGAACCCAGCATGGTGCCCGGCGCTCACACCGTGGAAAGCCTACTCCGGAGTGGCACTCGAGGGGAGCGACCCACACGAGTAAAGTATCACTGTCATCAGTATCACAAGCATCTCTGTATCAAGCCTCTCTGTAACCAATGTCTCACAATAGCAGGACTGGATCAAGACTATGATCAAAGTGGGAAACTCCGTCCACTAATAAAAACCCCGATCTGATGCAATAGTAAACATCCGGTCAACCGCCCAAAGTCCGCGGTCGCCGCAATAACCCACAACCCACAATTGGGTAAAATAATCAAGATCCGGTCAACCGCCTACTGTCCGCGGTTGCCGCAATAACCCACAATCGAACATCAAGCACACCCTGTCTCTGACCCTAAGGTCCCAGCTACACTATCCCAAACCTCTGCTCGAACCCGAGCAACATGACTCAAAAGTATAAATAATAAGGAGAAAGAAAGCAATCATGGTTTCTCCTAAGTCAAGTCCCAATATGAAAGTGTAGCAGTAAAAGATGGCCTATCTAGATGTCCATACAAGCATGCATTTGTCCTCAAAGCAAAATAAAGAAAGATAAACCTCATGCCGAAATTATCAATGACCATACCTGTCCATAATCCTCAATCCAAAACGGCTCCTCAGAGTAGAACCTGCACATAACTACATAATCCTATCCCAATGCATAAACCAGCCTCATAAAAGGTTATGTGCTAATATGGCATGATAATTAATCATATATGGTAACCTTGCCTTAGGTGGGCTTCCACTAATCACCAACATGAATATTTGATTATACCATTGTCATACTATGAGAAATTCACTTGCAATTTCCATAAAATCCTCACTGTTAAACTTACCGATCAATTCCAGCTATTGTACCGTACACCTGCATGCAATGCTAACATATAACAATATAGAGAACCGTCCACCGGTTCCGGGAATAAGGCACCCACCTGAAAAGCTGACTGTCCAAAGCCCAACAGCTGAAAACACCAGATAACTCTAATCCCTTGCTCCAATAAGTTCAGCACACCCGTAACTCTCCTGGCACAATACAAAGTCCATTATTACACATACATTCCAAAATCTGCTCTCACACACACATACCACAACAGTCCCAGAAATGCTTAATTTTCACCTACAGCAAGAGCCCAGAAAATTCCCAAAAAAATATCACCGCGATCCTCGCGTCGATAGCTTCGCAACGGTAGCTTGCACGCCCAAATCTGAGTTCGGTAAGCCAAGATATAAATTTGACAGGGGGGTACACTCACAAGATTTCAGCACAAAAAGACTGTAGCACTGTACACAGAGAAACAGTGATTTTCACCTCTGATGAAATCTCAGAAAAATCCAAGAAAAATACGAGCACGTTCCTTGCGATCTGAAGATGAAAAAGTTGTATAAGCTCGTTTCCGTCTGACGCTCGTGCGCAAAGATATGGCCAAAACACCTCGATGCTGTCCCACAAAGCCAAACAGAAAATGGGTCACAGTGTTGCCTCGGGATCCGTGCCGAAAACTCGAAACGGGAAAGCACGACCAAAACGAAAGACGAAGTCCTACCTCTTAGGAGTCTGCCGGCGCAAGAATCACTGCAAAATGATCTCGGGGTAGCCCAGGGGAGCTAAAACACTGTCGCTGCGCCGAAAAAGAACACAGGAAAGCAACGTTGCGTCGCGCCGTAAAATGGGAAACCTCGGGATTCGAGCCTCCAAAAATCCTAGAACTTGGTAGGAAGATCAAGGGTAAAGAGGTGAACAACTTTGCTTGAGGGGGCTCGGGCAGAAAGTGAAAGGGTTGAGAGAAAGAAAGCAAAGAAGGGGGCTCGGGTTGGTATAAATAGTGCAGGAGAAACAATTGCAAAAATACCGAATGAGTCCAGGTTTCGGGCGCCAGGGAATTTTCGGGCGGCTACAGTAATGGGCCCGGCCCATTACTGTTCAAGCCCGAAACGCTGCGGGCCGGCCACGTAGCCCACTACACAGGATTCCTGGGCCCCGCTGCACCCGGCGCACCTGCGCCAGCCAATGGCGTCGCGCCACGTGGCCCCGGCAACCCGTGCACCGCGTACGTCGCCCCGTGCACCGCGCACGTCGCGACTGCCCCGGCCGTACGGCCACCTGCCCCGCCGTACGGCCACCTGCCCCGGTCACCAACTCCACCGGTTGCGTGGACCGGGAGCACAACACCGAACCAATCACCTCATGCCACGTGTCCCCCCGGTCTACCGTGCACCCGGACCAAATTCCGTGGACCGCGTCTGCAGCACCGGCCAACCGAAAAGCGCCACGTGGCCCGCCCCCGGCGCACGACCTCCGCGGTGGACCGCGCTCCTGCCCGCGCCCTCAGCCGCCTGCCCGCGCCCTCAGCCGCCTACCCGCCGCCGCTAAACGCCTGCCCGAGGCTGCGCCGCCGCCCGCCGACGCTGCCCGCCGCCGCCGGCCGCCGCCGGCGATCGCCGGAGACACTGTTCCGGCGTGAACAGTACCCTCAAGCTCAAAAACATTAAGTAAATAGCCCATCTTGACCGTTTTCGCACGCTGATTCCAAAAACGGCGTCCATTTTGCCAAATTCCACTCCTATAATTTGCCGGAGGCTCCCGGAAAGGTATTTCTAATCCGAATTCCGCGCCGAGCCTAAATTCGATATCCACTCCGCGCGTAAACTCTTCTAAACATCCGATGGGGTCCCCCGATTACCTACGAGATCCATTTTAAGCCCCGAGTCCATCTCTTGTGTCCAAATTGGCGCGCGAACACCGCCGACATGCCACGTAGGCTTCCAGAAGCTGCTGGTCACACTGTAGAAGCCCTGCAAAGATCCGGGTCACCACAGTACGTGTTTTAATTCTAGTGGATTTCTGCCGTGTTATCGGTCCCGTGGTTTTTTACTCCGGTGATGGAGTTTTCCACGTAAAAATCTTGCGAGTTATTTTTATTTCCGCATTGGGTTTTTATCGCAACGATTTTTGAGTGTTTATACGTTTACACCTATTCACCCCCCTCTAGGTGTTTTTTCCCCTATTTAGATCCTTATTACATATAACCCAACATGGTTGTAATTATGTTAAGGTATAACCCTAGAAATTTGATGTAAATAAACCTAGAGAAAGGTTAACTTTGAAAGTGCATGATGGATTATGACTTAGGAGAAAACTTGGTCAAATTGCATGAACGTGAAACTAGGAGAAAACCTAAACTAAGAGTTCAAACGAGTGGCATGTAATCTAGGAGATAACATTAAGTCAATGGGTGGCATTGTTTTAGGAGAATAGCCTAAGATTGCATGATAGTGTTTAACATAGAGTTAATGAACTTTAAGTTAATGTTGAAATGCAAGATAGAGTCAATGAACTGTAAGTAAATGTTGAAATACAAGTTGGGGTTAATGGACTCTAGGTTAATGTGAAATGTGAAACATAGAGTAAATGAACTCTAGGTTAATGTTGAAATGCAAGATAAAGTCAATGAACTCTAGATAAATGTTGAAATGCAAGTTGGAGTTAATAAACTCTAGGCCAAATATGAAATGAAAAATGTAGAGTTAATAAACTCTAGGCCAAAGGTAATTTGGAACAATTGGTATCCTCGAGACATCGTGATACCCTAAGATTATAGACATAGGGTTAATGAATAAGTATAAGTGAGTAAAGGAAAGAATGAAAGAGGCTAAAGCAAAAAGAAAGAATAAAACGGCTAAAAAATTAAAGAAAATGCCAAGTGGCTAAAGAGTTAAAAGAGAAAAGTAAAAGAGTAAACGTGAAGGCAAAAGTGCCAACGGGAGGTGTTAAACATGTTTCGACTCCCGAGGGAAGTGTGTGAGCAAAACTCAACATCCCAAGTGAATGAGTGCCAAGATGCTTTAAACTCATTCGAGGCATAATGAAGTGTGTGAGCAAGACTCAGCTTCCCAAACATAATGAAATGTGTGAGCAAGACTCAGCTTTCCAAATATGATGAAGTGTGTAGTGCTCCGGCTTCGCTAAAGTAGCCAAGTGCGGGTAAGTCGCTCTAAACATATTTTAAAATATGATAAAAATAAGGTGGAGCAAGTTTGGTTCGAAGCAAATAGCGTTCGAATCGAAGTTGAGTTGGAAAACGGATGAAACCGAGCGAAAACGAACGAAATCAGCAAAGTCTTAGATTTTGGGCCAACTTTCGGGCGCCCGAAATGTCCTGCGGCGCCCAGTCTACAGTAGCGGGCGCAAGCCCAGACGCACTGCCGTACTTTCAGATCCCCAGCCATGGCCATACTTTTGGGCGCTCGAAATGCCCTGCAGGCGCCCGAATGAACAGTAGCGAGCTTAGGAGGAGCTATCCGAATAAACAGTGTCCTGAAGAATCGGGCGCCCGGGAGGAAGATTCGGGCGCACGAAACATGAGAAAAATTTCGTAGGCAGAGGGGAAATACAGGAATTTAGTAGGGGTATTTTGGTCATTTCACTTTCCCTGCTACCCCAGCTACTGTGACGCCCCCAATAGTCCCACATCGGATGTGGATGGATTTGTGATTGGGTTTATATGAGACTTGCACACTAGTAATAATAACTGGGCTTAAGCATTTTGGGTTGTGATGTGGGCCCAACAAGTTATTATTGCTAGTGGGTCGGGTCGTTACATTTGGTATCAGAGCCAATAACCAGCCGGAAGTGTGCGGTGAGTCTCGGCTGAGCCTTGGTCTAGATGACAGGGCTAGCGAGACAAGTCTCACATCGCCTAGTGATCTTGGGCTGCTGTGTGTGTGTTTGAGCTGACGAGGACGTCAGGCCTAAACGGGGGGAGTGTGTGACGCCCCCAATAGTCCCACATCGGGTGTGGATGGAATTGTGATTGGGTTTATATGAGACATGGACACTAGTAATAATAACTGGGCTTAAGCATTTTGGGCTGTGGTTTGGGCCCAACAAGTTATTATTACTAGTGGGACGGGTCGTTACATTAAAACAGTCACCCGAGGGTGTGAGACACACCGGAGTGTATCCCAGTGGGCACGACCCGGCCCACTAGCAATAATAACTTGTTGGACCAACACCACAACCCAAAATGCTTAAGCCCAGTTATTATTACTAGTGTGCAAGTCTCATATAAACCCAATCACAAATCCATCCACATCCGATGTGGGACTATTGGGGGCATCACAGACTCCCCCCGTTTAGGCCTGACGTCCTCGTCAACCCAAACACACACACACAAGCCCAAGATCACCGGGCGATGTGAGACTCGTCTCGCTAGTCCTGCCATCTAGACCCAGACTCAGCCGAGACTCGCCGCACACTTCCGGCTGGTTATTGGCTCTGATACCAAATGTAACAACCCGACTCACTAGTAATAATAACTCGTTAGGCCCAAACCACAGCCCAAAATGCTTAAGCCTAGTTATTATTACTAGTGTCAAAGTCTCATATAAATTCAATCACAATTCCATCCACATCCGATGTGGGACTATTAGGGGCGTCACAGCTACCCCCTGACAAAACCTACTCCCCCCCTCACTCTCTCTCTCTTCTATTTTCTCACTCTCGCCATCTCTCCCTATTTCTTCCTCTCTCTCTCTCTTTCTCTCTCTCTCTCTGCGCATGCTGCTCCAAAGAAGAAGAAAAGAAGAAGTTGAGGAAGCAGAGGAAGGAGAGGAGGCTGTGGGGAAGGCTTGGGCTGGGGTTTTGGTCTCCAAAAAGCTTGGAGATGGTGGAGAAGGCTTCAAGGAAGTCTTTCAAGTGAAGAAAGAAGCCCTTTCCCTTCTCTTTTGGCCAAAAGCTCAAGAAGAGGTAAGTGGAAAAATTTAGGATTTTCATTTTTAGGGCTTTTTATAGGTTTTAAAAGAGATGGATGGATCTCTTATGAATGTTTACCCTATTTTTAGGGATATTCTTGAAGAGGAAATAGATCAAGCCCTAATTCTTACAAGAAGAGCTTGAAAGTGGAGGATTCTTCCGAAAAAGGGTGATCTCTTCCTTTTTCTCTGCCTTTTGATTTAGAAGCATGATAGTAAGCATGTAGTGTAGTGTGATTATAATTGTGGATAAAATAGGGTTTAGCCCTAAAAGAGAGCTATGTTAAACCTAGTGTAGGTTGTTCTTACATGTGTATGAATGGCAAAGATTAATGTCACGCCCCGAGTTTCGAAAAGTAGGCTAAATTTCTTTTCTTTTTTTTTGTCAGAGTTTTAAAGCAATCCAGGGTATGACCAGATCGCCACATATATAGAAAATTCTCTGTCCCCTTGGACAGAGCCTTTCCTATACATGCACGACAAGGCACTTATAACCAATATCAGAGTAGTCTAAACTACGCATCCAACTACATAATTAATTAGCCATTTTAAAACATTATTACAATTATCATTTACATAAATACATGATATGCAGAAAATAAATAAACTGGCGACAAAAGGTCAGTGCTATTGCGACAACCTCACTAACACGTCCCGACATCTCACCACCCGACGGACCTGAAATGGTGGTCACCCAAAGGGTGTGAGATACAACATACAATGTATCACAGTGGGCACGACGGGTCGAGAAATAGCTAATCGTACCTACTGGTATACAATAATTAGCGGATAGTAAAAATCAGTAGGTAAGGCAGATATAACAGGCTATTAACTGGATAATCATGAATACAGTGCTGAGCATATCAAGGTACTGAATACTAAAGTAAAAGCATGCTGATATAGATACTGAATCAAGAAACTGAGCAATCACAAGAGCACAATTACTAAGCATGCTAGTAGGTAAACAATGCATCAATGGTAGAATAACCAAATACCCAATCAAAACCACCATATTGGTCAACAAGACCTCAGGGAAAACGCCGAACCTGGCACTAACCTGGCCGACATACCCCGGCACCCTCGGGCACTAACCTGGGGGTCAACACCCCGGCACCCTCGGGCACTAACCTAGGGGTCACGGGTCTATCCTCATAGCACTTTACCGGCAAAGAACGCAAGTGGAGAATCAAGCCCATGGTGTACGTGAAGTACAGCGGTGCATGGCGATCATAATGCTAATGCTCAAGCTCACGGTCCACAGACCGGGTAATCGACAACAAGCCGAAAATCCCCACAGGGATGCAGTAACTGAAGGCCAATCAAATCTCATCTCATGCAATACTAAATGCAAGGAACAATGGCTGTCTGTACAAGAGTAATATCCAAGATATACTGAGAAACATTGTAAATATCTGATAGCTAGCTAATGACCAATCAGGCATGGCAAAAGTCCAAGATATACTGAGAATATAGTAAATATCTGATAGCTAGCTAATGACCAATCAGGCATGACAAAAATCCAAGATATACTGAGAACATAATAAATATCTGATGGCTAGTATAAGTTAAATGACCAATCCAACATGAAGAGTGTCCAAGTATAAGCTAGATGACCAATCCAACATGAAGAGTGTCTAAGTATAAGCTAGATGACCAATCAGGCAGGGTAAGTGTCTAGATATAATCAAGTATGATATAAATATCTAGATATAAGCTGATAACAACCAATCAACGGAAAAAATGCTCAAATATAGAATCTGGGCTACCACAAGAACAGGGGTCCGACCAAATAAGGTACCCCAGAGGGCCGAAGAGATAAAGCCCGGACCGAAGATAAACCTACCTTTGTGTAGGCGGACCAACGACTCCAACAGAAGGCTCGTGGGCCGGAGTCAGACTGCAAAGACCTGAATCATGAATACTGATCAGGAAATGACTCACACATACCCAAACCACAGACTCACTACGCACATAGAGCTTATACCTGGATCATTTCCAGATTACCGTAAACCGATTTCCACTCAACGAAAGCCATCGGATCTCCAATGAAAAGTTTAGAGATCATGGGCACACAGCCCAAGACAACACGTGAGGTAACAATTGCGTTTAGACCCCTAGGGTTTCGTAAAATTGCATAATTACATGCATTTTAGAGCCTTTTTCGCTCGTAACAATTTTCAAAGCATTTTTAAATCGAACTGAGGCCACCAGCATGTGGGCCTCGACACTTTGAACACCGTGCTCACCATTTGGAAGTAGCGCGAGACCCGAGGACAACTTCGGGCCATCATTTACTTAGGCAATAGGCTTAAACTTGCATTTTAAATCTATCTACTTAGTTCACGGCCCAACAAAGGTAAGCATCATGCTCAGGAGGTCCAATATGCTCAGAGGCTCACTGCCGCGAAGTTACAAAACTGCTGGAACAAAGAAACCAGAGCTCACATTCAAGATGGCCCAAGGTGACTCCACCCACACATCCACTCAGTCATATTTGAAACTGAAGTGAGCATCAAGCTCAGGGAAACATGTGGAGTCAAGGGCTCACCATATGGGTGGTGCAAGTTGGCCGGAACAGTGCAGGTAGCAAGCTCAGCCATGACACATGCATCAAAGAGCTCAACCATGGCCAACTCAATAGAACACTTGTTATGGTGGACAACAGAGGCAAGAACCAGCCTCAGTAGCTCGAGGGCATCACCAAGCACCATCCTGGGTCAATCCCCGGCGCGCGGTGGCGGTGGTTGGCCGGACATGGAGAAACAAGGAAGTTAAGGGTGCAACAATGGTGGACTTCCAACCAGGAGCTCCCAGGTGCAACCAATAGCACCATGCGCTTTCTAATGAAATTCTAGGAAGGTCTGGGCAACTTCTTGCCGTCGAGAGGCGGCGGATGGCCGGCCACTATTGATGCGGCCCACCTTGGACCATTAATGGTGAAATCACAACCGGTCTGCATGGGTGGCATGTAAGGGCAAGGATCGACTCCTCACAGCACCAGGAAGCTAACCAGGACCTTCGCCGGCGACGGGGAGCAGTGGTGGCGCCGGAGCAAGAAGCTCGGCCAAGTGCCATTTTTTTTTCGAAACTAGGGCTTGCCACCCCGACTTCCATAGTGAACCAAATCCTCCCAAATTTGGTGGAGATGGTCCAGAGGTCTAACAAAAGCTTTACATCATTTTATTTTTCGTCCAAAATCGTCGGGAGCAAAGATAGCTCTAGGCTGAGCTCTAATGGTTTTCCGGCGATGCAACTTCACCGCCGGCCAACCGGCGACTTCCCAATTTTAGGGCTGGGCTGGGAGATTCCCCAGGTCATGAGGAAGTTACTTCCAAAGGTCTCGGGTCCAAAGAACCAAAGAAAAGGGAGCACCTACCTCGCCGGAGTTGGAGAAGAAAGGAAGAAGCGGGCTTCCTTCCCCGGCGTCGCGCGGCCACAGCACACCCTCAACTGCACTCCCAGGAAGCAGAGGAGCTCACAAACATGCACAGGGAGAGTTTTGAGGGTTCATGTTGCTGTGTTCTCCATCCTCACCTAAGCTCGGCCAACCATGCATGGGATCTTCTTTGGCAACCTCGGTTTCAGGAGGAGCTCTGGCGCTTGGAGAACTTAAGTGGAATGTTTTCAGTTACAATGAGTCCCCTGGAATGCTTAAACGCATCCCACAAGGCAACCCAAGAGCCACCTATTATAAACGTGTATTTTTGCAAAAATTGCTCTTAAGTCCCTGTACAATTAACCTCCAGCCCTAGGGTCCCTACTGTAGGTGACATTTGCACCCAGGTCCTTCTCCAGAAAATCTCAAGCAATTCGGTGCATAAAATATGGACCTTATTGCGAAAATACCCTCTTTTTCACTATTTTTCATGCATTTCGAGGCACTCGAGTCGTCGAAATGGAAAATGGACTTCGCCATGATGTCCGGCTCGTCGAAACCTATCAAGTAGGGTATTTGGTTTCTCGAGTTGGTGCCCCTAAAAATTCTTAATCCATCTTTTACAGTAAATTTATACTGTGTGGCATGCATCCCGAATCTTTAGAGTTCTCAAACGCAGATTTTGTCAGCACCACTGCGCTCAGAATGATGAAGCGGTTAAAATCGACTACCTGGACCGCTAGATTCGTGTTGGGTTATATGTAATACGGATCTAAATAGGGGAAAAAACACCTAGAGGGGGGTGAATAGGTGTAAACGCATAAACACTCAAAAAATCGTTGCGATAAAAACCCAATGCGGAAATAAAAATAATACGCAAGATTTTTACGTGGAAAACTCCATCACCGGAGTAAAAAACCACGGGACCGATAACACGGCAGAAATCCACTAGAATTAAAACACGTACAAGGTGATTTACCGTACACACTTACGACTCAACCTTTTCCATACGCTCCTAGAGGATCTTCTCCGCTCGCTCCGCGACGCTTCTCGAATCCACGATCTGCGCCCAACGCCGAATCCACGGCGTCCAACGTCGAATCCACGACGTCCGACCGAATCCACGGTCTTCACCCAATAGCACCCTTCGAATCCACGAACGTGCCTCGCTCCGAATCCACGAGAGCGGTTGAACCTTGAATCCACAAGGACACGCGAATCCACGCGCCGATTTTTAGGGTAAATCGTTGTTTTGGGTGGTGATGATCCGCCGAATACTTAGATCAAAGATAGATCGGAAATACCATCTAAGTATTCATTTGTTTGATTCAACTCAAGATGTGAGTATGAAAACCTAGAATCAAACTAATCAATATAGATGAAGAAACATAGAGTATTCTCTAATGATTTCCTTTCTTCTCTATATGTGGATCTATAGCCGTATAAAATGATATATGAAAATGACGGCTATTGACTATGTGGATTGACCCTAGAAAAAGAGTCATAGGGTCTATTTATAGGTTAGAAACCCTAGGAAGGAGATAAGAATCAAAAACCTAACATTTCTGGAAATTTTACGGACGGCGATCCGGATCGGACTAGCTGTGATCCGGATCGTCGTAACGAGTCAGCCAGTTCCAGAAAAACGAAGGTTCGGGATCCGGATCGAAGTGCTTGATCCGGATCGTTCATACAGTTCACCAAACATCAACGTTCGGGATCCGGATTGCGAAGCCTGATCCGGATCGTTCAAGGAAGATGGTAAACTCAACGTTCGGGATCCGGATCAAGAGACTACGATCCGGATTGAACTGATGTATGAACGAACCACCTTCGGGATCCGGATCGAACAACCTGATCCGGATCCTGAACATGTCCCAAGTCCAGTTTTTGATTTTTATTCAATGAAAGATTCTTCCAAGTGTTTCTACACTACAAGAAGTATTCGGATCACACAAAATCTTTAGTTAAACATACCTGATCCTTTTGAATTCTTCTTTCTTGAGATTGAGTTAAATGATCCAACTTTCTTCACCTTCAATCTTCAAGACTTGAGACTTTCACGAAACTACGCCAACTCAAATTCCGTAACAATCTCCCCCTTTGGCGGTTTCGTGACAAAACACAGATCCACTAAAGAAAATTCAAAAAGATATTTTTGTTGCTATCACCATACAACAAAAATTTACAATGGAGATCCAAAATACAATACATGAGTTAAACTCCTAAAACAGACTCTAGACTTAGACATCTGTACTCTCTGCAAAAAGAAATCATTCTTGACAAAAGAAATCGTTAGATACCTCAAGAATTTTATATCATTCAAAAACCACAAACAGAGATAAAGTTTATACTCATTTATACTTACCATGACATTTATACATTCAGATATGTAAACAGATCATAGTTAAAACACCAACATATCCTTTTTGCAATCAAAAACCAAATGTCATGAACATGTTTGTGAACATCTTATATATATAAAGATATGTAATTTGATCAAGGTTAAGAACCAACATATCTTCTATGCAATCAAAAACCAAATGTCACAAACTTGTTAGTGAACATCAACTTGTTAGTTATATTACATGCCCAAATAGTTAGCAAATAGTTAGTCGAGGCATGCATTCAAACAAATAGAAGACCCAAAAGTTGAAGTTCAACTTACCTTTCAAGTCGAGGTTATACTTACCTCGATGTTCACACATTCACATCATCATTGTTCAAGTTTCACTTTAAACTCTCTCCCCCTTTTTGTCACAAACAAAGCCAAAATCACAAAAATTAAGGAGAGTTAAATAGAACAAAATAAAGAAATTCCTGAGAACTAAATAAGAACAAAAACTTAAAAACCTGCAAAAGAAACGATAAGAGTTAGAGCATAAGAGATCAAGCCAAATCAGAACTGTCTGAGCTAGTATCGTCAATCTTGTTCAAGATTCCTTTCAGCATTCGCGATAATTTGGAACATTTCTTCTTCATCTGTTTTTGGTCAGCGGCCATTTGTCGGAGTCCTAATCCCAATTTCTCTTGCTCAGCAGAAAGTCGTCGTTGGTCCTGATGAATGGCGGCCAATACAGTAGCTTTTAGAGCATTTCTCTTGGAAGTCGCTGGACGAGTTGTAGAGGCAGACGATGCATGCTGGTCTTCAGTCCATGCGGGTTCGCTAGGTACCAAGTATGCTCTAGAGAGGGATTCAGCAATTTGAATTCCACTTCCCTCTTCATTTTCCTTAATCCTAGTCGAGCTGATAAAGTCTTGTGGAGGTGCTTGCCTATTAGCTGGTTGCTCAATGGAGATTCCTTGTGCACTTCCTCTTTTGCGAGCAACACTTTTTCTTCTTGTCTTCCCAGAAGTTTCTTCCATTGGAGCTTTGCCTTTCTCAGCAGCAGTGGGCGGAGCCTTTGATGTTTCTGCAGGTGCTTTTCCCTTTGAAGCAGTCGGAACAGTCGTTGCTTCAACTTGCAGTTCATCCCAGTTAATTGATTCCATTTCAGATTCTGTATCGGAATCATCTTTAGCTTTCTTCGCTTTCTTAGCCTTCTTAGCCCTCTTGGGCTTGACGGTGTCTCTTGTATGAACCATAGCCGCAAGTAGAAAAACAATCCAAGTGATCACCATTGCTAATGGTTTCTTGAGAAAAGGAATCCTGTGTAGACTAACTCAAGAACACATGAAAAAATTGTTAATTTTCAAAGATTGAAAAAATTGTACCCAAACAATCATAATCATGTAGAGAGACTAAGAATCAAAATAGTTTTGCAGAAGGACTTTTAAAAATAGATCAATTGCAAGATTTTCGAAAATCCTTATTATATGCCCTAAAACCGAAATTTTAGAAATCGAAGCCTAAAAATCCGTTAATCAGAAGAATACCTAGCATATAATCAAAACTAATCTACCCAGAGTTCTTATTTCAAAAGAAATTTGATCAAAAACCATCCACAAACAAAGTTGATCCAAGAAATTCATCACGTTTGAGGAGGAAAAGAGAAAAATGGTGAAAAACCGAGATTTTGATCAATAAAACTTACTTGGAGTTGAAGAACTTGAGTTTGAAAGCTTCCAGGAAGGATGAAATCTAGAGAGAGAGGCTCTGGAAACTTTGGAACAAAAGATTGGAGTAAAGAAATCAAAAACCCCTTTCGTTCTTTATAAAACCTAGCCGCGATCCGGATCAGTTCATAACTGCGATCCGGATCGGCTACCCGCAGTGAGAAACTGCGTTCGGGATCCGGATCGGCAGATACAATCCGGATCGTCAGCCCGCAGAAGAATTCCTGCGTTCGGGATCCGGATCATCTTGCCCGATCCGGATCGGCTCCAACTTTTTCTTTAGAAAATTTTAGAGAAATTCAAGAAAAACCAGAAAAAGATTATAAGCACAAATGTGTATCAACTTTAAACAAAAATCATCGTTTCATACAACAAGAATTAGATTATGCCAAATCTATCAATAATATCCAAAAATGAAACGAGAATTTACAAGAATTAAATCCCTTAAAGTTGAACACCTTCAATCACATCTAACTTGATCTTATGAGTAATGCCTTTATCAAATCATCAATTCAGTAAAGAAAATGAAATACAAAGATCAATAGATGTTTGAAATCCCAAATATAGTAGATAATGTATCTAGACAATCTGTTGAAGAGAGTGGCTCTTTGAGCATCTTTCATTAAAAACCCACCTTATACCAACCTTGAAATTTGACGGAGTCAAGTATTTCAATCATGCATTTTACTTAATCAAAACTTTGAACAACCATGCTTGGTATACATGTGGTAGATGCACACAATACTCGGACGACCGAGGTGGTAGCTCTTTCCTCCATGTGGTGGTAGTTTTCACACTCCTCATTGGGATGTAACTCTTTCCACATCTTTTGAGCATTTTACCTTTTCTATGACTCCCCCTCAATTGGCTATCAATTATTTAAGATATAAAGTATTCAACCAAATATTGATCTCGATTTCATACTCGACTAAGCAGTCAAATAAGATAATGACTATACCAAGAGATCATAGAGAGAGAGAAATTGACTTTGATCACTTTAGAAGATGATTTAATTAACATAAATGATCATTGCAACAGTGAAATATTATGATGGCAAAAGCATAATAAATTTCTAAATGTGCGAAAAGATGCAATTAAAGTCAATTATGATCTATGCTCAATTAATGTCCTATGTACAAACATAGATAATGAACAAAACAAAAACAAATACAAAACCTATCCTAAGCAAAGATTTCAAAAAGAAGATTATTTCAAGGAAAGCATCCCAATTGCTTTTCGTAAATGGATAAAACGTTTTTGATCCAAAGGTTTTGTTAGAATGTCAGCTAATTGATCCTCAGTTGAAATATATGAAAGTTGAAGAGTATTTGATTCAACTAGCTCTCTAAGAAAATGATATCTAAGTTCAATATGTTTTGTTCTAGAGTGCAATACAGGGTTTTTAGAAATGTTAATAGCACTAGTGTTGTCACAAAGTATTGTTACCGAAGATGCTGAAATGCGGAAATCGCTCAATACGCTTTTCATCCAAATGAGTTGAGTTGAGCAACTTCCAGCTGAAATGTATTCCGCTTCGGCAGTCGAGAGTGCTATGCAGTTCTGCTTTTTACTGTGCCATGCAACAAGGCAATGGCCAAGATAGAAGCATGCACCACTCGTGCTTTTCCGATCATCCACTGATCCTGCCCAATCGGCATCTGAGTATCCAACAATATCCAAACTTGTTCCCATAGGATACCAAATTCCGAAATTAATTGATCCTTTGATATACCGGATGATCCTTTTCACCGCTTTCAGGTGAACCTCCTTTGGTGCTGATTGATATCTCGCGCAAATCCCAACACCAAAAGATATATCCGGGCGACTAGCCGTGAGGTAAAGTAGACTTCCAATCATACTTCGATACAGTTTCTCGTCTACATTCTCACTATGTGATTCACTTCCAAGTCCCTTGTGGCTAGTTCCCATTGGAGTCGGGAAATCTTTACAGTTTTCGAGATCGAACTTTTTGACCAACTCCATTGCATACTTGGATTGACTCAAGTGAATACCTTCATCATTTTGTTTAATTTGCAATCCAAGGAAATAAGTCAATTCGCCCATCATGGACATCTCAAATTCGCTTTCCATGGTCTCCGCGAATTTAGAAGCATCGTTATCTCTTGTTGCGCCAAATACAATGTCATCGACATAGATTTGTGCTACAATGAAATTGCTTTGATAATGCTTCACAAAGAGAGTCCTATCAGCTCCCCCTCGAGTATAGCCCTTCTCCAAAAGGTGCTTTGTTAACCTTTCGTACCATGCTCGCGGTGCTTGTTTCAGACCGTAAAGAGCCTTTTTCAAACGAAAAACATGGTTAGGTTGTTTATGATCTACAAAACCTTTCGGTTGAGCCACATAAACTTCCTCATTTAAAAACCCATTTAGAAATGCGCTCTTAACGTCCATTTGAAATAATTTGATTTTAAAATGACAAGCAATAGCGAATAGTATACGAATGGACTCGAGTCTAGCTACAGGGGCGAATGTTTCGTCAAAGTCTATACCTTCTACTTGAGAGTAGCCTTGAGCAACTAACCGTGCCTTGTTCCTGATGATAGTACCATCCTCATTTTTCTTGTTCTTGAAGATCCATTTGGTACCTATCACATTGTGTTGCTTTGGAGGCTTCGTTAATTCCCAGACTTTGTTTCGCTCAAATTGATGGAGCTCTTCCTGCATTGCTTTAATCCAGTAGTCATCCTGAAGAGCTTCATCTATGTTCTTTGGTTCGATTAAAGATACGTAGCAAGCGAATCCACAAACCAACTGCCTCCGAGTTCTGACTCCTTCTTGTGGATCTCCAATAATATTCGATTCCGGATGATCCTTGGAGATTCGTAACGTTTGTTGAAACGGAGTACTCGGAGATATATGAGATGATTCCTGCACATCAGATAAACTAGAAGAACCATTAGATGCATCATTAATATTGGAAGTATTATTATGAGAAGATGCACTAGCAGGAGAATCATCATCTAGAGAGATATCGAGGGTAGATTTTCCAGTTTCAAAGTGAAAAGCTTCATCTACTTTAACATTTATAGATTCTACGATCGTCTTAGATTCAATGTTAAATACTCGATATGCTCTGCTATTCGTAGAATAACCCAAAAAGATCCCTTCATCACTTCGAGAGTCGAACTTTCCAAGATTTTCACGATCACGTAAAATGTAACATCGACTCCCGAAGACACGAAAATATTTGATATTGGGTTTTCTACTAAACCACAGCTCATATGGTGTATTTAAAGTTCCTGGGCGCAAGTAAACTCTATTAATGACATAGACAGCGGTGTTCACAGCTTCAGCCCAAAAATGTAGCGGTAAATTCCGGCTATGAAGCATCACACGCGCCATCTCTTGAACAACCCTGTTCTTGCGCTCAACAACACCATTCTGCTGAGGTGTATAGGGTGCCGAGAATTCATGTTTAATTCCATTTGAAGTGCAAAAATCAATAAATTTTGAATTTATGAATTCTCCACCTCTATCACTTCTAACACGAATGATCTTTTCATTCTTTTCAATCATAATACGATGGCAAATCTCATGAAAAGAGTCAAACGTATCAGCTTTCTCTTTTAAAAATGCTACCCAAGAAAACCGAGAGAAATCATCAACCAATAAAAAAATGTACCATTTACCTCCCAAAGATGGTTGACGGGTCGGCCCCATTAGGTCCATGTGCAAAAGTTCCAAGGGCCGTTTTGTACCAACGTGGTTCAAGTTCTTGTGTGCAGTCCTAGACTGTTTTCCCTTTTGGCAACCACCACACACAATGTTTTGTTTAAATAAAAGCTTTGGAACCCCCTTGACCACGTCCTTGCTTGAAATTCTAGTAAGTTCCTTAAAATTTAAGTGACCTAGCCTTTCATGCCAAAGAGTTTCATTATTCAAGGCGGCTAAGTTACAATTTTCAGAAAATTTATTAGGAACAACATAACAATTGTTTTGTAGTGTACTGGGTTTTCCCTTGCGATTTTCCGATGAATCCACTGTGTAGAACACCTAGTGTTGGTGTCTGGCCCATGGTGCATCGAAGGGATGCCACAGATGGACCTCGTGAGACTTGGATGGATGATTTGGCCTTCGGCTGTGATTGCCGAATTTTTGAAAAGGTTTTGGGCCAATCTGAGGTTGGATTTGGATTCAGCGCGGAAAAACGCTTGAAAACGGCTATTTGCTTGTTGAATTTGGAGTCCGGATGACCAAATGCGGGCTTCCGGAAGATTTGGGGGATTTTCGGTGCACGGGGGTGACGCGTGGACCGGCCAGCGCCACGTGGCGCCCTTTTATTGGCCGGCTCACGCGGCTGGGTCCACGCAATGGCGCGGCGGTGCATGGACCGCGGCGGGTGGACGCGTGGCGTGCCCTGGTAGGCGGGCGCACGCGGCACGGCTCACGGGAATTGCGGGTTGGCGGTGGACCGGGCGCATGACACGTGGCGGCTTCGGATTCGTCGGTCCACGTGGGCGCGGTCCACGGGTGCGCGGGGGGGGCGCCTCGGTACTGTGCGCGCACGTGCGCGCACAGTGGCGCCAGGGGGGGGGCGGTCGGCCGCACTCGAGTGCGACACGTGTCGCCTCGAGATTGGCCGGCCGTACCTACCCCCGTTGACTGCGGGGGGCCACGTGGCGTAGGCGGGCCGCTGGGATCCGCTGTCCCCTGTTTGGGGGTGACGTGGCCGCTCCTGGTTGTTTCGGGCGCGTCGGACAGGGGCGGTGCGACCGGGTTTCCGGGCGCAGTGCGCCCGAAAGTTGCGCCCGAAAACCCGGCCCGAATGCTTAGTGGGCTGGGCCTATAAATAGCTCCCCCCATTCGTCTTGTAGGCTTTTTGGACTCTATTTTCGCTGGGCTTTCTTCACGGCGATTCCTCCTCTCTCAGAGCTCAACCCTTTGGAGAAGTTTGAAGATTTTTGGAGGCACGCATCCCGAGGTTCACCATTTTACGGCGCGGCGCGACGCTTGTTCTCCGGCGATCCTCTTCACCCCTTCTCAGTGTTTGGACTCCTCCGACTCACCCCGACCTCGGAATTCGCCGATTCTTGCGCCGTTGGACTCTTGACAGGTAGGGCTTCAACTCCTGTGTTTTGTGGTTCCTCGATTTCCGTGCTGATATTGGAGTTTTCCGAGCAACCATTTGACCCTTTTTCTTCGCGGACTTTTGGGACAGCACCGCGGTGTTCTTGCCATATCTTTTCGCTCGGACGTCGGAACGAGGCGATTCAAAAGGCAATTTTCATCTACGCTTCGCAAGGAGTCTCCTAGATTTTTCTCAGAATTTTCTGAATTTTACTCGAGGGTGAGAATCTTCTTCCTCTGTGGTTCCTTGTTACAGGAATTTAGTGCAGTTTGGGTTTGGGGTGTACCCCTTGTCGGATTTTTATCTCAGCGTAGGAAACTCCAAATTGGGCGTGCAGGTACTCGTTTCGACGGGCTCGTCGCAAGGATCGCGATAGTATTTTTCTTGGATTTTTCTGGGCATTATTCGCAGGTAAAAATTAGTGAATTGTGGACTGCTGGTTTGGGGGACAGATTCTGGAATTGTGGATGTTAAGCTTATGTATTTTTCCTTTGGGGTATTTTGTACAGATTGGTGGTGTGTTGGACTGATCTTGGACTTCGCTTTTGGGAATTTTGGAATAGCGCTCGAGGTGGGTGATGTTGAGAACCTCCTGCTTGTGAATGTCACTAGGCCTATTGGAATGCCACGATTATATGTTATTAAATATGAATGTATCTAGCATGCTTGCATGATATTAAGGTTCTTTTGCTAATACTTGCATTGTTAGCAAGCTACAAGTTCATGAGTGGTGTTTCCATGTTTAGATATGCAATTTAATTAGTTGGAATGAATGCTATAGCCATATCATATTGTGTGTTAAGGAAAGGTTTGGGCATGGGGTTAGAATGCATGTTGTAAAAGGGGTACTTGCTAGTTAATTGTACATCTAAATTGTATCATGTATCGTATATCATGCCACGTGTACATCGGAGGGTCCAAACATTTAATGTTGCATATGTTAGAATAATTAAAAAGAGGTTTATCAAGTTAATGACTTTTGCATGCTTGAATGGTCACCTAGATAGGCCACCTTTTTCTGCTACACTATCATGCTGGAATTGACTTAGGAGAAACCATGTTGCATTCTTTCTTCAGTCACTTAGACATAGGGGATATTATGCTCGGGTTGGAGCAGGGGCTGGGTTAGTGTAGTCAGATACTTGGGTTTCGGGGAGAGGGTTTTGGGCTTCCTTTGGGAGACGGTACTTTCCTTATAGAGCGGAGTGCGCGATTTGCAGACTTGAGACCCTGGGACTCCTGTCCCATATCGGTGTTATGTGTAGGCTGGCATACCCGATTTGGCAGACATTGAGAACCCTACCCCTTATCGGTGCTATGCGTAGGCTGGCATACCCGATTTAGCAGACCTTGAGACTCCTGTCCCATACCGGTGTTATGCGTAGGCTGGCATACCCGATTTGGCAGACATTGAGACTCCTATTCCACACCGGTGTTATGCGTAGGCTGGCATACCCGATGTGGCAGGCTTCGATTCTCTGATGCATACTTTTAGCTATCTTTAGCTGGGCAGGTAGAGGCATATTAGTGGTAGCTTTTATCAGGAGTCATACTCTTAGTTACCGCATTTATTCCTTTAGCCTCTGGTAGACCTAGTGGGCAGGTAGGAGTTCGTGTTGAGGTTTACCCACTAGGGGAGGCTACTGTCTTTACTGTAGTACTGACCCCCCACTGTTTTTCCCTTTTCTTGTCCCCTTTGTTTTGCAGAGTCATCTGCCGGAGTTGCGGGGCCTTCCTACCAGGATCGAGGTAAGAGGATCGCCGACTAGATAGCTGCTACCCCGAGCTCGAGTTTTTGGTAGTTTTGTCGTATCCCCAGTACACTCAGACGGTTGTATTTTTCCTTTTATTTTGGGTCTGGCTGCGGCCAGCTGGTTGTATATATTTCGTGAGCTGGGAGAGACACTTGTATATTTTTGAGAGCTTACTGTACTTTCCTTTCCAGTATTTGTCTGAGTTGTATTAGTTTTAGTTTAGCTCTGTTTTATGCTCCTTTATTACTTGTTTTATATCTGAGCAGGTTATCAGCGCTTCGTGTACACGGAAAATTCCGTATGCACGGCGGATCTGTGGACGGGCCCGGGTTCTGGTTTACACCCGGGGCGTGACATGTTTTCAGATCTAACCCCTTTTAAAAAGAAGACATGGTCCTTATCAGTTACAACGCATTCAACAGATGAAAAGTTAACTGAAAAACCATTGTCGCAAAGTTGACTTATGCTTATGAGGTTAGTCTTAAGGCCATCAACAAATAAGACGTTTTTCAAAATCGGGCCATCTGGAATAGCTACCGTCCCTTTTCCAACAATTTTGGAAGATCGACCGTCTCCGAAAACAACGTGTCCTCCGGAGATTTTCTCAAGATTTTGAAAACTATTTTTGTCACCGGTCATGTGACGGGAACACCCGCTATCCAGATACCAAGACGAACTATCATATGCATGCAAGGAAACATTGGAAACAAGACAAGGGAAAATTTCACCTTTGCGCACCCAAACCCTTTTGGAGTGCGTCGGTAATGGTCGTGAAGTTATATGCCTAGGTGAAGGCGTCTTGTTATAGCGATTGTTGTTCCTTGATGAGATCGTCTTGCGCGATGAACTACCAAGTCTCTTTTCATTTGAAAAGTTTTGCTTTGATTTTCGGGGAGGAGCCTTTTTGGTAGTTGTTGCAAGAGGTCCTTGAGATGAGCGTTCGACTCCCGTCTTGCAATATCTTCTTATGTGCCCTGAAACACCACAACGAAAACATACCTTAGATCTTGACGATCCCAAAGAGGATGAAGTAGGTTTGTTGTCGTTGTTTGTCTTGAATTCCGGTGTCGGAGGAGGAGATACCGACTGAGGCACAAAGACTGTCTCACTCGAACTTGGACTGTTTCCAGTTTGAGTGTATCCGAGGCCGAACCTATTTGATTGACCAAGACCAAGAAGTCTATCCAACTTACTCCTTCCTGAAGAGAATCGCTGTAAGTCATTCTTGAGTTGGAAAATGGTCTTTGTCATTTCCAGGTTATCCTGTCGAGCCTCGTTGTAGAGCTTTGAGAAGTGATTCGCATTATCCACCAGATTTGTATGTTCCTTCTCAAGTTGCTCATTGGACTCTTGAAGGGAAACATTTTCTTTTATCAGGTTTTCCCTTTCCACTTCAAGAGCGTTTGAGAGAGAAGTCGCTCTTTTTGCTTCTTCTTCGAGGTCATGCACTCTCCCTCTCAAACTCTTGTTTTGCTTAGCCACTTTCTTTGAGTCCCTCAAAAGTCTGTGGTAGGCTAGAGCAAAATCTTCACCTTCCGAATCATCCGATTCGTTGTCCGTTGCATTCTTTTCAACAGTGGAGTTGGACAACGACTCGGATGTACTTGCCATAAAGCACATGAAGGGTGAAGATACGGACGCGTGGAATGCGGTGGAGCTCTTTTCTTCATCACTCGAAGACGACTCATTTGACGTTGAGTTGTCATCCCAAGTGACGACTTGCATCGCCTTCTTCTTTGCTGGATACTTGTTAGGACATTCCGTTGCAATGTGGCCGTAGCCTCGACATTTGAAGCATTGTAGTTGTCCTTCTGAACTTTTCTTATCCTTTGAGAAGTTCTCTTGCTTTCTTGACTTGTAACCTGAAGTACCCTTGCCTTTGTTCGACTTTCCGAAGGATGGAGATTTGCTTGAATTACCCCTTCGAAAGTTGCGGCGAAACTTCCTTGTCAAGAGAGCGAGCTGCTTCTCAAATTCCTCCATAGAAAGGTTCTCGTCATCGTCTGAGGAGGACGTATCCGCGTCTTCTTCCTTAGTTGTTTTCAACGCATAACCTGAAGACTTAGAAGTGGATGCCTTTCCAGAAGAATTGTTAGTGGTAAATGTCATTTCATAAGTTTGTAATGACCCAACTAATTCTTCTACTCGTATTTCGTTCGGGTGTTTAATAGTTTCAATGGCAGTAACCTTTGGGTGAAATCGTTCAGGAAGAGTTCTTAAGATTTTTCTTACAATCTTAAATTCTGGAATCTTCTCTCCCAGATTAGCACATGAGTTTACGATGTCTTGCAATCGTGTATAGTAGTCCGTGAAAGATTCATTTTCTGCCATTAAGATAGAGTCAAACTTGCTCGTAAGCATTTGCAGTTTCTGAATCTTCACGAGGTTAGTTCCCTCATGTGTAACCTGAAGAACATCCCAGATTTCTTTCGCAGTCTCACATGCCGAGACGCGAGAGAAATCAGTTTGAGATAAGGCATTAAAGATAGCATTAATTCCCTTGCCATTGTAAGAAGATGAATCTAACTCTTCCTTGGTCCATTTCGACCTAGGTTTTAAGGTGTGAACATCACCAATAAATTCTGTTGGATTAGTCCATCCTAATTCAATCGATTGCCACACCCGTTCGTCGATGGAAATTAAAAAGGCTTTCATTCGTACTTTCCAGTACGCATAATTTGTTCCATCGAAGAACGGGGGTCGGTTGATGTTTCCACCTTCAACCTTTGTTTACAACCCTATTCCCTCTCTGATACCACTTGTTGGGTTATATGTAATACGGATCTAAATAGGGGAAAAAACACCTAGAGGGGGGTGAATAGGTGTAAACGCATAAACACTCAAAAAATCGTTGCGATAAAAACCCAATGCGGAAATAAAAATAATACGCAAGATTTTTACGTGGAAAACTCCATCACCGGAGTAAAAAACCACGGGACCGATAACACGGCAGAAATCCACTAGAATTAAAACACGTACAAGGTGATTTACCGTACACACTTACGACTCAACCTTTTCCATACGCTCCTAGAGGATCTTCTCCGCTCGCTCCGCGACGCTTCTCGAATCCACGATCTGCGCCCAACGCCGAATCCACGGCGTCCAACGTCGAATCCACGACGTCCGACCGAATCCACGGTCTTCACCCAATAGCACCCTTCGAATCCACGAACGTGCCTCGCTCCGAATCCACGAGAGCGGTTGAACCTTGAATCCACAAGGACACGCGAATCCACGCGCCGATTTTTGGGGTAAATCGTTGTTTTGGGTGGTGATGATCCGCCGAATACTTAGATCAAAGATAGATCGGAAATACCATCTAAGTATTCATTAGTTTGATTCAACTCAAGATGTGAGTATGAAAACCTAGAATCAAACTAATCAATATAGATGAAGAAACATAGAGTATTCTCTAATGATTTCCTTTCTTCTCTATATGTGGATCTATAGCCGTATAAAATGATATATGAAAATGACGGCTATTGACTATGTGGATTGACCCTAGAAAAAGAGTCATAGGGTCTATTTATAGGTTAGAAACCCTAGGAAGGAGATAAGAATCAAAAACCTAACATTTCTGGAAATTTTACGGACGGCGATCCGGATCGGACTAGCTGTGATCCGGATTGTCGTAACGAGTCAGCCAGTTCCAGAAAAACGAAGGTTCGGGATCCGGATCGAAGTGCTTGATCCGGATCGTTCATACAGTTCACCAAACATCAACGTTCGGGATCCGGATTGCGAAGCCTGATCCGGATCGTTCAAGGAAGATGGTAAACTCAACGTTCGGGATCCGGATCAAGAGACTACGATCCGGATTGAACTGATGTATGAACGAACCACCTTCGGGATCCGGATCGAACAACCTGATCCGGATCCTGAACATGTCCCAAGTCCAGTTTTTGATTTTTATTCAATGAAAGATTCTTCCAAGTGTTTCTACACTACAAGAAGTATTCGGATCACACAAAATCTTTAGTTAAACATACCTGATCCTTTTGAATTCTTCTTTCTTGAGATTGAGTTAAATGATCCAACTTTCTTCACCTTCAATCTTCAAGACTTGAGACTTTCACGAAACTACGCCAACTCAAATTCCGTAACAATTCGGACCCAGACGGTCGATCGGCCGACGTTGGTCGGCGAGGGATTTAAATCTGGGGTTACTATTCACAAGTTAAGTCGTGGGCCCCACTTTGTTTTTTGCTGTTTTCGAGACGATCTGACCGTCGGATCAAAAATTGGTTTATATCATTCTCAATCGATTCGACGTGACGGTCGTACTAGCGATTTCAGATTTTTAAAATTCACGGTTACTACAATTAATGTGTGGATGTAATTATGTTAAGGTATAACCCTAGAAAATTGATGTAAATAAACCTAGAGGAAGGTTTACCTTGCAAGTGCATGAATGATTATGACTTAGGAGAAAACTTGGTCAATTTGCATGAATGTAAAATTAGGAGAAAACCTAGGCTAAGAGTTCAAAACGAGTGACATGAAATCTAGGAAATAACTTAAGCAAATAGGTGTCATTGTCTTAGGGAATAACCTAAGGTTGCATGATAGAGTGTTCAACATAGAGTCAATGAACTCTAGGTTAATGTTGAAATGCAAGATAGAGTCAATGAACTCTGGGTTAATGTTGAAATGCAAGATAGAGTCAATGAACTCTAAGTTAAGATAAAATTCAATATAGAGTCAATGAACTCTAGGTTCATGTTGAAATGCAAGTTAGAGTCATGAACTCTAGGATAAGTATGAAATGCAATATAGAGTTAATGAACTCTATACCAAATGTGAAATGAAAATGTAGAGTTAATAAACTCTAGGCCAAAGGTAATTTGGGAACATGTGGTGTCCTCGATACATCGTAATACCCTATGGTTGTAAACATAGGGTTAAGGAATAAGTATAGTGAGTAAATGAATGAATGAAAGAAAGCCTAAAGTGGCTAAAGAATTAGAGAAAACGCCAAGTGGCTAAAGAGATAAAAGAGAATGAAAATTAGCACCTTCGGATTTGAGACTTGTCAATTGGGAACGCGACTTCTTGGATAGACAAGATACTTCCGTAAGGATTAAAGACAATTAAAATGAAATTGGCGTTAGGTGGTATGGTTAATTGTGAATGCCAATAAACAAGAAACCCTAACCTAAATTGTTGTTCTAGTGACGTCCAAGCTATCCTATAGTAAATAACCTAGGATAAAAGACAAAAGTAAAAGTGGAAATGTGAAGGCAAAAGTGCCAACGGGAGGGGCTGAGCATATTTCGACTCCCGGAGAAAGTGTGTGAGCAAGATTAAACTTCCCAAGTGAATGAGTGACAGGGTGCTTTAAACTCATTTAAGGCAAAAGTGACAAGTAAAAAGGGCAAAGTAAAAAAGGTAAAGCAACTAAAAATGAAAATGGCACCTCCGGATGTCGGAACTCGTGCGGGAGTGTGAGAGCAATAGCCGTCTCCCCGGGCAGAGACCGTTGTCGACGAGGTACTTCCAAATGATATACAGAGCACCTATGTGCTAGTGGCACCTTTGGATTGCCTCGTCTTATTAATAGCATGACTACTAGGGCACGGGCCCGTTGGACGAGATCTTCCAAAAGGATAAACAACTTGAACTAAATCAAAGTAAAGAGAATGTAGAGTGGCCAAGATGGTAGGGTTAGATATAACCCTTGTGTAGCAGCATAGTGGCCGAGCTTATGGTATAGTAGCCTAGTTTGGCATAGTATGGTAGCATTATGACATTGAGTACACATGGATAGTGTAGTGATATTTATATGTATATCAGCATGCTAGTATAGAGGTTTACAATTTCCCTATTATATTGCTATTATTGCTTCTATTGGACCAAGTGGTGTAGAACATATTTTTCGATGGTTGAACCAACTTGGAACTATTCGTAGTTCTCATACCCTTGGGTGACCATTTTTACAGGTCCAGATACAGCCGTCGAGACATACAACAGGGGTAAGGGCCCAACAGTATAGAGACCTAGAGTGTCTAGCAGTTATCACCTTTTTGGTTATTTTGAGTTAACTATGTATTGTGAGTAAAAAGATGTAAATTATAATATTATTTAAATATAGTTGAGAGAGAAAAATATAATTAATTTTTATTGTGGTTCACTCGTGTTATGTTTTCATTTACATGTTAAACTTATTGTTTATTAAATGAAAGTTTTTAGTTAGTAGTGGTTTATACTCTGATATTGCTCTTCATCATACACTTTTTTGTATTGATATGAATGTGACCGTTCGTTTCGGGTATAGAGAGATCATGCCCGATTGGCGGTCTCGGGGCATGACAAAGTGAGTGAACAAGACTCAGCTTCTCAAATGAATGTGGACTAATGTAGTAACTTCAAACTAATTGATGGTCCAAGAGACATCATAGCTGTCCTTGAGTCAATGACCTAGGATAAAAGTTGAAAGAAAGAAGCAAAAAGTTAATGGGCATAAGAAGCCAAAAGTAAAAGAGAATGGGATAAAATGACACCCTCGGATGGGATGCTTGCCAGCTGATAACTTTGGGACTTGGTACATCTGAGTGGTCCGACAAGAGGCGCCTTTGGATCGTCTCGTCTTTTGGTAGCATAACTACCGCGCTCGGGCCCGTTGGATGAGGTCTTCCAAAGGAATAAAAAACTTGAACTAAACCAAAGTAAAGAGAATGTAGAGTGGCCAAGGTGGCCAAGTTAGTATGACCCCTTTCTAGCGACATAGTGGCCGAACTTATAGAGAGTAGCTTAGTATGGCATGATATGATAGCATTGGGACATTGAGTATCTACAGGTAGTGTGGTGATATTCATCCTTACATGTATATGAGCATGTTAGTTAGCATCTGCAATTTCCTTATCATATATTATATTGCTATCTTTGCTTCCATTGGACCAAGCGGTGTAGAACATGTTTTCTCGGTGGTTGAACCCACTGAAACTATTCGTAATTCTCACACCCTTGTGTGATCATTTTTACAGGTTCAGGTACAACCGTTGAGACATACAACAGAGGCAAGGGCCCAGCAGCATAGAAACCTAGAAGGTCTAGCAGTTATCACCTTTTTGATTAATTTTGAGTGAACTATATATTATAAGGAAAACGATGTAAATTTGTAATATTTGTTCAAATACAAGTTAAGAGAGAAAAATATAATTAATTTTAGGGTTAATTGCATACGACTCCCTGTAAACATATCAAATAGCAGATATATCCCTATAAAGTTCAACTTTTCATATTTATCCCTTCAAAAGTCCAACGTTATTCATATATATCTCTCCGGTTTATTATCATTAGTTCACTGTTTATTTTTTAACAGATTATATGTGAAATGACAGTTTTGCCCTTTCAAAAATGTCCCTCCAAAAAATAATGCAGAAATATCTAAAAGGGTAAAAAGGTAAATTTACTTCACTAACTAACAAAGATTAAGTATTTAACTTATGGTTAACTAGATATTTCTAACAGAGATAGACGATAGAGATATATATGAATAACGTTGGACTTTTGAAGGGATAAATATGAAAAGTTAAACTTTGTAGGGATATATCTGCTATTCGATATGTTTATAGGGAGCTGTATGCAATTAGCCCTTAATTTTATATTATGGTTCACTCATGTTATGTTTTCATTTGCATACTTAAACTGTTTGTTAAATGAATGAAAGTTTTAGTTAGTAGTAATTTTTATTCTGATATTACTCGTCATTATACACTTGTTTGTGTTGATTTGGATGTGACCGTTCCTTTTGGGTATAGAGAGGTCATGCCCGATTGGTGGGTCTGTTGGCGTGCCCGAACTGTCCAAATTCGCGGTTTCGGGGCGTGATAGGTGGATGCGGCAACATAGAGTGGCGGAGACAAGCTCAAGGTGGAGCTTGCGTGGTGAGCTCGACGCAGCGGTTGAAGATTACAAATTAAACCAAGGTGGAGATCGTTAGGATTTGATTAGATTTGTAATTAAATTTTAATTAAATTAGGATTAATATTTAAATCTGTTGAAGATAAATTAATTTAAATTTAAATATTAAATATAGTAGAATTTCTAAATATACTAAGATTTGAATATATCTTGGTTAGAGTTTTATATATAGGTCTACGGTAGAGAGTTTTTAAAAGGAGAGTACGGTTGAATTCTATGTGAATCGTACTTGAGATAAAACCACATAGGTTGCATTCACCTTGTGCATGGGTGCATGTGAGAGAAAAAAGAGAAGTCTTTTATCTTATAGAAAATTAGAGAAGGGTGAGAGAGATTCAAAAAGAGGGTTCAGGTTGAGAAGGGAGAGAGAGATTCAAAAAGATGGCTCGGATTTAAGCTACTCTGTTGAAGAAGAGGAGTCAGATGTAATTCTTTTCTTAGTTTATAAATTTTATCTCACCCGTATTTTCTATTTGGTTTTTTTCTCTCTTTTGTGATTGTGTCAATTCCAGTTTTTGTTGAGACTACGAATTTATAGTAAAAATCTGATTTGACGCTTCTGTTGCGAAATTCCAATAACGAGTACCGAAGCAAATATCGGGTCAACTGCAGTCGGTATTAGAGCGAGTTACGAATTCACAAAATTTGATACCGGAGCAAGTATCATATTTCCCAATAAAAAAAAGTGATATTGTGAAGGATTTAAATTGACGTGGAGTGAAATTGAAAATTTTAGAGTAATGCTAAGGTTGAGGGTTGCAAAGATTACAACCCAAGAGTTGAACTTTTAACATTTTTCAAAATTTTATAAAAAATTATATATATATATATATATATATATATATATATATATATATATATATATATATATATAAGAATTAATTGCATACGGCTTTCCGTAAACCTATCGAATAGCAGATATAAACCTATAAAATTCAACCTTTCATATTTATCCTTTCAAAAGTTCTAAGTTATTCATATATATCCCTCCAGTTTATTACCGTCAGTTCATTATTTATATTTTAACGGACTATATATGAAATGATAGTTTTGCCCTTTTAAAAATGTCCCTCCAAAAATATTAAAATAATACAAAAACATCTGAAAGGGTAAAAAAGTAAATTTACCTCACTAACTAACTAAGATTAATTGTCCTTTCAAAAATGTCCCTCCAAAAATATTAAAATAATATAAAAATATCTGAAAGGGTAAAAAAATAAATTTACCTCACTAACTAACTAAGATTAAGTATTTAACCTATAATTAATTAGATTTTTTTAACAGAGATAGACGGTATGGATATATATTAATAACGTTGAATTTTTGAAAAAATAAATATGAAAAGTTAAACTTTGTAGAGATATATATCTGCTATTCAATATGTTTACAAAGAGTTAGTGTACAATTAACTCTATATTTAAAATGTATATTATATTCTTCACCAATTTAGTGAGTGATGTTTATTTAGTTGTCATATATATGACCAATTTTATATTTAGTCAAAAAATAATAATGAGGGGACCACACTTCCTTACATCCACCAAAAAATAAAGGGAATGTATAAATAGAAAAGAAAAGCGTACCCTCTTGGCTCAATATGAACACCACGAGGGGAGTGGACAGAAAAGGTCAAGAATCACCACAAAAAAGTACCAAAAGATTAAAAAATATGTCCCCACTTGAAAACAACATTAACAATGTGTTAATTGCACTGTTAGTTCCTAACCTATTTTTTCTTTTTTACGTTATTTTGGTAACTGCACGGAAATAGATTGCATCAACTTCAATAAAATACTAACTATTCATGTAAATTTTAGTCATAGTCCGGTTACCTTACGTCAATCTCGATATCGAGTTTTAAAAGTTTTTTAAAAAATTTAATGACATTTCCAATTAAATGTTCAAAAATATAAAAATGCTTTGAAATAGATAGTACGTAGATGTCGTATGGGGATGAAATAGTTGTAAAGAAAGATAGCGCTATCAAAATCTAATTTATATCGAAATCATTAAAAATAGATTTAATGTGATGGACGCACATATCTCAAAAAAAAAAGAAAAAAAAAAAAACAAATGAAAAAAAGAATCAGATTACCAATGGCGCAATTAGCCCCATTAACATTTTCTTAAAATTCTTTTGTCAAAACATATATAAACAGTACTGGCACCAATTACATTTCCATAGCAATTCTTAAGGTTATATTTGCTTTGGGAATTATTCCACTGTAGAAAAAGGCATTTTAGAAACTATTTGGTTGAATATAATTATAAAAATAGTATAATTAAAAATATGCGCAGTTATAAATATTATACTCGTAATTACATTTAGTTTATTCATACTTATATTTTTTTTGTTTAGAAAACTGAAGTTGAGATTTGTATTTATAAATTTTATTATTTTTTAGATAGAAAAATTAGATTATCTTTTCAAAATATAAAATAATCATACAATTTTTTTAATTATTAATTAAATTTTTTTATTTATATATAATTTTATATATTATAAAATTATACATTTATAGATGATACTTAATATTAAATTATATATTTAAAATTGATTAATATAAAAATAAAAAAAATAAATATCAATCCAGTAAAACATACGAAAAAAAATACAATCACGATATTTTTTTTTTTTGAACGGATGAGCCAACTATAATTATATAAATTTATTAATCATTTAAACTTACTATCTATAAATAAATAAATAGATATATATATATATATATATATATATATATATATATATATATATATATATATATATATATATATATATATATATATATATATATATATATATATATATATATATATATATATATATATATATATATATATATAATATTTTTATTATTTTCAATAATTTTTCAATTTATCAATCAAAATAATTTAAAATTTTCAATCTATTTAATTTTAATATATAAATCAAACTTTAAAAAAGTTATTATGATTCTCTCTTTTTTTTTATCAAATTTAATAATTATAATTAATTAAAATTTATTAAATTAATATATACAATCAAATTCTATAAAAATTTAGAAATAAAAATATTTTTTATATTTTAAATAAAAACTAATTTTAAAAATTTTTAATTTTCTTACACAAACTTATTTTGCTTAAAAAAATTTATTAGTATTTTATTTTTTATTATTATTAATTAGTGGGTGATCTTAATTATCTCTCTCTAGTTGTTGCAGTTAGAACTACAACCAATTTGAATATAGTTTCAACTGCAATATTTGGACTTTATTGTGCAGTTATTTTTGTTAGACTTAATTGTACTAAATCAAACAAATAAATTAAAATTAATATGCATTTATAGTTATAGTGCAGATGTAAAAACGTGTTTAGCTAAAAACGTGTAGCTAAACAGCTTGTAGATTAGATTTTTAGTTTTAAATAGTATTTTTAGTGTGTTAGTTGAGAGAAGTAAGCATTAGTTATGATTAAAGAAGGAAAATAATAGAAGTGGAATTAAAAAGATAATTCTGGTACATACTTGCTTTAGATCTTTACATGTATATATATAAAGACAAATATGCAAAGATAAGGAATGTACAATTACAGTAGATTGTACAATAATTGTACAATAATTGATGTTAGAATCGTGTAATTAGATTTTCTCTAATTATGGAATAGTATCAATTGATATTAGAATATTTCAATTGATATTAGAATAGTATAATTAGATTTCCTCTAATTATGGAATAGTATCAATTGATACTAGAATATTTCCTCTAATTATGGAATAGTATCAATTGATATTAGAATCGTGTAATTAGATTTTCTCTAATTATGGAATAGTATCAATGATTCCTTTAATTATGCCACTGCAATCAATGATGCACACATATAATGTGATATTTGTAACTTTCTTTTCTTGTACAAAATATTTATTTTTAAAATTTAGATGCGTATAAAACAAGGATGCACACATATAATGTGATATTTGTAACTTTCTTTTCTTGTACAAAATATTTATTTTTAAAATTTAGATGCGTATAAAATTTTTACGTAACTAATCTCATCATCGTCCATCCAAAATGGGGGACAAATCTCAACTACAGTTATTGATTCAACCATCAATTTAAATGAACAATAATATTTTCTTAGAACTCCTAACTTGTAAAAGATATATATATATATATATATATATATATATATATATATACCTAATGATCAATCACTATTCCCAACAGCCAATCCCGCAATATAAGATCTATTAGGAATGTAAACATGACGAATCTGGGGCGAAAAGGGTTCTCCATCTCCCGCTTCTTTTTTTACCGGATTGGCACGATTTTTATTTTATTTTTGACACCTATTTATTTCTCAATTAGTTGCGAATGGAAGCGAGAGCAGATTTTTGACAAATGGATCTTCCAACTTCCGGCAAATTGGACGGATTATATATTTTTATATTTTTTCTTTTTGCATCTCACTCGTCCCTCTTCCAACTCCTGGCAAATCGGACGGATTATATATTTTTATATTTTTTCTTTTTACTTACCGTCTCACTCGGGACGAATCGGAACCAAAGCTCGACCAATCCGAATCAATTGGCATCCCCAGAATCTATCTTAATTCTATATAATAATCAAAAAAAATAAAAATAAAAAGTATCTAATTGGGCTTCTATGTTTTTAAAAATATTAAGTCATTGCTCTTTATAAGTTTTACTCATTTGATAAAAAAATGTGCAGTTAAAATAATAATGGGCCTCTTTGGTTTATTGGGTGATGAGTAGAATAAATGATGTGAAATTAGTAATAGATCTAACAGTAGAAAACTTATAAGTATCAATTATTTAGTATTTTTAAAAGCATAATAGTCGGACTCTATATAGACCTAGGCTACTATATATATTATTAATAGCATTAAGTCGTCATGGGTAGTATTAAGTTTTGGACTCTTGGATTAAGAGATGTGTGGTTGAAATGATAGTGACCCTAGAGTTTAATGGATGGTTAAGAAAATAGTATGATCTATCGAGTGAAAATGATCAAAGGAATTGATCTAGCTTGGTGCTATTGATAACATAGTAGTCGGACTCATATATATATATATATATATATATATATATATATATATATATATATATATATATATATATATATAATTCCCTAATGCTTTCTTTCAGGATTTTTTTTTTTCAAAATAATTATTAAAATATTTATAATTAGCGAAATGGTTCTATGTAAAATTTATTTGCAAAAATAATTCTATTTTCGCCAAGTCAGCGCTAGGTCGGATAAATCTTCCCTTCATAAAGGCGGTGAATATTACCATGTGTAAAATTTATTTGTGAAAATAATCCTACTTTCACCAAGTCAGCGCCAAGTCGGATAAATCTTTAAAAGGCGGTGCATCGTTCACCACCTTCATAAAGGCATTCACCGCCTCTACTAAAATCTTATAAAGACGGTAAATCGTTCCCCGCCTTCTAAAGACAGTGAACAATTCACCGTCTTTAACTATATTGTTCATTCTTTTACAATATTATTTGAATTTGGCTAAATCTCTTAAATGCGGTGAATAGTTCACCGTTTTTAAGACCGTCTTCTCGTGGACGAATAATTTACCGTCTTTAGCATAAATATAAAATAGGAATGTGGATACTAAGAAATTTAGATTATTATTATTAAGAAAAAGAGAATGTGGTATGGATTAGATTTTTAAAAGATTTAGATTATTATTATTCATTAATTAATAACAATCTAAATCTTTTAAAATTTATATTTTATAATTAAAAATATCTTTTTTCTTTTTCCTTTTTTATATTATTTAGTAAATAATAACAATCTAAATCTTTTAAAAATTTTATCCGTATTCATATTCTTATTTTATCTTATCTCTCTGCCTTATTATATTAGTTATTAGTGAACAATAACAACCAAAATATTTTAAAGACTTAAAAATCTGACTCGTATCCACATTCCTATTTTAGTTATGAACAATCTAAATTAGTTAGTGAACAATAATAACTTAAATCTCTTAAAAATTTGACTTGTATCCACATTTTCATTTTATTTACATTAAAGACGGTCAATCATTCGCCGCATTCAAGAAAACGGTGAATCATTCGCCACATTCAAGAAAACGGTGAATGATTCACCGCCTTTGTAGGTGTTGGGGCCGAAATTGTTGGTTGTCGACTTGCCCCGTGGTTTTGTTGACCCTCTGGAATGTGATGCGCCACATGCCAATGGATCAAGCGATCGGGCCGAGGAGGGATCTTCTTGGCTGAGTTCTTCTCACTTAAACTCTCGCGACCATCCGGCTTAAATTAGCTGAATCGGGATATGAAGATAGAGAGAGGCTGAGTCCGGCCTAGAGTAGCCGAACCATATATTAGAAACAATAATTTGACACGGGTAAGAAGCCGATTAGGACTTTGTATTGATTGGAAAGGAATTATATAGAGAAAATGGAAGAAATTATAAGTAATTATAAGTAAGCCTACTCCTAGAAAATGCGGTAAATGTATATATAAAAGATATGTAAAGTAGAGGGGTCCTGGCTTACGAGATTGCAGGACCCTTTATTCTTCGATGGTTTTGATTTTTATACACTCCCGAACCATGTGTATAATCGCCGATTTGAATAATCGGGATAATTTGGGAAGAGTTATCGGGAATCCTCAACTACTTCCTTTTGAATCGATTCTTCTTAATAGGATAATAATCGTTTTCCGTCTAGGTTTCGTTCCCTAATTGTTGCTTTTCAATGCTGAGCGCTGCTTGCCGTTCAGGGATTACGAGATTCACGCTCAAATCTTGCATTCATTCCTTTCAAAGTCTTTCCTTTTGCAGCTCGGTCAACCAAGAATTGATCTTGACTCCACCTTTTCGTCGCTGGACCGAAGTGGTTTGGTATTTACCTTCGGCCGATCGAGGTCGGTCCTATTCCTCTTATTGGACGCTATTCCTATCGGCTGATGCTTTAGCCGATGACGCTTGTCACGTGTTACAACCTCATGCGACTGAGGTCGATTTCAACCAAGATGCGAGTTCCTTTCTTTTACCTTTTTCTTTTATCGGCTTATGCCCTAAATCGATAGTATGCGTCACGTGTCACCTTCTCAAGTGACAGAAACTTTTGGTCTCAATTGTAAGTTTTTAGCGAAAGTGGTGAACGATTTACCGCCTTTTGAAAAACTAGTCACCCGGGCAACGAGTTGGTAAAAAAAAAATTATTTCTACAGATATATTTTTAAAAAAATTATTTGATTAATTATAAAAAATCGTTCACTCTTTGTTGAACTAGCCACGATGACGCCGAATTGATAAAATAAGAGTTATTTTTAAAAATATATTTTTAAAAAAATTATTTGATTAATTATAAAAAATTATAAAATTATTCTTTAAAAAAAATAAATAAGTTCTCATTCTTTTCCTTCACACCAACATGTCATTCGTGTCCTTCTACGGCAACACATCCTCCTCTCTTTACATCCCGACAAAGAAACCTCCTTTCCTTCAAATTCTCCTTTAACTACTAATCTCTCCCAACCCACCCCACAAATCAAGAAAAGGAGAAAAAAAAAAAGAAAAAAAAAATTCCAATGACTCTCCAAACTCTCCAATTCCTACTACTAGCGCGTCTTGTTGTTGTTCTTCTTCTATCACTGCGTGCAGATTCGGTACCGCCGGCGTCGCCGATCCGCTGCGAGAAGAATGCGGGCTGCGTGGTGTCGAACGCGTACGGCGCGTGGAACGACCGCCGGACCGAATGCCGCGCGGGCTCGGTCGTCTACCCGACGACCGAGGCCGAACTTCTGTCGGCCGTCGCGGCGGCCGCCTCGAGCAACACGAAGGCCAAAGTCGTGACCGCCTTCTCCCACACCATCCCAAAATTCGCCTGCCCGCCGCCGCCGCCGCCGCCGCCGCCTTCGCAGCGCAGCAACAGTTCGGTGTTGATCAGCACGGAGAAGTACAAGCAAGAGCTCGAGTTCGACGCGTTCGATCGGACGGTGACTGTGTCGTCCGGGTGGGGATTGAGGGAGGTGATCGACAGGGTGGAGGAGCAGGGGATGAGCTTGGGGGCGGCGCCGTACTGGGAGGGGGTGAGCGTCGGGGGCATGGTAGCGACGGGGTCCCACGGGAGCTCCTGGTGGGGACGGGGCGGCTCCGTGCACGACATCGTCGAGGCGGTCACCATCGTCGTTCCCGCAGGGCGCCGTGAGGGCTTCGCCAAAGTCGTCCCACTCCGCCGCGCCGACCCCGGGTTCGGCGCCGCCGTGGTCTCCCTAGGTTTGCTCGGGGTTGTCTCTCAGGTCAGTACATACTCTTCTATAAAACAACAATATGGTATTTTCATTTTTTTTTTAATAAATAATTTTATAAAATTTTGAATTTGATGAAATAATTTTTTTTAAAAAAATTTTTATTTAGATAAATAGTTACTATCCTCACCATGTCATAAAATAGTATAACAACTGATAAATAGTAAATCTTTTCAATCGATGATTAATATTATTAAACATAATTTATATCTCATTAATTTTTTAAAAATTAAATTTTATATTACTTTAATATTATTTATTTATTATTTAAATAATTTCAAAATTAATAAACTTTAACCTAATATATAATATGTATTTAAAACTGTTTACGGGATGCAGATAATGTTTAGCCATGCCAATCTACCATTAGGAGATGCTATGATCAAAAATCAATATAGAAGTATTCTAACTTAATTTTTGAGTTTATAATATATTTTACTTAATATTTTATAAATAGAATTCAATAGTATTTTTGATAATATATATATATATATATATAAAATAAGTTAATTCGATATTGTGATGAAATGTTTATATGTATTTTAATGAAAACGGTTAAGTTCTATTAGAATGTAACAATTTTTTTTGAAATAATTTTAAAAATAAAAATGCATATAAGGTTAGATATTGAATGAAAATTTTGGACGCTGCATGTGGTCCACAAATCAAATAGAGTAGTCATTAATTTTTTTAAATTAACGGCTGAGATGTTATTTTAACTTTCTTCATTTGAAATCTAATACCAGTTACCCGTAAGAATAAAAGGATATTTTTATCTTAAAAAAAAAATATTATGAAATTTTTACAATTCTAAATATATTTCTATCGAAGAGAGAAATCATCTCCTTATTATTGTTAACAATTTAAATTACATTCAAATTATAAACTTATTATTAAAAAATTTAGAAATTTAAAAATTAAATCAAATTCAAAATATTTTTAAATATATATAGTACCAATTCAAATAAAACATTTAAATCAAATTTAAATTTTTAATTTCAATTCTAAATAAGAAGTTGGCTTCATAAATAATAATATAAATTAAATTTTAAATAAATAACTAAAGTTGGGTTTATAATTAACAGTATATATTAAAATCAAATTTAAATCTTAAATTTAATTTCCAAACATAAAAAACTATATATGTAAATAAATAATAAATTTTGAATTCAAATTCTTAGTTTAATATTTGAACGTACACAATTTTAATCAAATTCTAAATTTTCTTGAATATAAAATACAAATTGAAAATAAAACTTTTGATTCAATTTTGATCAAAACTTTATATTTCAAATTAAATTTTAAATTCAAATTTAATATATGTATTGAGGAGTTAGTTAATTACTTAACCAATTAGCTACTATTTAATTTGATTAGTATAGAATAAGAAAATAAAAAATTTTAGAGCACTATCAAATTTGGTAGTCTAGCAAGGAAAAAAAAGTTATCTACTTTCGATTCAAATTTAAAATTTTAATTTTAATTTAAAATAAGAAGTTGGTTTTATAAGTAATAGTGCAAATTAAATTAAAATTTAAAATTTCAAAAATTAAAATTTTGAATTTAATTTTAAAAATAGAAACTTTATATTCAAATAAATAATTTAATTTAATTTGAGTTTATAAGTAACATTATAAATTGAATTTGAATTTAAAATTTAAAACTAATTTTTAAAAATAAAAATTTCAAATTAAAACTTTATATTTAAAATTATAAATATAAAATTCTAATTGAAGTTAAATTTTAAATTTAAATTTATGGAGATTAACTACTTATCAAATTACTCACTATCTAATTTGATAAATAATAAAATTAAATAAAAAAATATATTTATTAAATATTATTAAATTTAGTAATTAAATAATATGTGTGTTCTAATATTACACTTAAGATTGGTAACATCTATCTATCTATACATATATATAATTTCTCTTATTTTTGCCACGTGTCTTCATTTTATTCATTGAAAACGTACACCCCATTATATACACTCTTCACCTCCCCTCATTAATCTCTTCCTACAACTTACATCCCATCACCTTTTCTCATATCTTTCTAAAACGTACACTCCCTCACTTTCCCTCATCTCCTACTCATTATATACCCCCTCACCTATTCTCTTTTGCATTTTTCCGTGAGAGAGAGAGTGTTTGTGTGTGTGGAGAGAGTTGGGAGAGTCTTATATGTGATATGATACGATCATACGAGAGAGAGAGAGCGAGAGGGAAAGAGAGGGAGAGGGAGATGGAGAATCGTGACATGGACGTGGGAAGGATGAGCCACGCACGTGTCACGGACGGTGGCGAGGATCCTTCGGCACGTGTGAATCCTGGCATGTAACGGTACTCACTTCACCCTGCTCGCACAGTTAAATCCATCCTTCAAAATTTTGATAGAAAATTTTATTTGCACGAAATCTTTATTGTAAACACAGGTAATAGTATTTTTTTTTTTCTCTTTTTGTATTTTTCATGTTGATTATATATCATTTAGATTTAATCATATTTTTTTATTCTCAACAAAATCTTCTATATTAAATAGTTTTGATGAGTTTGCATATTTAATACTTATTTTCTCTAACTATCATATATGTGATGTAAAAAAAAGTATGAAAAAATATTTTAATAAAATCTACTCGCTGCATCGCGCGGGTAACTACACTAGTGTTCATTCAAATATGCTGTATAGTTGGGATAATATATGTCTATTTTTATCGGACTACAAATTTTGACGTTATAGATACTATATTTTAATCATTAGACATAAAAAAAAAGAGAGATTATTTTTTTTGTAATATAATATATATATATATATATAAAGGCATGAGCTAATAAAAGTTTGGGCCATGCTACTTGTACACCCCCTAAGGGGTGTACATCGTACACCCCAACCCATCTAGGGTGGGGGTGTATTTTAGGGGTCACATCATGTGACCCCTCATCACACCCCCACCCTAGATTGGTGGGGGTGTGAGATGTACACCCCTTAGGGGGGTGTACAAGTAGCATTTTCCAAAAGTTTGTCATATACCCTATAAAATTTCTGGACATATCCGGTATTGTAAATCGACTCTAAAATATATATCAAAAATAATTTTTTTAGTATAATAAATTATTTAAATATTTTATATTATATATATTATATTATATTATATTTTATAGTATTAATTATTTAATATTATATGTGATATATAGAATATTGGTGTGTACCAAGTGCAAGCAAAAATTTATCTTCTTTCTTAAAATTATAAATACATCTTATTAAATATTCTCTACACTTAGTTTATATTTGTATATACATCACATGTTCAAAACTTTTTAATGGAATTTTAAAATTAATTTATCAAATATAATTTAAATTATTAAACTTTGAAGATTATATTTAATTAAAATTTGATATTATAATATTAGTCATCTAGTATAAATTACGGTATATAGAATATTAATATAAATTAGAAATATATAATAATTTTTCTTTCTTCCATCAATTTTAACAAGATAAAAATACTCTTTTTATTTTTTAATTTGAAATAAGTCCTTCAACATTAATTTTTTAGTTAAAAAAATTTACTTATAAAATAACTATCAAAATTAAAGTTTTAATTAAAATTTTAAATAAAATTATTAATATAATTTAATTTTACAAATACTAAAAATTTTAAAAAGTAATTTTAATAATTATATATTTTAATTATTTTAAATATTATCTACCTATCCACCTATAGGGATGTCAATGGGTATGGATACTCGAAATTTTATCCGAATCCGAATCTGAACGGAATGAATTTACCCGATGTTAAACGGATATGGATTCGGATATGGATATAAAAAATAAAAACCCGACGGATTTAAATTTGGATATGGATTTGATTGTACCCGATCCGAATCCGAATCCGACCCGAACCCGAATTAATTTTATGTTATATAATATATATATATATATATATATAAATATTTAATATTATATTTAAATTTATATTTTAAAATTTTAAATTTAATATAATATATTTTAAAATATTATAAAAAAAAAATTTAATTATTTCGGATTTAAATTTTTGAATTGGAATTTTAAATTTTTGATCGAATTCGAATTTGAATATAAATTTTTAAAATTCGTAGGATTCGGATTCGAATTCGGATATTTAAAAATCCATCCCGAATCAACCCGTTGACATCTCATACAATTGTGTTTGAGAATTGAGACATCAAATACATCCCACCGTACACATAGTCGTTGAAGCACTCGGGTTTTAGTTATAAAATTCAAGTAACGAGGACACTATCTACATTGGAGTGCTATTAATTTAATAGTATCTCGAAACTACGCTAGTGTATTATTGCACCGATACAAATTTTAGTGGTGAAGCATTAATTTTTGAGCAATGTAATAGCACCAAGCAACAACGCTCGAGTACTATCGCACCAATAAAATTTTTAGTGGTGAAGCATTATTTTTTGAGCAATGCTAGAGTGGTGAGGACACTACCACCTACATTGCATTGCTATTAATTTAATAGCACCAAGAAACTACGCTATAGTACTACTAATTTAATTGCACCAATAAAATTTTTAGCCATAAAGTATTATTTTTTGAGCAATGCTATTATTCATATACTCCAACACAACGTTTGGTTTGGATACAAAAGAGGATATTCCTTTTTTGTACCCAAACATAAGTGGAATGGAAAGGAAAATAGATGAATATATCTATTCCCTTTCTTACCGGGTTGTCCCGATTTTAATAGGGGGGATTTCGGTTCCCTCCCTCCTCCTCCTCGTCCTCCTCCTCCAACCCCCCGGAACAAAGCTCCTTCCCAAGGCAGAGTGCCTTGGGAAGAGGCACTTTGCCCTCTCTTTTTTTTTTTTTATTTTTTTTTTATTTTTATATATATATATATATATTATATACTTTTTTTGATTTTATTTTGATTTTATTTTTTTAAATTAGAATTTTTAAATTTTAAATTTTAAATTTTATAAATTTTAATTTTTTTTAATTTTATATTTTAATAAATTTAATTTTTTTTTTCTAAAAAAATATTAATTTTAAACTTTTAAAATTTATACAATTTTTTTATAATTTTTTAAAAATTTATATAAATTTAAAAGAGATGTATAATATACATTTTATCAATTCAAGAATGAAGTGTATTTTATTTATCACTTCGAAATGATTATAGATGGAGTGTAAGATGTACATATCTTTTGAGGTGAACCAGTAGAATTTTTTATTTGCAAATTAGGAATAATATTTTATATATTCTCCAATACTTTAAAAATATTTTATTTTTTTTATTTTAAATATTTTTTTTATATATTTTTTTGTTATTAAAAAATACTCGTATTGTTAGTATATGTTAAGTTATCTCGAAGTAAATTCAAATTAAATTTATATATAAATTTAAAAAGTATTAAAATATCTATTTTGTTCTTAATTTGAGGGCAAATAAAAAAAAATTGGTGACGGTAGAAGAGTATATTTGAAAAAATAAAAAATTAAAATACTTCTATTGTTCCTAACTTAAGAGCAAATAAGAAAAATTGGTTACAATAAAAGAGTATATTTTAAAGAGCAAAATAATAATTTTACAACCATAGCCGGATAAAATAATTATTTTACATAAATAACAGTAGTTGTTAACGGCTCACTAAAAGAATTTAATTTTAGAGGTATATTTTAAAGAACTTGAAACGCTAAAAAAATATTTTTAATATTAACATTTTAAGAGCGATAAATAAAAAAGTTAAAAAAAATTTAGGAATATGAAAGCAAGTGCCCTTTAAGTTACTTTAGTCCTCATATATAAAACTATTTTAATCTCTTAGATGTCGGCATATATTTGATATATAAATGTTATTCTAAATTTTAAGAGTGTCATATTTATCTCTTTAAACTTCGCTATTTTTATTAGGCTCAAGCGCACTCACAAATATCAGTCTAGCTTAGTTAATTTTGTGGAGAGTCGCACTCCACTCATAATGATCGTCAGTTGGAGAGTTATGCCTATATGATCATAACTCAAACAAGACTCATCTCACACTTTCGATTAGTGATTAATTGTGATACCAACTATGAAGTCCCGCTTTTCAAAAGAGTCATCCCATTATATAATTATTTTAGTTCTAGCATGTTTAATTTTTTTAATCTTTTAAGTTTAGTCACAGAATGTTGTAGTCGGATTAAGAAATTTAATCTTATTATACTAAATATACATAACAATCCTAAATTTTGAGAGTGCTATATTAGTTCTATAAAATTATTATCGATGTATGATTTTACTATTAACGTCATTAAACATGATCTAAGGCAATTAACTTTTCAAGGCATTAAATTTCGTTAATTTTGAAGGCCTATACAGTGTTTTCTCATTAAATGGTAATAAATAATTCAAATTGGTAAAAAATTTTGGTAAAAAAGTCTAAGTATTTAAAATAATATCTGTATTTTCGGGCCTTAAATTTAAAACTCTTATACACTATTTCTAAAAAATTGGTTAATACGATAAAAGTAATTTTAAAAATTATAAAATGCTGGTCACTAAATCATATGCCCTGTTATTGAAAACTAATATCAACACAAGAAATAGCATATTTCTCATGGACTTCCATTTAAATAAAGTTATTTAGAAATATTCTAACAATTTATTAATATTCCTGCTACAATTAAAATCAAAAGTTTTCTTGTCTTTCTGTAACCTGATGGTACGCACATGTTAGTTTCAGCTTTCTGACATGATAGCTAATGCAATAAATTATTTATTTACCAAACATTTTTTTTTTTTTTTTTTTTTTTTTTTTTTTTTTTTTTCAAGTTGGATTCTAAAATGATGAGTTTAGAAAATTATGATCTATATCTTATGAACTTTTTAAAAATTAATTTTTTTTACATTTTTTTAATAATATTTATTTATTATTCAAGTTATTTTAAAATCAACAAATTTTAGTTGCATACATAATATATATTTGAAACCACTAGATAAATAATAAAAAAAATAAATAGAATTTACTTTTTATAAAGTTTACGAGACGAGATGGAGAATCAGAGATGATATCCAGAAACGTTAATCGTTGATCCGGAGACGCCGATATCAAAAAATGACGTGGAAGTAGTAATGGATTAATACTTCTAAAAGTATTTTTACTTAATTCCTAAACAATCATCATTTTGATGCTCCAAAACTCTAATAAACAATCCAAAACTGAATCAAGCTTAGCTCCTCTAATGCTACAAAACGGCAAAGAAAAGCCTTTCTTTTACATGGGTAGAAGTTGAACATTCCTAGTTGTTGATCATTTTACGAGTTACCCTGCACAAAAGATATTGATCTCACCACACTCAGATTCAATTAATAATTGTGTTATTAAGGGTAATGCTATTCGTGCACCCCAAATGAGGTGTACGATATACATTCTGTCCATCTTAAGATAGAGACTCTTTCATTCGTCATTTCGAAGTGACGAATAAAATTTACCTTATTCTATAATGAATGGGATATAAGATGTACACGCATTTGGGATATATAAAAAATATTTTTTATTGAAAATTGGGAATAAATTTTCTGCAGATAACTTATATTCAATATGTAAGATTTTCTTATTTAGTTGTAAAGTAGGAGTTTATTTTTTTGTTTATAAAAAGATTTTGATATTTATAATTTTGTAGGATAGCATTTTCAGTTACAAAATAATTTATTTCATTTTGATAAAATAATTGGAAACCCAAATATGCTAGTTTATTCTAAACCTTGACAACACTCCTAACTTTCAATTATAATTGAATATCTTCAAGTCAAATAGAATATCAGTAGATTTATTTCAATATGAAAAATACTAATTGTACACCCCACAAGGGGTGTATATCCGACACCCCACCCATCTAATGGGTGAGGTGTGGTGAGGCATCACTTCATAATTTGTGAAGTGATCCCCACCATTAGATGGGTGGATATAGAATATACATTTCCCCTTGGGATTCACATGTAGCATTACCCTTTTTCTTTTTTTTTTTAATAAGATAAACCAACTCATAAATAAAATACATCAGTCCTTTCAAGAGCAAAAAAACAAATCCTTACTTTCCAATTATATATATATTTTTTTTACTGAATAAGTTATCATCCAAACAAAGGCCTCAGAAGAGAGCAAGCTCATTTACTTCCACAGACACCATTAAACATAATCTAAGATATTTGTACTTATTAAATTTCAAATTTAATATATATATATATATATTATATTATTTACCCAGTCTTTAAGTAGTTAAAAATTCAAAATTTTGAATAGCTAATATGGGATGAAATTGACACAACTAGATCATAAAATTATGAAATCTGATTTTCAGGATGTTTAAACAACTTTTATATCATGTTTAACAGAGCAAATTCCTGATTCGAATGACTCGTCGCCGAAAACGAGGTGGGAGTAAACAGCTCATTTTACTTTTAGAAGTAGTCTAGCTTTACTTATAATAACATACTGTCAGCACAGCATTACTCTTTCTTCTGCAATGATATATGAATTGCATGAAAAAATGAGAACAAATCCAAACCCAAATTACCAGGACTACAAGCACCCCCCACCCCAACACACACACACACACAAAATTCGTATATCAAAACTACAAAGTTTGCTGCAATTACCTTCTCAGAGAGTGAATCAACAAATGGGAAAATGAATTTATGCCCGTGGATTAATCAAAATATAGTAAAAAACAGGTGACATTCTCTTTGGAACCAAGATTCAAAAGGAGCATAACCTACAGTTTCCAAGACGACTCGCGCTTTGAAGACAAATTCACCGATCTTGCACGAAACCACGAGTTTGCTGACATTACCTGGTATCCATCGCAGCACACGGCTGTGTACAGGTTAGATGATCGAGTCTCCATAAACACTTCCGGCGATGGAGTAAATGACTTCATAGGGTTTCAGTCCAATCTCATCTTAGTTCCCACAGCAGTGAGAGCTACAGGTACTACATTATCCTACAACATCAAATAAACATTAATTCTTAAACAAATAAAAAAACTTAGTATCTTCTCAACATGTTGCAGAAAAGGCACTGGAGAAATCAAAGAACATAAAAGGAAAATGCACGATGGCCACAACGGAGATAGCATACAAGAAACTAGTGGGCAACGGATTAAAGAACGAAGGTATAATTTTCACAGGCTATCCTGTTGTCGGCTATCAAGGTAAGATGCAGACGTCGGGCTCATGCCTACACTCCTCAGAGGCAAACCCTTTAAGCATGTGTGCATGGGATCCAAGAATCAAGGGGCTATTCTTCTACGAGACCACTGCAATTTTTACGGTGTCGAAGTTTATAGATTTCATTCTTGAAGTGAAGAAGCTAAGGGACCTCAACCCGGATAATTTCTGCGGAGTGGACATCTATAATGGTTTCTTGATTCGATTCATTAAGAGTTCAGAAGCATACCTTGGCCAAAATGAGGATTCCGTGGTTGTGGACTTCAACTACTATAGAGCAGATGACCCTTTAACACCGAGGCTCAACCAGGATGTGTGGGAAGAGGTGGAACAGATGGCGTTCTTCAAACACGGCGCAAAGCCTCACTGGGCGAAGAACAGGAAAGTTGCCTTCTTGGGTGTGCAGAAAAAGTATATGAATATGGACAAATTTATTGCGGAGAAGAAGCGACTGGACCCAACTGGAATTTTCGACAGTGTGTTGTCTGATGAGATACTATTTGGGAAGGAATCAGAAAAGTACAGTGGGTGTGCACTGGATGGTCAGTGCATCTGTTCTGAAGATACACATTGTAGTCCAAGTCAGGGGTATTTGTGCAAACCTGGCCTTGTGTACAAAGAAGCTATGGTCTGTAGATATACTGATTCCCCTGTTCAGTGAATTTTTAAGTTCTCTGATTTAATTTGATTCAATTTTATATGCTTCCTGAAGCGGAAACTTGTATAAATGAGAGACTTTGAACATGATGATGAGCTTCACCTAGTTGATTCAACCACAGTTAGTGGGATCACAAATCCGCCCTTCCGCCCTCCGAACTGCGATCCGGACCCCACGTACTGATTCGTGGTGGGATCTCGATCCGGATCACAAAAAGTGGCGAGCCGGAATAGTAGAGAAATACTTCAATTTTTCTAGATCTAATTTATTTAGTATCCTAAAAGAGATGTATTTTACTACAAAGAATAATACAAAAGAATCATACTCGTAGTCTCGAATGGACAAAAGTTGAGACGGTTTTGATTAGAAGAGAAAATAAACAGTCTGACCTAAATGAAAAAAAAAAAGAATCATATAGTAACAAATATAAGGTAAATTATTTACTTTTTTTATATATGTCGAACTGTATTGACATTCTAAACTAACCATATTTCGGATAAACGTTTTGACTAATTCTACCCCCCTCGTACTGCATTCCTAAGAAACTAGCGAACCGCATTCCTGTACCAATATCACGCATCAGTGTATCTAGTTCCAGGTAACATTATCTTCAACCTCAGAAGATGAGTTCAGCAACCAGAATAACCTAGTGAACCGTTGCTATTCACTTTGAATGATAAGAGAGTTTTTCTCAACTAGATCATAATCATCTAAAGATCAATTCATCGTGAACCTAACGCAGAACGATATTACACGAAATAACAAAGTCATTTTTATTGCACAAAACTGAGAAAAAGATAAAAGAACCAGCAACATACTACTGGAGGCAAGTACATCTTTGCAAGGCCTAATTATAACCAAGATCATTTTAAACCAGAAATAGTTATTCAAGGCTACATTACCTCTTTAAAAACAAATCCTCACAGGTAATCTAGCATGTAAGTACTAATAACTTCTATAACAACATAGTTTTAATGGTGAAATCTATATCAAGCATTAGTAAGTTTCAATATTAACTGAGCATGTCTGGTATTCAACATTTTTGGAAAGTTTAGTCACTGACTGTATAACTTGGCTAATCGTGCAGTAAAATAATAGAAAACTAGTGGGTCAATGTTAAACATCCCTTAAATTTGCATAATCAACAATATCTACCCTATGAGCCATATCCAAACTGCAATTTGGAAGCCAAAAATAGGTTACATGGATCTGAAGGCTGCTAAAATTGGAAAAGATCAGCTTTGATCACCTAAATCTGGCACGGAGCCCGAGCAGCATAAAATTTAAAACAACTTGATCCCTCGGGTCCAAAATCCACTGTCAACACCCTAATACTGCCAAAACACAAATAATCCGAACCTAAAAACCTGAAAAAAGGTAATTTCTGTTTGAGACAATTCTGTTCAGACTTTCTCACTTCCCTAAATTTCTATAATACTTCACAATCAGATTTTTCTGGTCATCACCTTTTGGATTTCATCATTCATCCACCAGACTTCTTTTGATGGAAAAAATATTTACTTAAGATTTCCTAGAACCTCTCCAACTGCTTCTCTACTATAATCAGTCATCCGATTTCTCATAATAATAGTTTTTCCTTTTCTTTTTCTTTTTTTGTTTTTTGGGTGTGTGTGTCCATGTGCAAACTTCATTTCATTGCTCTACCATTTTGGGCTGATCTATTGAGCTTGATGCCATTTTTGGTTTAATAAAATTTAGGTAAACACATACAGAACTTACATGAACTATGGACCATTTTGAGTCAACTACTCAACCTTTCAAAATTTTGATTTTACTATCTAATCTTTCCATTTGTTTGATTTGAGTCAGTCAATAGCGTTTTGACTTCAAAATTTAAGTTAATTGTTCACTTAAATGAATTTATAGTTGCGAGAATTGTATGAAGTATACTAACTAAACTTGTAAATATAATTGACGCATTAAAATTTTGAAGTCAGAATACCGTTGACTGGCTCGAATCAAACAAATTGAAAGGTTGAGTAGTACAATGAAAATTTTGAAAAGTTGGGTAATCAATTCAAAATAGTCAGTAGTTCAGGCAAGTTTTATACATTTTTACCTAAAATTTAACCTAAAGAGTAGTCCATATAATGAAATAATAAAGAGTGAGCAAGCAGGGGACATTAAAGTCATGCTCCTCCAAGTTGAAAATTTTGCATCAACATTTCACTTATTCCTCCTAACATATGACGAAGAAAAGGACAGAGAAATTGGCTAAGAAGCACATCCACTTTTCAGAATGTCGAAGGAATGTCGAAGGAATTAAATGGAGAAAAGAGTAAAAAAGATGTCACCGATGAAGAAAGGTTCACATAGCATGAAATGAAGAGTATAACCAATGGATAATTGTTAAGAATACATAGAAGAAAACAAGTTAGATGTAAGAGTGTAGAAGAAAAAAAAAACAACCTATAACCATGCTGATAAACAAGACGAGAAAAGCCCACAAGGCCACAATATTCTATCAAATTTTGCTTAAATTTTTCCATGATATAATTATTAAATGCCATTACATTGTTGGCTTAAAGGGGCCAACATCTTGCCCAACGGCGGGAGGTCAGGTTGGGCCGAGTTACGTTTGAACAGGCGTGAGGTTGGGTTGGGCTAAGTCATGTTCGAAGTAGCGTGAGGTCGGTTGGGCCGAGTCACAATCGAGACTCGTGGGTGGTGTGTTTGTACGCTTTAAGGTGTCGTTTGGTTCGGAAACAAGTAAGAACTGCTTATTTTAGGGATAGGTACAAGTTCAGATATAAGCTACAACTAGAGTAAATTTGTGTTTGGATGAGAATTTGATTAGTACTAGGTATCATCACGATAGTGTTTGGATATATACGGTAGAATAAAAAGAATAATGGATAGTTATAAATATAACATGACGATATTACCCCTCTCATTATATTTGAATTTGAATTTTCAAATTTTATATTTAAATTTTTTATATTTAAATTTTAAATTTTGAATTTCAAAATTTAAAATTTAGATATTAAATATCAAAATTCAAATTTTAAATTTTAAATTTCAAATATCAAATTTAAGATCAAATTTAAATTTGAAAAATTTAAAATTTAAAATTATAAGTTTTAATTTTTGAATTACAAATTTTTAAAATTCAAATTTTAAATTTTTAAATTTTAATTTCAAAATTTACATTTTAAATTTTAAATATTCAAATTTTAAATTTTTAAGTTCTAAATTTTAATTTAGATTTTACATTTTACGAAAACGGGGAAGGTGAGAGAAACAACGTTGTTTCAACGCAATTGCAGGGATAGGTAGGAATTGTTGTTCCCACCTTAAGATAGGAATGATAACCCGTTAAGGTGGGAACAACAATTCTCACCTCTCATGCTTTATTGCTTGGGTATAAAGGGGGGAAAACCCCGATACCCCCTTATACCTCAACCAAACACAACATAAGACTGCGTTTGGTTGGGGGATAAGAGAGAACTAGTTGTTCCAGGGATAAGTATAAATTTGGGAATAAGCTGGAACTATTGTATAAATGTATTTGGTTGGGTATTAGATTAGTACCGGATATAAGAAAATTTGTGTTTGGTGTGATAATGGAGAATAAAAAGAATAGAGAGAAGTAGTTGTATGAAATAACGAAATTGCCCTCGCCATAATGATTTTTTAAAACAAATAAAAATTTTAATTATATGATTTTAAATATTTGATTTAAGATATTAAAAAAATTTATTAAAATTTATATTTTACTTGTATATAAAAAAAAATTATTAAAATTTTGAAACTTTATAAATTTTTAAAAATTCAAAATTTTGTATATAAAAATTGGTTTCAATTTTAAAATTTTAAAATTTTTTAAATTTATTAAAAATTAAAGTTAAAAATTTGTATAAATTTTAAAATTTTATAAATTTTTAAATTTTATAAATTTTTAAATTTATAAAAAATTAAAGTTAAAAAATTTTAAAAGCTATAAAATTTAAAAATTCTCTAAATTTAAAAATTTATAAATGTTAAAATTTTAATTTTAATTGTCTCAAAATATTACAAAAGTGGGAGCAAAAATTTTAATTTTTAAATTTGTATAAATTTTAAAATTTCTATAAAAAATTTGTATAAATTTTAAAAAAAAATTAAAAAATTTTAAATTTTTATATTTATTAAAAAGTAAAATTAAAAATTTTAAAATTTATAAAATAAAAAAAAATTAAATTTTAAATTTTATAAATTTAAATATCTTAAAATTTAAAATTTTTTAATTTAAATAAAAAAAAAATAGGTGGGAACACAATAGGGGAACAATTCACCCCTTAAACGGGCTATCCAAGCTGCTGGGATAGCCCGTTTAAAGGGGGGAACAACAGTTCCCCCCCATTTGGGTTTTGTTTGGGGGAATAAGGATGATATCCCTCTTATCACCCCTCTTAACTCTGTACCAAATGGTACCTAAGTGAATTGGTTGCATATTTCTAACAATTCGAGTTTTTAGGATTAATGATAAGCGCCAACGATTTGACAAGTGGTATCAGAACCAGAGATCAGGTGTTCAATTCCCGCATGCTGCATATCCGGAGGGAAGATTATTAGCTTAAAGGAGCTAGCATTTTGCACTATGGCGGAAGGCCAGTTTGGACCAAGTTACGTTCAAAATAGCATGAGGCTGGTTAGACTGAGTCATAATAGAGACTCGTGGGCACTGTGTCTGTATGCTTTAAGTGAATTGGTTGCGTATTGCTAACAGCTCGAGCTTTTGGGATTAATGGTTAGCGCCAACGATCCGACATATATGATACTCTTATCTTTTTCAACAAGAAAGTCAATATAGCAAGTATGTACACAAACTAAAATTAAGTATAAGTTAGGTCCTGCACGCTCAAAACTCATAGATGGGAGCTTATCTACACTGCGTCAATCAATTAGAAATAAATCAAAAGATGGAACAAATGTCACCTTCAAATTTCTCTGCTTCCATTTAGGAGGTTTAGGGAGATATCTGAACATAAACCATCTGTGTATAACCATTGAATACAGAGGTTTCCAATCTTCCTAGACCGAGCCTTTGAAATAATCCATACTGTCCATCTTCAATGATGGGATTGGGCGCACGGGCTGGATCATATCTAGTCTGATGAGTTAGGGAAGGGCCTGCCACTGGAGGAAGTTCCCAATACACATCCAATATAGACTCCAAAAACCTGCTGTTCTCAAAATGTTCTTCATAGGAGATTGCCTCATTGCTCTGATTAAAATTGTCGCGCACATACCCCCTAGCACCCCACCATGCATCGCCCTTCCCACATAGTTCCTCTATGTCCACAGCCTTCTCCCAAAACTTCTTCCTTTTTGACCTTACTCTTGCTTCATCACTATCTGTAAAGCAGCTATGCCCACCACCTACGACATAAAGGTAGAACATTTCTTAAATTTAATTGTTCTAACTATGGAAAAGGGTGAAACAGAAGATCTAATTCAAGGGAACTGAAGAAAAATGGATCAAAACATGATTTCAAGAAATAAATGCACGTTGGTGACACAAGTATTTGCAGATTTTGATGTATAATTTTCAAAACATGCAACAAAGAAGATAACAGAGTGGGTAGTTGCCAAAGTATTCTTCTCCTAGTACTTTGGCTTCCCTTTCTATCTATAGCAACATAACTCTACATACCACCATATTATAGATATAGCAGTAATGTTGTAAGGACCACATAAGTCCCACTATATGAACCATGCCTACCACAAGCACAGGAAGTACCTTGAACTCCGACATACTATTTACGTCATTTAGAACCTTAGTTTCACTGCATTTAAATATAATAAATCTAAATGGTAATGCATTGTGCAGAAATTGCAATTCGAAGAGTAGTGTTAAACAAAGAAGCATAATATTTACTAAAAGAAATTTCACTTGAATAAATTCTGGGAAGAAATTAGGCACAAATGGAGGAGAGATAGAGATGGGAATTATTAATAAATGCCCTCATATGGAGCTGTATGCCTAAATAGATTAGAAAATTGTTGCTTCATTTGGAGCTAATCAGAGATTGTTGCCTTTAGTGATACTAAAGTGCCAAGACAAAATTTACTTATAATTCATCATAGCCAACTGGGGGTACGTTAAATGAAGCACAATCTTGGCCGAGAAAGCAAAAGAAAGAAACAACGTGAGCATTTAATAACTGTTAGCCTATGTTACATCTTGGCTGAGAAAGCAAAGCAAAGCAGCAACAGGTGCATCTAATAACTGTTGGTTCAATTTACGTCTCTTGTAATCATATAAATTTCTAATAAGTTATAGAAGATAATAGCATTAGGAAGGCTAAGCAGGATTTACTAGATTGAGGGTCAAAGCCCAAGAAGTCAAATATAAAGGGATGGAAGTCTCAAACAGTTGTGTAAATAGTTAAGCAGCTGTTGGTGACAACGATAGCATTTAAAGCAAATCACATATGAAAAATACGATAATGGATCACATTACATAATCCTGACCTAAAAGGTCATGAAAACACACCTCTGATATAAGATTGATCGCATATCTGTCGTAAGGAATAATGGTCTCCTGTTCCAGTGTCATAGTTATCCTCAAATATGAGGTTCTGAAATCCAGCTTTTAATGCCTGCTTCAGTCTATAAAAGTTACGAAACAAAAAACTACAAGTCAAAAACAGATACTACTCGAGAAGTAAAGAGAGAATAAACAACAATGTTGAACTTTATGCTAATGCTCGTAAGGACTTTAACCGGAATGATTTGTCAGGGGAAAGACTGCAAGTGCAAACTTACCTCTTCAACTCATTTTGGTGGTCATCGAAGAATACGAGCACCCGACTAAGATCAGAAATCCCATGTTTCTCCATAACTTTTGCCCAATCAGCACTCCCAAAATCAACAAAATCCTTTCCGGCAAAATACGTGCAATTTTTATCAACATATGCAGGCCCCTTCTTCAAATACTTCTCCGGATGACGGGGGGAGAGGGATATGATCCTCGCCTCGGGCATGGCCTGTCGTAAAACCCATGTAGAATGCCCTTTGAAAGCGCCACTCTCTATCATGAGGTCCGGCTTGAGCCAGTGGGCCATGAACCACAGCCCGAAGCTGTGGTCGAAGCCCATTCCATACATATTGTTCTTAATGGGCCGGGTCTCGTATATCAGCACAAATTCCTCCAAGCCCTTGAGCAGATCATTCATTGTCCATTCTACTGTCTTCCCTTGTTTCGATCTGCCTTTTTGCCAAGGTCAACAATGAAGATATTACGGAAATTAGCAAATTATCAGAAGATGGCACATTCAAAATCTTATTTTTTTTGCTATGTTCATGGTCACCACTACTAAGTTATATTTTGCCACCAGTAAAAGTGAATAGTTATTTAAGTGATAATAACTAAAAAGAAACAAAATGATATGCTATCTACTGGGAATCAAGAAGGAAAGAATGTTAGAAAGGGTAAATTGCACCAGCTGTTATTCAACTTATCACAAAGTTTCTATAAGGTCATTAAACTTCAATTTGTAGCAATTCGGCTAGTAAGCTTCAACGTCTGTCTCAATCAGATCACTCTGTCTAACTTCATCTAGCTTCTGCGACTAAGGGCTGTCATGTCGTCTTGAATTGATGACATACTACTGGTTCAATTGCAACACCATTTCTGGAAGATGATGTTGTGGTTGAACTATAGTAACCTTGAGATGATGGGCAGATGAATCGCCTATTGGGATGGCGTGATAGCTCAAACCATTTGCCACATTATCCCTCTATAAAAAAAAAAAAAAAAAAGTTTGTTTAAATGAGTTGAATGAAAGTAAAGTTGAATTTCAGAGACTTAAATTAGCTTTTCAGCGACCTAAATGAAACCTTTCGGGAGGTCCAAAGATCAATCGTGTAGTTTTCTACGCAATAGATAAAAAGTTCCCCACATATTTATCACTAAAATTCTCATCTACGGCAAAACGCTCAAAACCAAATAATTCAAAGTTTTAAACAAAAGAAAGCTCCGTTAAAGTGTTAAACACTAGTCCAATGCCTCCCACAAGTACGATCCTGTTAAGTATAACTCTGGATTGTTTCTTATCATATCGATATTTCGAATAACATGGCATCATAACTAATTTTAAATCCCTTCATTTCGTGAATTTATTAATCCTAAACTGCGTTCTATCATACCGATCTTTCTTTTAGGTAACAAGATCTACTGAAGCAGCAAGAAATTACGCAATCTCATCATCTACCATTTTCGATGGATCAAAATAATTCAAAGATAAAAAAAAAAAAAATGTAGCGAGAGCGTTAGGGGTTGGGGGCATACACCAGGGGACGCCGAGGGATCCGAAGTCGGAGGCGAGGCCGTCGAGGCGGCGGACGAGGAGGGCGGAGCGGGTGAGGGCGTCGAAGGGGGATCCGCAGACGACGGGCCGGGAGCGGTAGCGGGCGGCGAAGATGAGGGCGAGGAGAAGAAGGGAAAATAGAGCGAAGAATAAGGCGGCGGCGGCGGCGGTGGAGATCGGGGCGCAGAGGGAAGAGGTGGTCCTCCGCGCCTTGGGCTCGTCGTCATCGTCCCCGGCAGCGGCGGCGGAATCCTCCGGCGGCGAACGCCGAGAAGACAACACGCTCTCCTGCATACGGGGCTTATTCGGTCCTTCTATATTCCTGCTTTTTTAGCACTAGTATTCAGTGTCTCTTTGTTGTGAGTTTATTTTAGAACAAAATTCAATGTCCTTTCAGTCGCAAGTTCGAAACCAGCCCAGAAATGACCCGGCACTGTACTGACTGCAAACACGCCTAGCTACTATTTTTTTCCGGGCTGGGCCGGGCTCTGCCATGTCGGATCAATAGCATTTTTTTAATTTACATTATATTTGAGAAAGGAAAAAAAATTTACTGTGTACTAATAAAAATAAAATAAAATAAAAACTAAACCGTATTGCATCTGGACCGTGAGTAGGTTGGAAGCAACACAGCAAGTTTTACACCCCGACCCAGAGCAAAAATTTTTAAAATTAAAATTTTAAATGTTGAAAGTTTTATTCAAAAATCGATTTAGTAGGCTGAGTATAGTATGCTTATCTAAACATAAACAGCAATTTTTGAGAATTTTAAAAATTAGAAATTTTTTTATTTTTTTTTATTTTTTATGAGATGATTTATATAATTTTGAAAAAAATGACTTAAAAGTTGAATGTAGTGTGCTAAAATTTTTAAGACATTTTGATCATCTTCTTAATCTACCAAATACTATTAACTTCCTTGCAGCAGTTCCTTCTCCGGTTTTGGAATGGGCCGGGCCCATGTGAAAAAGGCCAAGTCGGGCCTCAGCCTCTCGTTGCATGCTTTGGGAGTGTTTGGTTGCAGGTAAAATGGAAAAAATTTATTTTTCATCAAAAAAAAAAAAAAAAAAGTTTTGGTGTAAAATTTTATTTTTATCTTTTGTAATGCTTAGTTTGTAGAAAAAAAAATGTTTTTCCTCAAAAAAATTTTGGTTGAAAGAAAAAGAAAAACTACATTTGTTTGGTGAAAAAAATAAATGAAAAAAGTGTTACGCATTTTGAATTTTCATTTTTCGTCAAAAATTAGTAAAAAATCAAAACATACAATTTTTTCTCAAATCTGTAAAAGTAATTTTTCAAAAAAAAAATTTACGGCCAACAAACAAATAAAAAAAATTTTCCAGCAAATTTTTTTATTTTTAATATATTTTACAGCGAACCAAACAAACCCTTACTTTCATGTACTTATGACACATAAATATACTGATTTATGTGATCTCTCTCTTGCTATTGGTGTATCCTTTAGCTACGTAGACCCTTCGGCACAATTTAAATGTCTAAACAAATTAGCCTTTGCTATTTTATACTCAAATAAAAATTTTATTTTGTGATTTCAAATTAGAATTTTGATTTTTAGTTTTGCAAGGTCTTAACAATCATGATTTGGTAGGATATATAATATATTTTATTTGTGAGATAATTTTGTTTTAGAGTTTGGAAAAATGGATGGTGTGTGCTTTTTAATTTGAAGCTTAATTTACTCTTATACTTAGAAATAGAGACGAAAACCATATAGGAATATACACAGATCCAAAGTACTTTTGGATTTTCTAGCAACTCAAAAGTATTAAGATGTGTAAACCCATCCCAAACTAGGTTTAAGTGTAGAAAGAAGGTCTTCTGTTTTGATGCATAAATTGTTTGTGTAGGTTGTAATATTGGAAGTAAGAAAATTATTTTAAAATTGAAATTGATGAATTTTTGTATAAGAAAAATATTTTTTTAATATTTGTGAAATAAAACATCACTTCAATATCTATACTACTATAAAAAAAAAATACTTATAATTTTTTTTTTCTTCCAAATTTGCTACTATCATAAAACAGAATGACAATTGTCTCTTATAACATCCCATTTTTGATTGTTTGAGTTCTTTGGATCGCTAAATAAATGATATAAAAAAATTATAAAATTTATTTTTTATATATTTTTAATACTCTAAATTAATTATAACAGAATAAATTGTTAATTCGAAAATTCTAATATTAAAAATATATTGGATTACACTCATGGAATAGCAGTTAAACCAAAAACTTTTACTTTAACAGGTGGATAACCAAAAGACAAAACAAGCACTAATGAGCATAACTTTCATTCTAAAGAATTAAGTAATATTAATATGAAAAAATATATATAGTAGTATATATTAATTAGGAACATATCAAATTTATTAAATGTCAGTTTATAGTAATTAATCAGATTCGAGAATGTCTATGAATACTTGGTTGATAGAACTAGTCCGCTTCCATCTTAATATCAGTATTTGGAAAAAAAAAACGAAAAAAAACCGTATAAAATGATATTATACTGAACTTTTCAATCCCAAAAGTTGAAACATCAACAATTGTAGAAAGTGGAAAAATTAATTTTAAACATGCCCAACATTTGGACATAGTGTCCCCATATGAAAGTAGTTATGAAAGATTGTTTATTAACATTTATTATCTAAGAACCTGCACTCTTATTGAATGTGACAGGAACTAGCTAAATGGGCAATTTAAGGCCGCAAGTGGATGTGCCACATGTTTATATCTCAAAATTATGGTTTCTATGCAATTAAAACACTTTAGAAACATTAGGTAGTTCAAAGCCAGGTAAGCAAGAGAAAGACATTTCAATCAATTCCACTTATGATAAGAAAAAAAAAAAGTTGATAGAACCAAGATCTAACTTAAATATGGGAATATATTAAAAGAGAGCATGCCAATAACTCAAAGCTAAACATTAAATAAATATTAATGAGTATGGTGTGATCATTTAATTTAATGCATCAAGCATCATCATTCAAGGGTATTGGGAGAGGAACATTAAAAAGAAGTGTTCCCTTTAAGGAGTGAGAAGGGAAAGGTGACTCATCAAATTAATCATCATAGTCATGTTTATCTAGTTGGAGATTTGTAATGCCTATGGAATATAAAGATTTCGTATGTATACATCCGTATCGCAACCTAATCATGGTTAACTTTTTTAATCAAACTTTGCTTTACATTGTCAAAATAATGTATATATATTGTGTGTGTGTGTGTGTGTGTGTGTGTGAGAGAGAGAGAGAGAGAGAGAGAGAGAGAGAGAGAGAGAGAGAGAGAGAGAGATATGCATGGTACCTAATTAAAGATATGAATAGCAAATAATTTTTGTTAAAATATGGTGGAAATTAGTGAAGCAGATTTAATTTTTGTTAAAATATGGTGGAAATTAGTGAAGCAGATGACTTTGTTTGCCATGCGGACATGCATGCTATGGTTGATAAATGGAGAGAAATTAGCTAGATTGAAAAATATAAAAAAAAGGTGTGTCGGGAGATTTTGCAGAACGCTGAAGATAAGTATATATTTTGTATGTGATAATGAGTGGTTTTTAGGCTTTTTAATTTCGACATGATTTGCATGCAATATGTGACTATAGAAAATTAAACCAATTATTGACTCCTATATGTACATGCAGATTAATTAAAAGATGAACTGTTACTTGAAGATGAATGGTTATTTGTGAGTTGATACAAGGAATGATTTCATACTCTTAATTACTTGATAGTTAATTAGTTAAGTTTCTCCCCAATGTTTTAATTTTGGCCAATTTGCATAAAAAATTTATTGGTTTTGAGTATTGGTAAAAGTGGGCCATATTTTTTGTTTTTGCATATTCGGTCTGAATTTTTAAAAAACTGACCAAAATACTATTATTCTCTTTTCTCTCTCTCTTTTTTTTTTTTTTTTTTTTTTTCGTTCTTTTTCTCTCCGCTTGAGGTTCGTCTATCTCTTCTTCTCCTTCCCGAGCCCGTCGCTTCGCTCCCACGTACGCCCCACGCAACGTCCAAGTCGTCGCCGCTGTAGTGCACCGGCTCCGCGAAATAGCGAAGTGCGGTGAAACGCTTGTAACGCGTTTAAAATATGTTTACAAATGAATTCGAAGTGTTTCGGTTCGAAACGAAGGTCTTCGGATCGAAAAGTGGCTTGACGGCGCGCAAATTTGAAGCTTCAGACTTGTGAAGTTTCAGGCCGCATTGAGTATCGGAACGCCATGATGGGTATTCGAACCAATTAATAAGAAATCGACAGCAAGCTCTCGGGTTGGAAATCAGCCTAAAAATTTCTAAGTTCCTGGGTACCAGTACCAAATGTGGGCTACTGGTACCCCATGTCAAACTGGGCAAAACAAGCCTCGGTTTGGAGTAAGAGAGTTTGGGTACCGGTACCAAAGGTTGGGTACCGGTACACTATACTAAACAAGGCAAAACCAGCTCTCGGGTTGGGGAAAAGTGTGCTTGGGTACCGGTACCCAGATCCCGTGTACCGGTACCCGGCTCCCAGAACTCTGGGGCAGTGAAGTAATTTCTCTTTTTAAGTGGGGGCATTAGGGTAATTTCACTTCCACCTGCTCCCCAACTATCCCTGACACAGGGAAAAGCTCACCTCCTTTCTCTCCTCCTATTTGAACCCATCCTCTCTCACTTTGTCATGTCTCGGGTGTAAACCAGAACCCGAGTTCGGCAACAGATCCGCCGTAGACGCAGTATTTTCCACGTATACGAAGGGATACAACAATTCAAGCAACAAGTTGATGTATACAAGAATAAGTACAACCACAACAAGTGGTATAGAGCGAGAAGTGAAACACAGACAACTTAAAGGAGACATAACAACCCACAACCAAAAACCATTCAATAGGAAAACTCCAACAAAACTCCAAGGTGACACAAAGATAACTCACAAATAAACCAACTCCAAAATAAAACACAAGTACACATCCAATGCAACACCAACATCAACCTCTCACCAAAACTTAAGTCCAACTACAACAAGTCTGCTACTATAATCAAAATACAACTCCACAATATAATACAACCTACTACCACCACATACAACCCTCAAATAGAATAAATACATAAAGCTGGCTCCAGCCAGACCGAATATACAGTAGTCCAAAATCTAAAAACTAGAAAATAAAGGTACAATAGGTCCACCTCTAGTAACAGTCAGGGGGAAGCTCTAGCTATCTGCGACGCCCTTTCCACGATCTGCCCGAGCTGCGGCCGCTGAAGGAGTCTCTGGGGAGCAACAACGGGTGTGAGGACTATTAACTATAGTTCTCAGTGGGTAAATCATCGAACCTTCGACCTACCCACTGAGTCTACCAATCAAGGGCAAAGTAAGAGATAACAAAGTATAAACAAAATGAGAGCTGAAGTAAAACTATACTACTATGCCCAATGCTCCAAGTATGAAGTCCAGAATATATAAATGTGTGTATGCATCACTAAAGTGAACTACTTTAACATAACTCACTGTCCGGTCTAATAACCCGGCTCTACCTGCTCTCAATGTGTAGTAACCATGATTTTTGAAACTGAATTTTTAAAGTTTAAATAATTTTCGAAATTAATTAATTGGCAAAAATAGATTATTAGTAGTGTAAAAGTGGCCCAAAAATATCGACTTTTGATCGGAGTCTGATCTTGAAGATCTGAGATCACCAATGCGACCGTCTCGTCGAAACAAGAAAAATTGATATTCACATATTTTCGATCCGACGGTCGGATATTCCGCAAATCAGCGAAGAAGTCGCGGGGCCCACGATTTAAGTGAATAGTGAAATGAATAGTGGCCTCTGATTTCGGTTCCCTCTCGATCAACCGTCAGCCGTTTCACTCTCTAAAACCCAAACATAGGAGTATGAGTAGTCGTTTCTAGCTATTTTCGACATTCTGAGTGCAATGGTACTGACAGAATTCGCGTTTGGCGATTCTGGTGCATCAAAATGCGTGAATTACAATATAGCCTACAGTTTATTATGGCCCGAGATTTTATTCGAGCACCAAATCAAACAAGCAAGAGCACTATTTGATAGGTCTCGACGAACCAGACGTCGTGACGAAGTTCGTTTTGCAATTCGACGAACCATTTCTCTCGAAATGCGCGAAAAGTGTCGAAAAACCAATCTTTCTATTAAAACCTATACTTTTCTTGGACCATAGGTTTTAGGGCTTTAAGGTTAGGGTCTTAGTGGAAATTTTAATCTACAGCAGGAACCTATGGGCTTTTGGTTGGCTGTGTAGGGAGTTATTTGCAAATTTTTCTAAAATTCCATGCATTAATGCATGTGGCTTTTGGTCTCCTTTGGGTGGTTACACGAGGGGCCAACTCTGGTTGTTTGGGCTTCCTAACTCCAATGAGTTTATTCCTCATAACCCCTGGGTGCGGGGATAGCTGAGGAGCCATCACCATTGAAGCCAACCCGAGAGAGAGTGAGGAAGAGGGAAGTTGGATCAAAGTTTTCCCAACTTACTCCTGGTGACTTCTGAAGTGATCTCCTGCGTCCTGTGATCGAGCCAAGCTTGCTGGTGGCTGCGCAGCGCGGGGGAGGTGAACCGGCCACAACCCTTTTCTTCACCAACTCCGGCGAGGTGAGTCTCTTCTTCTCTCTGGTTCTTAGCCCTTAGGACCTTAGGAAGTAGCCTTTGTAGGTTGTAAGGATTCTCCCTGTCGAGCCCTAGACCTTGGGATGGCCCCGGTTGCCGGCGGGAGAAGGTTCTCGCCGGAAACCTGGCTTTGCTCCGCCTCGGCCTTGCGTCACAACCGCTCGTCCAAACGAAAAATTAAAATCATGGGTAAAAACTTTAGGACTAGAGGATTATCTCCACCAAATTTGGTGGAGTTTGGTTGGCCCTGTGCGTCGCAAACGCGAGCCCCAGTTTTCGGGTTTTTGCTCCTTGGCTGAGCTTGTTGCTCCGGCGTCGGCGAGGCTCCCCACCTCCGGCCAAGTGGCCTAGAAGCTTCCTGGGAATGGGAGGAGTCCAGCCATGCCTTTGCTTGGCATCCATGCAGCCCGAAACGCCGGGTGCCATGGATGATCCGAGTTGGGTTCAAACCGCGGTGGCCGGCCTTCCGGCCGTCGCCGACGGGGATGGCATGCCCAGAACAGTTTCTAGGACCAAGGGGAACCTGGCCATGCACTTGCATGGGTTCCATGCTGCCCGTGTGAAAATTCACCATTAATGGTGGAAGCTCAAACCGAGCTTTGCTCCACCGCCGCCGCCGCCGTGCCCTGTAGCCGGGCACGGGTTCATGAAGCTTTGTGTGGATGAGAGGCACCTTTTGGTGCTGTTGGGAGAGGCCCAGAACCCATTGATGAAAAATCACCATTAATGGGCATCCGAGCTCATCTTCTTCCTTTTTCTCTTCTTGTTTCTCGGCAACCAGGGAAGCAAGATGGACCCAGACTTGCTGGGGATGCTCCTGCAGCCTAAGAAGTTTTTTCCATCCATGTTGGAAGCCCCCAGATTCCAGCTATGCAAAGATGCAGCTTGGGAATTTGTAAGCTTGTGTATTAACAAAAGATGCCCACCATGTGTTTGTTGAAATGCCTCAAAGAACTCGAATCTTGTTTTGGCCACTGTTGTGCATCCATCAAGGTACCAGATAACTCCACTTGATTCCCTAAGCTTGATGCTCACTTCAGTTGCAATTTTGACTGAGTGGTTTTTTGTGTGGAGCATCTATGGCCATTAGAGAGCTTGGGAGCTTGGATCTTTCGATCCAGCAGCAACTAGGCTGCAATTGGGTGAGCCCTCAGTTCCATGTGATGTCCTGAGCATGATGCTCAACTTGGTTGGTGGTAGGCACAAGCAGAAAATTAAGTTGTGATAATTAGAGCCATATGTGGATCGAATTGATCCCGGGGCTGTTTTAGCGACTTAGCAACTTCCCAGCAGTGAGCCTTTGACTAATTTGAGGTCACTGAACGCGATGCTCACCTTAAAAATGGGAATGGTCGAGTGAAAAATTGAAAAATGCCATTCGACCTATGTTAGCAAAGAAAATCATGGGCCGAAGTTTTTTTCGGGATTCGTGCTGCTGCCAAGTGGTGAGCACGGTGTCCAGCAAGTTGAGGGCCACCTACTGGTGGTGACGGTTCGTTAAACTGATGCTCCGAAAGTTAGAACGAGCGAAAACGGCTCTCAAATACACGTAATAATGCGGTTTTGGAAACCCTAGGGGTATAATCGCAATTGTAACCTCACGTGCTATCTTGGACTGTGTGTCCATGATCTCTAAGCTTTTCGTTAGGGATCCAACGGCTCTCGTTGAGCAGAAATTGATTATCGGCCCGTAAATCGGCAAAATCGTCGGTTTAACGGCATCCCGGCGTTAATCACGCAATTCGAGGAATTACGGCGATTACGCATTGCTGTCTGATGTGTCCCAGTAGAATCTGGTTGAGCCAGTGGCATAGGGTTGATGCCCGTATCTCCCGGGAATCTAAAATGAATTTTCGGGAGAGGTATTTTGGTAAATTTGGCGTCAATCTGGAAAAGATTCAGGTTTAAGTAAGAATAGTGAGTCTGTGGTTTGGGTATGTGTGAGTTGTTCCCTGATCAAAACATATGATTCAGGTTGGCACAGTCTTTGAGCATTCTGTTGGAGTCGATAGTTCGCCTGCAGACAGGTGGGTTTATCTTCGGTCCAGGCTTTATCATCTCGGCCCTCTGGGGTATCGTAATTGGTCGGACCCCTGTTCTTGTGGTAGCCAGATCTTATACATGAGCCTTCTTTTGATTGATCATTATCAGTTTGACTTTATATATCATCAGTTCATATATTGCCATGCTTGATTGATCCTTAGCTTACTATCAGTTATTATGTTGTCCTGACCGTTGCCATGCTCGATTGATCTTTAGCTTGCTATCAGATATTATGATCCTTATCCTGGACAATTGCCATACCTGATTGGTCATTAGTAGTTATCACACATTTACTCGCTTATCAGTATTTCCTAATTATTCTTGCCATTTGCCATGTGTAATTGATCAGTTATTGTTTCCTACTGTCACGCCCCGGAGGTTACACGAAAAGTCATGATGTTACACCTGCATTTTTATTGCATGAGTCGAGATCAGTTGGTTTATGCTATTGCATCCCTGTTGGGATTTTCCCGACTTGTTGCCGATTATCATGAGTTGAGATTCAGTTGGCTATTCTGCATTGCATCCCTGTTGGGATTTTCCCGGCTTGTTGCCGATTACCATGAGTTGAGATTCAATTGGTTATTCTGCATTGCATCCCTGTTGGGATTTTCCCGGCTTGTTGCCGATTACCATGAGTTGAGATTCAGTTGGCTATTCTGCATTGCATCCCTGTTGGGATTTTTCTGGCTTGTTGCCGATTATCCGGTCTGTGGACCGTGAGCTTGAGCATTCGCATGATTGATCGCCCGCACTGCTGTACTTCACGAACATAAGCGGGGACGCTCCCCGTGTGTATGTTCTTTACCGGTAAAGTGGTCTGGTGTATGACCTGCGACTCCCAGGTTAGTGCCCAAGGGTGCCGGAGTGTTGACTCCCAGGTTAGTGCCCGAGGGTGCCGGAGTATGTCAGCCAGGTTGGTGCCAGGTTCGGCGAGTTTTTCCTGAGGTCTTATTGACCAATATGGTGGCTTTGATTGGGTACTTGCTTGTTCTTTCATTGATGCATAAATTGCCTAATCTGCTTTACATCATACTCTTATGATTGCCCAATGCTTATTCAGTTTTGTTCATAATCTATATCAGCATGTTTTCATCATACACTTATGATTGCTTAGTGCTTGTTCTTGATTATCGCTACCATTGTATAATTGTTGAGTTTCGTTCAGTACCTTTATTTCAAAACCATGTTATATATATCTGCCTTACCTAATGACTCTTACTATCCGCTAGTTATTGTATGCCAGTAGGTATGATTTGCTATTTCTCGGCTCGTCATGCCCACTGGGATACACTGTCGATGTATCTCACACCCCCTGGGTGACCATTTTTCAGGTCGGTCGGGTGCTGGGATGTCGAGACGTGTTGGTGAGGTTATCGAGATAGCTTTGACCCTTGGCAGCCGCTGAAATTTACCAGTTGTAAACATGTAATTGAATAAGTTGTTGTAAATGTTAAATAATAATCTTTTGTAATCTTTTATTGTTAGTGCGTAGTTTAAACTACTCTGGTATTGGCTGTAAGTGCTTAGCCGTGCATGTATAGAAAAGGCTCAATCCAAGGGGATTGGGAATTTTCTATATATGTGGCGGTCTGTCGTGCCCTGGCTTGCTTTTAAACTCTGATTAAAAAAAAAAAATAAAAATTTTAGACTCTATTTTCAAACTCGGGGCGTGACACAATGTCACAATCACTCACTACCGGTGCACCAACCCGGTTCAATAACTAACCGGTTCCCCTACCCGAACTCATCTACTCCGGAGTGGCCCTCGAGGGGCGCAACCCAACTGGAGTAAAAGAATCTCAGTAGAATGTATGACAGGCAAAAGTCATCTCTTTGACTAAGATGAAAAACTCAAATCACTTATGAAAACCTTGTCTCAATGAATGCATTATACTATTTGGCAAACCACCCAAAGTCCGTGATTGCCGATGACTCCCGAGTCATCAATCCGGGGCTATCCCACCCGACTTGATAATGCAACTAAACTGTCCCCAATCGTACTCTCTAACCCGAGCAACATAAATAAACGAGAAAAGTATAAAAGGTTTTCTCCTAAGTTCTTGTCCAACATGATAGAATAGCATATAAAAGAGATGTGACTTAGCTAAATGTCCAACAAACATGGAACGGTTCTAGCAATAAAGATAAAGTTCTCAACATGAATCTCACTTGTAACCTTCCTTAAGCCAAATATATGGAATAAACATAAAAACCATATAGTTGCTAACTTCCTGGTTGAGTCAACACGTAAGCCGGCGTTTCGATGTGCTCAATAACCCACCTGCTAGCTCTATACTCTGCAATTTAATCGGTCTGAAACTTGGCAACCGCAATCCTATGGTCGCGCTCTTTCCCACGAACCTGAAATCGCCTCAAAGTCCCTGCCGGATCCAAAGTTATAGCAAAGTATCACCGGGTGTGCGAAATTCAAAATTCAAACAAGTGGCGAAAGAACTCACAATCTACTATTCATAACTCATTAGGCTTTAATACCTCAGCCTAAATATTATTCTTAAGTTCCTATTCAACTTATAAACATCAAGAGGTTCCCAAAAAGCTAAAATTTCATCCATTCATTCAACTCTCAACAAGGGGTACCAATGCTATCCAACATTTCATTAATAGAATTCCAAGCTGAAACTTATCTTGCTAGACATCCTTATTTTGAGTATAATGACAAGTTGAAATCAAAAGAGGAAGTGTTCAACATGCATCTAAGATTGCATTCAACCATTGTATCAACCATAAAGCCATTCTTAACCATAAAATAGGATCCAGCTCTCAATCAACAACAAAAGGAATTCCACATTCATGCAGATTTTTCAGCTAATATGGTCTGAAAAGATGGTTAAAGATGATCTATCAATTCTCATCCAATTTTCAAGTTTAAGGTATCAAAATGTTTATCTTGAAGTCTAGAAGATCACCCAACTTAAAGTTCACCATTTCAATAAGGGAAGAAAAAGATATCCCAAAGTTACTACAAGCTGTCCAAATTAAATTCTGTAAACAAGGGCTCAAAGATGGGTTAATTCACCTAGTTTATAGTAGGAATTGGCTTCTCTCCAAAATAACAAAGTTTGGGAGTTTCAAGTCGTGAAGAATCTCCCACAAAAATCATCTCTAAAGTCCATCCCTACAGTCCATAAGAGCTAAAACACTGAGTGCTACGCAAAACATCAAACTATGCACAAGTGTTCCAAAGATTGCTTAAATTACCTGACATAGAGTCCAAATTGAATGTTCTTCAAAGTACCAAAGTTAAAGGCCTTCGAATCCTGAAAATTTTCCATCAAAACTCAACTCCTAACTCATTCTTTACAGCCCAGGGTAAGAAAAATACTAAACATTGCGCAAAAACTCAGGCTAAGAAAACGAGTCTCAAAGATCATTAAATTTACCTTATTTAAAGCCCGAACTAGATTTCCCTCCAAATAGCAAAGATGTAGAGCTTGAAGTCCTGAAATTTTTTCCACAAAAATCACTTCAAAACTCCACTTCTACAGCTTTGGGTCTCCTCTACAAGAAAATGTGACGAGATGACCAACACAAGTGGAGAGCTCCAAGCTTCAACAATGGTGGTTTCCTTGGTGGAGAAAGAGATGATGGAGGCTCACAAGGGCACTTTTCTACAGCTGAAGAGGAAGGAGAAAGCCAAAGGGATTTTTCCAAGTCAATAGGGTCCCATAAGTAGCCATTAACCTGTGCCAAAATGGTCCTCAAAGCCAAAATACCCTCAATCTTAGCCAAAACCCACCCCCTTAATGGGTTTCGGGTGCTACAATAGCCGCAGGCCCGCATCCGCAAGGCGCAACGCCCTCATGCGCGCGCGCGCGCGGCCCCACCCGCGTGGCCCAGCGCGGCCCAGCGTAGAGCGCTGGCGCGGACAGTGCCCGCCGGTGCACGCTTCGTGCACCGGCCGCGCGCCTGACGCCGTGGACCCGGTCCATGCTACAGTAAAATCTTGTTTTTTTTTCCAATTTCCACCAAAAATACACAAAAACGGTGTATTTCGTACAGTTTTTCGCGCTGGATCCATTTTTCATGTCCGTTTTGCGCACCGAGGACTCCGACACACCAAAAAGATGTCGTCGAGCCAATGATCCAGTGATAAACTGCTATACAAGTATACAGGTCCTCACACTCTTTCTCCTTATTCGAACCAGAGAAAGGAAAAGAAGAGAAGGAAAGAAGGAGGAGAAGAAGAAGAAGTGGAAGGAGTATCTTTGGGAGGCTAGGGCTTTGAGGATTGATCTCTTTTGAGCAAAGGGATTGCCAAGGGGACTTCAAAAGAGCCTTTCAAGAGAAGATTGGAGCCCAACCTCTTCCTCTCTTGGTCAAAGAACCCTAAAAAAGAGGTATGTAAATTCTAGGGTTTCATCTTATGGTTTCTTTTTGAGTTCAAATGACATGGAAATCATCTCTAATGGAGTTTTTCTTCATTTTTAGGGTTTTTCTTGAAAGATAGTGATCAAACCACCCCCTCTTGCAAGAGCACTATAAGAGGTGGGGGATTCTATTCGAAAAAGGGTGATCTCTCCCCTTTTCCTTTGCTTTCAATATTAGAAGCATGCTCATAGACCCTTAGTGTAATAAGATTTAGAATGTGCATGAATGTTAAAAACTTAATGTTAATAGGCCATAGAGCTTCATATGAGTAATGGGATATAAAAATGTTAAAATAAACCAAATATATGTATTAGGTTGAGGATTTATTAAATGTTATGGGTTAATGTTAAGAGTTTATATTGAGCAATAGTTATATGACCTAGGAGAAAACTTAGAGTAAAGTTTGGAACGAGTGACATTAACCTTGGGATTGAACTTGTGGCATATGTCTAAGGGTTAATTTGAGATTATGGAATACAGTGTTTAAACTTAGAGTCAAAACTCTAAGGAAAGATGAATGTTGTTTGAGGCTATAACAAATGTTAACCCTAGATCTTGGTCTTAGGGTGTTTGGGTAAAATGGATAATCACTTTAACTTCAATGTGAGTTAGTGAATGAAAGAATAATGCTTACAAGTCCAAGAGACTTTCTCGTTACCCTCGTGGCAAGGACCTAGGGTAAGTGATGAATGAATGAAAAGAATTGCTTAAGAGCAAAATAAGCTAAAAGCTTAAGTGAATGAAAGGAAAGAAAACGACACCATCGAAAACTGGGACTCGTGCGGGAGAGATGCTAAGGACTATCTCTTGCGGCCACGACTAAATGTATGCGAGGTACTTCTGTTGGTTGACATAACACACGAGTGCTATTAGCGCCTTGGATCATCTCGTCTTGTGGTAGCATGTCTACCGGGCGCGGGCCCGTTGGGCGAGGCTTTCCAAGGGATGAGCAACTTGAACTAAAGCGTAATAAAGAGATTGAACAAGTGGTATAGTGGTTTGGACTAGTGTGGAACCTTTGGTAGCGGCATAGTAGCCGTGTCATGGCAAATGTCAAAAAACTATATGTGCATGATAGATAGATTTACAGCTTTATGCCATTTTATTATCTATTATATTGCTTCCATTGGACCGAGCGGTGTAGAACATTTTCTCTCGGTGGTTGAACGCACTGAAAATTTTAAGTAGTTCTCACACCCTTGGGTGACTATTTTTCAGGTATCACGAGCGAGGGGCACGACAGGGGTAAGGGCCCAACAGCTTAGCGACCTAGCAGTATAGAGTCACCAGTACATTTTGGAGGGTTTTCTTTTGAGTGAAATTTGTATGTGAGAAAAAATATTATAAATCTTAAATGTTAAAGGTTTCATTTTGGGAGTTGTAAAAATCAAATTGTAATTCATTTTATATTACAGTTTCACTCATATATTCTTCTTTCATTTTCATTAAACTTCTTGTTGTATGAATGAAAGTTTTATTTACATAGTTTAGTACTCTGATTGATACTCTTCCGCTTATACTAAACTGTGTTGAAATGGATGTAACCGTTCCTTTCGGGTGTAGAGAGGTCATTCCCGATTGGCGGGTCTATTGGCATGCCCGAACTGACCAAATTGGCGGTCTCGGGGCGTGACAGCCGCCATGGAGCTTACCGGAGCGCCGCCCCTCGACCCCGCGCCTGCTCTCGCCCAGCCCAAGCCCACGCCTACACATATTTGATAGGCACAATGTCGCAGGCGTGGGCATGGGCACAGGTATAGCGAAAGCGAGGGTGACTTTGAGAGGCGGCACTTCGATGGGGTCCATAGTGGCGGCGAGGGCGACAGTGGAGAAAAAAGATGTAGAGGGCAGAAAAAAAAATAAAGAATAAAAAGAGAAAAAAATATTTTTTTCTCCTAAGAAGATCATTATGTATCGTCGCTACTACAAAAAAAGCCAAGAACCAGAGAAGAAGGAAGAAAAAGATGAAGTTGCAATGTTTTAGAAGAATTTTGCACTATTTAGATGAAAATCACACTCTTTGAAATAAAAACTTTACTATTTGAGATGAGAGTTACACTCTTTAGGTAAAACTTGTACTCTTTGGACTAAAATTGCACTATTTCTCCTCCTCCTCATTCTCCTTCCCCTCCGCTTCCTTGTGTTGCTTGTGCACTCATCCGGGACCGGTGACGCGCGCGGTAGAGGTGGAGGAGAGCATGACGATGTCAGAGAAGAGGGCAGCAGAGGCAGAGGCGCCTTACCTCTACTCCGCCGGCGAGGGGTGAGTAGGGGTGGGCGAGGATCCCTTGTCTCGCTTCCATCGCGCCTGCGTGCGTCGGTGGGAGCGGAGGCGAGCACCCCAGCCTCGCCTCTACTTAATTAAGAATTTTTTTTTTTTAATTAAGTGGAACCGTCGTGCACTTTCTCGTACTATGCGCGGAAAAGGGGATGAGGACGACGAGGAGGAGCCGTACGAGGAAGCGCAAGCCCCATAGGGTAGAGGCAAAGTAGGCTGCCTCTGTCGCCCTCTTCTCCTGCGTCACTGCGCTTTCCTTTACCTCCACCACGCACGTCGCTTGCCCCGGAAGGGTGCAAAAGAAGCTCGAGGAAGCAGAGAGGAAGGAGGAGGAGAAGGAGGAGAAAAAATAGTATAACTTTCACCTAAAGAGTGCAATTTTCGTCTAAAGAGTGTAACTTTTATATCAAAGAGTACAATTTTTGTCTCAAAGAGTGTAATTTTCGTCTAAAATAGTACAAGATTTTCCAAAAACATTACAATTTCTTCTACAGTGCAAAATCATTCTCCTTGTCGTTCTCATCCCCTTCTCCACGCCCAGTACGAGGAAGTGGGTTTCACTTAATTTAAAAAAAGATTTTCTTAATTAAGTGGAGACGAGATGGGGGTGCTCACCTCCGCCTCTACCAATGCTCGTGGGCGCAGTGGAGGCGTGACAGGGGATCCTCGCCCTCCCCCGCACACCTCCCGAGGGCTAAAGCAAGGCGGGCCACCTCCGCCTCCGCTGCCCTCTTCTCTGGTGTTGCCGCGCTCTCCTCCACCTCCACTGTGCGTGTCGCTGGTCTCGGATGGGCACACAAGAAACACGAGAAAGCGGAGGGGAAGGAGGAGGAGGAGAAATAATGGAACTTTAGTCCAAAAAGTGCAACTTTTGCCTAAACCGGTCGATTGAAGAAATCGAAATGATTTTCAAGTTTCGCATTCGTTAGCTTCGTAGCATGTCAAATCGGCATCGGAAGTTAAGTTGCTTGGATTCCCAAGCAATCGACGTTGAAACGAGGTGGGCGGTGCTCTCCAAAATGGATGAATTTCTTTCTATGTCTTTGTTGCATTCTTTGGCCATACATATATGTTAAGGATTTTTATATTGGTGTATTTCGTGAAGTTATTTGAGTCTTGAAGATTGAAGTTGAAAACTGGAAGATCACATACATCAATCTCATGAAGAATGGATTCAAAATATCCAGGTACGTTAAACTAAATATTTTTGATGATTTGAATACATTCTTACAGTTTAGAAACACTTAGAATAATTTTTATCGCATAAAAATAAAAAATTGGACATTTTCAGTGTTCTGGATCCGGATCAGGAAGATCCAGTCCAGACCCCGAACATGGTTTGGTTCATGCGAATGACCAGTCCGGATCAACCCCTATCCAGTCTGGACCCCGAACATTATTTTTGTTATATCGCATGAATCAGTCCAAATCAGACCCAATCTAGTCCGGACCCCGAACCTTATTTCTGAAAATTTTCTTGACTGGGACGACAACCCGGATAAGATGAAGTCCAGTCCGGACCGCCGTGTGGAAAAATTTTTGTTATGGCAGTTTTTTATTCTTATATCTTTCCAAAAGGTTTCTAACCTATAAATAGACCTTAAGAGTTTATCTTTTAGGTCAAGCCGTGGAAACAGAAGATAATCCACATATAGAAAAGAAAGAAAAACACGTTCTATTTTATATTTATTTTTCTATATAGATCGATTTGATTCTAGGGTTTTCAAACTCTTTATTTCTTATAGAATCAAACTGATGAATACTTAGACAGTGTTTTCTTGTCCTTCTATAATTATTTAAGTATTCTATATCATCATCACCAATAAACAAACAACGATTTTCGAAAGGAACATCGGCGCGTGGATTCGCGTGGCCTTGTGATTCAAGGTGCTATCGACTTTGTGGATTCGGAGTTAGGCGCGTTCGTGTGATCGACTCGTGCTATATTGGTGAAGACCGTGGATTCGGTTGGACGTCGTGGATTCGACGTTGGACTTCGTGGATTCAAAGTTTGACGGAAATCGTGTGATCGAGGCGCGTTGAGGACTGCGGAGAAGATCTACTTGGAGCGTATAAAAAGGTTGAGTCGTGTGTTGCGTTATATCACCTTGTACGTATTTAATCTTAGTAAATTTTTCCGTGTGGTTGGTCCCGTGGTTTTTTACTCCCGTGATGGAGTTTTCCACATAAAATCTTGCGTACATTTTTATTTTTCACATTGGGTTAATTTTTTTACGCAAATATTTTTGATTTTTATTATTTACACCTATTCACCCCCCTTCTAGGTAGTTTTTTCCCTATTTAGATCCTTGGATCCCATAACCCACAAGTGGTATTAGAGCGAGAATAAGATTGTAAACAATGGTTGAGGGCGGAAATATCAATCTACCTCCGTTCTTTGATGGAACCAATTATGCATATTGGAAAGTACGCATAAGTGCGTTTTTAATTTCCATCGATAAACAGGTGTGTCAATCAATCGAAACCGGATGGAAACATCCTATTGAAATTGTCGTTGATGTACAAATCCCTAAACCTAGGACGAAGTGGTCAAGGGAAGAAATAGAATTATCTTCTTACAATGGCAAGGGTGTTAATGCTTTATTTAATATTTTGTCACAAACTGAGTTCTCTCGCGTCTCGGCATGTGAGACCGCGAAAGAAATCTGGGATACTCTACAAGTTACACATGAGGGTACAAGTTTAGTGAAGGTTCAAAAATTGTAGATGCTTATGAGCAAATTTGACTCAATTCATATGGCAGATAATGAAACCTTCACTGATTATTATACACGATTGCAAGATTTCGTAAATACATGTTCTAACTTGGGAGAGAAGATCTTAGAATTTAAAGTTGTAAGAAAATTTTGAGAACTCTTCCCGAAAGATTTCGCCCTAAGGTTGCAGCCATTGAAACAATAAAACACACGGACGAGATCAAAGTAGAAGAATTAGTTGGTGCACTTCAAACTTATGAAATGACTTTTCCTACTAACTATTCTTCTGGAAAGCCTTCCTTTTCTTCTAAGTCTTTAGGTATGGCATTAAAATCTACAAAAGAAGAAGATGCCGATTCATCCTCCTCAGACGCCGACGATGATCTATCAATGGAGGATTTCGAGAAACAACTTGCACTCTTGACAAGAAAATATCGCCGGAACTTTAGAAGGGGTAATTCAGGCAAATCATCATCCTTCTCCAAGTCTAAGAAAGGCAAAGGATTTTCAAGTTCTAAATCAAGAAAGCAAGAGGGTTCTTCAAAGGACAAAAAGAACAATGAGGGGCAAATCTAGTGTTTTATATGCAGAGGCTTTGGCCATATATCAACGGAGTGTCCCAACAAGAATCCATCAAAGAAGAAGGCTATGTAAGCCGTCAGGTGGGATGACTCTTCTGTAAGAAAGTGATCAGATATGCGCAGCGGAAGAAAAAAACGTAATTAAAATTTTCTTAAACCAAGATCACCTCATGTATTGTTTTAGATCGTAAAAAGGTAATCTAATTGATCTTATCAATTAGGATTTAATTTTTAGCTTGCGTGGGTCGAGATCACCGCGAAGCCGATGATCGTTGGTAACAGATTCTTGGCAATGAGTAAAGAAATGAGTGAACAACTCTTGTTCAATGCTTCTTAAGCAAATCGCAATTTTATCTTTGGCCTCCAAAAATATAGGCCTCATCCTAACAGATTCTTGGCCTTATCTTTTGGTTAAGTTAGACCCACCGTTCATCATGCAAATAAAAAAAGTCATTGAATCCTCATCCTGACAGATTCTTGGATTCAACCCCTTTCTTACCACATAGCATCTTATGCCAATAGAATGGTTGTGGCTCCCTAATGCAACTGACCCCCGTGTCCGGGTGCATCAATCAACACTAAAGAGACGCCCACACCCTACAACGATGGAAGGCCACTAATGGGTTCATAACACCATTAACTTAATATTTTATTTAGGGAAATTTGTTATCTCATCAGTTTTAATTCATTATAAATTTACATCTCATGCAAACCATCGCATCATATACACACATATATCGCATATATATATAAAAAATAACTACCGGTGATGATCATGGATTTTAATTTGATTCGGGCCTGAGCCACCAGGCCGGAATCAGGTCAGAGGGTATTACACACAAAAACTTGCTCTGCATCTTGATCAGATTGGAGCAGATCAACTCTTGTCGGCTCCCTCGATCAATATTTGGTCCAAACTTGATCTGCACCGCATCAACTCTTGAATGGAACAAATCGTCATGGAACCTGAACTACCCCTTTACCCTTTAATTTTGCAACAATTACAATACAATCCATAATAATAATGAGACACGCAGGTCTCCAAATTACATAATTTAATTGGTGCACGCAGGCACTCAAAATAAATCTAACACTGGGTCCTTATTAAATTACACCCATTCACATCATCACAAGATTGCTATCCATGATCATCACCTCATACACATCACAGGCATATAATATAAAATAAAATTCTCTAATTCGATTTCTAATTAATTGGGTTTCGAATTAATTTTAAATTGCGATTTTGCACAAAGCAACCACAAGGCGCGCATGATCACATCATGTAAATGCGTTCAAAACATATTGCGGCAAGCACGTGCAATAAAAGCCATGAACTAATCAATTAGTGTTGCTATACACTAACAATACTAATTAATTAGAGCTTGCATGTCATCAATATGACGTGCGTCATATGCTAATTAATTAGAGCACGTTGACCTTGACCGCATGCATGACCGTAGATCATATGCTAATTAATTTGAGCACCATGACCGCATGCATGACCGTACTGCGTGCGCTAATTAATTAGAGCACCTTGACCGCATGCATGACCGTACATCATATGCTAATTAATTAGTGTTACAAAACAATCAAAACAACCTTTGTTGTTTTGATTTCGATCGTTCCAGAAAACCCAATCAACATCGAAAAAGAGATTAGATCTAAAACAAACGATGAGGGTGGCTCCGATACCACTGTAAGAAAGTGATCAGATATGCGCAGCGGAAGAAAAAAACGCAATTAAAATTTTCTTAAACCAAGATCACCTCATGTATTGTTTTAGATCGTAAAAAGGTAATCTAATTGATCTTATCAATTAGGATTTAATTTTTACCTTGCGCGGGTCGAGATCACCGCGAAGCCGATGATCGTTGGTAAAAATTGTTCGTCCTTGATAGCCGCGCACGCACCCGGCCTCTACTTGTGTCCACACGGAATCACGCCCTTGATCAAAAAATCGATCGCCTTGATTTGCGATCCGATCATGAATTAATTCTTGCGTCGATGTAAGGAGGATGAATCAATCTTCTAATTGTGCTAGCAATCTTCCGAAGATCGAGAACGATTAATTATGGAGGACTTGAGGAAGAGGATAGGCGGCTAGGGTTTTCTTATTCCTTTTTTTCTCTTTTAATATGTCACATATAACATATATTTATAATGAGAAAACCCTAACCCTAATCCTAATCGAATCCTAATCCGATTGGATTATCCATTATCCTTAATCGAATCCTAATCCGATTGGATCATCCATTATCCTTAATCGAATCCTAATCCGATTGGATTATCCATTATCCATAATTAGATTCGTGTGTAACATTTACACATAAGTCCTCAAAATATTTACTAACGATTAGTAAATACACCATGCAACTTTTGCACTTAAATACCTCTTATTTACAATAATTGCAAATTAGTCCTTTTACTAATAAATTAGTAAACTTTAGTATTGTGATTATAATTAATCCATTCTATAAACTTCTTTATCATCTCCTTGATATCGATCATGCGCGATTCCTTATGTGTGTGACCTAATAGGTTCAATTCTGTCTGGTAGTGAGATATGATGCGATCCCCATCGACATCATCATCGAAACTCCTTTTGATGGATCAAACACTTTTGATTCTTCCATCGTATAATAATTATTCGCCTATAATTATTCTTATTGGTTCCCACAATCCACCAGTGACGCCTAGCAGCATATAGTGGCAATCCAGTCAGAAGTGAATATTGGACTGAACCTCAAGGTGCAGTTACCGTACAATACAATCCTTCTATCGCATAGTCCCAACTGAGTGGAGGTCATGGAATACTCGTCAAACCCCATCACCCGTTATATGACAAATTTGATAGGACAGAAGCTCATATGGTTACTCTTGGAAACACCTTTCCATGAACCATATTACCCCGGCCGAGGATTTCTGAGCTTTGCCTTACAAATAGCATAGGACTAATTATCTCTCTACCGAGAGCGATAGATCCCCTGTAAACAAACACCCATTCCTAATATGAACCGACTGCAGCCAACATATACTACTAAGACCCGTGACTAGGATCAGAGTTTGCATAGTCAAACTACAGTAGCCTCATATTGAATGGCCGTGGTGTCGCAGGTCTAAGGATCAGTTGTACCACTACAACATCGAATCAGTTACTGACGAAAGAGTAGACATCCAAGTAACTATTCGTAATTGGTCACGCTCAGTGCCCTTGTTCTTTAACAACTACCTGCACGTTCACTCCAGTGTCTCCACACTAATGACTTGAGACTCGTCATCCTAAAAGAGAGCGGCACATACATCAATCTTACCGGATCAATCATCGTCCCCATGATGATCCTCCGATTGAGAGCATTTATGATTTAATCACCAATAATATGAATCTCAAATTCTTAACTGTTAAGAATATACATTATCATCTCATTAATTCAAAGGACGATTCATGGACACATTAAACATGAATGGCATAAAATGCCCAAATAATAATAAAGATCAAGTACAAATATGTCCCATATAAAAAATGCGTCAGCCTGATAGGCTTTTGGGGCATACAACTAACAATCTCCCACTTGCACTAAAGCCAATCAGTCATGTATCTAATGCCCATCTTCTCAAGATGAGTCTCTAGTTTCTGCTGAGTCAAAGCCTTAGTTAGCGGGTCCGCCACATTATCTGCGGAGGCAACCTTCTGCACTTCAATATGTTTATCTTTGATGTACTCTCTGATCTTGTGATACCGCCGCTCGATATGTTTGGATTTCTGATGAGATCTCGGCTCCTTAGCTAATGCTATGGCGCCATTATTATCACAATATAGTGGCAGGGGATCCCTACTAGAGGGAACCACGCCAAGCTCAGTGATAAATTTCTTAATCCAAACAGCTTCCTTGGCAGCTTCAGATGCAGCGATGTACTCCGCCTCCATAGTAGAATCAGCAATCGTCTCTTGTTTAGAACTCTTCCAAACTATTAACCCACCATTGCAAATAAATAGATACCCAGACGAAAACTTTCTATCGTCTATATCAGACATAAAGTCTGAATCTGTATAGCCATTAACTTTGAGTTCTCCACCTCCAAGAACCAAGAACATATCCTTTGTTCTTCTCAAGTACTTAAGGATATTCTTTACCGCTACCCAATGCTCTTCGCCTGGGTTCGACTGATATCGACTAGTGACGCTCACAGCCTGTGCTATATCAGGTCGAGTACATAGCATCGCATACATTAAACTCCCTATTGCAGAAGCATAAGGGATCCTGCTCATGCGACTTCTCTCTTCAGGTGTCTTAGGAGACATAGTCTTAGAGAGGTGAATTCCATGTCTTAGAGGTACCATACCCCTTTTGGAATTCTCTATGCTGAACCTTTTCAACACTTCATCTATGTACATAGCTTGCGATAAACCAAGCAACTTTTTAGGTCTATCCCTATAGACCTTTATCCCTAGGATATAAGATGCTTCTCCAAGGTCTTTCATAGAAAACTCTTTGGATAACCATAACTTCACCGATGTTAGCATAGGAATGTCATTCTCTATTAGGAGTATGTCATCCACGTACAATACGAGGAAGGTAACAGCACTCCCACTAACCTTTTTATACACACACGACTCTTCCTTATTTCTGATGAAATCGAACGATTCGGCTGCATCATTGAAACGAGTGTTCCAACTCCGAGAAGCTTGCTTTAACCCATAAATGGATCGTTGAAGCTTGCACACTTTATGACTTCTATCTTTGGTAGTGAAACCCAAAGGCTGCTCCATATAGATTTCTTCTTCAAGGTATCCATTCAGGAAAGCAGTTTTTACGTCCATTTGCCAGATCTCGTAGTCATAATGTGCAGCAATAGCAAGCAGAGTTCTGATAGATTTAAGCATGGCTACAGGTGAAAAGGTATCCTGATAGTCAATGCCTTCGTGTTGACTATAACCTTTTGCTACCAGCCTAGCTTTATAGGTCTCTACCTTTCCATCAGAACCAATCTTTCTCTTGAAGATCCATTTGCATCCAACGGGTACAATACCCTCCGGTGGATCAACCAAAGTCCAAACTTGATTGGAGTACATTGAGTCTATTTCAGACTTCATAGCTTCCAACCATTTTTCGGAGTCGATGTCTGACATCGCCTCGCTATAAGTCTTAGGATCATCTCTATGATCCTTGTCTCCCACTAGGAACATTTCCTCCATGTCCTCAATAAATAATCCCATGTATCTATCAGGAGGATGAGAGATTCTACTAGACTTGCGAGGTGGCAATGTAATCTCTGGTATCACAGAGTTATCAGGAAGGGCTCTTGGAATGCTCGATTCTAAAGAGACTTTCTCCTCTAGTTCTATTTTTCTCCCACTGCCTCCTGCTAAAATAAATTCATTTTCAAGAAAGAAGGCATGACGGCTCACAATCACATTGTGACTTTCTGGGAGATAAAAATTGTATCCAAGTGATTCCTTGGGATAACCAATGAATCTTCCCTTGACTAATCTGCTTTCCAATTTGTCCGTCTTTAATTTCTTAATATAAGCCGGACACCCCCCAAGTCTTAATGTGAGTAAAACTTGGCTTCCTACCATGCCACATCTCATATGGTGTGGTGGGAACAGATTTGGAAGGTACTCTGTTCAAAATATAAATAGCCGTAAGAAGTGCATAACCCTAAAGTGACGTAGGTAAATCTGTAAAACTCATCATAGATCGAACCATATCTAATAAAGTTCGATTCCTCCGTTCAGACACCCCATTCAATTCTGGTGTTCCAGGAGGAGTCCATTGAGAGACAATACCATTGTTCTTGAGGTAGGTTAAGAAATCCATGCTAAGGTATTCCCCTCCTCGATCGGATCGAAGAGCCTTAATCGATTTTTCCATTTGCTTTTCTACTTCTTGTCTGAACTCTTTAAACTTTTCAAAAAACTTCAGACTTGTGTTTAATTAAATACACGTACCCATACCGTGAATAATCATCAGTAAAGGTAATAAAGTAGAGATAGCCGCCCCAAGCAGACACATCGAATGGGCCACATACATCAGTATGTATCAGGGCGAGTACTTCGGTAGCTCTCTGTCCTTGTCCAACAAAGGGAGACTTAGTCATTTTTTCTTGAAGACATGATTCACAAGCTGGGTAGGGTTCAGGGAGTAAGGATCCTAAGATACCATCCTTAGCCAACTTGTTAACCCTATCTTCTCCAATGTGACCAAGCCTCAGATGCCACAAGTATGTTTTGTTTACCTCCTCTCTAGGTCTTTTAAAACCAATAGTATTCTCATTCATGCCATTGACAACTGTATTCATACTAACATCCATATGTAAGTAATAGAGATTGTCTATTAAAGAACCACAACCTATCAAATTATTTCTTAAATAAATTGAACAAATGTTTGATTCAAAAATAAACTTATAACCGTCCAATACCAAACGTGAAACAGAAATAAGGTTTCTAGTCGCACTAGGAACATAAAGACAATCTCTAAGTTCTAAAACTACTCCTGTCGGTAGACATAAAGGATAAGTCTCTACAGCAACAGCAGCAACTCTTGCTCCGTTTCCAACGCGTAGGGTAATCTCTCCATCCCTAAGTCGTCTACTTTTCTTTAGCGCCTGCATTGAAATACACAAATGCGAGGTGCATCCCGAGTCAATGACCCATGTAAAAGTAGAACAAACCGATAAGCAAGTAGTTTCAATGATATGAATCTCGGACATACCTTCCAAAGTTTTATTCTTCACCTTGTCCTTCAGGCTAGCCAAATAGTCCGGGCAATTCCTCTTCCAGTGGCCATCCTTTTGACAGTGGAAGCAAGTTCCTTTGGCGGCCTTCTTTTTGGGATTTACCTTGACAGTGTCAGTCTTTGGCTTATTCGCAGGCTTCTTCTTTCTCCATTTAGACTTTCTTTTGGAGGAAGCCCATTCAACAGCCAAAACTGAGCCCTTATTGACTTTTAGCATTCCTTCAGCCGTGACCAACATATTCAACAGCTCGGCGAGAGTGCAAGTAATTTTATTCATTTGAAAATTTAAAATAAACTGAGAAAATGAATCAGGTAATGATTGTAAGATCAAATCAATTTGAAGTTCTGCGTCCATAGTCATTCCGAGCTTCTCAAGCTCCTCAATGTCCTTAATCATCGCCAAGCAATGATTATTGACTGAGTGACCATCAGACATCTTAGTCCTGAACAGTCGCATTGACACTTCGTAACGAGCTGTTCGACTTTGCTCATCATACAACTCTTTAAGATGAAGCAAGATGTCAGCAGAACTCTCTATGTGCTCATGCTGGCGTTGCAACTCATTACTCATAGATGCAAGCATGTAGCATTTTACCTTCATATCATCATCAGCCCATTTATTTCTAGCATCTTTCTGTTGAGCTGTTGGATTTGCGGGCACTACTGGAGCCTCCGTGTCCAACACATAGGCTAATTTCTCAGAATTGAGAACAATTCTCAAATTCCTCAGCCAATCGGTGAAATTCGGTCCAGTTAAGCGATTAGTATCAAGTATTCTGACAAGTGGGTTAGAGGCGGACATTTTCTACAGATGGTTAAGATTCTAATTAGTTGTGTACTTAATCATAATCCATTTTGATTAGGGTCATTAAATCTAAATGGTGCCTCCCACTAATTTTAGCGAATCTCCACACTCCCCGAGTGGAGAAAACGGAAACTTTACTAAAAGTTTCTAGTGGGAATTGCTGTCCCATCTGTTTGCACACTACCTCATCCTAACATATTCTTGGCAATGAGTAAAGAAATGAGTGAACAACTCTTGTTCAATGCTTCTTAAGCAAATCTAGTGTTTTATAAGCAGAGGCTTTGGCCATATATCAACGGAGTGTCCCAACAAGAATCCATCAAAGAAGAAGGCTATGTAAGCCGTCACGTGGGATGACTCTTCTTCCTCCGACGAGTCGTCTTCTAGTGATGAGGATACAAATGCCACGACGTTTCTTGCGTTCACAATTTCACCCTTCGTGTGCCTCTTATCGACTTCATCCGGTTCGTTATCCGTCTCCTCCTTGAATGAAAAAACTGTATCGGATGATGAACCAAGTGATTCCGAGGGTGAAGATTTTTCTCTCGCCTACCATAAATTGCTACGGGATTCAAAGAAATTGGCAAAGTATAATAAGAATTTGAGAAGAAAGTTGTGGGATCTTGAAGAACAATCAAACAAGGCAACTTCTCTCTCAAAAGCTCTTGAAGAGGAAAGGGATAACTTGATCAAGGTTAATAGTTCCATTCAAGAGAAGAATAAGCATTTTGAGAAGGAACATATAAAGCTGGTGGATAAAGCAAGCTACTTCTTGAAGCTCTACTCCGAGGCTCGTCAAGGAAATTTGGAGATGACGAAAACCATATTCCAACTTAAAGAAGATTTGAAAAGATTTTTATCGGGAAGGAGCAAGTTGGACAAGTTGCTTGGTCTTGGTCAAACGAATCGTTTGGGCGTTGGATACGATCGAACTGGTGAGGATCCAAGTTCGAGTAGAGCAAAGTTTGTGCCTCAGTCGGTTTCACCTCCTCCTCCGACTGAAATCGATCTATCAATTGTTGACAAACCTTCTGCATCGCAAGGGAACTCAGAGTCAAATAAGGTATGTCACAATTGTGGAGATCAAGAGCATATAAGACCAAATTGCAAGTATGAAGCAAAACGAACGTATCAAGCGAATCATGCATCGACTACCGTCAAGAACAGATACCGGAATTCAGGAAGAAATCAAGAAAAGGTTAAGAACAATGGTAGTACATCCCCCAAGACAAGATCGTCATGAAAATCAAAGAAAAGTGAACAATGGTTAATTGCATACGACTCCATGTAAACATATCGAATAGTAGATATATCCCTATAAAGCTTAACTTTTCATATTTATCTCTTAAAAAATTCAAGGTTATTCATATATATTCCTACCATCTATCTCTATTACAAAAATCTAATTAACTATAGATTAAATAATTAATCTTGGTTAGTTAGTGAGGTAAAAATTTATCTTTTTACCCTTCTAGACATTTTTGTATTATTTTAATAGTTGAAACTTTTAGAGGGATATATTTGAAAGGGCAAAACTGATATTTCATATATAGTCAGTTAAAAAATAAATAATAAACTAACGGTAATAAACCTGAGAGATATATATGAACAACTTAGAATTTTTGAAGGGATAAATATGAAAGGTTGAATTTTGTAGGAATATATTTGCTATTATATAAGTTTATAGGGAGCCGTATGAAATTAACCCTAAAACTTATATTTAGGGATGAAGGTATCTGATCTATCGGTTGTTAATTTATTTTTTTTCTTTAATTTAAGACTAACAATCCTTTTCTTTATTTCAAAATAGTGGTAATCTATTTTTCTTCTTAATTTTAAAATAGAAACTACTAATACGATAATTTTCTTTATTTCAAAGTATAACCTACTAATCATCAATACTATATATTAATGGAGAGTTTCTTGAGAGAGTCATAGAAAGCCACATTGCAACTTATGGGTGCACCTATTGCACAGTAAATCAACTCTAAAATGTTCTTTAAAAATAAATTTTTATCATACAATAAATTATTTAAATATTTTATATTACATATAATATATAATATTATCTTTTACAGTATTAATTATCAAATTGTTTATCAATCATCTTATATTATATACAGTGTATATAACATTAGTATGCAACGGTGCAAGAAAAGATTTCTCCTCTCTCTCTTGGAATTATGAGTGCAACCAATTAAATATTTTCTGCACTAGGGGTATGTATACATACACCACATGTTAAAACCCTTTAATAAATATTTTAAAATTAATTATTAAATATAATTTAAACTATTAAACTTTGTAGATCACTATATTTAATTAAAATTTGATATTAAAATATTAGTTTTCATACGAAAATTAAATTTTATTTATAAATAGCTATCAAAATTATTAGGCTTGATTAAATTCTTAAATAAAGTTATTAAAATAATTTAACTCTACAAATATTGAAAGTTAAATAAATAATAATAAAAAAAATTATTTTTTATAATGTGCATATGACTACTTTAGAATTTTTTTTGTATCGTTAGTTATAATTTTTAAATTTTAATAACTATATATTTTAATTGATTGAAATATCATCTACCCGTCTCCCAGTGCATACCCTAAGAGAAATTACTAATATAATAGTATGACTTTAATTAATTAAAACCTTAAGAAATCTTTTTTGCAGCTACTAATATAATAATAGAATTTCAATTCTAAACTTATAATCTGTAGAGTTTTTTTTTATTTTATTTTAAAATAATAGGAACTACTATATAATAGTATAATTTTAATTCAACACTTGTCAATATTTTTTTTAAACAAAAAACTACTCATTCGATAATATTTTTAATTCAAGTCTTACAGTTCTTAATTTTCTTCATTTCAAAGCATAACCTACTGATTAATATGACAGTTTGACTTTTCTTAATTATTCCAAAATAGAAATTACTAATATAATAGTATTATTGGATTTTGTAAAGCCATGTTTCGAGTCGATATCACGGTGAAAACGTCGAAAATTTGAGGTTTCTAGATGCTAGGTACCGAAATTTGAAGTTTGAGTATTGGTACTATAGAGTACCTCAGGAGTTCCTCAAAACCCTAAGTTATGAAAAATTGTTTTTTGTATTGTGTACCGGTACTCAAATTTGAGTACCTGTACTCAACTTCGCAACGGGTTGAATATGTTGGATATGACTATAATTTGATCCAATCTTATTTTTAGAGATTACAGTTGGTTCAGAAACACTTTAAAGAGCATTCTTAAGAGGAGATCGTCGACTAAAAGTGAATATGAGACTTGTATGGACGGTATAGATCATTTTCTATTAGAAATAGGATTTTAGATTTATGTTAACTCTTGTAATTCATCTTTTTGATAAGTAAGCTTCATTGTAGACACCTTAATTGAGAGGAAAACGTGGAGATCTCCTCAGAGAGAGTTCATTGAAATCCAATCTTAATCTTTATACATTTGTGTCGTAGATTAATTGAATATCGCATTGAGGTGGTCTTGCTCGTGGACATAGGTCGACACATCGTTGGCCGAACCACGTAAATATTGTGTTCTTGTGTTCTTTTGTTCGTTTTATTGCTTTGTTATTCTCGTGCTTATTTTCTACGATCGTTCTTGTCTATTTTCATCTACAAAAGATCATGTTTCTGCTGCGCTCGTGTACTGTGTGGGTTTAAGGTGTGCTCGGTAACCCCATGGCCAGTCTCCTTCAATTAGTATCAGAGCGTTTGGTTCTCCCCCCGTTTAGGCCTGATATCCTCGTTAGCCCAAACATGCACACATCCCAAAATCATCAGGCGATGTGAGACTTGTCTCGCTAGCCTCGTCATTTAGACTACTGACATAGCCCGTCACCTTGTCTTTTAGACCCTGGCTCAGCCGAAACTCGTCACACACTTCCAGCTGATGGTTGGCTTTGATACCAAATGTAACGACCCGACCCACTAGCAATAATAACTTGTTGGGCCCAAACCACAACCCAAAATGCTTAAGCCCAATTATTATTACTAGTGTCCGTGTCTCTTGTATACCCAATCACAATCTCATTCACATCCGATGTGGGATTATTGGGGGCATCACAGTATGTACCATGTGGGCAAATGCTCAACACAACCTCATACTACGACCATTAAATCCTTGCAAATGCTCGGCACAACCTCATACCGCAGCCCTTAAATCCTTGCGTCTAAGATCGAATCGGCATAATCAATAGTTATTGGCATAGGCCTTGAAAGAAAAGGCAAGAATTTTAACTCGAGATCCAAATAGCCCATAACTAGGTGATATGAAAATCAGCAAGATCGACGTGCAATTACATTTCCGACAATAAAATGTTACCGCAAATCAAAGCTAGGGGAGAGCTAGGGAAGGATGCAGTCATAGTAGTAGAGGTGCCTGCAGGAAAGGCAGCTAGGATTGTCCACCATGCGCAGCGTGGCTAGAAATATATTGTAAATCCTAGTCACGTCCGCATCATTATCGATCCCTTGTAACGCAAGGTCGAGGACATCCTTAGCCTTGACGAGATCCTTCTCCTGGCAAAGCCCCTCGACGAGTGCTCTGTGGGTAGGCTCTGGAGGGCAGTAATCGAATTCGACCCCTTCCTTCAACAGCTAATAAGCCCTCATGCAGCCTCCCCACTGCTTGCTCCGGCCGTGGACTATGAAATTATAAGATACCAAGCTCGGGACGAACCCCCTCTTCCTCATTATGTACACTATCCTAGAGGTTGTCTGCCGCCACGAACTCACTCACTCACGATGAGTGGTCATTCATGATACAGATCGAGTTTGTTTGAATTTTATATTTGAAATCAGGTTTGCAGGCTCATAGCTTCCAACAGATTCAAGAATCTGTTGTTAATTACCCCACACTTATAGTGTTAAGGGACCCTCGATTAAGAGACCAAAAATGAATGCTGATGATAAGAAGAAACCATAGTATAAAAATATACTTACATTGATATGACTTTCAAGTACATGGTTTAAGCAAGGGCATACCTCCATTGTACATGAGTGAAATGCTCAGTTTAGAGACTTGACGGTCCTTCAAAAGTGGGTTGCTAAGTTTAACGACATGGCGGTTAGGTTGGGTTGAGTTTGATTTTGATTTGATTTTACTCAATTTAACGACTTAGCGGTCAAGTTAGATTCGGCTTGTGAGTCGATGAAATTGACTTAGCCAATTGAATTCAACTCAGTTTGAACTGCTGATCTACTTCAGTTCAAGTGGAGTTGATTTAATTGATTCGGTTCATCCCTGAAGTTTGGTTTGAACCTTTGTTTAGGTTGGGCTCAAATTGAACTGGTTTGTACCTTTTGTATTTGATTTGGGTTGAGCTGCCTTAGGCTTTCGCTCGGTTTGTCCCTTTTGAATTTGATTTGGGTCGAACCGTTATACTTTGGTTCAGAACCCATTGAGACATGGTTTAGGTCGAACCTTTATAATTTAGTTCGAAACCCTTTGAAATTGACTTGGGTCGTGTCACGCCCCGAGTTAAAAAAACCAGCGTCTAAATTATTATTATTATTATTTTTTTATCAGAGTTTCAAAACTAGCCAGGGCGCAACAGGCCGCCATATATATAGAAGAGTCCCAATCCCCTTTGGGATTGAGCCTTTTCTATATATGCACGGCTAGTTTGGCAACATCATCAGAGTTACTATCTATGTAACAACTACAAACAAAGATTACAAATTAACTTTTCAATTATTTACATCTGAATTACAACTCTTTCCTTTAACATCAAATAATACATGAACTTTCGGCTGTCCAGGGTCAACATCTAACACGGAACCTCACCAAACACGTCCCGACATCCCAGCACCCGATCGACCTAAAAAATAGTCACCCGAGGGTGTGAGATACACTGTAAATGTATCCCAGTGGGCACGACGAGCCGAGAAATAGCAGATCGTACCTACTGGTATACAATACTAGAGGACAGTAATAATCACACGTTAGGTATAGCAGATATATCTTTGGAGCTGTAATTTAAAGCAACTTTCAAAATCTTTAAGCGAGCTTAGGATAATAACCATAGATCAGGCAATCTACTAAAGGATAGTAATAATCAAGATTAAGTAAACAAGATTATAAAGCGAATGAATAATCAACAAGGAAATACATCAATATCTCAGCAGGGGTAAACTGGATAAACAATCAGCAGGTCTACTGATATCATGAATACTGAATTAAGCATGCTGAGAAATTGTATAGGCAGGTATCAAACAAATGAATATCTTCAAACCGAAATCAGGAATCATGAGATAAGACAAAAGTAAACTAAAAGCAACATATGCATCAAATAAATGATATATCAAATTACCCAATTACAAGCCACCATATTGGTCCCACAAGACCTCAGGTAAATTTGCCCACTTGGCACCACATGGTAGACATTTCCCCCTACAAGGGGTCACGGGTCGCTATTGCTAACCACTTTACCGGTAAAGAACATCTACACGGGTCATGACTCCGCTGATGTTCGTGAAGTACAACGGTGCGGGCGATCATAATGCAAATGCTCAAGCTCTCGGTCCACTGACCGGGTAATTCGGCAATAAGCCGGGAAAATCCCCACTGGGATGCAACAGTATAAGCCAACAGAATCACAACTCAAAAGAACAGCAACAAGATGAAACAATCTCCAACAAGGATGCAAACTCAAAACCAACTGAAACTCTACTCATATGCAGGAATAATCAGCAACATGAATCATGGATCAGATCTAATTAGAAGTACTGATAATTAGGTAAATATCCAGGTCTGAAAGCAACTAAATACCAATCATGCAGACTAACCAACCATACAAAACTAAACACATATTTTTGAGAAAACCATTTTGAAAACAGGTTTTAGGTCCAAACCTCGAAGAGTTTTGCCTTTGTCCTATCAAACAAGAACAGACTCAGGCGACCCTACGATGTTCAGTAAAAACATAAGTTGAATAAAACTATGTGTTTAGCAGTGTAGCATTTGATCAACAGGAAAGCAGGCTCGATCATAATGCAAATGCTCAAGCTCTCGGTCCACTGACCGGGTAATCGGCAACAAGCCGGGAAATCCCCACTGGGATGCAATATCAGAATCAACTGAATCTCAACTCACATGAAGAAGCAGCAATGATATAACATGGATCAGGATATACTGATAATCAAGTTTAATTGTGCAAGCTAGCTAATGACCAATCAGGCATGGCAAATGTCCAGGAATAATGTCATAATAACTGGAAGCAACTAAAGATCAGTCATGCAAGGTATCATATAATCAATTTTGCAGATAAGGATCATAACTCAGCATATAGCAGAATGAAACTGATCAAAAGGAAGGCAGGCTCAAATATCAACTAGGCTACAAGAACAGGGGTCCAACCAATACTATACCCCAGAGGACCGAAATGATAAAGCCCGGACCGAAGATAAACCCACCTGACGTTTTGCAGGCGATTAAACCGTATCAACAGATTGCTCGAAAACCAGATGCAAACCGAATAGACCTGAATCAAACATACTGATCAGGGAAACAAACTCAATCTCACTAATCCCAATTGAACCCAGATCAAACTTGAACCTTTGAACAACTTAAACCTTAGTGTTTGACAACAACACTTCTTAAACTCTAGTGTGCCAAAACCAAATCTGCTTTAGCCACATGCTCAAAATGCCTCAAGAATCACTATGCTTGCTCTATTTGCATCCCAGAACAGTTGGATCAACCAGAACCAACACTTAGCCTTCAATCAACAAACATAATGCTCCAAACATCAATCCACACAGATCCACTTTGATCTGAAGTGAGCATCAAGCTCAGGGAACCATTTGAAGCATTTTTCATTTTTACATCGAAGCCAAATTCCATATAAAATTTCACTGTGGCATTTTATCGAACATTAGGTGAGCACTAATCCACACAACACACATAAACCAAAGTTCAAGCTTGATCTCGGCAATTACTGGACCAAATGCACTCTAACTTGAAAGGAAATGTTTCTAAAGACTGCAGGAATGTTTCCCACCAACTTAATTTCAAGTTTGCTCCCAGGTTTGGCCGGAGTCCGAGGTTGAAGATGAAGTTAAGGCCTCGAAATTTGTGACCATTCAACCAGGGGCTCTGGGACCAAACAACTTGACCAATATGCTGCTAAAACTCATAACAAACTCACTTGGACCCGTGCCCGGCGACAGGACACGGCGGCGGCGCGGCGGGGCCAAGCGCGAATTGGAGCTTCACCACCATTAATGGCGGATTTCTACAGAGGCGTTTTGAAGCCCTCCAACATGGATGGAATTGTTCTAATGGTCCATAGGAAGCTTCCCGACCATCCCTCCCCGGCCGGAGATGGCCGGAACGCCGGCGGCCGCATTTGGATCAATTCTCGGGTCAACTAGTTCTGTAGGTCGTAAACCGACGCACGCACTTCGATGCACGCGGATCGCCAAACGCGAAAACCGTCAGTGCCGTTGCGCTCAGAACGTCGAAATTAGCTAGGTTCGACTACTCATACCCCTATGTCAGGGTTCCAGACAGTGAAACGACCGATGATGATCGAAGGGCTATTTAAAATAGGGGTTACTATTCACAACTTAAGTTGTGGGACCCGCTTCCTCTTCGCTGTTTTACGGAAGATCCGACCGTTGGATCGAAGACATATGTATATCAATTTTTCATGTTTCGACGAGACGGTCGCAATGGTGATCTCAGATTTTCGAGATCAGGCTCCGATCAAAAGTCGGTATTTTAGGTCCACTTTACCCTACTGATTTTCCATTTTTGCCATTTAAATAATCCAGAAAATTATTTAAGCTTAGATTTTAGATTTTAAAAATTACGGTTACTACATCACCCACCACTTATAAGAAGTTTCGTCCCCGAAACTTAAACTTAACTAAACCACTAGTAAGCCTCTAACAGGTTCACGGTAGTGACAATCAGTCACAAAATATCGACTACTCTCTCAGGTTACTCATTTAGACCCAATCTGATATTCCCCATTACAGGGCAAAGTATTTCCTCAGTTCTTTCGACAGTATGTTGTCGGCCGCCAACGTGCTTACCAAAAGAAAGGCGGAATACCATAGATCTGTCGCCAACAACTAGTTGGGGACACAACTCACATCTGAAGGTACATCACATACCTTCCTTCACAATCTCTATGCCGATGATATAACCTTTACCAAAGGTCACTACCATCACGTGGTCAGGTATGCCACCCTGTCTATTCACAAGAGACTGGAACCATATTTCAACGTTTTCCAACTCCTTATTAAATCCGACTAATAGGCAAAATTTAAATCTTTCCCTATTCAGGATTTACCAACGGCACAGAGGCCACTGACTTATGACACGGGGTCATCGAAAGAGCGACATTTTATTAATCTCAGAGCAAACTGTGGGGCTGGTGCAATATTTGCAGTCATCTACTGCTGTGCCATTAATCAAACAATTACTGCAGGAACCGTGGTCAATCTTTGAACCACATGTACTGTAACTGATCTGAGCCCTCTGGCTCCACTGAAACATCAAGCCCACTAACAACGATCCCCAAAACGCGAACACGAAACACACTTAAGCTTCAAACTATTATTCCAAAACCCAGCGCTCTCTCGTGAACATAAGTCATCCTAGAGTTCGTTCCTAACCAAACCTAGGTATCGTATTCCTATTGCTCTGATACCATCAAATCTGTCACGCCCCGAGTTCAAAAAACCAGCGTCTAAATTTTTTTTTTTTTTTTTTTTTTTTATCAGAGTTTCAAAACCAGCCAGGGCGCAACAGACCGCCACATATATAGAAGAGTTCCAACCCCCTTTGGGATTGAGCCTTTTCTATATATGCACAGCTAGCTTGGCAACATCATCAGAGTTACTATCTATGTAACAACTACAAACAAAGATTACAAATTAACTTTTCAATTATTTACATCTGAATTACAACTCTTTCCTTTAACATCAAATAATACATGAACTTTCGGCTGTCCAGGGTCAACATCTAACACGGAACCTCACCAAACACGTCCCGACATCCCAGCACCTGATCGACATAAAAAATAGTCACCCGAGGGTGTGAGATACACTGAAAATGTATCCCAGTGGGCACGACGAGCCGAGAAATAGCAGATCATACCTACTGGTATACAATACTAGAGGATAGTAATAATCACACGTTAGGTATAGCAGATATATCTTTGGAGCTGTAATTTAAAGCAACTTTCAAAATCTTTAAGCGAGCTTAGGATAATAACCATAGATCAGGCAATCTACTAAAGGATAGTAATAATCAAGATTAAGTAAACAAGATTATAAAGCGAATGAATAATCAACAAGGAAATACATCAATATCTCAGCAGGGGTAAACTGGATAAACAATCAGCAGGTCTACTGATATCATGAATACTGAATTAAGCATGCTGAGAAATTGTATAGGCAGGTATCAAACAAATGAATATCTTCAAACCGAAATCAGGAATAATGAGATAAGACAAAAGCAGACTAAAAGCAACATATGCATCAAATAAATGATATATCAAATTACCCAATTACAAGCCACCATATTGGTCCCACAAGACCTCAGGTAAATTTGCCCACTTGGCACCACCTGGTTGACATTTCCCCCCACAAGGGGTCACGGGTCGCTTTTGCTAACCACTTTACCGGTAAAGAACATCTACACGGGTCATGACTCCGCTGATGTTCGTGAAGTACAACGATGCGGGCGATCATAATGCAAATGCTCAAGCTCTCGGTCCACTGACCGGGTAATTCGGCAACAAGCCGGGAAAATCCTCACTGGGATGCAACAGTATAAGCCAACAGAATCACAACTCAAAAGAATAGCAACAAGATGAAACAATCTCCAACAAGGATGCAAACTCAAAACCAACTGAAACTCTACTCATATGCAGGAATAATCAGCAACATGAATCATGGATCAGATCTAATCAGAAGTACTGATAATCTGGTAAATATCCAGATCTGAAAGCAACTAAATACCAATCATGCAGACTACCCAACCAAACAAAACTAAACACATATTTTTGAGAAAACCATTTTGAAAACAGGTTTTAGGTCCAAACCTCGAAGAGTTTTGCCTTTGTCCTATCAAACAAGAACAGACTCAGGCGACCCTACGATGTTCAGTAAAAACATAAGTTGAATAAAACTATGTGTTTAGCAGTGTAGCATTTGATCAACAGGAAAGCAGGCTCGATCATAATGCAAATGCTCAAGCTCTCGGTCCACTGACCGGATAATCGGCAACAAGCCGGGAAATCCCCACTGGGATGCAATATCAGAATCAACTGAATCTCAACTCACATGAAGAAGCAGCAATGATATAACATGGATCAGGATATACTGATAATCAAGTTTAATTGTGCAAGCTAGCTAATGACCAATCAGGCATGGCAAATGTCCAGGAATAATGTCATAATAACTGGAAGCAACTAAAGATCAGTCATGCAAGGTATCATATAATCAATTTTGCAGATAAGGATCATAACTCAGCATATAGCAGAATGAAACTGATCAAAAGGAAGGCAGGCTCAAATATCAACTAGGCTACAAGAACAGGGGTCCAACCAATACTATACCCCAGAGGGCCGAAATGATAAAGCCCGGACCGAAGGTAAACCCACCTGACGTTTTGCAGGCGATTAAACCGTATCAACAGATTGCTCGAAAACCAGATGCAAACCGAATAGACCTGAATCAAACATACTGATCAGGGAAACAAACTCAATCTCACTAATCCCAATTGAACCCAGATCAAACTTGAACCTTTGAACAACTTAAACCTTAGTGTTTGACAACAACACTTCTTAAACTCTAGTGTGCCAAAACCAAATCTGCTTTAGCCACATGCTCAAAATGCCTCAAGAATCACTATGCTTGCTCTATTTGCATCCCAAAATAGTTGGATCAACCAGAACCAACACTTAGCCTTCAATCAACAAACATAATGCTCCAAACATCAATCCACACAGATCCACTTTGATCTGAAGTGAGCATCAAGCTCAGGGAACCATTTGAAGCATTTTTCATTTTTACATCGAAGCCAAATTCCATATAAAATTTCACTGTGGCATTTTATCGAACATTAGGTGAGCACTAATCCACACAACACACATAAAACAAAGTTCAAGCTTGATCTCGGCAATTACTGGACCAAATGCACTCTAACTTGAAAGGAAATGTTTCTAAAGACTGCAGGAATGTTTCCCACCAACTTAATTTCAAGTTTGCTCCCAGGTTTGGCCGGAGTCCAAGGTTGAAGATGAAGTTAAGGCCTCGAAATTTGTGACCATTCAACCAGGGGCTCTGGGACCAAACAACTTGACCAATATGCTGCTAAAACTCATAACAAACTCACCTGGACCCGTGCCCGGCGACAGGACACGGCGGCGGCGCGGCGGGGCCAAGCGCGAATTGGAGCTTCACCACCATTAATGGCGGATTTCTACAAAGGCGTTTTGAAGCCCTCCAACATGGATGGAATTGTTCTAATGGTCCATAGGAAGCTTCCCGACCATCCCTCCCCGGCCGGAGATGGCCGGAACGCCGGCGGCCGCATTTGGATCAATTCTCGGGTCAACTAGTTCTGTAGGTCGCAAACCGACGCACGCACTTCGATGCACCCGGATCGCCAAACGCGAAAACAGTCAGTGCCATTGTGCTCAGAACGTCGAAATTAGCTAGGTTCGACTACTCATACCCCTATGTCAGGGTTCCAGACAGTGAAATGACCGATGATGATCGAAGGGCCATTTAAAATAGGGGTTACTATTCACAACTTAAGTTGTGGGACCCGCTTCCTCTTCGCTGTTTTACGGAAGATCCGACCGTTGGATCGAAGACATATGTATATCAATTTTTCATGTTTCGACGAGACGGTCGCAATGGTGATCTCAGATTTTCGAGATCAGGCTCCGATCAAAAGTCGGTATTTTAGGGCCACTTTACCCTACTAATTTTCTATTTTTGCCATTTAAATAATCCAGAAAATTATTTAAGCTTAGATTTTAGATTTTAAAAATTACGGTTACTACAGGTCGGACCCTTATAGTTCGGCTCAACTTGCACCCTTCTATAGTTCGGTTTGGTTCGGATCGTAACCTTATGGTTTGGTTCGAGATCTGTTTGAACTTGAAACTCCATTGCATTTGGTTTGGATTGAATCTTTGTGGTTTGATTTAAGACACCTTTGAGTTTGGTTCGAGTCACCCTCTTTGCGGTTTGGCTCAAAACCTTCTGACTTTGATTTGGGGTCAAGCTGGTGCATGGTCCGGTTCATATGATTCCCAAATTCGATTTAGGTTGAACTGGCTTATGATTTGGCTTGGCTTGTGTCGATTCTCTCGCAGTTCAGTTTGGGTTGAACCGGTTTGTAGTTCAAATTGAATCTTTTATGGTTCAGTTTTAGTTGAACAAGCTTGTGGTTTTATTCGGTTTAGCTCGAACCTCTTGTAGTTCGCTTTGGGTTGAACTAGATTGTAGTTTGAGTTGGATCCTTTATAGTTCGATTTAAGTCGAACTAACTTGTGTGGGTTATGGAATCCATGGATCTAAAATAGAAGAAAAACTACCTAGAGGGGGGGGGGGTGAATAAGTGTAAACAATTAAACTCAGAAATCTTTGCGTAAAAAATAACCCAATGCAAAAAATAAAAAGAATACGCAAGATTTTACGTGGAAAACTCCAATCTAAGAGTAAAAAACTACGAAACAGATCACACGGAAAAATCCACTAAGATTAAAACACGTACAAGGTGATATAACGCAAAACTACGACTTAACCTTTTCCATACGCTCCAAGTAGATCTTCTCCGCAGTCCTCAATGCGCTTTGATCACACGATTTGCGTCCAACTTCAAATCTACGAAATCCAGCTTCGAATCCACGAAGTCTAACCGAATCCACGATCGTCACCAATGTAGCATGAGTCGATCATACGAACGCGCCTAACTCCGAATCCACGAAGTCGATATACCTTGAATCCACAAGGCCATGCAAATCCACGCGCTGATGTTCCTTTCGAAAATCGTTGTTTGTTTATTAGTGGTGATAACTTTGAATACTGAGAATCGTAGATAGACAAGAAAATACCATCTAAGTATTTATCAATTTGATTCTACAAGAAATAGAGAATTTGAAAAACTTTAGAATCAAATTGTTCAATATAGATGAAAAAATATGAAATAGAATGTGTTTTTCTTTCTTCTCTATATGTGGATTATTTTCGGCTTAATCGGTTTACCCTAAAAGATGAACTTTTGGGTCTATTTATAGGCTAGAAACCTTTTGGAAAGAGATAAGAATAAAAAATTACTTAAAACTGATTTTACCCGCACGGCGGTCCGGACTGGAATTAGTCTGATCCAGACTGTCGTAACAGCCATAAAAATTCCAAGAAATATGGTTCGGGGTCCAGACTGAATGGGGTCTGATCCGGACTGATTCATGCGACATAAGAAAAACAATGTTGGGGGTTCGGACTGAAAGGGGGTTGATTCAGACTGGTAATTCGCATGAACCAAACAATGTTCGGGGTCCAGTCTGGATTTGTCTAATCCGGATGCATAACACTTAAAATGTTCAGTTTTTTATTTTTAAGCCATGAAAAATTATTCCAAGCATTTCTAAACTATAAGAATGTATTCAAATCATCAAAAATATTTAATTGAACGTACATGAACATTTTGAATCTATTCTTCTTGAGATTGATATATGCGATCGACAAGTCTTGGACTTCAATCTTCAAGACTCAATCTATTTCACGAAATACGCCAATACAAAAATCTTTAACAATCTTCCCCTTTGGCGGTTTCGTGACAAAACATACAATCTACAAAAATAAATAAATATGATTTTTTTTTGCTATCACCAAAAGAACAAAAATAAGCATGAACGATCGAAATAAAATGTAGTACAAGAGATAAACTCCTAATACAAATTCTAAACTTACACAATTAGGAGTCTTCAATTCTTGTACTCTCCGCATAAGAAAAATTTATTTGTACCTAAAGAATTTAATTTAATAGACAACTAGAGAGATTACATTCAAAAAACATTAGAGATTGGATATGCACAAATATAGACAATCAAATTCACATATCATCTTTAGAGTTCCAGATCGTAATGTCACATGTTCAACATTCAAAGTAGCAAAAAAAAAAAAAAAAAAATCAAAAAAAAAAAGTTCAGATCATCATACTGTCACATGTTCAATGTCACCAGATGTTAGAAAGTTAGAATATTACATGCCCAAATAGTCAATAGAATAGTTAGTCATCATATGGCATGTTCTCACAGTTCGTTTGTTCTCATTGTTCATTGTTCTCATTTTATCTCCCCATTTTTGTCACAAAGCAAGCCAAAAGGAAATTGTGGAGAAGAAAGTTCAAAAATTGGAATGAAAACAGAAGAAAAATCTGCACAAGAACTTGTTAGAATTTATTTTTTTGAAGTCAAGTACATCAAGGTTTACTCTGAATCGGATTCGTCGGAAGTGTTGCATCCAAGCTTAGCAAAAATCTTCTTTACCAACTTTGTCAGTGTAGTGTACTTCAAATCATGTTGAATTGACGTGATGCGCTGTAGGTCGTGAGAAATGCGTTCATGTTTCACAGAAATCCGTTCTTGTTCAGACGAGAGCCGTTGTTGCTCTCTGTAAATTGAAGTGATAGAGGCTTCATCCTATGAAGTTTCAAAAATTATGGGTTCTGAAGCTGCTGCAGGTGCTGTTGTTATTGTTGTTGCGGTTGCTGGTTGTGCTGTTGCTAGTGCTGCGGGTGCTAGTGTAGAAGTAGATGGTCGTTTGCCTCGCGGAGAAGTCGGGGTCCTATCTGGTAGGCGAGGGAGAGACTTTACAATGATAGAATCATTAATCGTCCCCAAACTATGCATATAGGTTGACGAGCGAATGCCCACGTCAAATTTCTTAAAAATCCACATAATAATCATCGGGATCGGAAGTCGCTCTGTCGGATGTGGATGCTCCACATATTGAGCCATCCTCGACCAAATGATATAAGGCATATTTATGTTCAATGTGAAGACCGGAATCTTTGTGAGTTGAGTTACTAGTGGATTGGTAGCTTGTGGGCACATTTTGGGTGTGTTAGAGTTGTCGGCGCGCGAAGAGGACACGAAAATCGGATCCAGTTCGAAAAACCGCATAATAGGGATGTACGGAAGTGCAGTGGTTGTTATATTTATGGTTTGGAGAGCTTTGTTTATACTTTTCTGGTGTGTCGGGATCCTCGGTTCGCCAAATGGACGAGAAAATTGGACTCAGTGCGAAAAACTGTGCGAAATACACTATTTCTGGGTATTTTTGAGTTAACATAGTGTTTTCAGTGCATGGGCAGTGGTGGACCGGGCTCACAGGCGGCCGGTGCACGGGGGAAGACCAACCGGTGCAGCGCGGTGCACGGCGGCGCTGCACCGGGTCCAGGCGGCCGGTGCACGCGCGGTGCACCGGCAGCGCACGCGCCCGTGCATGCGCGCGCGCGCGTGGCCCACGCGTAAGTGGCGTGCGCTTGCGCGTGGGCCGGGCTGCGCTGTTGCCGCGCTTGCGCGCCTGCTGTCAGGCGGACCATTTGATCCGACCCCCCTTGCGCCGGATCGGGTGCAAGGGGAATTGGTGTGAGAGAGGAGTTGGTGAAGGTGTTTTGGTGCACCTTAAGTCCAATGTTGGAGCTTGTTATGCCTATTTAAGAGGGCTATTTGACTTGCGACACCTCTTTTGGACTTCATCTCCCTCTTAGCTGCTAAGGAGTCCAAGAAGCAGCCTTCATCTTCTTCTTCTTCATCAAGGAAACACCATTGTTGGAGTTTGATCATCGCTGGTTTTTGGTTCTACTTCGCCGTATTTTCTTCTAGGCGGTCTCCAGAGCAGTAGGAGTGGAATTTTGGGGTGATTTTTACGGGGTTCTCTTCACAACTTCAAGATCTTCAACTTTCATATTAAAGAGGGGAGCTAATTGGAGCTCTAAGTCAGGTGAATTTAGTGATCTTTGAAGCATTTGTTTTCAGTTTGGGATTCTGAGCACAGGTTAGTATTTTTACTCCCCTGGGATGTACAAGTGGAACTTTGAGTTGGTTTTTGATGGGAAATTTTCAGGATTTAAATATCTTCAGCTTTCGTATTTGCTGAATCCTCAAATTTGGACAGTAAAATAGGTAAATTAAGCCATTTTTGGGATTTTTGTGCACAGCTGGGATTTTGGATCTAGTTTTGAGTCATGCTTGGTGTTTTTTCTCCCTAGGACTGAAGGAGTGGAAATTTGGGCTCATTTTTGTTGGGAATTCACCAGGACTCAGAGACCTACAATTTTCGTGTTGAAGAGGAGGGCTAAATCTTGCTACAAACCAGGTAAATTTCATCATCTTTGAAGCCCTTTGTTCAGATTGCAGTTTTGGACAGCATGTGGTAATCTTGGGATATATTTTTCTCCTCTTTATGAAATGGTGAATTTCAAGTTGTGTAATTTTATAGACTTCAAGTGGAACAATTTGATACCTTACTCTCGAAATTTGGACAAAATTTGATATACCATCTTTAGTCCTCTTTGCAGTACATTGTTGCAGAAAATCTGCATGTAAGTTGGGAATGGCTTATGTAGTAAATTGAGGGTTGGCTATGATATCGCGGTTAATATTGTTTGTGGGGGTTAACTCAAGTGGATAATTGTAATCTTAGAAGCATGATGAACAATTTCTCTTTAGGTTTCAACCAGTAATTATGTTTAAATTGGGATGTATAATAAGTTGAATTTTAGCTTAGGATTATGTTGGAATTTTGGGACAGCATTGATGCAATTGTGGGATGAGCTTATTTGAAAGAGTTAAGTTTGGCTTTTTGTAAACCTATTGGCATTTCTATGTTAATTGAGAACTGAGAAATCAAGTTTGGGCTGTGGTATTAGAGATTCATGAGACATACATAGCAGATTTTGAGTTCTTTCACTATCCATTCGAGTTGCTAAAATTCTGCGCAACTAGTAATGTTTCCGTTATAACTTTCTATCCGACAGGAATTTTGAGGCAATTTCAGGTTTGTTGGAAAGCTTAGAACGTGAGGAGTGTGCTCGCCAAAAATCATATTGATCGGGATTCGGATCAGCAAGAAAGCAGGTGGGTTGTTGAGCACATCGAAATTGCGGCCTACAAGTCGACTCAACCAAAAGTGCAACCTTGTGTGATGTTTATTATCTATAGTTGGGTTTAATTATTGTCACGCTCCGGGGTCGAAACTGCGACTCGGGCTCGCTAACAGATCCGCCGCCCATACGGTGAACCCCGTATAGACGAAGCGTCAAACCTGCAAAAGAAATATGCTACGCTAAACAGATATCAGAGCTGGAAGTAAACTGCTATAAATAAAATAAATAAAACTCCAAGTCCTCACCACAAGTACAAAAGTCGCTCAACTCTGATATAAAAGTACAACTCTATACCTCACTACAAGGTCTCTCAACAAGTAACTCTCAAAATATAAAAAGGGGTACATCTACTCTCTGGATGACGACTGGTAGGGATCTAGCTCGCGACTCCCTTACCTCGGTCCGAACGAGCAACAACTGGAGCAGCAGGAACAGGAGTAGAAGTCCCTGGGGAAAAAAACACCACGACGGGTGTGAGAACTACATCCCACAGTAGTCCTCAGTGGGTGCCGTCAACAAGCCCAACGGTCTGCCCACTAAGTCTACTAGAGGCATAAGGTAATAAATGAAATACTGAAGGAAAGAGCTGGAAATGAATAACTCTACAGCTACTATGCCCCTATCTAGATGCTCAAAAAGTGGAACAGATGATAACATGGTGCATCTACTAACATATCAGTATAGTCACCCAATCTGAACTGACTGCCTCCTCGGGTCCAGTCAAACATGCGCCTACCTACAGCCGCACATCCTCAACTGGACGGGTCTACCGTAGGTATGTCCGTAGCTGCCAAAACTGGCTCAGCCAGAGGGACCGTGTCGACAAGTCACGATAGAAGAACTCAATCTCACGCCGGTTATAACAACCCGGTCTAAAGCTCAATCTCAACGCCGGTTACAACAACCCGATCTCGCCTACTCCGGAGTGGCACTCGAGGGGAGCGACCCACTCGAGTCAAAAGTAACCCATGTCCAACAGCTCTGTCAAGTATCTCAGCCAATGAGGCAAAAGTCGACATAATGCTCAAAGTGGAGACTCACTCAATCCACAATGCAAAACCCAGCCCCAACTGATGTATATCACTAATCGGTCAAACTGCCCACAGTTCGCGGTTACCGAAATAATAACCCGAGTCGATAATCTGGTGCAATCCCACCCGACTCAACAATATAGCTATACTATCCCCCATCCCTGCTCTCTATCCTGAGCAACAAGGGAGACTCGACAGTCGGGACCGCTGTCAACCCAACGGCTCCCTAAAACTGGCATCACTGACAGGATAACTCCACAACAGACACAATAAAGGGTCCGGGAACCCCGAAAGACTAGAACCTACAACCCTAATCAAACAAGAATAGGCTCTAGGCATAGCCTCTCGTTGTTCTCGTCCCAAAGGAAAAATGCAGATCTTGGAACCCAGACCACTCGAATCATCTCGGGTGGTTAAATTTATCGGAAAAGGGTGATATTTCTGATTGAAAGCCATTTGATCTGAAAGAAATTCATATTTAATGATTTTTAGTTCTTTTTAGGAAAACAATTGAAAACAAGTTTTATATCCAAGACTCGTAGAGCTAATGCCTTTGTCCAATCAAACAGGAACAGACTCGGCGACTCTACGATGCTCGGAAGAAAACATTGGTTGACTAAAATCATATGTGTGTCCAAAAACAGTTCTGGGTTCAAGGTCCTGCTATCACTGGTACAAAGCTGCCACTGACACAGTGGCGACAATAAAATAAGAAACCAATACATCTCGGGACCGCCGTCTACCAAACGGCTCCCGCCACAGATGAACGATCAACTGTATCTACCAGACTCCACTCTGCTCCCAAGCACGAGTGCAAGAATGCATCCCACACTAAAAGAAACCCGACCACTCGGCCCACTACCCGGGCGAGTAAAACACTATGTCCAGGAAAGAAAAGAAGTGTGGATGTCTAAAGCAGAATAAACCTAGCCCAAGTTGAAGTTTTCTACAGTCTGGCTGAACATGCTGCATATGACGGGGTGCTAGGTCAAATTCCAAGATAATAATAATAATTTTACAGAGTAGGAACAAGAGATCGCATGATCATCATATAACTCTAGAATCAACAGCTATCACATTCTAGCATGCTACACAGGAATATCACCATCATGCATGGTCCTACTATAGCAGATTTAATGCACATTCCATCATTCTTGGAGACAGGGCCACCCACCTGAAGGTGCACAACTATCCAGGGTCGTACAGCTAAGAAAGCACAGAAACAGATATACGAGCACAATCACCAAGCCAACAGTACCAAAGTAGTGTTCAAAGCATCCTGGGTACATAATAGATTCAAGAATTACACTTAATTCCTCAAAATTCCACATATTAAAAATCTGAGAGGAACAGTCCTCTTTCTGCGAAATTTTCACCTGTAAAACAGCCTCCAAAAATTTCTATAAAAATACGAAAGCGATCCTCGCGAAGTCTAGATGTCGATAGAGTCCTGAAAAGTCGAATTCCGATGTCCAGATGCGGAGATAAAAATCTGCAAAGACCTTGCTGTCCAGGAATCTCACCAGCAAAATAGGGGCTCAGTAAAGCCTCGAAAACTGTGCTAAAACCCCAAATCTAGACGAAATACTCAATACGAAAGTCGAAGATATACCTCTCATGAATCCAACGCCGCAAAAATCGTACAAAAATACAGTCGGGGTAGCTCTGTAGACCTCTCAGACTGAAGTGCGATGGAAACGGGCCTCCAACTGAAAATCGTCGCACTGCGCTCCGATGCCGAAGTCGTCGACGCCGGGGCTTCCAAAAAATCCGGGCCTCTGCCAGAAGATGCGCAACACGAAGATCTACAACTTTCCTAAAGGGGCCATGGGCAGGGGAGCTCAGGAAAGGGGGCAAAACTCCCTCACAAGACAGCTATTTGTAGGCCCAGCCCGAAAATCCGCACTTTGGACTTTTGGCCCAAAGATTCGGGCGCCCGGTACTTCCGGGCTGCTACAGTAATGGGCCCGGCCCGTTACTGTTCACGCCCGGAAATCTCCCAGGCCGCCACGTGTCTCAGCCCTGCGCCCGGCGCGCCCGGACCACGTGAGCCAGCCATTCCCTGTGCGCCACGTGGCACCGCGGTCCTCGGCGGGAACCGTGGGCCGCGGTTCACGCCGGGTTACCCGGGTCCATGCGCCAGCCAATGGGAGTGCGCCACGTGGCACCGCGGGGTCCACGGTGCGCCGCGCCCGCGCCGCTGTCGCGCTTGCGTTGACCGCCCAATCACAGCGCGCCACGTGGACAACCTAAACTCGCTGCGCCCGGTGCAGGAACTATGGTGCACCCGACGAATCCGAAGCTGCCACGTGTCTACCCCCGGTCCACCGTGCACCCGCGCCTTCCCCGTGGACCGCGCCCACTGCCCCCGCCAACCGGGCGTCGCCACGTGGCCCGCACCTGGTGCACGCCTCCCGCGGTGGACCGACCGGCTTCTCCTCGGCCCGCCGCCGCGCTCCACCGTCCGCCGCCGTCGCCGGCGCCTCTCCGGCTGCCGGAACAGTAACCCCACGCCTCGAAATCCGTGTTTTTTGCGTCTGGGCTCTGAAAAATACAAGTAAATAGTCCATTCCGCTCGTTTTCGCGTGCTGAATCCAAATCCGAGGTCCGTTCTGTCAAATTCCGCTTCTAAAATTTCCCGAAAATTCCCAGAAAAGTAAACTTGATCCATTTTTCACACCGGGTCAATTTTTTGATTTCAAAACGCACGCAGAAACCTCAATCACCCACAAAGGGCCTCCTGTAAACAATCAAGCTCCCATTTACACCAAGAATCCAATTCTGGGCCCGACACCCGCACAAACACTCCCAGAAGCTACTATTCCATTCATAAACTCTTAAGTGGGGATTCGGGTCCTCACAATTATGCTTTTATTTCAGTTTCTTATTGAGAACTATATTGATCATGTGTGAGAACTATTCCTTGACATCTGGACATATAGATAGGCCATATCTCTTTTATTCATGCTATACTATTCATACTGGAATCAAACTTCGGAGAAAACCTTTTCTTTTCTCTTATACTTTTATTGCTCGGGTTAGAGAGCAGGGATGGAGATAGTATAGCTATTTTGTTGAGTCAGGTGGGATAGCACCAGATTATCGACTCAGGTTTTGTTTCGGCAATCGCGGATTGTGAGCGGTTGGACCGATTAGTGTTATGCATCAGTTGGGGCTGTGTTTTGCATTGTGGATAGAGTGAGTCTCCACTTTGAGCATAGTGTCGACTTATTCCTGCTTGACTGAGATACTTGACAGAGATGTTGGACATGGGTTACTTGTTGACTCGAGCGGGTCGCTCCCCTCGAGGGCCACTCCGGAGTAGGCGAGACCGGGTTGTTGGACCGGCATTGAGAGTGATATTTGAACCGGGTTGTTGTACCGGCATTGAGAGTGATATTTGGACCGGGTTGTTGTACCGGCGATGAGTTTGAGCTATATACCGGGTTGGTGTACCGGTTGTTGAGATTGATTTATACAGGCAAGTCTGGGCCTATATAGGACCATGTGATTGGGTTATACTTTGGTAGTTATCTTTCCATGATGCAAACATATATACATATTTGAGATTCATACAGTGGAGGATATCATATAGCTCAGTTGTTGTCTTTCTATGAGTTATGCATACATATATACATACATATTTGAGATTCATACAGTTGAGGATATCATATAGCTCAGTAGTTGTCTTTTTATGAGGTATGCATGTGTCTATTTGAGGTCATACAGTTGAGGGCATTATTGGTACACGAGGGTAGTGTTACTTTTATTCATGCATACACTCTTTTTTATTCAGTTAGTATTGGGCATAGTAGAGTAGTTTCCTTTCAGCTATTACTGTTATTCTTCTACTATCACCTACTTTGCTCTTCCGGTAGACTCGGTGGGTAGGTCGGAGGTTCGATGATTTACCCATTGATGACTGCTGTTAGTAGTTCTCACACCCCTTGTTGCTCCCCAGTGATCTCTTCTGGAGCAGCAGTACTGGCAGAGCGCGACAAGGGAGTCGCGGACTAGATAGAGCTCCACCCTTGTCACGCCCCGGGTGTAAACCAGAACCCGGGCCCGTCTACAGATCCGCCGTGCACACGGTATTTGCCACGTACACGAAGCGTCGGTAACCTGCTCAGATATAAGAGGTAATAATAAAAGAGCATAAAATCAGAGCTGAACTAAAAACTACAACATCTCAGACCAAAGCTGGAAATAAGTAAAGAACAACTGTAAATAAATACAAGTACTCTCCCAGCTCACCACAAATATACAAGCAGCTGGCTAAAGCCAGACCCAAAGGAGAGTACAATAGAAACTGTCTGAGAAGATAAGGGTACAACAAAAGTCCAGCTAGCTACTGTCGGGTGGACTCTCTATCTAGTCCGCCATCCTCTTACCTCGATCTGTTGCTGACGACCCAGCAACTCCCGCAGAAGACTCTGCAAAACAAAGGGAGAAACAAAGAAAAAGACGATGGGGGTGAGAACTACTATAAAAACAGTAGCCTCCCCTAGTGGGTAAAACCTCAACTCTGACATGCCCACTAGGTCTACCAGAGACAAAAGAGAAGAAAAGGTGGTAAGCTATAAAGATAACTCCTGATGAAAATGCTACCACTAGTATGCCTCTAAAATGCCGAGCTAAAGGAATAGCTAAGTGTATGCATCAGTACATGAATGCCTGCCTGAATAAACCCAATCGATAGACTAGTAATCACTGGCACTGCCTGCTCAAACTGTCTCAAGTATCTACTCGCAAATCGGTACTCACTGACCGATATAGAAGGTTTGGCTCTCACTGGCCAATAACCAATATATGGCACTCACTGGCCGATGTGTCAATCACCTACTCCGGAGTGGCACTCGAGGGGAGCGACCCACACGAGTAAAGTAACTCTGTCATCAGTATCACAAGTATCTATGTATCGAGTATCACGATATAGCAGGACTGGATCATGACAATGATCAAAGTGGGGAAAAACCCTCTACTAAAGATAACCCGAACCCCCAATCAATGCGATAATAATCAATAAGTAGGAAACTCCATCCACTAGAGGAATCCTATCCCCAATCTGATGCATAAGTAAACATCCGGTCTACCGCACAATCTCCGCGGTTGCCGCAATAACCCGAAACCCCAATCTAGTATGACGAACCCACTGAACAACCCGGCTACACTATCCTACAACCCTGCTCAACCCGAGCAATACCCCAAATATCACAATGAAAGGAGAAGAGGTGACAACATGGTTTCTCCTAAGTCAAATCCCAAAGATAGTGTAGCAGTAAATAGTGGCCTATCTAGATGTCCATACAAGCATGCAAATGTCCTCATCTAGAATAGAAGGAAAAAGCGTCCACCAATGCGCTCACCTATAATAAATCGTAATGTCCCTACATACAAATCTATTCACATGAATAGTATGATATAGCAATGAGCTCCAACACCAATGTCTCAAAGTGATGATCCCTTTTGCATAATCACAAAGTACTAACATACAACTGATCATCCTGTTCCAGATAAATAAATACTTTAATATGAGTGATTATGGCATAATGATCATGTTCCAATACCATTGTCTCAATTACATGGATAGGCTATCAATTATGTGGTCCCTTTTTGCATGCAAGGTTTATCAATATTTGTTCAACATTTCCTAAGGATATTCCTAGTGAGCATACCAAAAGAGAGGGATACAACAACCACCCACCTCATTTGCTAAATTCAAGTCCCAACGTGCTCACACCCAAGAATACATCATCTGCCGCAACAACTGCAAAAATACCAACCGGTACCCGATTAAACAAACAATCAACCATTGCTCCAAAATCAGTCAAAAAGAGGCTCTACTTTCACCTATATGAGGGAATCTAAAAAATCCAACAAAAATACCTCTGCGATCGTCGCGATGAGCTATTCGAAACGAGTACCTGCACGTCCCAAACCGACTTTTGTAGGTCAAGTTACAAAATCGACAAGGTGACCACCTCAAAAATCCCAAGTATAAAATCTGTAGAACTTTGCCCTGAAAAAGTGGGATTTTCACCTTCGAGGAACACTCAGAAAATTGCAAGAAAAATATAAGGACGTTTCTTACGATGTGCAGATAAAAATCGAGTATTGGCACGCCTCAATCCGATGTCTTAGCGCGAAGATACCAACGAAATACTCCGGTGCTGTCCAGAAGCCACACATCAAATAGGGGGTCAAAAGTGCCTCGGGAACTGTGCCAAAAGTATGGAATACGAAGAAACGATCAACACGAAAAACGAAGACCTGCCTCTCAGAAACACAACTGCGCAAGAATCGTCAAAAACGGTGGTCGGAGAAGGCCAGGGGAGTCCTCGAACCGAAATGCAATGAAAAGGGCAAATAAGGAAAGTGCGTCACAGTGCGCCGAAAAAATGCAATCTCGAAGTGCGTGGCACCAAAAATCCTGGAACTCCTCCACAAGATGTAGAACAAAAAGGTGAGCAAAATCTCTACGGGGCTCTCTCTCTGAAAAACCCTGGAAAAGTCACAAATGAAGGCCCAAGGAGCCTTTTTATAGGCCCAAGCCCAAACAGGTCACTGTTCGGATTCGGGCGCTCCCTTTCGGGCGCCCGAATCCGAACAGTCGCACGGAACGGCGTCCGACCAGCGCCCGAATCTTCCTACGTGCGACACATGTCCCCCGAACAGGCAACAGCGGTGCAAGCGTGCCCGGGTGATGCCACGTGTCCCGCACTCGGTCAACAGAGTAGGTGGCGCCCGCCAATGGGTGGGCGCCACGTGGCCCACCCGCGCGACCCGCCGATCGGCTGGCCGCCTCGCCGGTCACGCCACCTGTCCCGCACGCGCGTACGCGCCCCGAGGCACCAGCGTGCACCCCTGTGGACCGTGCCGCGTGAGCCCGCCAACCACCTGCCGCCACGTGTCTCTAGCGCATCCAATGGGAAGCCGCCACGTGGTACACCCATCTCCATACGCCGCGCCAGCCCGCGCCCGCATTCCGCCGCTACGCCGTCGTGCTCCGCCTCCCACCGATCGCCGCTGGTAGCCGGAGTTACTGTTCTGGCGTGAACAGTAACTAATGGCGCTATGATAAAGTAAATAGCCCATTTTCACCGTTTTCGCGCGCTGAATCCAAATCTGCTGTCTGTTTTGCCAAATTCCGCTTCTAAAATTTGTCAAAGGCATCCGGAAAGCTATTCTTAATCCAAAATTCATGCTAGATCCAATCCTGAGGTCCGATTAGCGCGCATACACCTCCAACACACAGTAAAGGCCTCCGAAAGCTGCTAAACACACTGCAGAAGCTCCGTTGACCCGACAGTAATCCTCTTGTGGAAATTCGGGTCCTCACATCCTCCCCTAGTAAAAGGAAGTTTCATCCTCGAAACTAAGAAGCAAGACAAACGTACCTCAGCTCGAATCCTCGAACAAGAAAGAATAGGTATCCCGCATCAACTCCTCCAGCTCCCAAGTAGCCTTCCGCTCCTCGTACCCAAGGTCCTCCCCAATCTCCAGTGGGGTGAAGTCAATCACATACACAGGATTAAATAAATACTTCCTCAAAACAGAAATGTGAAACACATCATGAACTCCAGCCGGGCGTGGAGGAAGAGTAACTCGAAAAGTAACAGGGCCAACTCTCTCCAGTACCTAAAAAGGTCCAATAAACCGGGGACTAAGCTTTCCCCGAACTCCAAATCTCCGGACTCCTGACGAAGGTGAGACTTTAAAAAAGATATGATCACCAACCTGAAACTCTAAGTCTCGCCGTCGGGTATCAGCATAACTCCTCCGTCGACTCAGGGCGGTCTTAAGATGTCGTCGTATCAATCTGACCTTTTCCTCTGCCTCTGCCAGTAGATCTGGACCCAAAGTCTTCCTCTCACCCACGTCACTCCAATATAGGGGTGTCCGACACTTGCGTTCATACAACGCTTCGAACGGAGCCATCTGAATGCTCGCTTGATAGCTGTTGTTGTACGCAAACTCAACCAATCCCAAGTGTCGGTACCACCCTCCTCCAAAATCCAGGATGCACGCTCTCAACATATCCTCGAGGGTCTGTATGGTGCGCTCAGACTGTCCATCGGTCTGTGGGTGGAATGCCGTGCTAAATCGAAGCTGCGTCCCCAAGGTTGTTTGTAAACTCCTCCAGAAATGCGAGACAAACCTCAGTCTCTATCTGATACAATGGAGACGGGTACACTGTGCAATCTCACCACCTCAGCCAAGTGTAACTGTGCCAGTCGCTCCAAAGGCCAAGTCACCTGCACCGGTAGAAAGTGAGCAGACTTGGTGAGTCCATCCACGACTATCCAGGTCGTATCAGCCCCAGTCAGTGCTCTCGGCAATCCAGTGACAAAATCCATAGTGATAAGATCCCATTTCCATTCTGGGATTGGGAGACTCTGCAACTTGCCAGCAGGTACACGATGCTTAGCCTTTACTTGCTGACAAGTTAAGCAGTGAGCCACAGATCTCCCAATGTCTCTCTCTTCATACCAAAAATGTGCCTTGAGGTCCTTATACATCTTAGTCCCACCAGGATGAATGGTATAAGGTATATAATGGGCCTCCCTCAAGATCTGCTCTCGAATTTCTGAATCCATAGGCACACAAGCTCGGTCCCTGTACCGCAGTACTCCCGAAGCATCAACTGAAAAATCCCCTATCAACTCAATCTGAATCTATCCTTGGATCCTCATCAAGTGGGGGTCCTTACTCTGTTTCTCTCGAATCCTGTCCAACAGAGTGGGCTGCACGACCAAAGACATAAGTCTACCAGAGACCCCAGGGAATACAACCTCAATCTGTATCCGTCTCATCTGCTCAACCAACGGTGCCTGTTGCGAAATCATCATACTCAGACTCGTCCTCCTACTATAAGCATCTGCCACAACATTGGCCTTGCCGGGATGATAAAGGATACTCACACCTTAATCCTTTAACAACTCTAACCACCGGCGTTGCCTCAAGTTCAACTTCTTCTGAGTGAACAGATACTTCAATCCTTTATGATCAGTGTAAATCTCGCAGTGCTCTCCATACAAATAATGCCACCACAGCTTCAGGGCAAACCCAACTGCTGCCCACTCAAGATCATGAGTAGGGTAATTTTTCTCATAGTCCTTCAATTGCCGTGAAGCATAGGCAATCATCCTACCATGCTGCATCAACACACACCCCAGACCACTGTGAGAGGCGTCGCTGTAGATCACAAATCCTTCTCCCATAACCGGGAGAGCAAGGATCGGAGCTGTCATCAATCTCTGTTTCAGCTCTTCAAAACAGCTCTGACAAGTCTCACTCCAAATAAACTTAACCCCTATCCTGGTCAGACGGGTGAGGGGAGTGGAAGCTTCGAAACGCCTTCCACAAATCAACGATAAAAGCCGGCCAAACCAAGAAAACTCTGCACCTCGGTGATAGTCGACGGCCTCGGCCAATCTCGAATAGCATCCACCTTGGCCGGATCAACCGCCACTCCCGTAGCTGAAACTACGTGCCCCAAAAAGGCGACCTCCCGGAGCCAAAATTCGCACTTCTAAAGCTTGGCATACAGCTTCTTCTCTCGCAGAAGCTGTAGCACTGTCCTCAAGTGCTCCTCATGCTCCACATCACTCAGGGAGTAAATCAGTATCATCAATAAATTCTGCAACAAACTGGTCCAAAAACGGCTGAAATATCCTGTTCACCAAATCCATAAATGCGGCAGGGGCATTCGTCAATCCAAATGGCATCATTGTGAACTCATAATGCCCGTACCGAGATCTGAACGCCGTTTTGGAGAAATCCTCGGCCCACACCCTCAGCTGGTGGTAACCAAACTGAAGATCAATCTTCGAAAATACCGAAGCTCCCTGCAGCTGATCAAACAAATCGTCGATTCGCTGTAATGGATACTTGTTTTGGATGGTCACTTGTTCAGCTCCCTATAATCCATGCACAGTCGAAGTGAACCATCCTTCTTCTTCACAAACAACTCAGGCGCTCCACACGGCGACACGTTGGGTCTAACAAAACCCTAGTCCATCAGATCCTGTAGTTGCGCCTTCAGCTCTCTCAACTCGGCAGGCGCCATCCGATAGGGTGCCTTCAAGATTGGCGTGGTTCCCGAGACCTCGTCAATCACAAACTCTATCTCCCTCTCCGGTGGCATAGTCATCAACTCAAGGGGAAACACATCTGGAAACTCGCGGACAATGGGGATATCCTCGAGTCCCAGTGCCACCGTAGGCACCTCCACGATAGTAGCCAGAAAGGCAGTGCAACCTCTGCTCATAACTCCTCCAGTCCTGGCTCACGGAGAATCATCGTCCTCTCCTGGCAGTCAAAATGGCAAGGTCCGGCGACAATCAATCTACCCTATCCGGCGGTATACTAATCAACTCTGGTGGAAAAACATCTGGGAGCTCGCGAATAATAGGGATATCCCTAAGTCCCGACACCGCCGTAGGCTCCTCAACGACACTAGCCAAAAAGGCTACACATCCACAGCGGATCATCTACCTTGATCGGGAAGTCGAACCCATAAGGCAAGGAAAACACTTGGACATTCCCGGTACACAACATCTCTTGGCCTGGCTCGCAAAGGGTGACCGTCTTCGCGGTACAATCTAACATCACGAAACACCGAGCCAGACCGTCCATCCATCCCGAGGATCACATCAAAATCCCACAACCGTCTCAAAACCATCGACACTCCTCCACGTGCGACGGTTAATCGGGAATCTAAACCTCTCGTGCACGTGGTAACCATCCTACCTCTAACCCATGCAATGATGCACATTCTACTAAAAGATGAAAGAAATGCTCCGATAATAATAAGATACGAATCCTACCGCCAGAAATAAAACATACCTGCCACAACTCGGTCGGCGATAGCAGAATCCTCCGTCTGTGCTAGGCAATCCTGGCCGCTCGACGACGGCTGTTTCTCACTAGATGAGCGGGGCGGCGAAGATCGGTCTACCTGGAGATCCGTCGGTGGAGTTCCCGGTCGTAGCTGGGAAGTAGTAGGAACAAATGCCGAAGTGGGTGCTTGTAGTGATCCGGCCTTTCGGGGTATTTTTGACTTACATATAGTCATTTAAGCCTTTAAGTGAAATAAAATTATTCAATTCTTAAAAGTTGGCCATTGTGAGGTGCTGGTATTTTTCTGCGATAGAGCGCGGAAAAAGAAAGCCGACGGTGCGATCGGATCTGAAATCCGATATCGGGATCTCCCGGAACGAAATTCCTAGTGATACGGTGATTAAGTCATGCATCGGAATCCGTGCAAAATATCTTGCACCCGTTAGAGATAAGGTGGGTTATCTCGTAGGGGATAATTAATTAGTTAATTAATTATCCATGAGGGAAAATAGAATTCTCTTACGTACTAATTAAAAAGGAGATTAATTAAAGATTTAATACGAGCTATATAAGGGATCCCGATTATCGGAAAGAAAGGAAAAGAAAGAAATAAAAACCCTAATTGGTGAGAAGAGAAAAAGAAAAGAAAAGACGGAACCCTAGCCGGAAGAAAGGGAAAGGAGAAAGAGAAGGAGCCCGATCTTCCCGGACACCGAACCGAAGGCAAGAACGCGACCGGACAACCTTCCCGTCGATCTTCGGTTAGTAAAATAATTGTTATAATTTATTTTGGGATTTTTCCGTCGTCTCTTTTGTTTGAGTTCTTGGTTTCTCCGTCGTATCCGTCACCGTCGCCGTCGTCGTCATCATGCTAGGGCACGGAACGGACGGCGGAGGCGCGCGATGCCGCTAGGGCATCGCGCGGAGGAGAGTCACGGACGACACCCATGCGGACCCGCAACCGCGCGGGCACCACATGGGCGCCGCGCGGCTACCGCACGGATGGCACCCATGCGGACCCGCAACCGCGCGGGCACCGCATGGGCGCTGCGCGGCTGCCGCGCGGACCCGCAACCGCGCGGGCGCCGCGCGGCTGCCGCACGGGCGGCACCCGCGCGGACCCGCAACCGTGCGGGCACCGCGCGGGCGGCACCCGCGCGGACCCGCAACCGCGCGGGCGCCGTGCAGGGCCGCACCCGCGCGGGCACCGCGCGGCCGCCGCACGGGCAACACCCGCGCGAGGCACCGCGCCGCGTGGGCGTCGCCGCGGAGACGCGCCGCGCGGTTCTGAACCGCGCGGGGTTCCGGCGGACGACGACGGCGACGCGGGATTTCCGTTTCGTCAACCCGGACGGTGTTGGACTTTTCCGTTGAAAAGAGTAAATTGGGTCTTTTGTTGTCGGATGTTAGTACACGTTTTTGACTATAGTTATTCTTGCGGACTTTCTTTAGGTCCAAGTGCGCAGCGGGGGTGCGCGAAGGATTCAGGTGTTCCGATTTCTCTTCAAATAGGTGGGTAAGGTTGCGATAAGTGCAACAAGTGCAGTAAGTGCATCTATCGTCATTAAAGTGCTCTTAATTTATCTAACAAAGTAGATGGAGAGTTTAACCTTTCGCATAATTGTGTTTTATCTAACAATTGAAGCGGCTACGGTCGCGGTGCTCACTACACGCCGATCTCGGCAAATCCGTTTTCGGATGCTGCACGTACACAGGCGGATTGGCCTCCGCATGGGTGTACTTTTCCGGCGAAGTGGTCTATTTTTGACCCGTGTACCTCACAAAGGGGTGGGTGCCGTGAGGACCTCTTCGCGCCCGCTGAAAATAGCACACCAGCACCGTGAAGAGGTTAAATGCATCAAAGAGGTGTTTGCGCACGAGGGGAGACTTTAGTCTCCCCGACAGGGACTCTGGGGTTGGTGCCCAACTTAATTGATAAATCTGGGGTTGGGGCCCAGCTTAATTATGTGCAGGGTTTTAGCGAAAGGTTCTGATGTTTTCGGTTTGCTCCTTATTCCTTATTGTTATTAGACATCTACTTTGTTTGTCACTGACATTACCCACTCCGTGACAGGTGTTACGAGGTGCGTTAGCCGGGAGGGCGGTGAGACTGCGTCGCGAGGACCGTAGTCAGACACTTGGGTTTATTATCTCATTTCCCTTATGCCTCTTCTAGTTAATTTGCTTGTGGATCGTATTAGTCGTGGACATGTATTACTTAGCGCTGTGGATGAGGTGTACATTTATACTTTGATGCTTTTAGTGATGTTTTCATATGCGGCACGCTTTCACGATGAACCAAATGATTTCGAAAATATTTTCTCAAAACGAAGTGCCGTGTGGGCACGGGTTTTGCAACCGTTGGTTTTATCCTTTCTAAACACTGATGCCGCTTTAGTATTCCGCTTGAAAGTAAAACAACAAGGTGTCGAGTGGACACCAGTCTTTTAAACATTAGTTAAACTACTGTACTCTGTTTGACGATGTATGTCTATTGTATGGTTGATGGTTGATGTATGTTGTTGTAAATGAGACGCCGTGCATATACAAAGGAGACTCTGTCCGTGGGCAGAGAGAATTTCTGTATGTGGCGGTCTGGCACGCACCGGGGATGAGGTTTAAGTTACCTTGTTGAGAAGAAAAAAATAATACACGCTATTTTTCGCTTTGATAGACTCAAAAACCCCCGGGGGCATGACAGTGCTGCAGCTGTCCCTGCGGGGCACGTAGCTCGAATGTGCCCAAGCTGTCCACACTTGAAACAGCGACCCCACCTCAAGTCACATTTATCTGACGGGTGCTGCCCCCTGCAGAAAACACACCTATCTGACGGCCGGATCTGCCTCGGCTGCGACCTCTACTGCTGTTGATGCTGCTGTCGTGGCCACGATCTCTGCTGGGATGCGATAGGGGCCAACACCGAAGAAGGTGCTACAAAGGTCGGAAGGGGGCATGTAGCTCGGATATGACCAGGCTGTCCACATATAAAACAACGACCCTGCCTCTGATCGCAGGTGTGCGGCAAGTGAGGTCCTCCACAGAAAATACATCCGCCGCGAAGCCGTGGTCGTCTCCGAGAACTGGACTGTCCATCAACATCCAGGGCTGGGCGTTTCCTCTCTAAACGCTGCTCTGAAGCCCTAGCCCTCACTCCGACTGCCGAATCACCGCCCTGCACCAACAGCTGTTCCAAGAGCTGGTCCTGACAAAAGCTCCTCGCCACCAAATGGGTCACTAAGGCCCGCAGTTCCCCCAGCTCGGCGGATACCGCCTGTCCAGGCTCCACAGGGGGAGTGGGGGTATCCTCGACGGAAAAACGACGCCGGGGCGACATCCTACCACAAGAAACCACAAATCAGAAACAAATCCCCACACGACCCAAGCTAGCGAAAGTCAAAGACATCCCCCTATTTCTGTAACTTTATGTTGTCTGCAGCCAACATAACTGTCCAACAGAAATAAGATATGTCGATCCCTCTTCCCTCACAGGAAGAGTCAAATAATAAATCACTGACTTTCGCAAAATATCATGCCACTCACGCCCAACCATCCTAGGGTCTGCCCGAAAGCCTAGGGTTTCCTAAGTCCCAACAAACCTATCCCTAAGCTCTGATACCACCTAATCTGTTACGCCCCGGGTGTAAACCAGAACCCGGGCCCATCTACAGATCCGCCGTGCACACAGTATTTGCCGCGTACACGAAGCGTCGGTAACCTGCTCAGATATAAGAGGTAATAATAAAAGAGCATAAAATCAGAGCTGAACTAAAAACTACAACATCTCAGACCAAAGCTGGAAATAAGTAAAGAACAACTGTAAATAAATACAAGTACTCTCCCAGCTCACCACAAATATACAAGCAGCTGGCTAAAGCCAGACCCAAAAGAGAATACAATAGAAACTGTCTGTGAAGATAGGGGTACAACAAAAATCCAGCTAGCTACTGTCGGGTGGACTCTCTATCTAGTCCGCCATCCTCTTACCTCGATCTGTTGCTGACGACCCAGCAACTCCCGCAGAAGACTCTGCAAGACAAAGGGAGAAACAAAGAAAAAGACGATGGGGGTGAGAACTACTATAAAAATAGTAGCCTCCGCTAGTGGGTAAAACCTTAACTCTGACATGCCCACTAGGTCTACCAGAGGCAAAAGGGAAGAAAAGGTGGTAAGCTATAAAGATAACTCCAGATGAAAATGCTACCACTAGTATGCCTCTAAAATGCCGAGCTAAAGGAATAGCTAAGTGTATGCATCAGTACATGAATGCCTGCCTGAATAAACCCAATCGATAGACCAGTAATCACTGGCACTGCCTGCTCAAACTGTCTCAAGTATCTACTCGCAAATCGGTACTCACTGACCGATATAGAAGGTCTGGCTCTCACTGGCCAATAACCAATATATGGCACTCACTGGCCGATGTGTCAATCGCCTACTCCGGAGTGGCACTCGAGGGGAGCAACCCACACGAGTAAAGTAACTCTGTCATCAGTATCACAAGTATCTCTGTATCGAGTATCACGATATAGCAGGACTGGATCATGACAATGATCAAAGTGGGGAAAAACCCTCTACTAAAGATAACCCGAACCCCCAATCAATGCGATAATAATCAATAAGTAGGAAACTCCATCCACTATAGGAATCCTATCCCCAATCTGATGCATAAGTAAACATCCGGTCAACCGCCCAATCTCCGCGGTTGCCGCAATAACCCGAAACCCCAATCTAGTATGACGAACCCACTCAACAACCCGGCTACACTATCCTACAACCCTGCTCTACCCGAGCAATACCCCTAATATCACAATGAAAGGAGAAGAGGTGACAACATGGTTTCTCCTAAGTCAAATCCCAAAAATAGTGTAGCAGTAAATAGTGGCCTATCTAGATGTCCATACAAGCATGCAAATGTCCTCATCTAGAACAGAAAGAAAAAGCGTCCACTAATGCGCTCACCTATAATAAATCGTAATGTCCCAACATACTAATCTATTCACATGAATAGTATGATATAGCAATGAGCTCCAACACCAATGTCTCAAAGTGATGATCCCTTTTGCATAATCACTAAGTACTAACATACAACTGATCATGCTGTTCCAGATAAATAAATACTTTAATATGAGTGATTATGGCATAATGATCATGTTCCAATACCATTGTTTCAATTACATGGATAGGCTATCAATTATGTGGTCCCTTTTTGCATGCAAGGTTTATCAATATTTGTTCAACATTTCCTAACATCGGGTTATTCTGATATTCCTAGTGAGCATACCAAAAGAGAGGGATACAACAACCACCCACATCAATTGCTAAATCCAAGTCCCAACGTGCTTATGCCCAAGAATACATCATCTGCCGCAACAACTGCAAAAATACCAACCGGTACCCGATTAAACAAACAATCAACCATTGCTCCAAAATCAGTCAAGAAGAGGCTCTGCTTTCACCTATAGGAGGGACTCTTAAAAAATCGAACAAAAATACCACTGCGATCGTCGCGACGAGCCCTTCGAAACGAGTACCTGCACGTCCCAAACCGAGTTTTGTAGGTCAAGTTACAAAATCGACAAGGTGACCACCTCAAAAATCCCAAGTATAAAATCTGTAGAACTTTGCCCTGAAAAAGTGGGATTTTCACCTTCGAGGAACACTCAGAAAATTGCAAGAAAATACAAGGACGTTCCTTGCGATGTGCAGATAAAAATCGAGTATTGGCACGCCTCAATCCGATGTCCGAGCGTGAAGATACCAACGAAATACTCCGGTGCTGTCCAAAAGCCACACAGCAAACAGGGGGTCAAAAGTGCCTCAGGAACCATGCCAAAAGTCTGGAATACGAAGAAACGATCAAAACAAAAAAACGAAGTGCTACCTCTCAGAAACACAACGGCGAAAGAATTGTCAAAAACGGTGGTCGGAGAAGGCCAGGGGAGTCCTCGGACCGAAATGCGACAAAAAAGGCAAATAAGGAAAGTGCGTCGCAGTGCGCCGAAAAAATGCAATCTCGAAGTGCGTGCTACCAAAAATGCTGGAACTCCTCCACAAGATGTAGAACAAAAAGTTGAGCAAAATCTCTAAAGGGCTCTCCCTCTGAAAAGCCCTAGAAAAGTCACAAATGAAGGCCCAAGTAGCCTTTTTAAAGGCCCAAGCCCAAACAGGTCACTATTCGGATTCGGGCGCTCCCTTTCGGGCGCCCGAATCAGAACAGTCGCACGGAACGGCGTCCGACCAGCGCCCGAATCTTCCTGCGTGCGACATGTGTCCCCCGAATAGGCAACATCGGTGCAAGCGTGCCCGGGTGATGCCACGTGTCCCGCACTCGGTCAACAGAGTAGGTGGCGCCCGCCAATGGGTGGGCGCCACGTGGCCCACCCGCGCGACCCGCCGACCGGCCGGCCGCCTCGCCGGTCGCGCCACCTGCCCCGCACGCACGCACGCGCCCCGAGGCACCAGCGTGCACCCCCGTGGACCGTGCCGCGTGAGCCCGTCAACCACCTGCCGCCATGTGTCTCTAGCGCATCCAATGGGAAGCCACCACGTGGTACACCCATCTCCATACGCCGCGCCAGCCCGTGCCGGCGCCTGTGCCTGCCTACGCCTGCCCGCACTGCCCGCGGCCGCATTCCTCCGCTGCGCCGCCGTGCTCCGCCTCCCGCCGGTCGCCGCCAGCCGGAGTTACTGTTCCGGCGTGAACATTGACTAATGGCGCTATGATCAAGTAAATAGCTCATTTTCATCGTTTTCGCGCGCTGAATCCAAATCTGCTGTCCGTTTTGCCAAATTCCGCTTCTAAAATTTGTCAAAGGCATCCGAAAAGGTATTCTTAATCCAAAATTTGCGCTGGATCCAATCCTGAGGTCCGATTAGCGCGCAAACACCTCCAACACACAGTAAAGGCCTCCGAAAACTGCTAAACACACTGCAGAAGCTCCGTTGACCCAACAGTAATCCTCTTGTGAAAATTCGGGTCCTCACAACCCTGATGGTTCTGATAGAGGTTGCCCTACAGTTTATTTATTTCTTTCAGTCTTTTTATGTACCTAGGCTACTGTATTTTTGGTCTGGCTGGAGCCAGCTTTATGTATTATGTCAGTCCCAGTGTTGTATTTATTTTGAGAGTTGTAAATATTTAAGAATTGTATTTATATTGCTTAAGAGTTGTATATGTGGATGTTGTTGTTAGTAGTGGAGTTGTACTTAGTGTAGATTTTGGGAGTTTTAGTTGGTTAGTATATCTTTGTAGTTGGATTTTGGAGTGATTATATTTAGTGGTGGTGTTGAGTTGTATTACTATTTGTTGTGAAGAGTTTTGTGGATGGTTTATTGATACAACAGTCTTTATTCATTTCTCTCTCTGTGTCACTTTTTGTGGCTATACATTCTCTTGTACACTACACTCGGTTGCTTGAGTTATTGTATCGCTTCGTATATGTGGGAAATACTGCATATACGGCAGATCTGTTGTCGCACTCGAGTTCTGGTTTAGACTCGGGGCGTGACAGATTAAGTTGGTATCAGAGCTTAGGAAATAGGTCATTTTGGGACTTTGGAAACCTTAGGCTATTGGCTGACCCTACGATGATAGCACGTGAGAGACGTGATTATGCGAAAGTCAGTGATTTGGTTTATTAACTCTCTGATGGAGTAGAGAGAGGAATTTGACATACCCTTCTTCTGCTGGGCAATTATGTTGGCTGCAGACGACATAAGGCTACAAAAGTGGGGCGATGTCTTAGACTTTCGCTAGATTGGGTCGAGCGGCGGTTTGATTTTAAGTGTAGTGTTAGCTGTATTGTTGCGTGTTGATTTGTGCGATCTGTCCCTACACATACCACTCCGGTATCCGGTGAGGGTTGGACAGAAGAGACCTGTCATGATGGATGAGTTGAGAGTTCAGATGATCCATTGGGAAAAGAAGAACTATAGACAGGAAGAGCCTGTGGTGCAGCTGTCAACATAGTAAGTGAGCCAGCACAGCGAGTTCTGGTGCCCTCGGCAACATCGTTGAGCAGTGCCAGAGCAGGGGGTTCAGTTTGATTTTGACCTCAGTGGAGTAGGGGCAGATGTTGGGCGGTTGGCCCAGTGTTGTAGGCTAGATGTTTTTTCGACTAGCAGGTCGGGATAAGACAGTCAAGGAAAACATTTTTGGAGTTATTTTGTAGGATGGCTGAATGATTTTGATGTTGAGTTTGTGATAATAGGATCTTGAACCCAGGATGTTTTTTAGACATACATGATTTTGGGTATGCCAACATTTTCTTCCAAATTTTGAAGGGTTGCCAGGACCTGCTCTTGCTTGATAAGGTGAAGTTGTTAACTCTTCGAGGTTTGGAAAAGTAAAACTGGTTTTAACAGATTATCCTAAGAAGTAAAATTTACTAAAATGGGTTTCCTCCAAACAAGATAATTTTCAGAAATAAGTGTCATCTTTATTTCCTCGACCGGAATGGGTTCGAGTGATCTGGGTTTCAAGGGCTGTTTTCACATCTAAGTATGAAAGATTTGGCAAGCCGATAAAGTTGGAGAAAAAGCGCCAGACATAATCTGATGGAGGACAGACCAGTCGACTTAAACTCCTGAGGTTGTAGTGACATTAGTTTCGAGATCTTGAATCGCTAGGAGGACGAAATTAATAGAATTTCGACTATCGAGTTGACCACAGTAGCAGGGATAGCTATGTGGCAGGGACAATAGTTGTGAAGATCCGGATCTCTGGGATGGTTTTGCAGGGCGAGCAGTGGCCTTTGGAGGCCTATGTTGTGTGATAAAGTTGGTTGTTCATGAATCGGATTCCAGATTTGGAACCGGCGCGAAAATTGGATCAAGTTTGCTTTTGCGGGGGCTTCCAGCAAAATTTAGATAGAGAATTTGGCGAAACGGACATCGGATTTGGACTCAGCGCGCGAAAACGATGAAAATGGGCTATTTACTTGCATTTTTCGGACTACGGAGCAAAAAGTTACTGTTCACCGGCCGGAAACACTGTTCCAGCGGCCGGCGGCAACCGGCAGGCTGTAGTGACCCAGACTTTGGTCTGGCTTTTCCCCTGGGATCCGTGGTGTGAGACACCTATTATTGGCGTGTCGGGCTCGTAACACGTCAAATGGACTTGTTAAATGGACTTAGTGAGGTTTTGGATCAAGCCTGTCTTTCGGCAGCTTTTTGTTGAATTTTGGGAGTGGGTTTAGGCTGATCGGAGGCCATATTTGGATTCAGCGCGGAAAAATGCTTGAAAACGGCTATTTTTTTGTGTTTTTCTGAGTACGGACGCCCAAAAACGGACACCCGGAAGTTTTCGGTGTTTTCTGGCGCACGGGGGGCACCGTGGACCGCCGAGTGCCACGTGGCAGGGCCGGATTGGCCGGTGCACGATGCCTGGTCCACGGGTTATGGCGCTGGTGCACGGTGGACCGGCGGGGACGCGTGGCAACCGCCCACTGGCGGGTCTGCGTGCGCGGTCCACGGGACCGTGCGACTGGCGCGTGGACCGGGGCGCGCCATGTGGCGGCCCCGGACTGGATGGCGCATGTGCGCGCGGTGCACCCGCGGGCGTGCGGCTGCGGCCGTACGCGCACGCGGGCGCAGGTGCGCGGGCGGCGCACTGCCGCGCCGGCTGGCGTGTCGGGCGGGGCTGCGCCGCGCCACGTGGTGCCACGCCAGCGACTGGCGCCGAGCCGGGGGCTGGATGCGTGGCGGCGCCCGATTCGCGGGCGCCGCTGTCCGCTGTTTTGCGGACACGTGTCGCGCCCAGGTTCTTCCGGGGGCGGGCTGGGCCGGGCTTTTGGGCCGCACTGTGCGGGGCCCGAATTATTCGGGCGCCCGAAAGTGAGGATACAGAGGGAATTTTCCCAATTGTTCTGTGGGCCTATAAATACCTCCATCTCTCTCTCTTTCTCTCCTTCTTTCGAGCTTTAGAGAGGGAATGAGAGGGAGAGTTCTTTACAAAAGTTGTTCCCCTTGATGTTTTTGATCTCGTGGTGTATTCCCAGGATTTTTGGAGGCTCAACAGCGGCGATCTCGATTTTACAGTGTGCCTCGACTTTTCTCCATTTCGGCCCGTTTCCGTCGTATTTCAGTCGAGATTTTCCTGTGCGCAAACCAGGAGGAATATTTGGGCAATTTCTATGGCAGCACGTTCATAAGAGGTAAGGCTTCGATTTTTGTGTGGACCACTTCGCCCCGTTTCGCACTTTTGGCATGGTTCCTGAGGCATTTTTGACCCCCTTTTTCTGTGATGAATCCTTGACAGCACCGGCTGGTTCGATTTATATCTTGGCCTAGAATCATCGGATCAGGGCGTATAAATACTCATTTTGGATCTATTCGTCGCAAGGAACATCACCGTAATTTTTCTGGAATTTTTGGAGGTTGGTACGAAGGTGAAAATCCTACTTTTCTGGGCAGATTATTACAGATTTGTGTTTTGGGAGTTTCGCGGGTACCGCGGTGTTCATTTTGCATCTTGGCCTACAGGTATCGGATTTGGACGTGCAAGTACTCATTTCGATTGGCTCGCCGCGAGGATCACAACGGTTATTTTTTTGGATTTTTCCGAGTTCTTTTAGTAGGTAAAATTTGGCCATTTTCAGGACTGATTGTATGGATTGCGAGTTATTGTACATTATTTAAATTAATTGTACGCCATGTGTGTTGTGGTGCTGTGGTTCGCAGTTTTGGGTGTCTTGCGGAGAAAGGAGTGTTGGACAACGAGGAGACTTTTACAGATGTGGGTTGCGCTTTTCCAGGTGGGTGGTTGCTATATCCCTCTATTTCTGACATACTCACTAGGAATATTAGAGAGATCATTTTTTGGACTTATTGATTGACCAACACTCGTGGTTGGGATTATGCATGTGGGTTTGGACATGTGGATTGCTATGTTAGCACATAACCTTGCATGTGGATTTGAATATGATATTGAGGCCATGTAATTTATCTGGATGGTGGGTACCACTTGGGGATATTTTTGGACATGCATAGGTGGATAGTTATTTGTGGACGAATAGCGGTTTATATGTTTAATATTTGCTATTCATGTGGGAACGGCAAGGGACTTGGGATATCATGCTATATTGAATGTCAGGAACTATTATCATGCTAAAACATAAGTCAGAAAATGATATCTGTACTCTTTCTATCTTCTCGGGACTTTTGCGTGCTTGTATGGACATCTAGTTAGGCCATTTCTTATCGCTACACTATCATGCTGTAACTTGACTTAGGAGAAACCATGTTTGCTTCTTTCTCCTTATTCCTTAGTCAGGTGGTTCTTGTTGCTCGGGTTTGAGCAGGGGTTCGGGATAGTGTAGCCGGGACCTTGGGGTCGGGGACGGGTAGTACTTGATTATGGGTTGAGGGGTACTGCGGCTACCGCGGATAGTAGGTGGTTGACCGGATATTGATTATTTTACCCGATTGTGGATTGGGGGTAATTTCGGTGACCGCGGATAATGGGCGGTTGACCGGGTGTCGGTTGTTGGGCTTGATTGTTAACAGTGGGTATCGCGGTGACCGCGGATATTGGGCGGTTGACCGGATGGTTACTTGCATCAGATTGGGGATCAGGGTTTTCTTTAGTGGAGGGATTTGTTCCACTTAGGCATTGTAGTGATCCAGTCCTGCTTTTATGATACTTGTGACATGGTTACTTTCCTCGTGTGGGTAGCTCCCCTTGAGTTCCCCTCCGGAGCGTGGGGATCAGACATGCCTTGAGTTTTTGCTATCACATCGGCGCGGCTTACTTGCCCGATGATGAGGGCGGCAGTAGGAGTTTTTGCTATCACATTGATGCGGCTTACTTGCCCGATGATGAGGGCGGCATAGATTGGGTTTATTTGGGTCGGTTGGTTACTGATGCATATGGTTATTCCATTTTTGGGATTGCATTTAGAGGCATAGTAGTGGTAGTTTCTTTTCTTCAGTAGTCTCTTTTACTTACCACTCTTCTTTCCCTTTTGCCTCTTGTAGATCTAGTGGGTGCGTCGGAGTTTGAGGATTTACCCACTAGGGGAGGTTATTGGTTTACTAGTAGTTCTCACCCCCATTCTTCTTTTCTCTTTTTCTTCTCCTTTGTTTTGCAGTGTCTTCTGCGGGTGCTGATGGGTTTTCAGCGGCGGGTCGAGGAGAGAGGACGGCCGAGTAAATAGATCTCGAGGCAGGATGAGCGAGTTAGCTGGACTATTGGTGTACCCTTTTTTTTTCTCAGACGGTTGTACTTTTATCTTTTGGGTTTGGCTTTAGCCAGCTGGTTGTATCATTTTGGTTAGCTGGGAGAGACACTTGTACTATTATTTCCTGTTGTACTATATTTTTACTTCCAGCTTTAGTCTGAGATGTAGCAGTTTTAGTTCAGCTCTGTTTTTATTGCTCCTTTTATATATCTCTTATATCTGAGCAGGTTACCAGCGTTTCGTGTACGCGGGAAATTCCATATGCACGGTGGATCTGTAGACGGGCCCGGGTTCTGGTTTACACCCGGGGCGTGACACAGGCGGCGGAGCAAGGCGGAGCGCGGCGGCGGAATGCGGCCGCGGGCAGCGCGGGCAGGCGCTGGCAGGCGCGGCGCGCGGCGGCAGTTCCACGGGCAGGCGCGTGCACCGGGAGCACCGAGGATTGGTGATGCCACGTGGCAGCACCCTATTGGTTGGACGGTGTCAAACGAGGCGGCGGCAGCTGTGACACATGGCGTCGTGTGATTGGCCGACAGATTCCGGAAGACCCGGCGCGTGGACCGGGCGTGTGCGCCGCGTGAACCACGTGGGGACACGTGGCACTGTTCCATTGGCGGGCGCATACCGCCCACGTGCGCGAGGCGTGCGGAACACGGGGCGGTGGGACACATGGCATCATCTGGTCGATTCGGGCGGCTACATTGCCTTTCGGGTGCCCGGATTCTGGACCCGAATCCGCAAGCCCACTATTTGGACTTTTGGCTATAAATGGGCCATTGAGAGCTTTAATTATGGACTTTCTGAGATCCTTTTTTAGTGCTGTTATCGACAGCGAGTCTACTTCGAGTCTTATACACTTTTTGGGGTTTTGGAGAAATTTTGGGCGTGGGCGCAAGAATCACCCTAAAATTCCTTCTGGGTAGCCCAGGACAGTCCGCAGACCGAAACGCGACGAAAAAGGCTAACAAGGAAGGTGCGTCGCAGTGCGCCGAATTGCAGTAGACGTCGAAGTAGCATCCTCCAAAAATTCTGGAACTTTTCCACAAGATGGAGCACTGAAAAAGGAACAAATTATATGTAGGGCTCTCCCTCCGAAACAGCCCAAAAAAATGCTCAAAAGAAGGCCCAAGGGGCCTATTTATAGGCCCAACCCAAAAAGAGCCACTGTTCGGATTCGGGCGCACCTTTTCGGGCGCCCGAATCCAACAGTCGCATAATTTGTGGCCCGAAGTCCCGTCCGACCAGTGCCCGCAACCACCCACGATCGACACATGTCCCCCGAACACGGAACAGCGGTGCAAGTGTGCCTGGGCAACGACGTGTGTCCCGCGCCCAGTCATCCGAGTAGGTGGCGCCCGCCAATGGCTGGGCGCCACGTGGCCAGACCGCGCGACCCGCCGACCGCGCCCACGTGCGCCTCGCCGGCCACGCCGCCTGCCCCCCACGCACGCACGCATCACGAGGTGCCAGCGTGCACCTCCGTGGACCACGCCGCATGAGCCCGCCTATCACAGGCTACCATGTGTCCCCGCGCCCGGTCTATGTACCCGCCCGGGGTTCTGTGGACCGCGCATCGCACGCCGGCCACTCCTGGGGCGCCACGTGTCCCCGCGCCGGGTCCATGCACCACTTGGCACCGCTTCAAGGACCGCGCAACTTGAACCGGCCAATAACAGGCCGCCACGTGGCACCCGGCCGGTCTATGGCATCCCCATGCACCCGAATCCACTGAAAACTTCCGGGAGCCCTTTTTGGACATCCGGACTCAGAAAAATACAAGCAAATAGCCGTTTTCAAGCGTTTTTTCGTGATGAATCCAAATCCGACCTCCGATCAGCCTGAAACCGCTTCTGAAATTCGGCAAATGCAGCCGAAGGACAGGCTTGAACCGGGAACCTCACTGAGTCCATCCAACACATCCATTTGATGTGTTACTGGCCCAACACACCAATACCAGTTGTTCCACATCGTGGATTCACTGAAAAAAGCTACATGGGGTTTTGGGGCCCTATAGTACCCCCAACGGGTGTGAGAACTACACCAACACATAGTTCTCAGTGGGTACCGCCACCAGGCCCGACGGTCTGCCCACTAAGTCTACTAGAGGCATAAGATAACGATTTAGTAAAGACTGAATAAGGAAAGCTGGAGATACTCTACAGCTACCGTGCCTGTACCAAAATGCTCAATGGAAAAACCGATAAAAGATATGCAACCACTCGTACACGAGGTGCACAATCGACCCAATCGAGCTGACTGCCACATCTGGTCCAGTCAAGCCTGCGTCTCCCTAGTGTATCAATGTAGGGTGTCCAATCGGACTAACTCGCTAACGAACAGTGGCACAAGCAGGCTATAGTCGAAATCCATGCTCTCTCTCAGAACAGATAGACTCAAGATCCCTAAGCATCTCGCACAACGGTCGAAGTACTCTCAACGACTCCGGGGCCACCGTCAACCCAACGGTTCCCAACAACACTAGCACTAGTCTAATCACAGCTACCAGACTCCACTCAGCCCGCAGGCACGAGTGCAACAATAAAAGTATCTGTCCAAATAAACCCAACCTAACCACCAGTAAAATCGGTACTCCCTGCTCCGCCATCAACATCGGGCAAGTCAATCCGCGCCGAAATGATATCAAGAACCCAATAACTGTCCGGCACCGAGGTACCACTACACACAATAACTGTCCGGCATCGAAGTACCATAGCACACACCAGAGTGGAACTCGAGGGGAGCTACCCACACGAGTAAAGTAACCTTGTCACATGTATCATAAGAGCAGGGCTGGATCACGACTGTGCTCAAGTGGAACAAATCCCTCCACTAATAAAACCCCGATCCCCAAATCTGATGCAAAAGTACACATTCGGCCAACCGCCCGATGTCCGTGGTCGCCGCAATACCCCATAATCTACAATCTGGTACAACCCGTCCCAGACTCAAAGTTCCGGCTACACTATCCCGAACCCCTGCTCGAACCCGAGCAACATGTAACAAAAGACTGAAAGAAAGGAGAAAACGAATAATCATGGTTTCTCCTAAGTCAAGTCCCAACATGATAGTGTAGCAGTATAAGATGGCCTATCTAGATGTCCATACAAACATGCATTGTCCTCAAGAAGATAAAAGAGAGTATATCAAATAGTAGCTCCATACAGGTATAACCAACATGCCAAAATAACTAATCAACTACACCTGTCCATAATCCATGATCTCTATCTCATCTAGTATAAAATGAACATAACCATCTACAATATGCTAGATCTCAAATCCACCAAAACATGTACAATAATCAGGTAAGCATCAATCCACATGATCTAGGCCATTTCCCATGCTTACATCTCACTCAAATTGGCTGTACATTAAATCATGCATACTATCAATCATAGAGGATAAAATTCCCTTAGGTAAGCTTTCATTAACCATAATCATGGATATCCACTATTGCAATTCTCATAAGACATAACATGGATATTACTCTTGTAAATTCTCAAACAAATACCATTACTAAGCTTACCTCTCAATCACATACATTGTACCCTAAACATGCATACATTTTAACAGATAGAATTAGAGAACCGTCCACCGGTTCTGGAGACGAAGCAACCTACCTGAATCGCTTTCCGCAGACAAAGCCGAAGTCGGTGAAGTGCGCAGTCACTCACTAACAAAATCCGCCGAAACCGCACCCTCGGTACTCGATCGCACCAGCCTCTGTTCAAACCAACATCACAGCCAACAACACAATCAATACCCCAAACAATACCCCAAACTACACTTGCTGTTTTGCAAACCATCACAAAAAAGGGGGGTTTTCACCTGTGTGCAGTCCTCCGAAAAATCCATAGAAATCACGTCTGCGATTCTCGCGATGAGTAGATGCAAATCGAGTATTTATACTCCTCGTTCCGACACCTGTAGACCAAGATATAGTCAAATCATCGCGGTAAGCCAAACTCCCTCACAAACACAAGTCTGCAGAAATCAGTCCCAAAGAAGCTTAAACATCACCTTGGAAGAGTCCTCCAAAAATTCCAATAAAAATACGGTTGTGTTCCTCTCAAAGCGTAGATGTCGATCGAGTCCTTAAACATCCCGTTCCGATGCCCGTAGGCCGAGAAATCCCAACAATACTCCACCGTTGTCCCACACATCACAACAGTACATAGGGTCAAAAGATACCTCGGGAACACCACCAAAAACTCGAAATGGAGCAACATGATCAACATGGAAATCGAAGGTGTACCTCTCGTGAACGTGCTGCCACAAAAATCGGCTCAAAAATCCATCGGGGTAGTCCAGGGGTCCTCACGGACTGAAATGCGACGGTAGAAGCCACAATCCAAGGAGCGTCGAAGTGCGCCGCGTCGTAGAAAGCCCCGATGTCGCGGCCTCCAAAAATACCCAAGATCCATCGGAGAGTAGAGGACAAGGTGTTGGAGAGCTCTGCTAAAGAAGGGGCTCCCAGAAATCTCGAAAAATCCCGCAATGGGGCACCCCATGCCTATTTATAGGTAGAATCCAAAGAAGAAAAACATAGTTTGGGGGACGTTTTCCGGGCGCCCGAATCATTCGGGCGCAAACAGTGCCTCCGAATTCCCCCCAAACCATCAGCGCCCGAATCGTTCCCATCGCGCCACGTTGTCCAAAATAGTAAATAGCGGTTCCGGCCATCAGGGTCGCGCCACGTGGCCAGCGCCCACCGCGCGGGTGGTTGGCGCCCGCCAACCATGCGCCGACGCGTGGCGCGCACCCACGCCCCCGTCCCGGTCAGCGCCCACGTGCGCTCCTGTCGCGCCGCCTGCCCCCTGCCACGCACGCATCGCGAGGCACCCCCCGCCACCTCCATGGACCGCGCCTCCTGCACATGCCAATCCCCTGCTGCCACCTGTCCAAAGCTCGCCAACCGGAAGCCGCCACGTGGCACACCAGTCCCCTATGCGCTGCGGCTGCCCGCGCCTCCTCCCGTGGCCCGAGCCCATTACGTAGCGCCTCCCGCTCTGCCACGTGGCGTACGGCACCAATGGGAAGCCGCCACGTGGCACACCCTCTCGGTCCACCGGTCCACCAAGCACCCGAAAACATAGAAAACTTCCGGGTGTCCGTTTTCGGTCGTCCGGACTCAGAAAAATACGTCCAAGTAGTCAATTTCCATCGTTTTTCCGCTTTGAATCCAAATCCGATGTCCGTTTCATGCGTAACCACCACTAAAATTCAACGGGGCATCCGAATACACTCGTGATCTATTCTCCGCACTGAGCCCCCTTTCTTGAGTCCGATACGGGCACAAACACCTCCGACACACCACAAAGGCCCCCAAAGCCACTGATCAAACAGTAATCCTCACGTGGGGATTCGGGTCCTCACATCCTCCCCCACTAAAAAAAAATTTCGTCCTCGAAACTAACTCAACTCAAAGGGAGTCACAAATACCAAGGGTAGGTACTCGTCAACACCGTCTCCAGCTTCCAAGTCGCCACCCGCTCCCCGTGATTGCACCTCAACAACAACTACAACCAGTACGGCATGGCCCAGTTGCACAATCCTCTCATCTCATGAGCCAAAATTCGCAACGAGCGCCCCTCGTACTCCAAACACTCACAGATCTCAAATGGGGCGAGTCAATCACGGGCGAGGGATCTAAAAGCATAACACTCCTGAGCGGAGACGTGGAAAAACCTCAGGGACTCCAAAAAGGCTGGGGAAAAAGGGAAAGAACAACTAGTGCAACGTGCACCAACACCACACCCTAGTGCCAACTCAACCAGGGTGACCCGAAACACACTCACACGATCATCCAAGAAGGAAAGAAGCCCTAACAAGCTGGGGTCCTCACTCAGTCACTCTCGGATCCTGACCATCCGAGTGGACTGCTCAACCGCAGGCTACCATCAAAAGGGACCCCCAGGGACACAACCTCAAGCCCTATTCATCTCAACAGTTCCACACAGCGCTAGCTATGGAATCATCAAACTCAACCCCAGATAGCTCTCCTGCTCCAGGTATCCGCCACCACAGTGGCCCTATCGGTGTGATACTGGATGCTCATCAATAATCCAACAGCAACTCCACAGCCACTATAGGAGGCATCACTATAACTCGCAAATCCATGTCCCATCACTGGCAATACTACAATTGGCGCTGGTATCAGTCTCATCATCCATTCGTTAAGCTCTTCTGGCACTGCCCAGTCCAAGAAGTTCCTCACTTCAATAATCAATGTCAGTTTCGGCCAATCTCAAATAGCATCCATTTTGGCCGGATTTCTACAGCCCCTCCCACGGCTAGAATAAAGTGGCCCTAGAAGGTATGCTTCTGAAGCTAAAACTCGCACCTCAACAACTTGGCATACAGCTTCTACCTCACAGACCTTATAGCACCATCCATAAGTGCTCCTATGACGCCCCATTTCCCAGGGGTCACCCATCCTAGAACTACTCTAGCTCTAGCACGCTTAACTCTCATAACCTCTTGGATCTTGCTACCATCCAAAATGCTATAGCCGGGTTAAGAGATTTAGTCCTATTATATCATTTATATATAGGACTAATCCAAATTCCAGGGGTGTCACATTCTTCCCCCTTTAAGCCCTGACGTCCACGTCAGGCTCAAGCACACTCACAAGGACCAGGTGATGTGAGACTCGTCTCGCTAGCCTTAGCCGACCTTGTGGGGAGCTGCACTCCACCCACAACGGCCGACCTTGTGGGGAGCTGCACTCCACCCACAACGGTCATTAGCCGGGGAGCCTCGCTCTACCCACTATATAACCCTTGCTCAGCCGAGACTCATCTCACATTTCCGGTTGGTGAATGGCTCTGATACCAACTATGACGCCCCACTTCCCAGGGGTCACCCATCCTAGAACTACTCTAGCTCTAGCATGCTTAACTCTCATAACCTCTTGGATCTTGCTACCATCCAAAATGCTATAGCCGGGTTAAGAGATTTAGTCCTATTATATCATTTATATATAGGACTAATCCAAATTCCGGGGGTGTCACAGCTCCTCATGCTCCAAGTCACTCTGGGAATAAATCAAAATATTCCTGGAAAATACCGCTACCAATCCGTCCAAGTACAGCTGGAACACACAATTTGTAATGACACTGTTTTTATTATTCCCTAAATGTCGACTTTTGGTTTCAAGTTAGATTTAGGTGGGAAATTCCTAGCGTCGGTTCTTATGGAATTTTGGGTTGTGGTTACTGTATCGCAATAGAGCTCGTTAAACGGAGAATGACGATGTGATCGGATCTGAAATCCGACTTACGGATCTTCCGGAATGAGGGTTTCAGTGTTAGTGGGTCCGAAAAGGTAAGTTCGGAATTTCTCGGGACCTGTTAAGTGTTGTTGGTGCCTCGGGATCCGTGCTAGCGGTTATGGGACATTTCGGAGGATCGGCACGCTTATCGAGGAAGTCAGTGGAAAAATCCCTTTTGTTTTTAAATATTGGATTTTGGGAATTTCGTACGTGCAAAGAAAAATAAATTAAATAAATAAATCTACATTACCGGATAACCCTAGTTCCAAAAAAATCGCTTCTTCTTCCTCTTTCCTCATTGTGTGTGCCGAAGACCGAGGCCGGAAGCGTCACCAATACCGGGGAGCAGATCCAGAAACACCACCGCCTGGGGAGATGGGGATCGCGTTGTCTTCTCCGTCGGAGCAAGGTTAGCGATCGTTAATTCTCTTTCGTTGGTTTGATCGTTGGTTCGTTTGATGGTTTTCGTTCGTTGGTTTTGTTCGGTTTGATTGTTGGCTTTCGTTCGTCGGTTTGATCGTTGGTTCGTTTGATAGTTTTCGTTCGTTGGTTTTGTTCAGTTTGATTGTTGGCTTTCGTTCGTCGGTTTGATCGTTGGGTTCGTTTGATGGTTTTCGTTCGTTGGTTTCGTTCGGTTTGATCGTTGGTTCGTTTGATTGTTTTCGTTCGCTTGGCGCCTCGCGGCCGTGCCATCATTGCGCTTGTGCTCAGCCCGCGCCACCGCCGCGTGTGGAGTCAGCCCGCGCCGCACTGCCGCGCGCGTTGCCAGGTTGCACAGCCGCCGCGCGCGCTACCAGGTTGCACAGCCGCACGCGCGCTGCCAAGCTGCACAGCCGCTCGCGCGCGCTGCCAGGTCGTACCGTCGCGCGCATTGCCAGGTCGCTGCCATGCTCGCCGCGGGCCGCGCAGGCGCGCACGCCAGGTTGCACAGCAACCGCCCGCATGTGCCCTAGCGTAGCCGCCGCGTATGCCCTAGCGCAGCCGCCCGCGTGTGCCCTAGCATAGCCGTTCGCGTGTGCCCTAGCCGTGAGCGCCACCAGCTTGCACAGCTGCCTCCACGCGCCCCCCTGCAGCCAGCGCCCCGCGCTCCCCTTCAGCCAGCACTGTGCGCGCCCCTGTAGCCCGCGTCGTGCTCCCTCGCTGCCTGCGTCGCTTGGGCAGCCTGCACCGCCGCTCGTGCAGTTTTGGCTTCACGGTTTTTGACTCGACAGTTTTGGCTTGACGGTTTTTGACTCGACGGTTTTTGGTTTGACGGTGTTACTTGGTGTTTTCGTCGACGGCTTTGCGTGACGGTTTTATTTGGCATATTCATCGATGGTTTTTGGCTTGACGGTTTTTGGCTTGACGGTGCAGTCCGCTTGTCGGTGCAGTCCGCTTGACGGTGCAATCCGCTCGACACAGTTGTTTTTGTTTTTCGTCAGATGATCCTCCGCTTGGTTGTTTTTCGCCACGGACTTCGTCAAGGCAACGATTGTAACCCGATTTTCGTCAATTGCCTCGTCGACAGTCGGATCGCGTTGGAGGTACGGTTTTGCAACCAGAGGGATTTTTTGACACGGAGTTTTTCGTCCGTTTATTGTTTTGGGTTTTGCTGGGCACCGTTTTTATGTCTGATCTTTTGTTTCACCACCGGGATTTTATTTGTTATTTTCGATACACCTGTAGAAATTCCTTTTTCGGTAAATTCGGGTTTTTGCATGGTTTTCCTATCTTTTGACGTTAGGGAGATTGCTAGAATGTTTTTACCTTCCGGGTGGCCGGTTGTCGCGATATGAGGTCCGGTGGACTGTTTGTCCATATCCGAACAATGGCAGAAATTGTTCGGGGAATTATTTTGATCAGGTTTTGATCGGTGCAACAATCGGGACACCGGAGGCAGTTCTGTTTTGGGGGATAGAAAGGATTTTTGATACAATAGTCGGGACCACTGTATTTGCCGGTTTGGGGTAAAATGTTGATTTGTTTATTTGGTTTTTTATTAGGCCCGCGTAAGGTTTTGAATGCTTAGGAGGGTCGCAGGCGTGGTCGTTTGTCTCCGTTTCAGGTGGGTATACCCTTAGAACCTCTGTGTTGCATAAATCGTTATTGTTATGTTTTATCATATTAAGGGATATTGTGGGTGACATGGACCTCCGAATGAACGAATGCCGCAGTTAGTGACTGGATGGGCAATTGGCCCTCTCCGAATAACGTATGGTTGTTCGGGGCATACTTGCGATCGGGACAGCGATCGGTGCGACTATTCGGAAGTCGGAAGGTGGGTTCGGTAAAGTAGAATTTGTGCGATTGGTGGACCCTGGGTAGGTCCGGGGAATTTACAGGAGCTCGTAGAGGAATCTCGTACTCAGGATGACTTACGGGTAGAGATTGGTACCCTGACTTAGAGTCGGGAACTCTGGTGAATTGGTAATATCTGACTTAAACTTTATTGTTTTCCTTTATGACATATTATGATACATCATTTGGGCGACTTTTGTCGCGGCACATGGATTTGGATCTGGACTTGGTCATTGTTATTATGCTCATGGCGCTTGCACGCACACCAGCGGTTTGGCCACCGTGTCGGTGTACTTTTCTGGAAAAGTGGTCTGATGACCCGTGAACCCCACAAGGTGATGTTAGTGGGGGCCCCTTGCGGTTATTTGCGGTGCTGCACTTGTGCAGTGGGGGGTTTGATTGCACCAAGGTGAGAGCGGGACGGTTTTCTTTTGCCTGAGGTCCCCGGACCGTCATGGCAGGTGCTCAGGTCAGTTTCACAGGAGAGATACAGATTTCTTTTGCCTGAGGTTCCCGGACCGTCATGGCAGGTGCTCAGTTCAGTTTCTCAGGAGAGATACGGTTGATTGCAGGATGGGGTTGTAGATGCTCTGGTTTTACGGTTTGATTTATTATCCGCATCTTTTAGTATCGTACTTGTAGTTGCATTTTATCTCTACTTTTCATGTCACTGACTCCCACTGTGTGACAGGTTTGGTCGGGTCTGGGGATCAGGACGATGGTGAGGACGCTATTTAGTGAGGTGTGAGATTACCTCAGTCAGGTTCCTTTTCTTCTTTCGATTTTAGTTGGTTTTTCCCTTATGGTCGTACTGTGCATGTGGACGTGGGTGGTGTGGATGTTGAGACGGTCTTACACTTTGTAGAGTTATGTTTTCAGATTGTGGTTTTATGAACGCGTCGTGTAGACGCAGGTTTTCACACATAAAAAGGAATTGCGAAAATGGCTTTAGAAAATTAAGTGCCATTTGGGCACTATTTTTAAAACCTGTGGATTTATCCTTTCAAACCTATTGATGCGCCGGGTGTGCGCCGTTTAATGGAATAAGATGTTATTGTTTTCAAATTCATACTCTGGTGATTATAACTTTTAAGGCACGGTGGTTGATGTTTTTATTCGGGCTATGTATTGTACATAGGGGCGCCGTGCATAAACAAGGAGATCTTGTATATGTGGCGGGTCTGTGCACGTGCCACGCGGCAGCCTGTTTCAAAAAAAAAAAAAAAAATTTAGGTCTGCTTTCCGCTTTTAAATTGCTCCCAGGGCGTGACACAATTTCTCAATCATAAAGGCAGCAGGGCATTAGTCAATCCAATTGGCCTCACTGTGAGCTCATAACGCCCCTACCGTGTCCTGAACGCCATCTTGGCAAAGCCCTCGGCTGTATGATCCCAAATGGATACATGCATCATAAAAGAACAACTACCGGAGTATAACTCAATCAAAGGGTCCTGAATAAAACCCGGACCTGCCTACGCTCAAACCACTGTAGAACCCTTACCGTCGTGTATCAACGACATGGCACTAGGTCAAACAGACCCCTCGATCCGCCAAATCCTGCAACTGCGCTATCAGCTCTCTCAGCTTTACTAGTGATATCCAATGAGGTGTTGTCGGGGTTGGTGCGGTTCCCAAAACCACGTCAATCATAATCTCTATCTCCCTGGTCAGCGGCATCATCATCAGCTCAGGTGGAATCACACCCGGGATCTCACGGGCAATTGGGATATCCTTGAGTCCCGGTGGCGCCGTAGGCACCTCTCTCACTATCGCTGTAACCTGTGTGCTCTAACAGTCTCTACAAACAAACTTCCTCTGGTTTGCCTCTAGTCCATGCAGGAATGCAAACTGTTCTAACTCAGACTGCTGTGATGAAATCATACTTGCGACAACCCGATCCACTGCCGTGGCGCTCTCCAACCGGGTGGCACAGACTCATCCGCTTGATGCAAGTGGTTGTCGCTCAGTTTGCCTGAAAATTGTTACGGCTTTTTAATGTTGGCATATTTCGTGATTTGAGTCGGAGTCTTGAAGTGATCAAATTGTCAAATCAGCATTCGAAGACTCGGAGAGGATTCAACAAGAGCTCAAGTTGACACTCAGGTATGATTAATTTAATCATGGTGATTTAAGTATATTTACAATCTTTGGAATCATGATTTTATTGAAACCCGATTTAGAAGAGGTTTTGGGAACTTGGATTTTAACTCATAACTTATTTTAAGTTTGGATTCTGGTACATGGTTTGTTTTGTTAAGCTTATTTTTAAAAAAATCTGTATTTTACATTGAGTACCGGAACCCCACTTTGAGTTCCTTAAAACCCGACACAAGATTTTCTGAAATTTACATTAAGTACCGGAACCCAACTTGGAGTACCGAAACGCAATATGAAAATCTGTCAGTTGCGTCATTGAGTACCGGAACCCACTATTTAGTACCGGTACACAATGTCATGTCGTGAGAAGAATGCTAAACTGGCTTTGATTGATTTCCAAAGGTTATAAATAGATACTTAGGGTTTCTCAAGAACGACCGACCAATTCAGAAACACTTGAGAGCAACCCTAAAGGCTAGGTTTTTATCGTTCATCTTTTAGCCTCTTTTAGGTCAATTCGACGGTTCTTTGAAGCGATACTTTTTGTCGAATTGATCTAATCTTTGCTTAGAGATTCCATCCATGGTTCTTTAATGATATTCTAAGCAAAGGATCACCATCGAAGCTTATATCAAGTTTGCGTCAAGGAGTTGACGTGCCATCGTGGATTCGATGTGTTGAAGGCGTTTCGTGGATTCGAAACGTGTTGCTCGTGGATTCGAAACGTGTTGCTCGTGGATTCGAGTGGCGTTCGTGGATTCGAACGTGTGCAGTGGACGTGCAATCGGTGAGCGCAAGATCCGAAAAAGTTGAAGGAGGGGTTAGAGTCCGTGGAGTCGGTAATCACCTTGTTATTCTTCTTTTCTTAGTGGATTGTTATTGTGTGTTTGGTTCCGTGGTTTTTACTCCTGTGATGGAGTATTCCACGTAAATCTCGGTGTGCTGTTTTTATTTTCCGCATTGGTTTCATTTTGCACTGAGATTGGTATTTTGAATATTACACCTATTCACCCCCCCCTCTAGTTGTTTGATAGAACCTATTTAGATCATTGTGGATCCTTAAAACCAACAATTGGTATCAGAGTGGGTTTTAGGTTTTTCTATCATATCGGGTGAAGGTGGTAATATTAGTAGACCTCCTCTTTTCGATGGGACCAATTATGCTTATTGGAAAGTCCGGATGAGAGCTTTTCTTATCGCTATTGATGAGCGGGTATGGCAAACCGTGGAATACGGTTGGGTGCATCCAGTTGAGGAAGTAGGAAATTCTACTATCCCAAAACCTCGCTCTAGATGGTCCAGAGAGTAGATCGAAAAATTTTCTTACAACGGGAAAGGTATGAATGCTTTATTTAATTCTCTATCCTCGATTGAGTTTACACGTATTTCTGCGTGTGAAACTACAAAGGAGATTTCGGATATTCTTCAAATTACACATGAGGGTACTAGTCTAGTAAAAATTCAAAAGCTCCAGATGCTTACAAGTCAATTTGACTCTATTCATATGGATGAGCATGAATTGTTTACTGATTATTGCACTAGACTTCAAGATATAATCAATATATGTGCTAATTAAGGAGAAAAGATTCCGGAATCAAAAGTTGTAAGAAAGGTTCTTCGGACTCTTCCGGAACGGTTTAGGGCAAAGGTCTAATATCACAGATTTTTGGTAACGTTTTACCCTCCTGCTAATAAAGATTATGTTTGGAGCAATTGATGTAACGGCTTTACTGGAGTGGATAATTCTGAGGTGCGGTTATTTTTCTGCGATAGAGCTCGGAAAACAGAGAACGTCGGTGCGATCGGATCCGGATTCCGACTTACGGAACCCCCAGAAAGGGGTGGAAAGGATCGCAATAGCTAGGTGGTGCATCGAAATCCATGTAAGTGATTCTGCACGCTTTCCGAGGAAATAAGGGATTATCTTTAAAGAATTATCCCGAAGGATTATCTCTGAGGAATTAATTAATTAAGGAATTAATTAATTGGGATTTAAAATATCCGACGTGGATTTTGACGTACATTCGAAAAGGGAAAATAAAAGAAATAAATTAATATCAAGATTTATTTATTCCCCATATACCGAAAGGAAACCCTAGCTTGAAAAAAGAGAAAGGAGAAAAGAGAAAAGAAAAGGAAACCCTAACCGGAGGAAAAAAAAAAGAAATAGAGAAGAGGAAGCGGAGGGACCCGATCGCCTCGATTGACGTGCCGGAGACCGGAGAACGAGACGTCATCATCTACGGGGAGCGGATCCGGATCCCCAACGCCGCGAGGAACAAGATCGATTCTTTAATTCCGATAGATCGAGGTTAGCGATCGTTATTTCTTTTGGTTGGATTAATTGAGGGTTTTTCGTGTTCTTTTAAGGTCAACTTTTTCGGTGCATTGATCACGGGTTCTTGATTTTGGTCTTTGATCAATGTTTTAGTCGTTAGATTTACCGCGGTTTCGTTCGGGGGTTTTTGTGGGGGTTTTGTCGGAGCATGGGAGAGTTAACGGGAGGCCGCCGCCGCCGTTGTTAAACGGGAGGCCGCCGCCGCCGTTACCATGTTCGCGGGGTCGTCGCCGGAATCGCACGGGAGCGAAAACGGAGAAGAAAGCCGCGAACGGGGGTTACTGTGCAAAGCCGTACAGCGCGGTCCACAGGCCCGGGCGTGCACCTGGCGCACGCCCCGCGGCGCGGAAGCTGCAGACCCGGCGCACGATTTCGTGCGCCGGCCCGGCCCGCTCAGGCGCGGTGCACGCTACAGCGTGCACCCGGTGCGCGCCTCAAGCCCCAGCGGCCTTGAGCCCGGTGCGCGCTCGTGTCGTGCACCGGCCCGGCCCAGGATGCGCGGTGCACGCTCCCTGTGTGCACCCAGCTCATGCCGCCCAGCCGCCGACGCGCAGACCCGGTCCACGACCGGCTCCGTGCACCAGCCCCAAACGGAAGTCTCCGGTAGCTCCGTTTTCGGCCCGTTTCGTCCCGTTTATGAGTGTTTTTGACCACGAGGATATTTATAACAACGATGGAGTTCTTCGGGAAAGTTTTTGGTTCGACGGTTTTTCTGTGGGATGACACGGTCCGCTTGACACAGTGATTTTGGTTTTTCGTCGGTCTGTGGTTACAGTGGTCGGAACCACTGTTTTGCCTAATTAAGGTAAAAGTGTTAAAAGGCGTTTTTGGTTATTTTATTAGGCCGCGTGAAGTTCCGATTCGCCTAGGAGGAACATGGGAGCGGTCGTTTATCTTCACTCAGGTGGGTAGGTGTTGGTTATTACCGGTGTGGTGTCGTTTCCGAATACTCGTTTTGATAAAGTAGATATGGTTATAGTTTGACTAACCCCCTAGCATGTGAATCCCTTTTACTATGTCAATCAAGCGGCTGCGGTCGCAGGTGCGTTATACTTTTCTGGTTATAGCGGCTGAGGTCGCAAGGCAATAAAAAAATACTCATATTGCTTACACGCACACCGGCAGTTTGGCCACTGCACAGGGTGTATTTTTTCGGAAAGATGGTAAGTCGATTACCCGTGTACCCCACAGGGGGAGGTTAGTGGGGACCCCTCAAGGTGAGGCGACTGCTACTTGGGCAGTGGAGGGGTTGGAGGCACCAAGAAGATGAGTACTGTATTGGGGTTGGTGCCCAAAATATTCAGAAAGCTGGGGTAGGTGCTCAGCGGGACTTTCAATAGGGATTTAGCGATACATGAGGGGGAGGGGAAAAGTAAATGCTCCAGTGATGCGGTGTGTTCTTTCTATTATTGCGGTTACTTGCATGTTCTCTACTTTATCTGTCACTGACAACCCACACTGTGACTGGTTCGAGTAGGGGTGGATTTCGGGACGACGGTGAGGCATCGGTTAGAGGACACTAGCCAAGAGGGCTAGTAAAACGATACTTTATCTTATTTACTTTTGGTTATTGCATTACTATGGTTAGTTTAACTGTGATTCATATACTGTGGTTTCTGATGGATGTTGGGATGAGGACTTTCTTGTAACTAACTGGTGAATGATAGGATGTGTAATTGTGGCTTGTTTTCAAATACAAACCGGTTTCAAAGGTGTTTTCAAAGCAAGTGCCGTGTGGGCTCCAATTTTAAAACCCGTGGATTTATTCTTTCAAGTTAATGGCCGCACAAAGAGTTTGCGAAAACGATTTAGAAAACTGGGTGTCGTGTGGGCACCGATTTTCAAAACCCATGGGTTTATGCTATAGACTGTATAAGATAGCGGTGATGGTTTGATGTACTATATCCTCTCCTCGTTGCATGTCATGATTGGAATGGTTAAAGTATTGGGCTTGTTGGTGACGCTGTGTATATACAAAGGAGACTCCGCCCGTTTGGGGAGTGAATTTGTATATGCGGCGGGTCTGATACGCGCCGGAGGCAAGGTTCATGTAATTATTTAAGAAAAAAAAAATGGGTACATTTTCCGCTCCTTTAGAACCTCCGGGGCGTGACAGATTTTATGGTATCAGAGAAAACGACTTTAACCACGGGGATCATGACTAACATCCACAGAATGTAATGACACAAGTGACTAACAAAGTTGATAACCAAAGTATAGGTGTCACGTACGAGCGTGAGCGCAGGGAAAAAGGGATAGAGTCCCAGTGTTTGTAGGTCAAGGTGCTAGACCAATTAAGTCTAGGACTAACTTGGTTTCTTTGTATGCACGGTTAATGGCCCGGAACCGCTCTGCAATCGATGGTGCAGAAGAGGATACGACGGTTCCGGCAACGGTGGAGAATCGGCTACTCCAACAAACGGATTACGCGACATGGCTTAGCGCTTTCCTCTTTGGTTAGGAAAGACGAACCCCGCCCGGCTCGCCTTCACAAGGATGGCCTACATAGCGACACGATTCGGGTAATACCGACGGTGGGTTTACCCGCTTACTGAGAAGCGATTGACAGGACCACTGGGGTGGGGCGGGAATTGGCCGCTCCAGCACCCGGCAGCAGGATCATGAGCCTGCCGGGGGGGCCGAAAATGACCCCAGCCATAACCTGGGAATGACTTTCCCAACGGGAGCCGACCACCCTAGTATCTGAAGACACCGCAAGGAATCTGAAACACATCAGACAAGGGAATCGATACGTCATGGAGTATCGACAAGAATATAATGGTTGGCCAATTGTGTTTCCTTGTTGTGAAGCACATAAAGCCCACCTCTTCGTAGACGGATTGCGGAGCAATACTTTCGAAGTCGTGCAAGTAGTGGAACTTCACACCTTCCAGAGAGTAGTGGATAGGGCCACCATAGTGGAGCACGGATTCGTGGAGACGCGCGCCCGACGAGAGGACTCGGAGTACGGCAAGGACAAGAAACGAGCCCAGCCCTTCTCCGGAGCGGGATTTCTTAGCAGGGACCGGCCAGACATCACGTACGGAGGTGCACACCCCGGGGGATTATTCGTTTACGGAAGCACGACCTTTGCTTCTGAGGTGACAAACTGGGACAGTTCCGCTTTAACTGCCCCGAACCCGGGAACAGTTCTTCAGAGTCGCGACACGGATGAGAGGTCTCATGCGACGACACGACAAAGGACGCACCACCCGAGGGAAGTAGTAGCAGGAAAGACCCCTTACGAAGAGTAATGTTGGTCTTGACCCCAGGAGAACCCTTAGAAGCAAATACTTTGTACCTTCCTGCCCAATAAGGATGCGAAGACTTAGTTGTCTTTGGTGTTGGCCCTTTATTTATGGGTCAAATAGGTCTAACTTCCTGCCTCGAGACAATAGGCCCAGGGGACTAGTGAGTTGGGTTGGGTGAGCCCAATAGGTGGAGTGGGCTGCGGTCCACAATAGACCTAACGGCAAGAGGCCCAATAACAGACCCAACGTCCAGGAGGGTTGAGTCCGGTCGAGATCTGTGGTGCGGTGTATGCCGCTGTAAGTGAATCGGTTGCGCACCTCTAAAAGCTCAGACTTTTGGGGTTAATGGTTAGCGCCAACGATCTGACATTTGTGACTTAGTGGTGTCACTGCTAAGAGAATTCGTGGGGATACTCGGAAGGGATAGGCTTACCGAGTAACAGGTGCTAGTCGATTGTGAGAAATCGAGCGTGCCGTCCTGGGGCACACCCGTTCTATTCGTACGGAAGAAGGACGGGAGACTGCGATTGTACATCGATAATCGGGGAATGGATAAGGTCATAGTAAAGGACAATACCCTCGCCTCGGATGGAGGACCTATTCGACCAACTACCAGGAGCGACGGCGTCTTCAAAGACTGATCTGCAGTCCGTCTATCGCCAGGTTAAAGTCCGGAGGGATGACATACTGAAAACAGACCTTCGGACTCGGTATGGTCATTACGAGTTTACGGTTATACCGTTTGGACTCATTGTCGTTCCAGCGGTGTTCGTGAAAGTGATGAACAGGATCATGGATCCTTTCCTAGACCAGTTGGTAGTGGTCTTTTTAGATGACATCCCGATCTATGCTCGCATAGACAAAGAGCATCAGGAACACTTGCGAGCGATCCCTAGACCCTCCGGTACCAGAAAGTGTATGCCAAACTCAAAAGGGGTGAGTTCTGGCTCCGCAAGGTAGACTTGTTGGGACACATAGTCTCAGTGTCGGGAATAGTAGAGGACCCGAGGGAGATAGAATTCGTGACCGACTGGGCTCGGCAAACAAAGGGGACATAAATCCGAAGCTTTCTAGGACTGGCGGGGTACTACAGACGTTTCGAGGAAGACTCCTCAAGGATAGCCGCTCCCGTGAATCGACTAACCTGGAAAGGGGAGAAAGTCGTCTGGTCAACCCAATACCAGAAGAGCTTCGAGGAACTTAAAGACAGACTCACACGGGCACCGGTGCTCACATTGTCGCAGCCTGGTGAGGACTACGAGATCTTTTGTGAGGCATCTTGAAGCGATCTTGAAAGCGTATTGATGCAACAAGGGAAAGTCTTAGCTTACGCATCAAGACAGCCCAAGGATTACGAGCAGAACTACCCTACACACGACCTGGAGCTCGCGGCGGTCGTGTTTGCCTTGAAGCTCTGGAGACATTACCTCTGCGGGGCGCACTGTAACGTGTATTCCGATCACCAGAGCATCAAAGACCTGTTTACGCAGAAGGAACTGAACTTACGACAAAGGCAATAGCTGGAACTACGAATGGACTACGATTTGTCCACCCACTACCACCCCGGGAAGGCAAATGTGGTGGCCGGCGCCTTGAGCCGGAAGGGACTGGGGGAAACGCCATTGAGCACCCTTACCCAACAAGATCGTCTAATTGCAGAATTCTCGTAAATGAGACTGGAGGTAGTGCCAGCAGGTGCAGTTGGGAAACATCTATCCTTAGCGATAAAGCCTACACTGATAGAGAGGGTCGTGGAAGGCCAAACAACGGACACGCAATAACAGCAGGTACGGAACGGATTATCCTCGGAACCAAGTGGGGATTTTGTAATCGGCACTGATATAGTTCCGGGGATGAGTCTGTGTTAAGGGAAGAAATTCTGGCGGAAGCGCATAATGCCCCTACACTGCGCATCCTCGAGGTACAAAAATATGCAGAGACCTAAGGCAGACCTTCTGGTGGCCCAAGTTAAAGAGGGATGTGGCGCAATTCGTGGCACGATGTTTGGTGGGCCGACAGGTGAAAGCAGAGCATTAGCGATCGGCGGGGGAAAACTATAACCATTGCCCATGTCGGAGTGCAAATGGGAATGGATAACCATGGACTTTGTAACCGGTTTTCCGCGATCGTAGCAAAGACGTGACGCGATATGGGTCATTATGGACCGTCTGACGAAATCGGCCCACTTCCTACCGATTCACACGACGTGGAGCAGGGATCGGCTGGTGCAGACCTATATTGACGAGGTGGTGAGACTGCATGGAATACCGTCATCGACAACTTCTGATAGGGACACGCGCGTCGTGTCAAACTCCTGGCAAAGTCTGCAGCAGGCATTAGGGACCGAGCTGCAGTTTAGCACGGCAGTCCACCCGCAGACGGACGGGCAATCGGAACGAGTGATTCGGATTCTCGAAGATATGCTTCGAGCCGGTGTGCTAGATCGGGGTGAGAGATGGTCACACTACCTATCCCTCGTGGAATTTGCCTACAATAATAGCTATCAAACTAGTATCCAGATGGCCCCGTATGAAGCCTTGTACGGACGCAGATGTCGATCGCCTATTTGCTGGGACGACTTGGTGGAGCGGAAGCTGTTGGGGCCAGACCTCGTAGGGGAAACGGAAGCAAAGGTGCGCCTTAACAGGCAGCGGTTGTTGACCGCCCAGAGCCGGTAGAAAGGTTACGTGGACCAAAGGCGACCGGAATGGGAATGTGAGGTAGGGGGCCATGTGTTGTTACGTGTGTCACCGTCAAAGGGGACAAGACGGTTCGGCATACGAGGAAAGCTGAGCCCATGGTATGTGGGATCGTTCGAGATCTTGGAGCGCGTAGGCCCAGTGGCATACCGGTTGGCCTTACCGCCAAATCTTGAACAGGTGCATAATGTGTTTCACGTCTCGACGCTCCGGAAGTACCTCCCCGACCCGTCGCACGTCCTCAACGCTCCGGGCGTCGAACTGCAGAAGGATCTGAGCTTCGAGGAAACGCCAATACGGATCTTGGCAAGAGAAGAAAAAGAAACTTCGTAAACGGACGATCCCCTACGTAAAGGTGCAATGGAGTACCCACGAGGAGCGCAAGGCAACGTGGGAACTTGAGACGAAAGTGAAGAAGTGTTATCCTGAGTTTTTCAGCGAGGGTTGAGGTTAAGTTTCGGGGACGAAACTTCTTTAAGGGGTGAGTGCTGTAATATCACAGATTTTTGGTAACGTTTTACCCTCCTGCTAATAAAGATTATGTTTGGAGTAATTGATGTAACGGGATTACTGGAGTGGATAATTCTGAGGTGCGGGTATTTTTCTGTGATAGAGCTCGAAAAACGGAGAACGGCGGTGCGATCGGATCCGGATTCCGACTTACGGAACCCCCAGAAAGGGGTGGAAAGGATCGCAATAGCCAGGTGGTGCATCGAAATCCGTGTAAGTGATTATGCACGCTTTCCGAGGAAATAAGGGATTATCTTTAAAGAATTATCCCGAAGGATTATCTCTGAGGAATTGATTGTTGGTTTTTATAGATCCCCAAGGATCTAAATAGGTACTATCAAACAACTAGAGGGGGGGTGAATAGGTGTAATACTTATAAAACCAATCTCAGTGCAAAATAAAAACCAATGCGAAAAATAAAAAATAGCAAACCGAGATATACGTGGAAACTCCAATCCAGGAGAAAAACCACGGGACCAACACGCATTAACAATCCAATAAGAAAAGAAGAATAACAAGGTGATTACCGACTCCACGGACTCAAACCCCTCCTTCAACTTCTTCGGACCTTGCGCTCACCGATTGCACGTCCACTGCACACGTTCGAATCCACGAACGCCACTCGAATCCACGAGCACACGTTTCGAATCCACGAAACGCCTTTAGCACACCGAATCCACGATGCCACGTCGAATCCACGACGCAAACTCAGCCGGTAAGAATATTGGCTTCGATGGTGATCCTTTGCTTAGATTCTCATTGAGGAACCGTAGAAGAAATCTCTAAGAAAAGATTAGATCAATTCGACAAAAGATATGTTCTTGAAAGAACCGTCGAATTGACCTAAAAGAGGCTATAAAGAAGAACGATAAAAACCTAGCCTCTAGGGTTGCTCTCAAGTGTTTAATTAATTAATCGGTCGGTAGTTCTTGAGAAACCCTAAATGTCTATTTATAGTTTAGAAACCTTTGGAAAGATATAAGCATCAAAAACTGGCTTAACAGAAATTTTCCCGTACGACGATCCGGATCGGATTTACGGCGATCCTGATCGTCGTCTTTTTTCAGCAATTCCTGAAAAAACAAGGTTCGGGATCCGGATCGGAATTCTGATCCGGATCGGAATTCTGATCCGGATCGGAATTCTGATCCGGATCGGTTCAGGATCAGAAATTCTGAAACATCCAATTTGTCCAGTTTTTGATTTTTAAGCAATGAAAACTTATCCAAGTGTTTCTAAACCCCTCAAATGTATTCGGATCACCAAAATTATTTAGTTAAACGTACCTGATCAATCCGAATCCATTTTCCTTAAGATTGATGTAATTGATCCACAATTCTTCTGCTTCAATCTTCAAGACTCAAAACACTGAGTGTCAACTTGAGATCTTGTTGAATCTTCTCTAATTCTTCGATTGCTGATTGACAATTTGATCACTTCAAGACTCCGACTCAACTCAACAACTCAACTACTCAACTCACGAAATATGCCAACACAAAAAGCCGTAACAATCTCCCCCTTTGGCAATTTCGTGACAAAACCCAAACATACATAAAACGCTCACGACACTCATCTTAAACCAAAAAATCGAAACTCAATGTCATCACCAAAACATTGACTTTCTTTGCGTGAAAGATCCAATAAACAAAAATTACTATTGAACCAGTCTTAGAACAAACTCTATGACTTAGGACTTGGAGTCTTAAAGTGATGTAATTTCTGCAAAACAAAACTCCAAACAAAATCAAACGTTAGTCGTTAGAAATTAAATGTAAATCCTACATTTGATTCGTCCTTTTGGTTCTTTTTGTTTTTCGGCTCCTTTTTCATCATCTCCCCCTATCTCGATGATCTCATCTCCGTCTCCCCCTATCTCGATGATCTCTTCTCCGTCTCCCCCTATCTCGATGATCTCATCTCCCCCATTTCTCTTCTCCCCCTTTTTGTCACAAATTGTCAAACAGTGAACATACTAGACAAAAGGAAATCACTAACAGCGTTAGTTCATAGAGAAAGAGAGATAAAAGCTCAGTTCCGGTATATAACAAAAACACAGATTGCGTACCGGTAGCCGAAAGCAAAAATCAAATAATTTCTTGAAACAAATCCAGATTTTGAAATAATTGAATTTCCGATTTGTATTCCATCAAGAAAATAATTTAAGTGCTTGAAAATAATATGAGATCACATAGATGTCATTCAATCCAATTAATTATAAAAATTAAAAAGATTTACTCCAAAATCATGAAAAATAAAGGTAAAACATTATAAACCGTTTTTCATGTTATATTCATCAAACACAAGTCATCAAAAATAATCTTGAGATCCAAACTCTATCAAGATGTAATGGATTTACAAAGACGACTTACGGAGTGTGAGGGCCCGGAAATTCCCACGTTTGGATTACTGTTGGATCTGCGGCTTCTGGAGACCCATGTTGGGTGTTAGAGGTGTTTGTGCGCATATTGGACCCAAGATTTGGACTCGGCATGAAAAACGGATCAAGTTTGCTTTCCCGGGAATTTTTGAGAAATTTTAGAAGTGGAATTTGGCAAATCGGACAGCGGATTTGGATTCAGCGCGCGAAAACGCTCAAAATGGACTATTTACTTATGTTTTTCGGAGCCAGGATGACCCGGCACGGATTTCGAGGTTCGACGGCACTGTTCCGACGGCCGGAGAGGCGCCGGCGGCGGCGGCGGGCGGTGGAGCGCGGCGGTTGCCGGCGGCTGAGGCGCGCGGTCCACCGCGGAGGCGTGCACCCGGGCGCTCGCCACGTGGCGCCTCCCGGTTGGCGGGCGCAGTGGGCGCGGTCCACGGGAAAGGCGCGGGTGCACGGTGGACCGGGGGTGGACTCATGGCAGATCTTGGTTGGTGCGGTGTTGTGCGCGCGGTCCACGGAGCGGGATTCGGTGGCCTCGGGTTGCGTGCCCGACAGGCGCGCGTGGGCGCACGTGGGCGCGACGTGGGCGCGCTGACCCGCGCTTCCCGCTCGGGGGCGCCACGTGTCGGCACCCGCTTCGGCCGCGTGGCGCAGCGCGGTTGGCCCAAACAGCTGTTTGCTGTTTGGGAGGCTACGTGGCAGCCTGGGAGATTTCCGGGCGTGAACAGTAACGGGCTGGGCCCATTACTGTAGCAGCCCGGAAGATTCGGGCGCTCGGTTTTGGGCCAAAATTCCAAAACTGTTGGATTTTCGGGCTGGGCCTATAAATAGGCACCTTGCTGGGGCTTTTTGTCCCCTTTCCCGAGCTACCCTGCCCATAGCCCCTTTTGCAAAGTTGGAGATCTTCGTGTTGCGCATCTTCTGGCAGAGGCCCGGATTTTTTGGAAGCCGCGGCGTTGACGACTTCGGCATCGGAGCGCAGTGTGGCGATTTTTCATCGGAGGCCCGTTATCGTCGCAGTTTGATCTGAGAGGTCCACAGAGCTACACCGTCAGTATTTTTTGACGATTTCTGCGGCGTTGGAATCACGAGAGGTACGTCTTCGACTTTCGTGTTGATCATCTTGCTGGATTCAGAGTTTATGACATGGTTTTCGAGGCATTTCTAAGCCGCTGTTTTCTGTTGGAGTTTTTGGACAGCGGCCCCTTGCCGGAATTTTATCTCCGCACCCGAGTGTCGGATTGAGACGAGCCTATACACTTTTTGGATCTACTCGTCGCAAGGATTATCATTGTAGTTTTCCGGGATTTTTATGAGGCTTGCCCGAAGGTATACTATTCCCCTTTTATCTGTGTTTGAGTTTACAGTGGTGTGGTTGTGAGTGTTTGCGCACCTGTACTGTGGAATTTGTAACTTGGCCTACGGGGCTCGGATTTGGGCGTGCAGGTACCCGTTTCGAAGGTCTCGACGAGACGCTCGCTGTGATATTTTTATCGGAATTTTCAGGGCACTTTCTGCAGGTGGAAATTTCAGATCTTCACGACTGTCTTCTGCAGATTTTTGTACTTGGTTATTTTGTGGAATAAAGTGTAACCTTAGACCTTTTGTTGTACCCAGGAGTATTTGCGGATGTTTGTGAACCCGTTGGTGTTGAGGATTAGTGGAGGTTGTTGCTTCTGGTGTTTTCAGCTGTGGAACTCCGGACAGTTAGCATTTTCAGGTGGGTGGCCTCGTCTTCATGACCTATGGACTGTGCATTAATTCTATCTGTGTAGGGACTTGCATGTTATAGATGTGTTCTATATAGCATGCTAGATTTTAGGAATTGATGTTCCTAATGCTGTTAGATGATCATGTGTTTATTTTTCCTTCCCTACAAGCTGTTGATTATTGTTATCTTGGAATTTGACCTAGCACCCCGTCATATGTTGCATGTGTAACCAGACTAGTAGAAAACCCTCACTTGGGCTAGGGTTATTTCTGCTTTAGACATCCACACTTCTACTTCCTGGACATAGTGTTCTTCCTCGCCCGGGTAGTGGGCCGAGTGGTCAGGAGTTATCTTTTAGTGTGGGATGCATGTTACACTCGTGCTTGGGAGCAGAGTGGAGTCTGGTAGATGTAGTTGGTTGTTCATCTGTAGCGGGAGCTGTTTGGGTAGACGGCGGTCTCGAGATGTTTTATTCTCTTGTTTTATCTGTCGCCGCTGTGTTAGTGGCAGCGGTATATCAGTGTTAGCAGGACCTTAAACCCAGAACCTTTTCGGACACACATATGATTTTTGTCAACCAAATGGTTTCTTCCAAGCATCGTAGGGTCGCCGGAGTCTGTCTTGTTTGATTGGACAAAGGCATTAGCCCTTCGAGGCTTGGATATAAAACTTGGTTTCAACTGTTTTCCTAAAAAGAACTAAAAATCATTAAATATGGATTTCTTACAGATCAGATGGCTTCAGTAAGAAATGTCACCTTTTTCCTATAAATTAACCACCCGAGATGATTCGAGTGGTCTGGGTTCTAAGGTCTGCCTTCTTCTTGGGACGAGAACAACGAGAGGCTATGCCTAGAGCCTGTTCTTGGGACGAGAACAGGCTCCTATAAATTAACCACCCGAGATGATTCGAGTGGTCTGGGTTCTAAGGTCTGCCTTCTTCTTGGGACGAGAACAACGAGAGGCTATGCCTAGAGCCTGTTCTTGTTTGATTTGGATTGTAGGTTCTAGTCTTTCGGGGTTCCCGGACCCTTCCTCGTGTCAGTGGATGCGATGTTGGCCTGTTGAGGCAGTTGTTCGCAGTGGATGCGGTGTTGGCCTGTTGAGGCAGTTTCTCGCAGTGGATGCGACTTTGTGCTATGAGTTGGTAGAGTGTGATCTAGAGGTTGTTTTTCTGATTTAGTGGTGGAGGTGGTTCTCCCACTTAGCTTTGAGGATCTTGGGGTTCTGGCAGATCGAGTCGTGGAGGTTTCCCGACTCAGCCATGGTCGTGCATTATCAGATTGAGTCGTTGAGGGTTCTCCGACATAGCTGTGAGAGTGTTTTGGGCTATTCCTGTTCGAGTCGAGGTTCTTTTTCCGACTGAGTTGTGCTTTGAGCTTGGAGTTACCGATCTGTTTGATCGTGGATCATAGCCTGCATGAGCCACATTTGAGCTACAGAGATACTTTACAGAGATACTTGAGATGGGTTACTTTTTACTCGAGCGGGTCGCTCCCCTCGAGTGCCACTCCGGAGTAGGCGAGACCGGGTTGTTGTACCGGCGTGAGATTGAGCTTTTCTATCGCGACTTGTCGTTGCATTTGTCCCTCTGGCTGTGCTGGTGTTGGCAGTCATGGACGACCTACATAAGTCCGCTCCTCCGGGACGTAACGGCAGTAGGTTGGCGCAGGTTTGACTGGACCCGAGGAGGCAGTCAGTTCAGATTGGGTGATCCGAGATGAGAGTTAGTTGTGGCATCATGTTCTTTCTGTTCCACTCTTTGAGCATCTAGATAGAGGCATAGTAGCTGTAGAGTTTACTTTTCCCAGCTTTCCTTACAGTACTGCATTTGTTGCTTTATGCCTCTAGTAGACTTAGTGGACAGACCGTCGGGCTTGTTGGCGGCACCCACTAAGAACTACTGTGGGATGTAGTTCTCACACCCGTCGTGGTGTCTTTCCCCAGGGACTCTACTCCGGTTCCTGTTGTTCCTGTTGCTGATCCTTATGACCGAGGCGAGGGAGTCGCGAGCTAGTTCCCTACCCGTCGTTGGTGTGTAGCGGTACCCCTTCAGAGGAGAGCTTCAGTAGATTAGTTATTTTATTTTTTCCTTCTTTGAGAGACTGTTGTAGTGAGGATTGTCATGTATTGAGAGCCTGTACACTGATGTATTTATTGGAGATACCTCCCGGTTGAGTTCTGAGTTTGTATATGAGGATATTGTATGATTATCATTTTTGGGAGACGGACATTGTTGTATTATTTCCAGTTGTACAGTGATTGATTTAGTTATACAGCAGATTTTTATTTATAGCTCTGATATCTGTTTAGCTGTAGTACTTTTCTTGCAGGTAGGACGCTTCGCCTATGCGGGTTTGGCATAGGTGGCGGATCTGTTGGCGAGCCGGGTCGCAGTTTCGACCCCGGGGCGTGATACGGAGATTTCCAAGTGACATCAATCTTGAATTCTACCCTTTCAAATTGAGATAAACACTAAAATACCTAAGGGTGGCTCTTTGAGCATCTTTTAACTATCCCACCTTATACCAACCAGGAGATTGTTCAAAATACGAACTTTGAATTTAAATCTCCGAAAGCTTCAACTAAACAAAATTTCATAACTATTTTTCAAGCATCCATAACATGTGGTAGCTTCACACACAAACCGGACGACCGGGGTGGCAGCTCTTTCCAACATGTGGTGGTAGTTTTCACACTCTTTTCGGATGTAACTCTTTCCACATCTTTTGCAATTCATTTATTTACCCTTGTAAGAATGCAATCTCTTACGTGAAAGAATCAAATTCCATATTTTAGTCTATCGGTTGTCTCACGTTTATCACAATGAATTCACACAACCGAGATAGATTAAGCATCTAAAGATCACACATGATTTCTAAAATTTGATGCTTATAATATCAAAAACTCCTATAATGAAGTATCTTCAAGATTATGATTATGGAGTAAAGTTGATAATCCATATAAAATTAATTTGGAGTGAATAACCGTGAAGCCCTTTTTTATTCAATGCACTTGTTCATTAAAAACCTTTTGTTAAAAAAAAACAAAACATAAAAACAAAGAGCATTGAAAACATGTAATGCAGAGATTCAGAAAAATATGAAAGAAAAACCAATCAAAGCATTACATACAGTCATAAGCTATTTAGAACTTAAGACAAGGAAAGATATCACCTTTCCGAATCCAAAATCGCTGGATTTTGGGTTGTCTTGATTCGTTGTGGCCAGGGGTTGTCCGCTTTGACTGTTGATCCACCTTAAGTCTTTGCCTCGCAATGATCCAATTGTATGATTGATGTTGTGGCTCGGACCTTTGGTGGGTTGAGTGAACTCCTTTGACTTGATGTATCTTTTGAGTCTGTTGAGTCCGTTCCATAGATGAAGTTGCCGAAGGATTTTTCTTTCTCTTTTTCGGGCAATCCTTCACCAAATGTCCTTCAAGTCCACAAAGGTGACACGTTCTTCCTTTCAATTTGATTGTGGAACTTGAAGCATGCACAGTTTGATCCTTTTTAGAACCCAAACCAACCTTGCTTGTTTGACCTAATCCGCACATACAATCTAGTTTCTTGGAAACGATTGAAAGCCTTTGTATGTCGGATTTGAGTTCATGAACTTGCTTGGTCAATGCTTGGTTGGTGACATGAATCTCCTCAAACTGTTTTTCTAGAAAACCAATCTTGTCCATATATGATTTAGCGTTTGTCTCTGATTGGTTTATCTTTTCTTGGAGGATTTTATTATTATCCAATAAAAGCTCTCGTTCCTCCTCGAGATCATGAAGATTGATCTTTAAAGCATGATTCTCGTCTTGAATCTCAAGTCGTTGCTTCCTCAACTTCTTAATATGCTTGGCCATCTTCTTTGATTCCGTAAAAAGTTGTTGATATGCCTCAACGAGTTCTTCTTCGTCCGACTCCCCCTCACTTGATGACTCTCCGCCGGATGTTGATGTTTCATGCAAAATCAAAGGAATAGAGTCAGTGATTAAAGATGATAAGCAAACATTAGAATAGGGAATATGAGAGGCATGTAAGGCAACGACTTTTTTCTCTTTACTTGAGGTCGATTTATTAGAAGTAGAATCGTCCCAAGTTTTCGCTTGCAAAGCCTTCTTTTTATATGATTTCGGAGAAGGACAATCCGTTGAAATATGGCCGTAGCCTTTGCATCTATAACATCGGATTTCCCCTTCGAATTCATCTTTTTCTTTAGAAGGTTTTGCAAGGCTTTTGAGGTTAGAGGATTTAGAACCCGATGATCCTTTAGATGGTTTCGTGGATGGAGACCCATCGGTTCGATTCTTCCAAAATTTCCGACGAAATTTCTTTGTGATCCGCGCCAATTGTTCTTCAAAATCGGCAAAAGAGATTTTATCATCGGAACTTGATTCGCCATCTTCTTCCTTTGTTGATTTGAATGCAATACCTGTAAGCTTAGAAGAAGACTTGGAAGAAACTTGATTAGTAGGAAAAGTCATCTCATAAGTTTGTAAAGCACCTACTAATTCCTCTGCTCTCATCTCATCCGGATGACTAACGGTTTCAATGGCGGTAACCTTTGCCCTAAACCGTTCCGGAAGAGTCCGAAGTATCTTTCTTACAATTTTTGACTCCGGGATCTTTTCTCCTAAATTAGCACATGTATTAATTACATCTTGAAGTCTAGTGTAATAATCTGTAAACAATTCATGCTCTTCCATATGAATAGAGTCAAATTGACTTGTAAGCATCTGGAGCTTTTGAATTTTTACAAGATTAGTACCCTCATGTGTAATTTTGAGAATATCCCAAATTTTCTTTGCGGTTTCACACGCGGAAATTCTTGTGAACTCAGCCGAGGAAAGAGAATTATATAAAACGTTCACACCTTTCCCATTGTAAGAAGATCTTTCAATTTCCTCTTTGGACCATCTAGAGCAAGGTTTTGGGGTAGTAGAATTTCCTACTTCCTCAACAGGATGCACCTAACCGTATTCCACGGTTTGCCATACCCGCTCATCAATTGAGATGAGAAACGCTCTCATCCGCACTTTCCAATAAGCATAATTGGTCCCATCAAAAAGAGGAGGTCTATAAATATTACCACTTTCATCCGACATAATAGATAAACCTAAAACCTGCTCCGATACCAATTGTTGGTTTTTATATATATTAAGGATCCACACGGATCTAAATAGGTACTATCAAACAACTAGAGGGGGGGTGAATAGGTGTAATACTTATAAAACCAATCTCAGTGCAAAATAAAAACCAATGCGGAAAATAAAAAATAGCACACCGAGATATACGTGGAAACTCCAATCCAGGAGAAAAACCACGGGACCAACACGCAATAACAATCCAATAAGAAAAGAAGAATAACAAGGTGATTACCGACTCCACGGACTCAAACCCCTCCTTCAACTTCTTCGGACCTTGCGCTCGCCGATTGCACGTCCACTGCACACGTTCGAATCCACGAACGCCACTCGAATCCACGAGCACACGTTTCGAATCCACGAAACGCCTTTAGCACACCGAATCCACGATGCCACGTCGAATCCACGACGCAAACTCAGCCGGTAAGAATATTGGCTTCGATGGTGATCCTTTGCTTAGATTCTCATTGAGGAACCGTAGAAGAAATCTCTAAGCAAAGATTAGAACAATTCGACAAAAGATATGTTCTTGAAAGAACCGTCGAATTGACCTAAAAGAGGCTATAAAGAAGAATGATAAAAACCTAGCCTCTAGGGTTGCTCTCAAGTGTTTAATTAATTAATCGGTCGGTAGTTCTTGAGAAACCCTAAATGTCTATTTATAGTTTAGAAACCTTTGGAAAGAGATAAGCATCAAAAACTGACTTAACAGAAATTTTTCCGTACGACGATCCGGATCGGATTTACGGCGATCCTGATCGTCGTCTTTTTTCAGCAATTCCTGAAAAAACAAGGTTCGGGATCCGGATCGGAATTCTGATCCGGATCGGAATTCTGATCCGGATCGGTTCAGGATCAGAAATTCTGAAACATCCAATTTGTCCAGTTTTTGATTTTTAAGCAATGAAAACTTATCCAAGTGTTTCTAAACCCCTCAAATGTATTCCGATCACCAAAATTATTTAGTTAAACGTACCTGATCAATCCGAATCCATTTTCCTTAAGATTGATGTAATTGATCCACAATTCTTCTACTTCAATCTTCAAGACTCAAAACACTGAGTGTCAACTTGAGATCTTGTTGAATCTTCTCTAAGTCTTCGATTGCTGATTGACAATTTGATCACTTCAAGACTCCGACTCAACTCAACAACTCAACTACTCAACTCACGAAATATGCCAACACAAAAAGCCGTAACATTAATTAATTAAGGAATTAATTAATTGGGATTTAAAATATCCGACGTGGATTTTGACATACATTCGAAAAGGAAAAATAAAAAAAATAAATTAATATCAAGATTTATTTATTCCCCGTATACCGAATGGAAACCCTAGCTTGAAAAGAGAGAAAGGAGAAAAGAGAAAAGAAAAGGAAACCCTAACCGGAGGAAAAAAAAAAAAGAAATAGAGAAGAGGAAGCGGAGGGACCCGATCGCCTCGATTGACGTGCCGGAGACCGGAGAACGAGGCGTCATCATCTACGGGGAGTGGATCCGGATCCCCAACGCCGCGAGGAACAAGATCGATTCTTTAATTCCGATAGATCGAGGTTAGCGATCGTTATTTCTTTTGGTTGGATTAATCGAGGGTTTTTCGTGTTCTTTTAAGGTCAACTTTTTCGGTGCATTGATCACGGGTTCTTGATTTTGGTTTTTGATCAATGTTTTAGTCGTTAGATTTATCGCGATTTCATTCGGGGTTTTTTGTGGGGGTTTTGTCGGAGCATGGGAGAGTTAACGGGAGGCCGCCGCCGCCGTTGTTAAACGGGAGGCCGCCGCCGCCGTTACCGTTCGCGGGGTCGTCGCCAGAGTCGCACGGGAGCGAAAACGGAAAAGAAAGTCGCGAACGGGGGTTACTGTGCAAAGCCGTACAGCGCGGTCCACAGGCCCGGGCGTGCACCTGGCGCACGCCCCGCGGCGCGGAAGCTGCAGACCCGGCGCACGCTTTCATGCGCCGGCCAGGCCCGCTCAGGCGCGGTGCACGCTACAGCGTGCACCCGGTGCGCGCCTCAGGCCCCTGCGGCCGTGAGCCTGGTGCGCACTCGTGTCATGCACCGGCCCGGCCCTGGATGCACGGTGCACGCTCCCTGTGTGCACCCGGCGCATGCCGCCCAGCCGCCGACGCGCAGACCCGGTCCACGACCGTCTCCGTGCACCAGCCCCAAACGGAAGGCTCCGGTAGCTCCGTTTTCGGCCCGTTTCGTCCCGTTTTTGAGTGTTTTTTACCACGAGAATATTTATAACAATGATGGAGTTCTCCGGGACCGTTTTTGGTTCGACGGTTTTTCTGTGGGACGACACGGTCCGCTTGGCACAGTGATTTTGGTTTTTCGTCGGTCTGTGGTTACAGTGGTCGGGACCACTGTTTTGCCTAATTAAGGTAAAAGTGTTAAAAGACATTTTTGATTATTTTATTAGGCCGCGTGAAGTTCGGATTCGCCTAGGAGGAACATGGGGGCGGTCGTTTATCTTCACTCAGGTGGGTAGGTGTTGGTTATTACCGGTGTGGTGTCGTTTCCGAATACTCGTTTTAATAAAGTAGATATGGTTATAGTTTGACTAACCCCCTAGCATGTGAATCCCTTTTACTATGTCAATCAAGCGGCTGCGGTCGCAGGTGCGTTATACTTTTCTGGTTATAGCGGCTGAGGTCGCAAGGCAATAAAAAAATACTCATATTGCTTACACGCACACCGGCAGTTTGGCCACTGCAGAGGGTGTATTTTTCTGGAAAGATGGTAAGTCGATTACCCGTGTACCCCACAAGGGGAGGTTAGTGGGGACCCCTCAAGGTGAGGCGACTGCTACTTGGGCAGTGGAGGGGTTGGAGGCACCAAGAAGATGAGTACGGTATTGGGGTTGGTGCCCAAAATATTCTGAAAGCTGGGGTAGGTGCTCAGCGGGACTTTCAACAGGGATTTAGCGATACATGAGGGGGAGGGGAAAAGTAAATGCTCCAGTGATACGGTGTGTTCTTTCTATTATTGCGGTTTCTTGCATGTTCTCTACTTTATCTGTCACTGACAACCCACACTGCGACAGGTTCGAGTAGGGGTGGATTTCGGGACGACGGTGAGGCATCAGTTAGAGGACACTAGCCAAGAGGGCTAGTAAAACGATACTTTATCTTATTTACTTTTGGTTATTGCATTACTATGGTTAGTTTAACTGTGATTCATATACTGTGGTTTCTGATGGATGTTGGGATGAGGACTTTCTTGTAACTAACTGGTGAATGATAGGATATGTAATTGTGGCTTGTTTTTAAATACAAACCGGTTTCAAAGGTGTTTTCAAAGCAAGTGCCGTGTGGGCACCGATTTTAAAACCCGTGGATTTATCCTTTCAAGTTAATGGCCGCACAAAGAGTTTGCGAAAACGATTTAGAAAACTGGGTGTCGTGTGGGCACCGATTTTCAAAACCCATGGGTTTATGCTATAGACTGTAAAAGATAGCGGTGATGGTTTGATGTACTATATCCTCTCCTCGTTGCATGTCATGATTGGAATGGTTAAAGTATTGGGCTTGTTGGTGACGCCGTGCATATACAAATGAGACTCCGCCCGTTTGGGGAGTGAATTTGTATATGCGGCGGGTCTGATACGCGCCGGAGGCAAGATTCATGTAATTATTTAAGAAAAAAAAAATGGGTACATTTTCCGCTCCTTTAGAACCTCCGGGGCGTGACAAAAGGTTGCCGCCATTGAAACCGTCAATCATCCGGATGACATGAGAATAGAAGAATTAGTAGGTACTTTACAAACATATGAAATGACTTTTCCTACTAATCAATTTTCTTCCAAGTCTTCTTCTAATCGTGCAGAAATTGGATTCAAATCAACGAAGGAAGAAGATAGCGAATCAAACTCCGAAGATGAAATATCTCTTGCCGATTTTGAAGAACAACTCGCACGGATCACGAAGAAATTTCGTCGGAATTTTCGGAAGAATCAAACCGATAGATCTTCATCCTCGAAACCATCTAAAGGATCATTGGGTTCTAAATCCTCTAAACTCAAAAGCTTTGCAAAACCTTCTAAAGAAAAAGAAAAAGATGAATTCGAAGGGGAAATCCAATGCTACAGATGCAAAGGCTACAGCCATATTTCAACGGATTGTTCTTCTAAGAAATCATATAAAAAGAAGGCTTTGCAAGTAAGAACTTGGGACGATTATACTTCCAATGAATCGGCCTCAAGTAAAGAGGAAAAGGATAAAGTAGTTGCTTTTCATGCTTCTCAAATTCCCTCCTCTAATTTTTGCTTGTCATCTTTAATTACTGACTCTACCTCTTTGATTTTGCATGAAACATCGACATCCGACGGAGAATCATCAATTGAGGGGGAGTCGAATGAAGAAGAACTTGTTGAGGCGTATCAACAACTTCTCAAGGAGTCAAAGAAGATGGCCAAGCACATCAAGAAGTTGAGGAAACAACGACTTGAGGTTGAAGACGAGAACCGTGCTTTAAATATCAAAATTCATGATCTCAAGGAGGAACGAGGACTTTTATTGAACAATAATAAAATCCTCCAAGAAAAGCAAAACCAATCGGAAATAATCGTTAAATCACATATGGACAAGATTGGTTTTCTAGAAAAGCAATTCAAGGAAATTCATGAAGCCAACCAAGGTTTGACCAAGCAAGTTCATCAACTCAAACCCGACATGCAAAAACTTTCAACCGGTTCCAAGAAACTTGACGGTATGTCCGGATTAGGTCAAACAAGCAAGATTGGTTTGGGATATAAAAAGAAACAAGTTGAGAAGGCTTCAAGTTCCACAACTATATTGAAAGGAAGAACATGTCATCGATGTGGAATTGAAGGACACATGATGAAGACGTGCCCGAAAAATAGAAAGATTAATTCTTCGGCATCTTCATCTACGGAGCGGACTCTACGGATTCAAAAGCCACAACAATTCAATGGAGTTCCCTCAATCCACCAAAGGTTCGAGCCACAACATCGGTTATTCAAGTGGACAGTTTCAACGCGGGAACCTAAGGTTGATCAACAGTCAAAGCTAACAACCCCCGGCCACAACGAATCAAGACAACCCAAAATCCGACGATTTTGGATTAGGAAAGGTTATATCTTTCCTTGTCTTAAGTTTTAAATTGCTTTTGACTGTATGTAATGCTTTGATCGGTTTTCTTTTCATATTTATCTTGATATTTGTATTACATGATTTCAATGTTTGTTGTACTCATGTTTTGTTTTTAAACAAAAGGGATTTAATGAATAATTGCGACTTGGTTTTAGTGCATTGAATATAAAAAGGGTTTACTTTCATTCACTCCGATTTAATTTCATATTAATTATCAACTTTACTCCATAATCATAATCTTTGAAGATATTCCATTATAAGAGTTCTTGATAGTTATATTCATCAAATTTTAGCAATCTTGTGTGATCTTAAGGTGCTTAACCTATCTCGGTTGTGTGAATTCATTGTGATAAACATGAGACAACCAATAGACTAAAATTTGGGATTTAATTCTTTCACATAAGAAATTGCATTCTTACAAGGGTAATTAAAAGAATTGAAAAGATGTGGAAAGAGTTACATCCGTAAAGGAGTGTGAAAACTACCACCACATGTTGGAAAGAAATACCACATGCTTTGAATGCGTGACAATATTTTTTGTAAAATTTTTAGATGAAGCTTTCGGAGATTCATATTCAAATTTACTATATTTTGAACAATCTCCTAGTTGGTATAAGGTGGGATAGTTGAAAGATGCTCAAAGAGCCACCCTTATGTATTTTAGTGCTTATCTCAAATTTGAAAGGATATTGATCAAATTGATGTCATTTGAAAATCTCTGTAAGTCATTTTTGATAATCCTTTACATCGTGATAGAGTTTGGATCTCTAGATTATTTTTGATGACTTGTGTTTGACGTATATAATATGAAAAATGGTTTATAATGTTTTATCTTTGTTTTTCATGATTTTGGAGTAAATCTTTTTAATTTTTGTAAAATTAATTGGATTGAATGATATCTGTGTGATCTCACAATTTTCAAGTACTTAAATTGATTTTCTTGTTTGCACGCAAATCGATATTTCAAAGATTTCAAAATCTGGATTTATTTCAAGAAATTATTTGATTTTTGCTCTGGAGTACCGGTACTCATCTTTCAGTACCGAAATCAAAAATTCGGATCAGAAAATTCAATCCGGATCCCGAACTAAAATTTTTCAGATTTTTCAATTCGGTACCGGTACTCATATTTTGGTACTGGAAACAATCAGTCCGGATCAGGAAATTCAATCCGGAACCCGAACTGAATTCTCTCAGATTTTTAATTGGGTACCGGTACGCACCTTGTCACGCCCCGGAGTCGAAACTACGACCCAGGCCCGCCAACAGATCCGCCACCTATGCAAAACCCCGCATAAGCGAAGCGTCTAACCTGCAAGAAAAGGTACTACAACTAACAGATATCAGAGCTATAAGATAAATCTGTTGTAAAATTAAAACCAATCATCTGTACAATTGAAAAAATAAAGATACAAAGTGCACCTCCCATAAATGATAATCATACAATATTCCTCAAATACAAAACTCAGAGCTCAACAGGGAGGTAAACCTGAAATGAAAAAAATACATCAGTGTACAGGCTCTCAATACAAGTCATCCTCACTACAATAACTCTCAAAGGTAAAAATAAAACTAATCTACAGACTGCACTATAAGTCTCCAATGTGGGGGTATAGCTACTCTCCAAAGACAAGTAGGGATCTAGCTCGCGACTCCCTCGCCTCGAACAGCAACAGCAGAATCAGCATCTCCCACAGATGACTCTGCAAAACAAAGGAGATGAAAGAAAAAGGAGGGGGAGAACCCCCAACGGGTGTGAGAACTACATCAACCCGTAGTTCTCACTGGGTACCGCCACCAAGCCCGACGGTCTGCCCACTAAGTCTACTAGACGCATAAGATAACAATGCAGTAAAACTGAACAAGAAAAGCTGGAGGTACTTGACAGCTATCATGCCTCTATCTAAATGCTCAATGGGTGGTACAGATGAAAAGATATGCAACTACTCGCACCCAAGGTGCTCAATCGACCCAATCGAAATGACTGCCTCCTCGAGCCAGTCAAGTCTGTGCCTACCTACTACCGTTACATCCGAAGACCGAACTTATGTAGGGCGTCCGTGACTGCCAAAACTGGCCCAGCCAGAGGGACTGCGTCGACAAGTCGCAATACAAAGTAATAGATCCATTCCGGACGTGGCACTCGAGGGGCGCGACCCCACCGAGGAAAAGGTATCCGCGCACTCTATCGAGCTCCAAGTGGCTCCTGCAGGCTATGATCCAAATCCACGCTCACTCTCAGAACGGAAAGACTCAAGATCCTCGAACGTCTCGTAATACGGTCAGAGCACTCTCAACGACACAGCTAAATGGCTCTCATGAATCACGAGGCACTAACGGACCCAACCAACTCGTGGCACTAAACTCACTGGCTGGAGATACTCCACAGCCGGGATCGACCCACAACTCAGGGCTAACAAAACTGGTCGGACGACACTCAACGACCCGGGACCACCGTCAACCCTAACGGTTCCCGACAACACCAACACAGATCTAAACTCAACTACCAGACTCCACTCGGCCCCCAAGCACGAGTGCAACACACGTCCCACTATAACCTGACCTCTCGGCCCACTACCCAGGCGAGGAACACTATGTCCAGGAAAATGCAAAGTGAGATGTCTAAAGCAGAAAGAAACCTAGCCCAAGTGAAGGTTCTCTACTAGTCTGGTTAATCATGCATCATATGACGGGGGTGCTAGGTCAAGTTCCAATAATAGCATGTACATAAATATAGCAAGAATAGAACATCACAATCCTAGAGATTGTACAATTAATCATGCATGCTATCTATCAGAGGTGCAATAATCCCTTAGGTAAGCTTCATTAATAATCATCATCATCTAGCAAGTTCTCAATCTCATAGAGGAACACTACAGCCATATAAGCTTCCAATTATCAACATGGGTAAGAATATCATGCAGCTCTCATTTAACATATTAAGAATATCACACTAGTAGGTTCCAAAGGACATAACATGGATATCTTATCTTGCAATTCTCAACAGTTACTAACATCATGCTTACATCTCAATCATCATCATAAATATACTAGCATGCATGCATTCTATCAAACATAGAATTAGAGAACCGTCCACCGGTTCTGGAGACAGGAAACCCACCTGAATCGCTTTCCGCAGGCAAAGCTGAAGTCGGTGAAGTGCACAGTTGCTCACAATCCAAAATCTGCCGAAACTGCACCATCGGTACTCGGTCGCACGAACCTCCGAATTCTGTACTCAAAAAAATCTAGAAAAATCACCATTGCGATCCTTGCGACGAGTAGATACAAATCGAGTATTTATACAACTCATTCCGACATCTGTAGACCAAGATACAATTAGAACACTGCGGCAAGTCAAAATGTACACTGTCCAAAATCTGTCGGAAACTAGTCCAAAAGAAGGTTAATTATCACCTGCAAGATAATCTCCAAAAATTCCAATAAAAACACGATGGCGATCCTCTCGAAGCGTAGATATCAATCGAGTCTTTAAACGCCTCATTTCGATGCTCAAGCGTAGAGATAAAAATCCGACAAGCCTCCGCTGTCCAAAAATCCACCAGCAAAACAGTGGCTCAGAGATGCCTCGTAAACCGTGCCAAGAACTCAAATTGAGACGAAGTGATCAATACAAAAATCGTAGGCGTACCTCTCATGAACGCGCTGCCGCAAAAATCGGCTCAAAATACCATTGGAGTGATCCAGAGTGCCTCTCTGACCAAAAAGTGATGATGGAAGCTGAAATCCAAGAAACGTCGCAGTGCGCCGCGTCGCAGAAAGCGCGGATGTCGAGACCTCCAAAAAAAAATCTGAAACTCCATCGAAGGGTAGAGGAGGGAGAGAGGAAGAACTTCTCTTAAGGGTGCATCTCGAAAAACCCCAGAAAAACCCGAGAAAGGAGGAGGAGGAAGCCTATTTATAGGCTCAGCCCAACAGGAACAAGGCCCATTTCGGCCCCAAGTTTTCGGGCGCCCGAATCATTCAGGCTCCGAAAACGCCCGATCGTGAGCCGCTCATCAAGCACCCAAAATGCCCCTGACGCGCTACGTAGCGCCGAACAGGGGACAGCGGATCGGGCCACTAGCATCGCACCGCGTGGCCCACCGCGGGTGCTGACGCGTGGCGCCCCCAGGCGCGGGAACCGCGGGTCAACGCGCGCCCGCGTGCGCGCACGTCGCGCTGTCGGGCACGCACCCCGAGGTACCTGCTACCAGCTCCATGGACCGCGCTGCTTGCACCAGCCTCCCAGCGGCCGCCACGTGTCCAACCTCCCGGTGCACGCCGGCCCCGTGGACCGCGCGCCTGCCCGCGCGCCTGCCCGCGGCCGCTCCGCCGCCTGCCCGAGCCCGCGCTCCGCCGCTGCCCGCCGGCGCCGGAGCAGTGCCCAAAGCCTCGAAAACCATGTTTTCGCATCCGGGCTCCGAAAAATACAAATAAATAGCCCATTTCGATCGCTTTCGCGCGCTGAATGCAAATCCGCTATCCGTTTTGTCAAATTCTACTTCTAAAATTTATCGAAAATTCCCAAAAAAGTGAACTTGATCTATTTTTCATGCCAGGTCAATTCCTTGGTTTCAATACGCGCGCAAATACCTCAATCACCCAATATGGGCCTCCAGAAGCTGTTGATCAGCCAGAACCGCATCGCGGGGATCCGGGTCCTCAGACACCTTCGAGTACCGGTACGCAGTCTGCGTTTTCCTTATATACCGGAACCGAGGTGCTATTTTTCACTTCTCCCTTTACAAATACACTCCCTCTCTCACTCTAAAAGATTTCCAATGTGATTTTCTTCAAGATCTAAGAGTTTCTTGCTGTGATTTGTAAGATCTTTCATCAATCTTGCTTTTTATATTTCAAAACCCTAATTTTTAGGTTTTGATGACTTATTTAGGGATTTTTGAGTTGATCTCTATTTCTAATGAAATCTCTTGCATATATCATCTTATTTTCTTGATTAGAACATAAATGATTGCTTTCTATGTGATTAGATTCATGTTTTCTTGCATATATTGCTTGGATCTAATATTTACATCATTTCTTACATCAAGAAATTTGGAAATTTATGGCTTTTATGTAAACTGGTTTTGAATGCTAAATCTTCAAAGTTTACATGACTAGAATGTTTTTTAAACATTTTTAAGCCTTTTATGATATTCATATTCAATCAAATCATAGTGCATTATGTTCTTTGTAGGATAATGGCATTCTCTTGGCTTCTTGCACTTGTGATTTTGATGGCCACCGGGAGTGGACGTGGTCGTGGACATGGAAAGAAGAAAGATACAAAACGATCACGTGATGAAGGATCGACAAGCTCTGAATCTGAACACTCATCGGATTATGAGGAAGAATCAGTGAAAGGAAAGGGAAAAGCACCAATGACTACAAGGAAAAAGAAAGGTGCGGTTTCTCCTCCACGAAGAAGTACCGGTGGACCGGTAATTCGTGAGCGCTCTCAATATGAACGACGATCAAAAATTGGTGAAGGTGAACACCACATTAGTGCAAAGCGCCGTGCAATATTTGAGAATAGAACATGTATTGGAGAGTGACATGTTAACTTCAATGAGCTGTATCGAGAAGTTCCAGACTTTGCAAGGCTACTGGAACGGATTCCTATTGAGCCACTTGGTAGAGTTCCAGCCAAGATGGGTTTCTGTGTGGAATTACTCAGGGAGTTTTACATGAGAGCAAGTATTCCTCACGAGGATCATGACACCGGGACATTCATATTTGAAACAACAGTTAGAGGTGTCAAGTTTGATATAACTCCTGCAGTAATTGGTGCAAATCTTGGATTGATTGTTGATACATCTGGTCTGCACTATACTGAGGGTGATTTTCAGTATGAAACTCATTGGGATATTATTGTGAATGCTATTTGCAAGCCAGGAACACATACAAACAGGTTGTATGTTGAATCAAAGGATTTAAAGCCGGAATACCACATTCTGTCTTTAATTATTTGCTACAACCTCTTGCCTACATTGGGAACCAAAAGGATTCGATGGGATCGGCTTCTTCTTCTTTATTTTCTTGGTCACCCAGAGAGTGCATATGGAATTAACGTCAATATTCCATTCCTTATTTGGCAACAAATGGTGCATGTGATTGAAGGATCAAATCGCCGTGAACTACTTCCTTACCCGATTTTGATCACAAGCATATTAGAAGATCACGGAGTGGATATCAAGTGTGTCAAATATGACTATGGCTTGGGCGCTATTGATGGAATCACTTTAGCCAAGTCGATTAGCACTCTAAAGACCTTTGGGCATGTGAAAGGTTATGCAAGTGAAGCGACTCCAAGTGCACCGCCTCGTCAAATGGAACATCAAGACTCTTCTGGATCAGATGAGGTAGTGACGCTACAATCTTTGCATCGGGATGTTCGTTCACTGGAGAAAAGAATGGAACAAGGCTTCAAGAAGCTTGAGGACGGATTAAAGAAGATTTTTGATATCCTTGGCTACAAGCATGATGATATAGTTCCTGGAGCGACGAGGCCAAGTACTTCTCATGGACCTACTTCATATGATGACGGCCATGACGATGAGTGACTCTTTACTTTTCTTGTTCTTGTTTTTCATTTTTCTTTTCACTTGTTGATGAGCAAGAACTTTTATGGTCATGTAACTAAAGAACTAATCCTTCTAGTATTTTCCTTTTGTCTAGTATATTCACTGTTTGACAATTTATGACAAAAAGGGAGAGAAGAGAAATGACAGAGATGAGATGATCAAGATAGGGGGAGATGATCAAAAAGAAAAAGGAGATGATAAAAAAGGAGCCGAAAATCAAAATGAACCAAAATGACGAATCAAATGTAGGATTTACATTTAATTTCTGACAACTGACATTTGATTTGTTTGGAGTTTTTGTTTTGCAGGATTTACATCACTTTAAGACTCCAAGTCCTAAGTCATAGAGTTTGTTCTAGGACTGGTTCAAATGTATTTTTGTTTATTGGATCATTCACGCAAAGAAAGTCAATGTTTTGGTGATGACGCTGAATTTCGATTTTTTGGTTTAAGATGAGTGACTTGAGCGTTTTATGTATTTTTGGATTTTGTCACGAAATTGCCAAAGGGAGAGATTGTTACGGCTTTTTAATGTTGCCATATTTCGTGATTTGAGTCGGAGTCTTGAAGTGATCAAATTGTCAAATCAGCATTCGAAGACTCGGAGAAGATTCAATAAGAGCTCAAGTTGACACTCAGGTATGATTAATTTAATCATGGTGATTTAAGTTAATTTACAATCTTTGGAATCATAATTTTATTGAAACCCGGTTTAGAAGAGGTTTTGGGAACTTAGATTTTAACTCATAACTTATTTTAAGTTTGGATTCCGGTACATGGTTTGTTTTGTTAAACTTATCTTTGAAAAATTCTGTATTTTACATTGAGTACCGGAACCCCACTTTGAGTTCCTCAAAACCCGACACAAAATTTTCTGGAATTTACATTGAGTACCGGAACCCAACTTGGAGTACAGGAACGCAATATGAAAATCTGTCTGTTGCGTCATTGAGTACCGGAACCCACTATTTAGTACCGGTACATAATGTCATGTCGTGATAAGAATGCTTCACCGACTTTGATTGATTTCCAAAGGTTATAAATAGATACTTAGGGTTTCTCAAGAACGACCGACCAATTCAGAAACACTTGAGAGCAACCCTAGAGGCTAGGTTTTTATCGTTCATCTTTTAGCCTCTTTTAGGTCAATTCAACGGTTCTTTGAAGCGATACTTTTTGTCGAATTGATCTAATTTTTTCTTAGAGATTCCATCCATGGTTCTTTAATGATATTCTAAGCAAAGGATCACTATCGAAGCTTATATCAAGTTTGCGTCAAGGAGTTGACGTGGCATCGTGGATTCGATGTGTTGAAGGCGTTTCGTGGATTCGAAACATGTTGCTCATGGATTCGAGTGGCGTTCGTGGATTCGAACGTGTGGAGTGGACGTGCAGTCGGTAAGGGCAAGATCCGAAGAAGTTGAAGGAGGGGTTGGAGTCCGTGGAGTCGGTAATCACCTTGTTATTCTTCTTTTCTTAGTGGATTGTTATTGCCTGTTTGGTCCCGTGGTTTTTACTCCTGTGATGGAGTTTTCCATGTAAATCTCGGTATGCTGTTTTTATTTTCCGCATTGGTTTTTATTTTGCACTGAGATTGGTATTTTGAATATTACACCTATTCACCCCCCCTCTAGTTGTTTGATAGAACCTATTTAGATCCTTGCGGATCCTTAAAACCAACAAAAATATCTATACCAATCACATAGGGAGCACGACCTCTGCCTCTGCTCACACTAAGGCGACGAATGCGGCCCTCCGCAGATAACATATCCATGCTACCGCTGCTGCTGATACTAATGTTGATGCTGCCATCGGGGTCCACCGACCTCTAGCGTCTCAAAAATCCACTACCCTAGGGAAAGAAATCAAGAATGCCTCCGCCGGCTGATCTGTCATCCATCTCCTAGTGCCAAGCGCCTCTATCCAGAACTCGTCTCTGGCGGCAGATCCCAATCCAAAGGAACTGCAGCACCATGCTCCATACACAACGCCTACTCCAGTGAGGCGTCCAACATCGGTAATGGAGGAACCGAATGAGCTGAAAGGTATCCTGGCGCAATCCACTCCCAGACACACATATTCTATGCGCCTCGTCCCTCTAAACCTGGAGCGCGCAGTGCAGCAACTGCGTAAACTCTTTGCACAAGGAGGCTCTCAAGTAGTCACTCCATCACCACCAACCACGATTCTGCCTCCAAATGCTCCAAACTCAATCCTACGTATCGGGGTAGTTCATCTGCCGAAACTAGCTCAATCGATCGATAATGTCCCACAGCTCATCTGCTGTCAACTATCTACCCTGCCTCGGTGCCTCGGCACTAAACGTCGGCACGGAGGGGCTACTCAGTGCTCCGACAACTGTGTCACCTAAACCAGCTGCCCACTCCGTCGCTGATATGCCTCTAACAATCCTGCCATCTGAGTCCGGAGCTCTCTGACCTCAATCCGGGTATCCGGCCCAAATCTAACAGCTCAGGCTCAACTACTGCGATAGGGTGCACACGGGTCAAAACCCAGCATCGGGGAGACACCGCTCACCACGAGAAAACCACAACTCAGCACACAACAAACACTCGACCCAATCCAGCGAAAGTCTAGAGCATGTCACCCTTTCCACAGTATTATGTTGTCTGCAGCCAACATAATCACATAGGAGAATAAACACGCCAATCACTCATCCCGTCCCCCCGGGAGAGGTACAAAACTCAATCAGGACTCTCGCAATAAATCACGACTCTCACGAAGTCATCCAAGAGTCAAACCACAAGCCTAGGGTTTCTAAGTCCACCATGACCTACAACCTAGGCTCTGATACCACTCTAATCTGTCACACCCCGAGGTCGAAACTGCGACCTGGGCTCGTCAACAGATCCGCCACCTATACGAAAACCCCATATAGGCGATGCGTCCAACCCGCAAGAAAAATCTACGGCTAAACAGATATCAGAGCTATAAAATAAAATACTGTAAAACTCAAATCCAACACTGTACAACTAGAAATAATGATACAATATCCACCTACAAAAAATGATCATCAAACAGTATCCTGATACAACATCCAAGAGCACAAACGGGAAGGTAAACTAAAATAATACATCAGTGTACATGCTCTCAGTACATGTCAGATCCTCACAATACAACAGTCTCTCAAATGTGGAAATAAAATAATCTACTGACTATACTACAAATTTTCAATTTGGGGGTACAGCTACTCTCCAAAGACAGGTAGGGATCTAGCTCGCGACTCCCTTGCCTCGAACAACAACCGAAGAACCAGCAACCCCCGCAGAAGACTCTGGAAAATAAAGAAGAGGAAAGAAAAGAGGGAGGGGAGCACCCCCAACGGGTGTGAGAACTACACCAACACGTAGTTCTCAGTGGGTACCACCACCAGGTCCGATGGTCTGCCCACTAAGTCTACTAGAGGCATAAGATAACGATGTAGTAAAGACTGAATAAGGAAAGCTGGAGATACTCTACAGCAACCGTGCCTGTATCTAAATGCTCAATGGGAAAACCGATGAAAGATATGCAACCACTCGCACACGAGGTGCTCAATCGACCCAATCGAGCTTACTGCCACATCTGGTCCAGTCAAGCCTGTGCCTCCCTAGTGTATCAACGTAGGGTGTCCAATCGGACAAACTCGCTAACAAACAGTGGCACATGCAGGCTATAGTCGAAATCCATGCTTTCTTTCAGAACGGATAGACTCAAAATCCCCAAGCATCTCGCACAACGGTCGAAGTACTCTCAACTACTCTGGGACCACCGTCAACCCAACGGTTCCCAACAACACTAGCACTGGTCTAATCACAGCTACCAGACTCCACTCAGCCCCCAGGAATGAGTGCAACAATAAAAGCATCTGTCCAAATAAACCCAACCTAACCACCAGTAAAACCGGTACTGCCTGCTCCGCAATCAACATCGGGCAAGTCAATCCGCGCCGAAATGATATCAAGAACCCAATAACTGTCTGGCACCGAGGTACCACTACACACAATAACTGTCCGGCACCGAAGTACCATAGCACACTCCGGAGTGGAACTCGAGGAGAGCTACCCACACGAGTAAAGTAACCTTGTCACAAGTATCATAAGAGCATGAATGGATCATGACTGTGCTCAAGTGGAACAAATCCCTCCACTAATGAAACCCCGATCCCCAAATCTGATGCAAAAGTACACATCCGACCAATCGCCCGATGTCCGCGGTCGCCGCAATACCCCACAATCCATAATCTGGTACAACCCGTCCCAGACTCAAAGTCCCGGCTACACTATCCCGAACCCCTTCTCGAACCCGAGCAACATGTAACAAAAGACTGAAAGAAAGGAGAAAACGAACAATCATGGTTTCTCCTAAGTCAAGTGCCAACATGATAGTGTAGCAGTAAAAGATGACCTATCTAGATGTCCATACAAACATGCATTGTCCTCAAGAAGATAAAAGAGAGTATATCAAATAGTAGCTCCATACAGGTATAACCAACATGCCAAAATAACTAATCAACCATACCTGTCCATAATCCATGATCTCTATCTCAACTAGTATAAAATGAATATAACCATCTACAATATGCTAGATCTCAAATCCACCAAAACATGTACAATAATCAAGTAAGCATCAATCCACATGATCTATGCCATTTCCCATGCTTACATCTCACTCAAATTGGTTGTACATTAAATCATGCATGCTATCAATCATAGAGGGTAACATTCCTTTAGGTAAGCTTTCATTAACTATAATCATGGATATCCACTATTGCAATTCTCATAAGACATAACATGGATATTACTCTTGCAAATTCTCAAACAAATACCATTACTAAACTTACCTCTCAATCACATACATTGTACCCTAAACATGCATGCATTCTAACAGATTGAATTAGAGAACCGTCCACCGGTTCTGGAGACGAAGCAACCCACCTGAATCGCTTTCCGCAGGCAAAGCCGAAGTCGGTGTGTAGAGTACCGGGTCTTTGGATAGCGCGCCGACCACACAGATGGCTTGGAGCAGAGAGTTGCCTTGGGCATGTTGCATCTGAGTTTACAGTTGATGCCGGGTTGATTCGGATCAACGCGGAAGCTCCAGCTCGATTCGGGGTTTTCCGGGCTTTGTAGGCCGATTGAGGATGAGATTGGAAATTTCCGACTTCACCGTGGAGTGCCGGAAATTCAGGAACACTTGGAACAGGTGTACTTTCAGATTACAGCGAGGTTCGGGAGGTTCCGGACTGACGCGGAGGACCCGGAGTCAAAAAGTGAGTCGGAACTGGCAATTTTGGAGCCGGTAATTGATTTGAGCACCCCGACTCAACGGATAAGCTTTTTGAGGAGAAAAAGCTGTGGACACGTGTACTTTTGATTTACAGCGAGGTTCGGGAGGTTCCGGACTGACGCGGAGGACCCGGAGGCAAAAAGTGAGTTGGAACTGGCAATTTTGGAGCCGGTAATTGATTTGAGCACCCCGCCTCAACGGATGAGCTTTTGAAGAGAAAAAGCTGTGAGCACGTGTATTTTCGATTTACAGCGGAGTTCGGGAGGTTCCGGGCAGCGGCGGAGAGCCCGAAGGCAAAAAGTGAGTTGGAGTTGGAGTTTTTGGAATTAATTAATTAACTAATTAATTAATAAAGCTTTTGCTTTATAAAAGCTTCCCCCAGCCTCCCTCTGCAGCAGAGAGAAAGAAAGAAAAGGAAGAAAGAAAGAAAGGAAAAGAAAAGAGAGGAAAAGGAAAAAGAGAAGGAAGAAGAGGGTTTTTGAGGTGATCTTGGATTTTTGGACTCGCCGTTGGAGGCCGCGTGGAGCTCGTGGGCGTGCGGCGGGCGTCGACGAGGTAAGCAATTTCTGATTTTGAGGTTTTCTCGGGTTTTGAGAGCTTTTGGATTTTTATTTGGTTGTTTAAAAAGCTAAAAATGGGATTTTTGGATTAATTGGATTTTTTTGGGGATTTTCGGATTTTATTGGGGTTTATTGGTAATTTGCCGTCGCCGGCGGCCGCGCGCGCGCGCAACGGCGCACGCGCGGCGCCAGGGTGCTGCTGTTGGCAGCACCCTGCGGCGAGGTGCCGCTGGGCGCGGCGCCGCGTGCAGCAAAGTGCTGCACGCGGCGCTGCCAGGCCGCGCGCAGGCGCGCGCAGCAGGGCCGCGCGCAGGTGCGCGCCTGCCGCGCGCAGGTGCGCGCGGCGCTGCCTGGCCGCGCGCGGGAGCGCGCGGCATGGCCGCGCGCGGGTGCGCACGACACTGCTTGGCCGCGCGCGGGTGCGCGCGGCATGGCCACGCGCGGGTGCGCGCGGCATGGCCGCGCGCGGGCGCGCGCGGCAGGGCCGCGCGCAGGTGCGCGCGGCACTGCTTGGCCGCGCGGGCGCGCGCGGCAGGGCCGCGCGCAGGTGCGCGCGGCACTGCTTGGCCGCGCGCGGCAGGGCCGCGCGCGGGCCTGCGCGGGCCGCGCGGGCCTGCGCGGGCGCGCGGGCGCGCGCTGCTGCGCGCAGCGGCCGCGCGCGCGCGGCGGGCTGCGCGCGGGCGCGCGCTGCTGCGCGCAGAGGCCGCGCGCGCGCGGCGGGCTGTGCGCGGGCGCGCGCAGCGCCGCTGGGCGCCGCGCGCAGCGCCGCTGGGGCACTGCGCGACGCGCTGCAGCGCCGCGCAGCAGCCCCTGCGCCGCGCGGTTTGGCTTGGCGCCGCGCGGCGGGCCTCCCTCGTCGCGCGGCAGGGCTGGTGGACGCTCGGCGTGCTCCCGGACGGCGGGTGACACCTCGGGTTGCGTGCCGGCGCCGTTTTTTCGCCGTCGGAGCCCGTTGGTCGCCGTCGGCCGCTGTTTTTCGCCGCCGCGAGCTGTTTTTCGCCGTCGGGCGCTGGTTTTCGCCGACGTAGCAGTTTTTCGCCGCCGCGCGCTGTTTTTCGCCGTCGGGCGCAGTTTTTCGCCGACGGAGCCGTTTTTCGCAGTTTTCGCCGGCAGATTTCGCGAGCGGTTTTCGCAGGATTTTCGCAAGCTGATTTTTGAGCGGTTTTTCGCCGTCGGGCGTTGGTTTTCGCCGACGGAGCTGTTTTTCGCCGCCGCGTGCTGTTTTTCGCCGTCGGGCGCTGGTTTTCGCCGACGGAGCTGTTTTTCGCCGCCGCGTGCTGTTTTTTGCCGTCGGGCGCTGGTTTTCGCCGACGGAGCTATTTTTCGCCGCCGCGTGCTGGTTTTCGCCGCCGGGCGCTGGTTTTCGCTGGCGGAGGCTGTTTTTCGCCGTCGGATGCCCGGTTTTGACCGTTTTGATTGATTTTGCGATTTCTTCGCTTCTGGCAGCTTGCGGTGCGGTTTTAGCTTCCGCGGAGCGCGCGGTCGTGTGGTTGGTCGCCGCGTGCTCCGATTCGCGTGCGAATTCTGGCATCGGGCTTCGTGTTGCGTGCGGACCCCTTGGAGGCCAGGTAAGCCCACTGGGCCAATTGCAAGTGTCGACGAGCAATTGGTGGCTTTCTGAGGTGGGTTGGTTTTTCTCTCCAAGTCTACGGACTTCCTTCTAATTTTATTGTGATAGGATTGCATGCTAGTTTAAGTGTTTTCTTGGAACTTAACTAGCAACCCCATCATATGTGCATGTGTTTGACCAGACCAATAGAGAACCTTGATTTGGGCTAGGTTCCTTTATGCTTTAGACATCCCACATTTTGCTTATCCCTCTGGGTTAGGGTTCCTCGCCCGGGTAGTGGGCCGAGAGGTCAGAGTGTTGTCGGACGGGTGTTGCACTCGGGCCCGGGGGGCCGAGTGGGGTCTGGTGGCTGGGTTAGGCCAGTGTTAGTGTTTTGGGGAACCGTTTCAGATAAACGGTGGTCCCGGGGGTTTTCCTTTCCGCTGTTCTTCTCGTCACCACCAGGTTGTGATCGTGGTGCACGTGTGTTAGCAGGACCTTGAACCCAGAACCTTTTTGGATGAATACATGATTTTGGTCAGCCAATGTTTCTTCCAAGCCTCGCAAGGTTACCTGAGTCTGTTCTTGTGTGATAGGACGAGGGCATTAGCCCTTCGAGGTTTGGGCGTAAACCTTGATTTCAAAAGGGTTTTCCTAAAAAGACTAAAAATCATTAATAAGATGGATTTCTCTCAGATCGAATGGTTTTCTGAAATAAATGACATGGTTTCTTATAAACTTATCCACCCGAGCGGATTCGAGTGATCTGGGTTCTACGGGCTGTTTTCTTTCTTGGGGACGTAGATGTTAGTCCCCGGGGTTTCGGACCCTTCGTAGATCTGGTCGTGGAGTAGCTCCGGCCGTGAGTTGAGTGTTGAGTTCAGTGGGGTGTTGTTGAGGGAGCCGTTGGGAGAGACGGTGGTCCCAGCTGTGTAGTACCTTCGTTGAGTGGGTCAGTGTTGTGAGATTGAGTCGTGGAGGGTTCTCCGACTGAGTTGTGCTTTGAGCATCGAGATACCGATCTGTTTGATCGAGGACTACAGCCTGTAGGAGCCACTTGTGAGACAGTGATACTGATGAGATACTTGAGTTCGGTGGGGTCGCACCCCTCGAACCACGCCCCGGGTGCGTTGATGATTCCGAGCCTGATGAGGCTGCGATGATGATACCGAGCCTGACGAGGCTGCGATGATGCGCCTAGTTCATATACTAGAGGTCGCTTGATACCCCTGGCCGTGCTACCATGGGGTCACTGTGTGAGATATCGAGTTTGTCCGTTTGGACACCCTGGTTGATACACCAGGGGGCGCAGGCTTGACTCGACTGGACCCTGTGGGGCAGTCGCTGAGATTTGAGATACACTGAGAGAGTGATGGCGTAGCATGTGTCATAGTAGAGCGTCTTGGGCTTAGTACTTGTGACATATTGTCAGCAGTGAGTGACTGCATACCATCATCCATAGTCTCTTCCTTTTGAGCATAGTAGATAGAGGCATGATAGCTGTAGATTCTTTTCCAGCATATTTATATTATCATCAGTCTTTTCTCTATCTTATGCCTCTGGTAGACTTAGTGGGCAGACCGTGGTTCTTGGAGACGGTACCCACTGAGAACTACTGTAGGATGTAGTTCTCACACCCTCTGTCGGTGACAGGTTGCTGAGGCTTTCTTCCGTTCCTGCCGAGCTTGACTGGACGGACCGAGGACAGGGAGTCGCGTGATAGTTCCCTACCAGCATTGTTACTTTAGAGTGAGGTAGATGTACCATCCCGGATTGTGGGAGTTGGTTATATTTCCCGTTTAGCTATCTCCCTTTTGGATTTGTAGATGTTGTATAGGTGGACTTCTATTTGTATCATCTGATTTTGGGGAATAGGCTATGTGTTGTTGCAACCTTGCAGAGAAAAATTTTATAGTACAGCTTTTTATCCGCTCTGATATCTGTGTAGCTGTAGTTTTGTCTTTTGCAGGCTAGACGCTTCGTCTGTACGGCAGTTTCCGTACAGATGGCGGATCTATTGGCGAGCCCGGGTCGCAGTTTCGACCCCGGGGCGTGACACGGTGAAGTGCACAGTCACTCACTAACAAAATCCGCCGAAACCGCACCCTCGGTACTCGGTCGCACCAGCCTCTGCTCAAACCAACATCACAGCCAACAACACAATCAACACCCCAAACAACACCCCAAATAGCACTTGTTGTTTTGCAAACCAGCACAAAAAAGGGGGTTTTTCACCTGTGTGTAGTCCTCCGAAAAATCCATAAAAATCACGGCTGCGATCCTCGCGACGAGTAGATGCAAATCGAGTATTTATACTCCTCGTTCCGACACCTGTAGGCCAAGATACAGTCAAATCATCACGGTAAGCCAAACTCCTTCACAAACACAAGTCTGCGGAAATCAGTCCCAAAGAAGCTTAAACATCACCTTCTAAAAGTCCTCCAAAAATTTCGATAAAAATACGGTTGCATTCTTCTCGAAGCGGAGATGTCGATCTAGTCCTTAAAAGTCCCGTTCTGATGCCCGTAGGCCGAGAAATCCCAACAATACTCCACCGCTGTTCCACACATCACAACAGTACAAGGGGTCAAAAGACACCTTAGGAACACCACCAAAAACTCGAAACGAAGCAACGTGATCAGCACAGAAATTGAAGGCATACCTCTCGTGAACGCGCTGCCACAAAAATCGGCTCAAAACTCCAACGGGGTAGTCCGGGGGGCCTCGCGGACTGAAATGCGACGGTAGAAGCCACAATCGAAGGAGCGTTGAAGTGCGCCGCGTCGCAGAAAACACCGATGCCGCGGCCTCCAAAAATACCCAAGATCCATCGGAGAGTAGAGGACAAGGTGTTGGAGAGCTCAGCTAAAGGAGGGGATCTCGAAAAATCCCGCAATGGGGCACCCCATGCCTATTTATAGGCAGAATCCAAAGAAGAAAAACATGGTTTGGGGGACGTTTTCCGGGCGCCCGAATCATTCGGGCGCAAACAGTGCCTCCGAATTCCCTCCAAACCATCAGCGCCCGAATCGTTCCCATCGCGCCACGTCGCCCAAAACAGCAAACAGCGGTTTCGGCCATCAGGGTCGCGCCACATGGCCAGCGCCCACCGCGCGGGTGGTTGGCGCCCGTCAACCACGCGCCGATGCGTGGCGTGCACCCATGCCCCCGCCCTGATCAGCGCCCACGTGCTCGCCTGTCGCGCCGCCTGCCCCCTACCACGCACGCATCCCGAGGCACCCCACGCCACCTCCGTGGACCACGCCTGCTGCACCTGCCATTCCCCTGCTGCCACCTATGCAAAGTGCGCCAACCGTAAGCCGCCACGTGGCACACAAGTCTACTATGCGCCGCGCCTGCCCGCGCGCCTGCCCGGCCTGCGCGTGCTACCCGCACCTGCTCCCGTGGGTCGAGCCCACTGCGCAGCGCCTCCCGCTCCGCCACGTGGCATACGACACCAATGGGAAGCCACCACGTGGCACACTTCTCGGTCCACCGATTCACCAAGCACCCGAAAACACAGAAAACTTCCGGGTGTCCGTTTTCGGTCTTTCGGACTCAAAAAAATACGTCCAAGTAGTCAATTGCCATCGTTTTTCCACGCTGAATCCAAATCCGATGTCCATTTTGCATGGAACCACTTCTAAAATTCGACGGGACATCCGAATACACTCATGATCCATTCTCCGCACTGAGCCCCCTTTCTTGAGTCCGATATAGAGTTATTAATCCCAAAGGATCTAAATAGGTACTATCAAACAACTAGAGGGGGGGTGAATAGGTGTAATACTTAAAAACTCAATCTCAGTGCAAAATAAAAACCAATGCGGAAAATAAAAATAGCACACCGAGATTTACGTGGAAACTCCAATCCAGGAGAAAAACCACGGGACCAACACGCAATAACAATCCAATAAGAATAGAAGAATAACAAGGTGATTACCGACTCCACGGACTCAACCCCTCCTTCAGCTTCTTCGGACCTTGCGCTGACCGGTTGGATATCCACGCAATAACAATCCCTAAGAAAAGAAGAATAACAAGGTGATTACCGTCTCCACGGATTTAACCCCTCCTTCAATTTCTTGGACCTCGCGCTCCACCGATTTTGCACGCCCACTGCACACGTTCGAATCCACGAACGCCACTCGAATCCATGAGCACACGTTTCGAATCCACGAAACGCCTTTAGCACACCGAATCCATGATGCCACGTCGAATCCACGACGCAAACTCAGTCGATAAGAATATTGACTTCGATGGTGATCCTTTGCTTAGATTATCAATGAAGATCCATGGGAAAAATCTCTAAGCAAAGATTAGATCAATTCGACAAAAGATAGATCTTGGAAGAACCGTCGAATTGACCTAAAAGAGGCTATTAAGAAGAACGATGAAAACCTAGTCTCTAGGGTTGCTCTCAAGTGTTTTATAAATTAATCGGTAGAGAACCCACGTTTTTGAGAAACCCTAAACGTCTATTTATAGTTTAGAAACCTTTGGAAAGAGATAAGAATCAAAAACATACCTTATCTGGAAATTTTCAGGACGGCGATCCGGATCGGATTTACTGCGATCCGGATCGTCGTAACGAGATTGACGATTCCAGAAAACCAAGGGTTCGGGATCCGGATTGCAAGGTCCGATCCGGATCGTTCATGCAATTCAGCAAAGTCCCATGTTCGGGATCCGGATCGGAATGGCCTAGGATCCGGATTGAAATTGCCAATGAACAAGTACCCTTCGGGATCCGGATTGCAAGGTCTGATCCGGATCCTGAACATGTCCCATGTCCAGTTTTTGATTTTTATGCAATTAAAAGATCATCCAAGTGTTTCTATACTATAAGAAAGTATTCGGATCACCACAATTATTTAGTTAAACATACCTGATCCTTTTGAATACTTTCTTCTTGAGATTGATGTAACTGATTCACAATTCTTCAACTTCAATCTTCAAGACTCAAGACACTAAGTGTCAACTTGAGCTCTTGTTGAATCTTCTCTAAGTCTTTGATTGCTGATTGACAATTTGATCCCTTTAAGACTCCGACTCAACTCACTGACTTGACTCACGAAATATGCCAACACCAAAATGCCGTAACAATCTCCCCCTTTGGCAATTTCGTGACAAAACCCAAAAATACATAAAAGCGCTCAAGTCACTCATCTTAAACCAAAAAATCGAAACTCAATGTCATCACCAAAACATTGATTTTCTTTGCGTGAAAGATCCAATAAATACAAAATTACATTTGAACCAAACAGTCATAGAACATACTCTATGACTTAGGACTTGGAGTCTTAAAGTGATGTAATTCCTGCAAAACAAAACTCCAAACAAAATCAAACGTCAGTCGTTAGAAATTAAAATCCTACATTTGATTCATCCTTTTGGTTCTTTTGTTTTTCCCAGCTCTTTCAACCTTTCTTTGTCTCCCCCTATCTTGAGCATCTCTAACATGTTCTCCATGTTCTTGAGCATCTATGTTCTCCCCCTTTGTGATACGATCATTATTTTCCGTTCTCCCCCATTTTTCAATTTTCGTTTCGTTTGTCCTCTCTTGATGATCTCATCTCCGTCATTTCTTTTCTCCCCCTTTTTGTCACAAATTGTCAAACAGTGAACATACTAGACAAAAGGAAATCACTAACAATATTAGTTCATAGAGAAAGAGAGATAAAAGCTCAGTTCTGGTATATAACAAAAATGCAGATTCCGTACCTGTACCAGAAAGCAAAAATCAAATAATTTCTTGAAACAAATCCAGATTTTAGAATCTTTTCAAATACCGATTTGTATTCCATCAAGAAATCAATTTAAGTGCTTTAAACAGTGAATTCACACAGATGTCATTCAATCCAATTAATTTCACAAAATTAAAAAGATTTACTCCAAAATCATGAAAAATAAAGGTAAAACATTATAAACCGTTTTTCATGTTATATTCATCAAACACAAGTCATCAAAAATAATCTTGAGATCCAAAGTCTATCAAGATGTAACGGATTTACAAAGATGACATACGGAGATTTCCAAACGACATCAATTTTGAATTCTACCCTTTCAAATTGAGATAATCACTAAAATACCTAAGGGTGGCTCTTTGAGCATCTTTCAACTATCCCACCTTATACCAACCAGGAGATTGTTCAAAATATAAGAGTTTTGCATATAAATCTCCAAATGCTTCAACTAAAGATTTTCTCATAAAATACTATCAAGCATCCATAACATGTGGTAGCTTCACACACAAACCGGACGACCGGGGTGGCAGCTCTTTCCAGCATGTGGTGGTAGTTTTCACACTCCTTTCGGATGTAACTCTTTCCACATCTTTTGCAAATCATTTCAATACCCTTGTAAGAATGCAATCTCTTACGTGAAAGAATTAAATCCCAAATTTTAGTCTATCGGTTGTCTCACGTTTATCACAATGAACTCACACAACCGAGATAGATTAAGCATCTAAAGATCACACATGATTTCTAAAATTTGATGCTTATAATATCAAAAACTCCTATAATGAAGTATCTTCAAGATTATGATTATGGAGTAAAGTTGATAATCCATATACAATTAAATTGGAGTGATTGAAAGTGAAAGCCCTTTTCATTCAATGCACTTGTTCATTAAAAACCTTTTGTTTAAATAACAAAACATAAAAACGAAGAGCATTGAAAACATGTAATGCAGAGATTCAGAAAAATATGAAGGGAAAACCAATCAAAGCATTACATACAGTCATAAGCTAATTAGAACTTAAGACACGGAAAGATATCACCTTTCCGAATCCAAAATCGCTGGATTTTGGGTTGTCTTGATTCGTTGTGGCCGGGGGTTGTCCGCTTTGACTGTTGGTCCACCTTAGGTCTTTGCCTCGTAGTGATCCACTTGTATGATTGATATTGTGGCTCGGACCTTTGGTGGGTTGAGTGAACTCCTTTGACTTGATGTGTCTTTTGATTCCGTTGAGTTCGCTCCGTAGATGAAGTTGCCGAAGGACTCTTCTTTCTCTTTTTCGGGCAATTCTTCACCAAATGTCCTTCAAGTCCACATAAGTGACACGTTCTTCCTTTCAATTTGAATGTGGAACTTGAAGCATGCACAGTTTGATCCTTTTTAAATCCCAAACCAACCTTGCTTGTTTGACCTAATCCGGATATACAATCAAATTTCTTGGAAACGGTTGAAAGCCTTTGTATGTCGGATTTGAGTTCATGAACTTGCTTGGTCAATACTTGGTTGGTGACATGAATCTCCTCAAACTATTTTTCTAGAAAACCAATCTTGTCCATATATGATTCAGCGTTTGTCTCCGATTGGTTTAGCTTTTCTTGGAGGATTTTATTGTTATCCAATAAACGTCCTTGTTCCTCCTCGAGATCTTGAAGTTTTATCTTTAAAGCTTGATTCTCGTCTTGACCTTCAAGTCGTTGCTTCCTCAACTTCTTAATATGTTTGGCCATCTTCTTTGATTCCGTAAGAAGTTGTTGATATGCCTCAACGAGTTCTTCTTCGTCCGACTCCCCCTCACTTGATGACTCTCCGCCGGTTGTTTATGTTTCATACAAAATCAAAGGAGTAGAGTCAGTGAGTAAAGATGATAAACAAACATTAGAGGAGGGAATTTGAGAGGCGTGTAAGGCAACGACTTTTTCCTCTTTACTTGAGGTCGATTCATTAGAGGTAGAATCGTCCCAAATTTTCGCTTGCAAAGCCTTCTTTTTATATAATTTCGGAGTAGGACAATCCGTTGAAAAATGGCCGTAGCCTTTGCATCGATAGCATTGGATTTCCCCTTCGAAATCATCTTTCTCTTTTTCTTTAGAGGGTTTTGCAAAGCTTTTGAGATTAGAGGATTTAGAACCCGATGATCCTTTAGAAGATTTCATGGATGAAGATCCATCGGTTCGATTCTTCCAAAACTTCCGACGAAATTTCTTTACTATCCGCGCCAATTGTTCTTCAAAATCGGCAAAAGAGATTTCATCGTTGGAACTTGATTCGCTATCTTCTTCCTTTGTTGATTTGAATGCAATACCTGTAAGCTTAGAAGAAGACTTGGAAGAAACTTGATTAATAGGAAAAGTCATTTCATAAGTTTGCAAAGCACCTACTAATTCCTCTATACTCATCTCATCCGGATGACTAACGGTTTCAATGGCGGTTACCTTTGCCCTAAACCGTTCCGGAAGAGTCCGAAGTATCTTTCTTACAATTTTCGACTCCGGGATCTTTTCTCCTAAATTAGCACATGTATTTATTACATCTTGAAGTCTAGTGTAATAATCTGTAAACAATTCATGCTCTTCCATATGAATAGAGTCAAATTGACTTGTAAGCATCTGGAGCTTTTGAATTTTTACAAGATTAGTACCCTCATGTGTAATTTTGAGAATATCCCAAATTTCCTTTGCGGTTTCACACGCGGAAATTCGTGTGAACTCAGTCGAGGAAAGAGAATTAAATAAAGCGTTCATACCTTTCCCATTGTAAGAAGATCTTTCAAATTCCTCTTTGGACCATCTAGAGCGAGGTTTTGGGGTAGTAGAATTTTCTACTCCCTCAACAGGATGCACCCAACCGTATTCCACGGATTGCCATACCCGCTCATCAATTGCGATGAGAAAAGCTCTCATCCGCACTTTCCAATAAGCATAATTAGTCCCATCAAAAAAAGGAGGTCTAAAAATATTACCACTTTCACCCGACATGATAGATAAACCTAAAACCCGCTCCGATACCAATTGTAGAGTTATTAATCCCAAAGGATCTAAATAGGTACTATCAAACAACTAGAGGGGGGGTGAATAGGTGTAATACTTAAAAACTCAATCTCAGTGCAAAATAAAAACCAATGCGGAAAATAAAAATAGCACACCGAGATTTACGTGGAAACTCCAATCCAGGAGAAAAACCACGGGACCAACACGCAATAACAATCCAATAAGAATAGAAGAATAACAAGGTGATTACCGACTCCACGGACTCAACCCCTCCTTCAGCTTCTTCGGACCTTGCGCTGACCGGTTGGATATCCACGCAATAACAATCCCTAAGAAAAGAAGAATAACAAGGTGATTACCGTCTCCACGGATTTAACCCCTCCTTTAATTTCTTGGACCTCGCGCTCCACCGATTTTGCACGCCCACTGCACACGTTCGAATCCACGAACGCCACTCGAATCCACGAGCACACGTTTCGAATCCACGAAACGCCTTTAGCACACCGAATCCACGATGCCACGTCGAATCCACGACGCAAACTCAGTCGATAAGAATATTGACTTCGATGGTGATCCTTTGCTTAGATTATCAATGAAGATCCATGGGAAAAATCTCTAAGCAAAGATTAGATCAATTCGACAAAAGATAGATCTTGGAAGAACCGTCGAATTGACCTAAAAGAGGCTATTAAGAAGAACGATGAAAACCTAGCCTCTAGGGTTGCTCTCAAGTGTTTTATAAATTAATCGGTAGAGAACCCACGTTTTTGAGAAACCCTAAACGTCTATTTATAGTTTAGAAACCTTTGGAAAGAGATAAGAATCAAAAACATACCTTATCTGGAAATTTTCAGGACGGCGATCCGGATCGGATTTACTGCGATCCGGATCGTCGTAACGAGATTGACGATTCCAGAAAACCAAGGGTTCGGGATCCGGATTGCAAGGTCCGATCCGGATCGTTCATGCAATTCAGCAAAGTCCCATGTTCGGGATCCAGATCGGAATGGCCTAGGATCCGGATTGAAATTGCCAATGAACAAGTACCCTTCGGGATCCGGATTGCAAGGTCTGATCCGGATCCTGAACATGTCCCATGTCCAGTTTTTGATTTTTATGCAATTAAAAGATCATCCAAGTGTTTCTATACTATAAGAAAGTATTCGGATCACCACAATTATTTAGTTAAACATACCTGATCCTTTTGAATACTTTCTTCTTGAGATTGATGTAACTGATCCACAATTCTTCAACTTCAATCTTCAAGACTCAAGACACTAAGTGTCAACTTGAGCTCTTGTTGAATCTTCTCTAAGTCTTTGATTGCTGATTGACAATTTGATCCCTTTAAGACTCCGACTCAACTCACTGACTTGACTCACGAAATATGCCAACACCAAAATGCCGTAACATCCGATACGCGCACAAACACCTCCGACACACCACAAAGGCTCCCAAAGCCACTGATCAAACAGTAATCCTCACGTGGGGATTCGAGTCCTCACAATAGCTATCACAGTCGAGAAAGGAATATAAGTAGTGTAGAAAGTCCAAATACCAGATAAAATACCAGAGTGGAGAGTTTTTTAAAGTCACTGGCTTGATATATGCAAAACATATGACAAGGATGCCAGTAAAGGTTCCAACTCAGTTTAACAGATATATCATATACGCCACTAGAACTAGCATATTGCTATGGGTATAACAGTAGACATAATAAGGAGTCCGATTAGTTTGGGGGAACGTACAACCCACCTGGATCGCAATCCAGTCGCAAAACCAAAATGTAGCGGTGTCGTGTCACACGAGGCCAACGCACCATCGAAAAGGTATCACGACTCAAAGAAAGGTACGAACTCCGACGGAAATCCAACTATAGTAGCTACAGGCTCAAACCTCTCTTGAAGACCTTGAAAAACATCATAACTTCATCTGGAATACCAAGAAGAAGTAACATCCATGCTTCTTAATATTCAATTTCCATAAAAATCCACTATGCATGATGTATATTCTTAGTAATCCAAAGAGAAGTAGTTCTTACCCATAATATATCTCTGAAATCCCTAAAGTGAAGTCCCCACTTGATCTTCACGGAGTCTAGAACATCCCCAAGCTCTTTAATACTCAAATCCATGAGAAAAGATGAAGAAAAGCCATAATCATCAGACCTTGTCCAGAAAATCCAACATAAACATAATGGTCGAAGAAAAGCTTAATATACCTGCTCAGGAGTTGAAATGGAGAGCTATGATCAATACCAAACTTGTAGTTCCATCAAAGAGGAAGCTCTTCTCCAAATTTTAGGTCAAAACTTTATCTCTACAGCTAAGGGGAAGCCACGGAAAGAGTCGATGGTGCTGCTGAAACTGCACTGAAATCTCAAACTCAACAGTGGTGGGGAAAAAAAACAAATGAAGCTCTCAAACTGGCCCAAGATCAGTAAACATCAAGTGGAGAAGGTGGGGGTGCTCATCAGGGTCGCAACACACCTTTTCGTAAGCTAAGAGGTGAAAGAACCAGCACAAACGAATCCTCGGACCTCTACTTATAGGCTGCTGGAATTTGAGGTTTCGGGCGCCCGAAAACAGTGGCCTCATCGCGCCCGAGTTCCACTTGCCATGCGGCACGCATCCGAGAAGCGCCCGAATCCACGGATTGCCGCCACGTGCCTGGTCAAAGGCGGTGCGCGCCAGATGCGCTGCGGGCGCCACGCGAGTGTTGCGCCGACCCAATCCGCGCGCGCCACGTGGCCGCGCGGTGAGCTGGTGCGCGCCAAACGCGCTGTGCGCGCCACGCACATGCTGTGCCGGCCCAATCACAAGCCGCCAGGCGTCCCGCCTTGACCCGCGGTCAATGGTGCCCAGCCCAGCACATTCGGGTGACCGGATCCTAGATTTAGGCGCCCGAATTCTCAGGAAAACACTATTTTAGTGTTTTTTTATCAGAAAAATACGCTAAGTTCGTTTCTCGTGTTCGTTTTGCATATAAACGTACTTGACACACGAAAAAGGAGTCATCAAGCCGCTGATCCCACAATCAAGGCGTCCACTGGGATTCGGATCTCCCCATATAGCACATCATCATCAAAGTGATTCTAATTGATGATATGATAATAACTAAAATGTGCTATCTTAAAGCCACATTAGTCATCCTCTTGTCAAGTACTTAATTAATTCAAGAATGAGACCTGATTATACTAATTGACTTGATTATAATAATTGAGAAATTTAGAAATAAAAATTTTAACAAGTAAAATTTTACTGTTAAGTATGTTACCCTCTTGAGAAATATTTGTATAATATAACAACTAACTCTTCATTCAAAAAAGAAAAAAAAATATTTTAATTCAACTCATCACCAACTTAATTAATTAGGATAATTAATTAAAAAAATAAAAAATGAGAGAGTGGCTTTCTAAAAATAAATTTGGAAATGGCCAATAGTTGAGGAGAACATCTTTAATTGCCTAGAAAAATGGTTCTTTGCCACATTGTTATCATCGTCTAAAGTTTGAAAAACTAAAGTATATCACATGAACAAGATTTTCTTTTTTTCTTTAATCAATCAGTCTACTGATATCCCATTAAATATTCTTATTGTCATGCTAAAAAAATTGACTGATATATAATATGAGTGGAGTTTAATTAGGAGGTTAATTTGGGTAACCAAGTTTAAAATTTGTGATAATTTGTATTTTTGTTGAAGTTAAGAGCCTTTTAACATTTATTTTGTCACGTAACAATCACAAGCTGACGATGTCTAGCAAACTTGACCACAATTCAGTGTGAATGATTGATTAAATTAAATTAATTAATTGTTAACGTGTTTAATATAAAATTTTTAATCTGACATTACACATTCCAGAACAAAAGAGTTACAATTTTTTCAAAATTCAAAAGAACAACTAACCAAGATTGAAACTCATAAAATACTTTTTTTTTGAGGGGAAGGCAGCATGCTGCCGCTTCATTCATTGCAACGATGAACTTAGCTACAGTGATCGGGGCAACTAAGGCCCGAAAAACGAAAAAAAAAAAAAAAAAAAAAAAAAAAAAAAAAAAAAAAAAAAAAAAAAAAAAAAGACTAAGAGCAAGACTCGAGCCAGGAATTCGCCAGGGCCCGGGCCGTGGTGCAAAGGAGATCCGGGGCGCGGGAGATAGATTCGAACCGCCTGCCGTTACGTTCCAACCAAATAGTCCTCCACGTCGCTGCTAAAGCAACAAGCTCCCCCTGGCCGTAGGTGTTCCGGCGGTTCGCGCACTCATCCCACAGCGCTTGAGTTGAAGAGAATTTGTCGACCTGAACTACGCTCCTTAACAGGCTGGCTAGCAACCCACGAGCTGCCCGACAAATGACAAAGAGGTGGTCCACGGACTCCACCGGGCACGAACAGAAACAGCAGTTGGTGGTCCCCGGCCAACCCCACTTTAGCAGTCTATCCGATGTTAAAACCCTCCTTCTAAGTACGAGCCAGACGAAAATTTTGACTTTCAGGGGGACTTTAATGGACCAAAGCATTTTTGACCCTTTGACCCGCACACCGGTGCACTGTAGGAAGCGATACAAGGAATTCACCGAGAAGGCTTCAGAGTTGGACCATCTCCATCTGAAGATGTCCCTTCCGTTGGCAAGCGTAACCGTTGCAAGAAGTCTCGTTAAGCTCCGCAGCGACATTCTGTCCGACTCGGTGTTAGGTACGAACCCTGCCAGGGTTCTCCTCCTCCTCCAACTGTTGCGGCCGAAGCAGTCAGACACCCGACAATCTTTATTGCGGACCGCTGCGTAGATGGCGGGGTAAAGACAGCGAAGGGAAGAGTTCCCCACCCAGATGTCTGTCCAGAACCAGGTCCGTTGGCCGTCGCCCAACGTTCGGGACGTGCTGCAAATGAACAGATCTTTTGTGTCTAGTACTCCTCTCCACCACTGCGAATACGGTTTAAAGGAGCTCCCTTCATGCAGAGGCCGACGGCGTCCGTAATATAACCTATGAATCAGCTGGACCCAGGCAGCCGTGTGTGAAGAAAAGAAGCGCCACCACCACTTCACCAGCAAGGCGACGTTCAGATTTTCAAGGTCGAGTACACCTAGCCCACCATCTCTTTTCGTTCTGCAGACCGACTTCCAGTTAACAAGACAAAGGCCGCGCCAGAAGAATGCCCTCCGCAGCGCATCAATGCGGCGGATGACCCATTTCGGCGCCTTGAATACGGACAGGTAATAGAGGGGTATGTTAGACAGCACTGAGTTGACAAGGGTCAATCTCCCGCCCTGGGATAGGAGTTTGGCTTGCCAACCTTCGATCTTGTTTTCAATCTTGTTGATTAAGCCCCTCCAGTCCTCTTTCCGGATTCGCCCCTTGGACAATGGGAGTCCAAGATACTTGGTTGGCAGAGAGCCCTTTCTGCACTCCATGAGCTCGGCTAGCCTCGACCCTCTGCTGCCGGAGGTTCCCAGATAGTACAACTCTGACTTACTTCTATTAATTTTTAATCCTGAGGCCCATTCGAAAATCTTCCAGATGACCCGTAGGTTACGCAATTGTTGTTTCTTGGCCTCGCAGAAGAAGAAGGTGTCATCCGCATACTGGATGATTGCGATTTTGGCATCTTGGGTTGGCCCAACTCCCCTCAGCAGGTTGTTCCTGACTGCTCTCTCCATCATTATGGCTAGACCTTCTGCCACAATCAAGAACAGGAAGGGGGAGAGAGGGTCTCCCTGTCGAAGACCCCGCTTGAGTTTGATCCATTTCGTCGGCACTCCGTTGATCAAAATCGCTATCTTGCCGTTAGCGGTACACTGATTTATCCAATTGCAGAATTTAGGGCTAGCTCCGAGCCATGACAGGAGGCTTCTAAGATAATTCCAGTCCACCTTATCAAACGCTTTCTCGAAGTCCGCCTTAATTCCGACGCTCTCTGATTTCGCTTTCGTTCCCCAGCTAATGATCTCGCTAGCAGTGACAAAGGAGTCCAAAATGAGGCGCCCTTTAAGGAAAGCCGTCTGGGCCGGCGATATGATCGATGGCATTACCCCTTCCAATCTGGACGCCAGAACCTTGGAGATGATTTTTTGTACACAGTTGAGAAGGCAGATCGGTCGGTAGTCGTTTGCTGAGTTTGCCCCTTCTCTTTTGGGTATTAGGCAGATGTAGGAGTAATCAATTGGTCCAGTGTTCACAGTGTCATTGAATAAGTCTTCAAAAATTCTCATCAGATCTGCCGAAATAACCTCCCAGAACTTTTGGAAGAAAAGCATACTGAAGCCATCAGGGCCTGGAGCTTTGTCCCCATTGAGCTGGAAGGTGGCTTTTTTAATCTCTTCTACGGTGAACGGCGCCGTTAGGTGCTCCGCCCTTAGTGGAGAGCCGTCGTTGAACAGGCCGCTCCAATCCCCACACGTAGCAGGGCGGGAGCCCTCCGGGGTGAACCTGTCCTTGAACTTGCGGAAGAAGTAGTCGCACTTGTCCTGTTCTCGCTCCCACCTCCGCCCCTCATCTTCTTGCACCCCGATATGGTTGGCTCTAGCACGCCCGTTAGCCATGGCATGGAAGAATCTGGTGTTGCCGTCACCTTCCTTGAGCCAGTGCTGTTTGGCCCGCGCCTGCCAAATCAATTCCTCGTCCGCGATAATATTTCTAAGGTCCGATTTAAGGTTTATCCTTGCCTGAAACTGATCGACTGTCAGGTTCGAGCACTCCTCTAAAAGATCCAGCCTTTGGATTTCCTCGATAGTATTCTTCTTAGAGTTCCTGATACTATAAAAATTAGAGGTGCACCACTCTTTGATCCTCTTCCTACAGTGACGTAACTTCGCGGCAAATGAAAGGACGCCCCCAGTCGTGTTAGTCAGTTCGTTCCACCAAACTAGGACCAGGAGATTGAAATCGTTCCTGTTAAGCCAAACCTTCTCGAATCTGAAAAGCCGGTTCCGCTTCTTGGAAAGAGACCTGAGCAGGAGGGGAGAGTGATCAGAAGTGATGCGAGGTAGGGCCGTGACCTGGGAGCCTGGGAGGCTAGCGTCCCATTCCGTCGACACCAGGAAACGGTCGAGCTTAGCGAGAGAGGGGCGGCGTTGGAAATTCGACCAAGTAAACGCTTGATTGCCGATAGGAAGGTCAATCAATTCCAGAGAATTTATAAGATCAGTAAACCTGCTCATAAGCTTAGAACACCAGTTCCTACCCCTCCGTTCATCTTGGTTTCGAGTTAGGTTAAAGTCCCCACACACCAACCAAGGACCAGAGCACAGCACTTTGAGGTTCCCCAGTTCGGTGCAAAATGCCTCCTTCTGGTCCCACCCTGGCGGACCATAGACGTTTGTAAGAACGAAGGAAAAGCCGCTGTCCAGGTGCACCAGGCGAAGCGAGAGGGAGAAACCTCGGATCATAACCTCGGAACAAGAGAAGTAGTCGGAGTTCCAACAAGTGGCGATACCCCCGGAGGCACCAGCAGAACTGAGGTACTGGCATTTGTTGAATAGTCGGCCGGCAAAAGAATTGAGGAACGAGCCAGAGATTGAACCCAATTTTGTTTCTTGAAGACACAGGATAGATCCCTTTAACTTTGAGACAACCGATTTCACAATAACCCGCTTGGAGCGATCATTGAGGCCCCGAACATTCCAAGAAAGTACTTGTAACATTAAAAGAAGACGCAACACCAAGTAAAAGCTACATCAAGATAAAGCGCTAGACTCTAGACGATCAGCCCGCAGTCCGCCAGGCTAGCCGCCTCCTCCGTCGAAAGCCGGATGCCCAAGGCTGCCCCTTTGGTGATGATTTTCCGCAAGGTGGGGGGGACAGTAGAAGGGATGGAGTCTGGTCCCGCGCACTTCCTTCTTAGAGGTGGCCCGGACGCCACATCGCCCGCTCTTAACATCGCCTTACGCTCCATCGCTAACGCCATGGCGCTGACGCCATCACCCTTCGCAAGTCTGGGGCTTCTCCTCCTTCCAGTAGTTGCGCAGCCGTCCGGACCAAAATCTTGAGTGATCCTCGGAGGTGAGGCGGGCGGCGACGGGTGGTCCCCCCTGGGTGGCGCCGCCACTAAAGGCCCGACCTGCTGCTCGCTCCCCAAACGGAACCGGCTCGGGTGATAGGCGACCGGGGGGAGGCCCACGGGTTGGCCGACGTTCAGAGCAAAGGTTTGAAGGGAGACTTCACATGAGGTCGAGGCACCTGGTAATCCCCGAACGGAGCACATGAGCCATCCAGGTGGATCCGGAGAGTGGTCGGGTGAGCTCTGCAGGGCGACGGAAGCATCGTCGATCAGCGGGGGCTCGGTGCGGACAACGGCCAGGGGGCACGAAAGTAACAAAGGCCTAGGCTCCAACAAATCGCCGCCACCATGGAGGGCCCCTGCGAAGGCCCGCCAATTCCGACCCACCACGGGGCCCAGAGAGAAGCTCCGCCAAGGTGTCGCCAGGCCTGGCCCGGTGGACACACTGATGGAGAAGTGGTGGCCCAACAGAGAAGAGGAAAGGGCCATAGGTAGGGGCCCACCCTGATGGACAGCTGCAGGAATAGAGTGGGCTGAAGGCCCGGCCCAGGGCGTCCCAGATGGGGACAACAAGGGGAGATGGGTGTGCTCGGCCCGAAGGCAAGCAGAGGCCCGCAGGAGGGGAGAGTTGACCAGGGCCACCTTGAGCCCCGGGTCGACAGAACAGGGCAGCAGGGGGGAACCAAACGAAGGAACTGGTGGCAGAGTCGGAGAGACCTTGGTCGCCACGCCCAAGCTAGCGCCCTGCGGTTCCTTCGAAACCAGGGGTGAAATGCCAGAGGAGGCAGATCCCCCACCCCGCTGCCCCCCCGAACAAGAGTAAGAATTTGAATCTTTGCCAGGAAAGGGGCCTGGTCGACACCCGAGGTGCTCGCTCGGCTGGGACGACCCAATGATTACCGAAGAGGAAAGGCGCGCAGCCCTAGGCTCGCCCGACGAGGGCACAGGGCTTGGGGGGCAACCCAGCGAAAGGACGGCCGTACCGGGGGTCATCTTCTCCGCCGGACCGCTGGCCGATGACCGCAACACAGGCCGAAATGGGTCCCCGCCCCGCCGTCTATCCCGCATTTCGGAGGATTCCCTGGAGGTGCTCCCGCCGGCCCTGAAGCCCTCCCTGGAGCTCGCGCGGCCCCCCCCCCGCGCCAGGAATAGGGATTCTCCGAGCAATTGGCATCCCCCGGGGGTCGGTCTGGTCCCCCCCTTCAGAAGCGTCCCCCCCAGCAAGCGGGATCCCCCGGTCATCCCCGCCGAATGGGGCCGTACCCACAATGTTAACAGTAACCGTGACGACAAAGTCGCCCAACGAGACGGAAAGAAGTTCCGGGATATCGTTGAGGCTGTCCACCGCGATCGAACAGCGGAAGCCGGTGAGGTCCGCCACGTCAATGCTGCTGGAGTCCGCGCAGAGGTAGCGCCCGAAGCTGTTGACCATGGCGCTCACACAGGCCTCCGTCCAGCATTCGAAAGGTAGGTCGATGAGAATAATCCTAGCTTTGTAACGAAGCCCAGAGATGCCAGCATGTCGGTAGGGATCCCACGCGAAGCAGTTCAGTTGGCAATGATGCAGCCGGAGGAGCGAGCTGCGGCAGAGGGACTCCGGTCTGACCCAATCGGGGAGGAAAACAATGAAGTCCCGCTTCTGGAACTTCGCCACCAGAAAGTCCGATGGGTAGCCCCCGAACCTTTCCGCGAGGTCTTCAGCAATAGTATCCTGGGGGTAGTGTCCTAGGCTGGCCCTGCCGATCACGTCCGCCATCACCGAAGCTTGTCGGCGAAGTTGCCGCTTGCGGAACTCCTCTGAGAGAGGAATGAAGATCTTCGACAGACGGGGCCTGAAGTCAGCTTCTCTGTTCATCGTCGGGTGCGCTGCGGATCTCCGAAGTTGGCACTGGCTAGCCCGGTGACCGGTGCGGCGACACACCCTGCAACGCAGGGGATCTCTACAGTTTCGGATTTTGTGGTCGCTAGCCAGGCACCTAAAACACCTGTGCCTGAGGTCTAGCTTGAAAGTGGAAATGCGGGCAGGGGGGCTCGGGTGAGGCAGTGGAGCCCCTCTGAGGAGTATCTCTTTATAGGATGGAGGTCGCTCCCGCCCTCCCTTCCGCACCCCCTCCCCTGCAGGAACACTGGAGCTTAAAGGGGCCCCCTGCTGGTCCGCCCATGTGACCCTCCGAGAGATTTTGACCGGGTCCGAGGAAGATCGCGGGTCCTTGAGAAAAGACCTTACAGCCGCAGGCCCCTCCCCCTGGCAGCTTCTTTTGAGATTAAGGAATCTTTTCAAAAGGTCCCCGTGTAGGCCGTCGGTTGGGTCCGGACAACCCCTAGGACCTTTGATGGGAGACAGGACAAGAGGCTGAGGGGCCTTGTCACTCCTCCTGGGTTGTAGGTGGTCGGGGTCCACCGGTCTGCAAGCACCGCCGCTCCCCCTTGGACCTAAGAGGGGAGACTGGACAAGAAGCTGAGGGGCCTTGTCTCTCCTTCTGCTGGGTCGTAGGTGGTCGTGGTCCATCGATCTGCAAGCACCGCCGCTCCACTCCTTAGATTCCTTAAACTTAATAGCACGCTCGCTCCCGCTCTCCCTCGCTCGTCCTCTCTCCCTCTCGCCCGCTCTCTCACCTTCTCTCGCTCTCACTCTATCTCTCAGCCTCTCCTTCTCTCTCTCCTTCTCTCTCTCCTTCATTCTCTCCTTACTAAGTCCTTCCTATTATTCTTCCAACAATAAAATATTTCCATGCCAAAACAATGTATTATTAAAAAAAAAAACTTCTAAAATGATTTAGTTAATCAAAGTTGATCACAACACAATCCAATAGATTGCACACATGGGGCTCATATATTCCTGTCCCAAATAGAGCTTTTATCCGACACAAGGAATCCTTTATAAGTATAATTAGTGGGCTTATAATTGACTAAGTATCCGTTTAAATAATATCCAAAGGAGATTGAAACAGCCAACCCATATCTAGTGGTCCTTCTTACACGTGAAGTGGATATGGCAACCGAAATTACGAACCAAAATCGGCACCGAATCTAAACAGATGCCGATTACTACGTTTGCTAGCTCACCCCACGTGTTGTTCAAGCTCTTTTCTTTGGAGCTTCCAAAGAAACTTGCTGATACGCGATCACATCATGATAGGGAAAAATCTAATCCAAAGGCTTAACTACTATAAATATATACCAAAGTAGTTGGTAGATTCTCCTGTAACAGTTACTTTGGAAATAAAAACTTGAAAAATTAAGCCCCACTAAAGTACTATTTCATGCTTGCAGTTTAGTACTCTCAGTTCAAAAGATACATAGCAATTTGCCTCCTGGTAATTTTATTTAGACAATTCATATCTAGCTCCTAAGTGTTGGTTTAAAGGCGCAAGCATCCTGTCCTGTGATGGGAGATTAGGTTGAGCCGGGTCACGTTTAAAATGGCAGGAGATCGGATTGAGCTAAGTCATATTCGAAGTGGCAGGAGGCCAGTTGAGCCGTGTCATAATTAAGATTCGTTGACATTGTGCATATACGCTTGAAGTGAATTAATTGTATCTTTCTAACCGCTTGAGCTTTTGGAATTAATTATTAGTGCCAACGATAAGGGAGCCAACATCTTGCCCTGTGGCTGGAGGTCGAGTTGGGTCGAGTTATGTTCGAAATAGCGGAAGGCTAGTTGTGCTGAGTAACAATCGAGATCCGTAGACGCTGTGTTTGTATGTTTTAAGTGAATTTGTTGTATCTTTCTATCAACTTAAGCTTTTGGGATTAGTGATTAGCGCTAACGATCCGACACCTACATTGGGATTAATGACTTGCGCAAATGACAAAAGGTTTGGTGGTTGATACCCGAGATTCGAGTTCGAAGCCTAGTTGCTTCGCATTTTTAGCTAAGTTTATTTTAAAAATAAACGAAGTGGGTAGCATGCTACCTTTCTCTCTCAAAAAAATCCTCTAAATGAGGCTTACAAGGGCAAGAGAGAGAACGGCGTTGATGGAAGGATATAAATGTAATAAGAAATATATAAAGCACATCGTGTATAATAATAAAACTTGGAAAAACGAGGCAAAAGTTTCAAACTTGTTAATGAAAATCTTTTAGAGTATATTTTAATTTTGAAAAATGCTCATCAACACTTCTATGAAAGAAAATCTTAAAGCTTAGGGACTTATATAGTACGTAAGATAGACGGTTCACAGTTTTTCTGAAATATTTTGAAAAGATTATAATCTAATACAAAGATTACCTTCTCTATGTTCGATTATAGCTCCCCGCTTTTAAATTTAACCACAGATAGTATGCAGTAGTTTTATACCGCGGTTTATTTTGCACATTATAATTTTGTGATGATTTATAAATGTAACAATTTGCTGCTTTTTCAATGGAATTTTTATACAAAATAAAACGAAAAAGAAAAAAAAAAAAAAAAAAAAAAGGAGTAAAACAAAACAAAAGGAGGGCAAAGTGTTATACTTTGGTTTGCAAAGCAGTAAGCTAAAATTAAGGTATCCCAAGGGGTGCTCTTTCTAATAAATTTTTGCATTTACTTTTCAACTTGCCAAATTTCTAATATTTAATAGCAAAAGATCCCTATATGATCATCTTTAACAAATCAAACACTAAAGCCTTTGTTTATTATTGAGCTTAAATCACATGGTGTGTCATGATACTATAAACAAATAAGGACACACTAACCACGCATAAAAATTTAACCAAAGAAAAAGGCGCAGGAAAATGACCCCTTTTATGTCACCAATAATCGATCATTCTTCAAACCCCATTTAAATGAATCTTAGAGATCCATCTTTCACCCTTCGAAAGGTCGATGCTACATGATTCAACCCTTTCTCATCATTCATATTATTCTTGATCTTGGCCCTATTAATCGTAGAAAGTGTTGATAGATAAAGAGGTTTAGCTAGGATTGGACTCATTAGCTATGTAGTACGTTATTGCCGAAAGAGTGATATGAGTAGTAGAAGCTTTGGTGATCAAAAGATGGAGATGGGTAATAGTGAGAGTTCGGCAGGTTCTTCGTCGAGAAGAGGGAAAAAGGGTGGTCCGGAGAAGCCGAAGCAACCACAAAGAGGGCTTGGAGTGGCTCAGCTGGAGAAGATCAGATTGCAAAGCGAAATGGCTGAGTATCTTCCGCCGCTGCAACCTTCGTTCCTCACTAATCTCAACATGGTCCCCTCTCTCTTTAAACTTAAATTCAATACAATATTTACTAAAGCATGATTCTTAATTTCTACAATCTTAGTTAAAATATTATTTTTGTGTTGAATTTAAATAGGAGGATCAAGTGAGAATGCCGGTGGTGCTTTCATCGTCGGTGCCTTCTTCTTCGGTAAACATCACTACGCCATCCTCATTGTTTGCTGTTCATCCAAACGTTACGGTAGGTTTTATATATCTTTATATATCCAATCTATATTTGCATATAGATTAAGTTCAAATGATAGTAGGCAAACATCAGTTTTGATTTCTATGTGACTCCTTATGCTGCATAATCATTCATATGATTAATTCTTTGTTTTGATAAAGATTATCCTCCCCATTCTTTTTTAAATTGCAAAGGGAAGCCCACTCTTCCATATTCATGATCATCAGCATCTTTGTATAGTTTCTTTTGGTTACACTATCACTTACAAAAACCAGCTTGAATGTCTATAATTTTATTGGTATTGATGTTTCTTCTTTTTTTTTTTTTTTTTATGTTACATAATTCCGCCATAGCATTGATTCAATTTTGTCATCGATCATTTTGTTGATAAAAATGTCTTGAATTTGTTGCATGAAAGTGTGATACATGAAAATTTTCTAACAATAAGCTACTAACCTTTAATTACCATGGTCTTTAGATGGCATATGGAGGTGATGACAGAAGAGATTTTCGATACAGTGGATTCGGGAACAGTCCTGCCATCAGGTACTACTTAATCTTTTCGTATCAATCTATCCTCCAAATTTACTTTGCAATATTAATAATATTGTTTTAACTTGCTATTCTTTTATATGGTAGACCAATTTCGGATCCTAACACAACCATTCCTTCCCATTATTATACACCACAAAACGTAACGCTTCCCCTCTTCGATCAAACTGCTGAGGTTTGAAATAATTTACTTGCAACATGTTAGCGACCATATATCAATATTTCTCTGTATAGTATTTCATGCTAATTAAATGTGATTGTTACGCAGGATTCGATTCACAGGAAAAGCCAGCATGATAGGAGCAAGTCAATTGATTCAGTTAATCCAAACTGCGACTATAGCACAATAGAAGAACTCGATTTGGAGCTTAAGTTGTAACCCCAAGAGTTTTTCAAGATGTTCTTGGATCGATTCATGGTTTGGTTTTTCCCTACTGTATAATAATTTTTAACTTGCAATATATATATTCGGCACATTTGGTGTTCATATTTTCTTAACATACAAAGGCATATGCATTTATAGGCAATTCAAAAACATCAAAAGCTAGACCAACACTTTGTATCTTCTAAGGCAAAAAACATTGCAAAATATTTTTCACTTGGTTCGCTTATGCAACCAAGCAATTGGATTTAGTGAATCCTAAACATATATGTTCCTCATTTCATTGCAAATAGATTTGTAGAGTGCATGCATGAATATAGCGTGATCTTTAATTTGCACTTCTTTTGGTAGCTAGTAAATGAAGTGTTTTTGTTTCCTGTTCACTTTAACAATCATAGAGCACCAGGAAGAGATTAGAAATAGATAAATATTATGAGGTCCAAAACTTAACGTACTTGAATTTTTTTGGACAAGTAACACACTTCACCTAAAATGTTTACGTAGGACCTCTATATATCTAATCAAGGTTAGTGATAATAAGTAGAACTGTTCAGGTCCTCTAGGATACGTTTAATTGTGCCAAGGGCACTTTTCTCTCTCACTACACCATCCTCTTCACTGTTCCTAGCTAGCATACATATATATGTGAAATCTCGCGTGCGCGCAACTGATAATAGTGTCTATGTTGATTCATGCCATCTTGTTTGCCGCACTTCTTTTGTTTACATAAAATTAAGAGTGTGTGCAGTAACTTATAGATAAAGATTATGATTAGATGTTTATAATAGTGTACTATAATCAGCCACTAACTGAATTTTCTCAGAATAAGATAAATTACCTTGTTGTTAGAATATAGTATCCTATCAAACATTACTACTAGGACCTTGCATGGGCCTAAATGCCAGATTTTAGATTGCAATTAGAAAAGAAAATCCTCAAAATATGTAAGTTATCAAGAAAAAATTTATTCTTATATTCATACAAGCACTCATTTACAATAGATATCCTATATTTTTTTTACTCTTATTTCTTCATTCACCATCTGAGTTCAGCATTTGAATAATTGAAATCCTGAGATCAAAGAACCAAAATTAGTTTTATCATTTCCTTTAAAACAAAATCATTCTGTGCTTAATTTGAAAGGGGGAAATATATAATTCATGATGAAGCATGATAGGATATGTCTGATAATGTGCCAATAATTAAATAAGATGTTTTTGCATGTCAAATGGGAGATATGGCCCTCTCATGTTAGCATTTGTTGCGGTGTTCTTCTCAAATTTCTTCCACTGTAATGCAATTATTTTTGTTTCTGACATGCATGTTTCGCACACTTCAGTTGCTCGATAACTATATATAAGTTCCAGCTAACTACCATAAAATGGAATCTAAGGTACATGGATTTTTTTTTTCTTCTTCTTTTTTGAGAGTAAGGGTACATGGAAACTAAAATAGTGTATCTCAATATACATATGTTAGCTCACAAGGTCGTATATACATATATTTAATTGTAAGTCACAGCTTTGGTATCATTTATCTTCCTTAAGTACGATCAAAATCTAAGTACCTGTTGGTTTCCCCTTTCAATGCTACAGAAGATTATTGTATTCCAAGTTTTGAACAGCCATACAATCATCCAACAATCATATGCTATATACATTTATGTTTCATTGACGATACTCTTATGAGTAAACATGCATGACAAATTTGGCCTCTTATCCTTATGTAAGATAATTGATATTAAGAGAGCTGTTTTGTAATTCACTTGGCAAATTTATTATATCGAGCAAAAATTCAGATTTTTTCTTCCTGTGAATAGTCCAACTTTATTTTCACCTTGTACTAATTCAAATTTATTGGTAGAAACCTTTCCTATATATCTTAATGTCAAAGATCGAAAGGAAAAAGAATAAAAGAAACTTATGGTATATAGTAGAAAGTGGTGGCCATACTGAATTCCAAATAGTATTCCAGGCATGTGATAAGCACTTAATGTACTTAATCTTATATACTACCACTTCTGTCGTTCAAACTTTAATTTGGACATGCCACAACTTGCATTACCAGCCATGCAGAACCAATATGGCTGGTGCGTGCAACAGCTCCCAACCACACCCATCACTTCTTATGCAATATATGCATGATATATAGTACAAGCTTTGTATATCATTTATTGGTGGCAATTTGCATGTGGAATTATTAAATCTATTAAAGAACATGCAACTAAATTGACATATATATATATATATATATATATATATATATATATATATATATATATATATATATATATATATATATATATATATATATATATATATATATATGTGTGTGTGTGTGTGTGTGTGTGTGTGTGTGGTGGCAGAGAGTTGTTATTGGGGCTTTTTGATGTCTTCAGAAGCCTACATATATTTTTACGAGCAATGCTACATGTACACCCCGAAGGGGTGTATATCATACACCTCCACCATTTTAATGGTGGCGATATTTTTTACGGGTCACATCGATTGACCCATCATCACACCCCACCCATTGGATGGGTGGGGTGTGTGATATACACCCCGAATGGGGTGTATGGGTAGCATTTTCCTATTTTTACTCCTACCTGAATGCATATGCCAACTAGCTTATCTTACATATTATATATTACTGCTGTAGTTATGTGACGGATAGATATTATCAAAATATTTTTTTTTATATTTTTTTTGTTCATTATATGGTAAGCATATATAGACACGGAAGTAAAAAATTATATAGAAAAATTTCAAACACTGTTTTAAAACTCCCGTTACAACATATCAGGGGAAAACAAAAACGATCATTCTCAATTCTAACAAAAAATCTATCAGCAACAATCAGAGTAGAAAATTAATTCATTCGGAATTAAAATCTAAGGCATATATAGAAATATAATGAAGTTTAGAGAGAGAGGGCGAGAGAGATCACGTTATATGAGCTACGGTGGCGACGACAACGGTGGCAGAGTAGGAGGAGGAGGAGTAGGCGGAGAAGTGGAGGATTTTGATTGGCGATGACGGTGGCGGTGGCGGTGGCGACGGCGACGATGAGTAGGGGTTAATCATGAGCGGCGCCGGCGCCCTCGTGCGACTGAGGAAGGCGAGGAAAGAGTCTAAGGTTCCAGCGAGGTCGGGGGTGGAAGATTTCCAATGACGAAGGGTCGGATTGGGTGAGGGTGGCCATAGAGTGGACGGTGGAGATTTTGATCTTGGAGGAGGAGGAGGAGGAGGGCAAGAAGTCTCGGAGGTTCTCCACAGTGGGAAGGAGGAGGCAAGGATCGAGGGTAGAGGGGTCGAGGGAGAGGGCTTCGTTGCCGACATAGATGGCGAAGAGGGAGGTGGTGGCGTAGAGAGAGAAAAAGAGAAGAAGAAGAAGAACTCAAAAAGGGAGAGAGCGAGAGAGAAGAGAGAATGATGTTGGTCATAGCATAGGAGTTTTTGTAATTGGGTGTGAGCCGTGTATAGAATTTGATTTTAGGTGTATAAGTAACTTACTGAATTTCGAGTCTGCAATTAATTCATTAGGAGATTGGTAAAAGTTGGAAAAAAAAAAAGGCTCATTGGAGGTTGGGAATGGAAAGAGTACTATCTAAATTAAGGAAATGATGACTCGTGGCTAAAATAAGAGGATTAATATTTAATATATAATTATATGACACATGGCTAAAATAAGAGGATTAATATAGATTTATAGATAGATTATTGGATTTAATTCATTAAGATGACAACTAAACATTCATACGAATATACAAACAAACATACAATATATATATATATATATATATATATATATATATATATATATATATATATATATATATATATATATATAAAAAGAGAGAGAGAGAGAGAGAGAGTGTGTGTCTAGCTACTATATTTTTACAAGCACTAAGTAATTGGTGCTTGTAAGTTTTCTACCGTTAGATCTACCTTTTGACTAATTTCATTTCTTAGATCATTATATTTCACCAACCACTTACTTAACCTAAGAAGTCCACTATCATCGTAACCACACATCTTTTCATACCAGAACTAAAAACCTACAAACATCAATAGGTTGGTACAGATCAATTACACACACACACACACACACACACACACACACACACACACACACACACACACACACACACACACACACACACACACACACACACACACACACACACACACACACACACACACACACACACACACACACACACACACACACATAACGTTCACTCGTTGATATATCTCGAATTCTGAAACCAGAATATTTTCTAACTTTATTCTGTTTTAGTTATTTCATTAAGTTAAGTTTAAATTATGTTTAATCTTATTAAGATTATTTCCAGTCTTACTAGATTTATATTCTTCATTGTATTAAGATTTAACCACTATTATAAATATATTTTTTATTCCATTAATTTTGTGCTGAAGATGAGAAAAAATATGGGTGTATTTTTAGGACCAAGATTTTGTGAGGGAGTCATATTCTGTACACCGGTTTGATTAGTTTGATTATAATGAAAGTCTCTACTCCATTTTTGTTTGTGGACGTACGCCAATAGCTGAATCACGTAAATATTTGTGTGCTTTATTTTTTTTTTCTTATTTTTTTTTGATTCTTTTTTACATTTTTACGTCCGATGAGCTAGATATTTTTCATTTTTGCCATAACAAGCTGGTATCAAAGAAAACTAGTATTAGTATAAGTTGTGAATTTCTAAAAAGTTGATATCAAAGCCGGATTATTTGTTTGGGTGTTTAAAATGTCGGCGAAATTTGAGATCGAAAAATTTGCACTACAACAAAATTATGCTATAGCGACACTTTTAAGTATTTATAAAATATTAAAAAAAATGTCGCTGGCAAAAAAAACCGACACTTATTATTAGTGTCGCTATATATGCAGTCGTTAGGGTGTATAGCGACACATTATTATAATGTGTCCCAAAAATGTGTCCCTATAATCTAATTTTGGATATAGATAGAATATAGATAGGACACTTGTATAAAAGTGTCCCAAAAATGTGTCCCTATAAACTAATTTTGTTATAGTGTTGATCACTCCAACCGTTTTGCTCTACGACAAGTTATTGTTCTAATATAAAAGAGCTTGTAAAAAGCGTAACTGGAGAATGAGAATATTGATACTTCAGAAAATTTCATGGATTCTCTTTCAGTGACCATTTTCAAGTATCACTACAATAAAATTATGCTATAGCCACACTTTTAAATATTTTTAAAATCTAAAAAAAGTGCCGCTGACAAAAATACCGACACTTATTGTTAGTGTTGCTATATGTGCAGTCGCTAGGGTGCATAGCAACACATTTTTATAATGTGTCTCAAAAATTTGTCCCTATAACCTAATTTTGGATATAGATGGAATATAGATAGGACACTTATACAAAAGTGTCACAAACATGTGTCTCTATAACCTAATTTTGTTGTAGTGTTTTCTGTAAACTTGGTTTGTATATTCAGTAGCGCACTTTAAGAGATTTTGAAGATTTAGTGGAGAAGAAAAAGAATTCAAGTCAATGTCGAGATTGTTAGATATGTCTCGAATTCTAGAACTAGAAAGTTTTCTAACCCTCTTATGTTTTGGTTATCCCATTAAGCTAAGTTTAGATTATACCTAATATTCTATTGAGATTATTCCTAATCTTAACGGATTTGTATTTCTAATTATATTAGAATTTAACCATTATTATAAATATACCTTTTTTCTATTAATTTGATACAATTTAGATTATACCTAATTTTATTGAGATTATTTCTAGTCTTAATGTATTTGTATTCCTAAGATTTAGCCACTATTATAAGTATACCTTTTATTCCAATAATTTAGTGTTGCCGAAAAGGAGTATGAGTATATTTTGGGGACTATAATTATGTGAGAAATGCATATTTTGTACACAAGTTTGATTATAATAAAAATCTCAACTTCGTCTTCGCTCGAGGACATAAGTTAATGGCCGAACAACGTAAATATTTGTGTGTGTTTTTTTTCTTCTCTATTTTTCGATTCTTTTTTGTATTTTTGTGCTCGATGAAGTAAATATTTTTTGTTTTTATCATAACAAACTGGTATTAGAGAAAATCTAATATTAGTGTACGTTGCAGCATTTGCATGTATTGTTGGTTTAAATCTGTTGTTGAATAGGTGCATTGAGCAATTGTGTTGATAAAAGTTATTAGAGTGCATGTGTGTATGTATTGGTGCAACCATGCATTGGGCATATTAGAAATTAACGTCTCTTGGACTATTGAGAGGATCGATGCGTTTGATTATTGAGTGGAAATTGGGTGTGTCCGAATTAGAGGATTAATTGTATCCTTTTATATTGGATGCCTATTTTAGAGTGAACGGGCGCTTTAATGCGTCCTTTCAATTTCTGCTATAAATAGGTCAGGATTTCCTGTTGCCAAGATGGTATTTCAAACTAGTTAGGCCTCAAGTGTAGAATTTTTTTTTTCCACCCTGTTATCTTATTATTTTATCAATATAATGTTTTTTTATAGTGTATTATTATACTCTCAACCACTCTCTTAATATTTAGTGTTTGAGTGCCAATTTGTTGAGCCAATTAATGAATGTTGTCCGACTGATTAATTAGATGACATTGCCACGTACATTGCAGGAGAATCCTGAAACTCTAAGTGGTTGTTTATTGCTTGCATATTAGTTATAACTGCACTATAGTTATAATTGTATGCAGATTCAAATCAGGTGTTTTGTTTGATGAATTTAGATTCAACTGCTCGAGTTGAAACTATATGAGAAGGTTCAACAAAAGTAGTTAAAACTATACGTCCAAATTGGATGTATATAGTTCCAACAACAACATTTATAGAAAGTAACTTTAAATAAAATTAAGCTTACCTAATAATGTTTTAAACAGTTTACATTGGGAGGTAGAGCGAGAGTGAGGGAGAGAGGTAGAGGGAGAGAGAGAGAGAGCGGAAGAGAGAGAGAGCGAGGTAGAGCGAGAGTGAGGGAGAGAGGTAGAGCGAGAGAGAGGGAGAGAAGTAGAGCGAGAGAGAGAGCGAGTGGCAGAGCGAGAGGGGGAGAGAGTGGTGCGTGGATCAGAGAGAGAGGCTGTCTGGGAGAGGAAGGTTGGATGAGGGTGACCACCCGCGTGAGGCCGGGGTGGATCGGCAGGTCGAGAGGTCGATCGGAAGCAGCTGGGGATCCCTGCGGGTTCCGCGATGGCTGTGGGCGGGAGCGGACCCTGGGCCGCGACCGGGCCCATGCCCCGAGGGCTCCCATCAGGACGCGTCGCCTCTGGCCAGCCCGTTCCCCCTCCCGGCACGTTGTTGATGGTGTGGCGCGCCCGAGGTTCCCTGGCAGTACTGCTTCACGGGCTCACCTCCCCGGACACGCCAACCGCCAGCTTCGGGCTTCCCACCTCCCTGCGAGGGATAGTCGAAGGGACCCCCGGTGGCGACGTGGTACGACAGATTCCCGCGTCCGGCCTCCCCCCCCCCCTCCCGTCGAAGTCAGCAGATTTGACGACGACGACCGAAGTGATGGATTCCCGGGCCCCTGGCAGCGCCCCGCGCTTTGTGCCCCATCGCCTCCCGCCTCGGGTGACCTGGGCTGACGACCTTGGAAACCCGCTTTGCACCCCTCTGGTGCCTGCGCCTAGGGGGCCTCCCTTTGCACCCACTACGCCCTGCCTGTCGGGTCGTGTCGCCTGCCGCATTCCACCATGGCCCACGCAACCCCCCCCCCCCCCCCCCCTTCACCACCGAGAGATTCCCACCCCCCCCCAATTCACCGCTCCTATAAAGATGCCCTCCTCCACCCACTGTCTTCTTCAACGCTACCTTCTGCTCCCCATTCTCGGAGACATCCCTTGACCTTGCCTCCCCTCTGGCCCAATCGTCGTGGCCCCTCCCCCAAGAAGTGCTTTCGGTGCCTCGCCGGAGACCACCTGATCCGTAGCTGCCGCGATACCATCCGCTGCAAGGTGTGTCTCGGCACCGGCCACAGAGCAGGCTCCCGCCACTGCCGTCAACGCCGGTCGCACCCCGCCATGCAGAGAGGAAACGCTTTCCGCCCCGAGGTCATCAAGGTCTTCGTGCCGCTGACCGAAGGTTTCCGCATTCGCCAGAACCAACGGCGCAATGCCGTCCTGGCGGATGTGGTCGGGCGTTCGAACCTGGGGGTCTTCCCCGGGGGCACCATCGCCGCCGACTTGGCGGCGCGCTACGGCGGCCTCCCAGCTGACTTTCATGCTGCGTGCTACCACGAGCGCGACTACGTCGTCCTCCTTCCCGAGTGGGTCCGCCCTGATGACGTCGTTGGCCACGGCCTGATCCATCTCCGCCACTGCCGGATTCAGTGTTACCCGTGGGAACCCCAATACGGCGCCACCCCCTCCAGGCTCACCTATAAGGCATGGATCAAGATCGGCGACCTCCCCTTCGAGTGCTGGTCGGAGGACCGGGTCAGTGCCATTGTCGGCTGCTTTGGCAGGTTCATCAAGGCCGAAGAGAACAGCCTCAACTTGGTCGACCTCACGGGGTTCCGGTGCCTCATGGCGGTTGACGACCTTCCAGACATCCCGGAGGTGCTCTCCATCTCAGTGGGGGACCTTGTCGTCGCCTCGACGGTCAGGATCGAGCGCACCGCCCCCTTTGGCGGAGACGACCGCGGCACGCCCCACGCGGGCGGGGGGCCCAGTGAGGGCGGCGACCAGACGGACCCCCACGGGACCCGGCTCGCCAGGAGGGTTGCCACGATGGGCCTAGGCGGGGATAGCGACGACTCCAGAGACGCCACGCGCGATGGGCCGAGCAACCCCGACGAGTCCTCTGCGATCCATGATAGGAGGCACCGCCGAGCCCAGCCCCTGGAGCGCCCTCCGATGACTGCCCTCCCCCGCCCGTCGTCGCTGGAACCGGCGGCCTCCCGTGCCGCTCCTGGCGACGGACCAGCGGTCGTTACCGCCGCTCGCTCTCCGCTTTGCCTTGTGGTCCACCGCTGCGCCGCCGCCGGTACTCCTCGGGACGAGCTCCCAACGGTTCTGTGCGGAGATCTGGTGACCAGCCGGCCTATCGACCTCGGGGCCCGCCCCTTACCACTTTCGGGTTTCTTTTCAATTTCCTCCCACGGCCTCGGCTTTTGGGAGTTTTCTTGCACGGGGAGGATTTCTCTGCGTGATGTCACCTCCCCATTTACTGCGACGCTTTTGGTTCTGTGCCTTTCCCCTCTGCTCCCTCGAGCCCTGCGCTCGCCGCCCGGGCCCAATCTCCAGCCGCCAACTCCTACGGATGGACCCCGCCCTCTCTGCTCTGGACTTGTGTCGGCCCGGCACACAGCGGGCCCACTCGCCCCCGTGGCCCCCCTGCGGGCCCGCACCTTTCCCGCGGCCCACCCGTGGGTCTGCTCTGCCCTGGTGGCCAACCCTTGGGTCCACCCGGTCCCCGCGGCCCACCCGCGGGCCCCCCACCCCCCCTCCCCGAGGCCCACCCGCGGGTCCGCCCAGCCATCGCAGCCCAACCGCGGGCCCCCCCACCCCCCCTCCCCGCGGCCCACCCGCGGGTCCGCCTAACCATCGCGGCCCAACTGCGGGCCCGCCCAGACCCCGCGGCCCACCCGCGGGTCCGCCCCGTCCCCGCGGCCCACCCGCGGGTCAGCCACGTCCCCGCGGCCCACCCGCGGGTCCGCCCAGTCCCCGCGGCCCACACGCGGGCCCGCGCCGTCCCCGCGACCCACCCGCGGGTCCGCCCCGCCCTAGGGACCCACCAGCGGGCCCACGCCCAACCCGCGGCCCACCAGCGGGACCTCGGCCCACCCGCGGCTAACCCGCGGCCTTGCCCCAGCCCCGTGACACTATCGCGGGGCCGCCCCGTTCCCGCGGCCCGCCCGCGGGTCCCCGTAGTCGCAGAGCTCGCGGGTCGCCGGCAGACCAGTCACCTCGTTCCTCCTGCCCTTCTGTGGGCCCCCCCCCGTTCCGGCTGGCAACCCCTGGGCAAGCCCTGCTCCCGCGGCCCACCCGCGGGAACGACCCGACCCTGCGGCTCCACGTCGGGCCTTCCTTGCCATCTCGGGCCCCCCGATTGGACTGATCCCGCGACCTCCCTGCTTGCTTACGCCCTGCGTCTTGGAGGGCCCCAACCTGGTTGTTTTCCGACCACCACCTGGACCCACCATCGTCCAGGCAGCCGGACCTTGCGCCCCTTGGGCCTCCCCGGGAGGCCCGAGTGCCCCACCCCCCCGGCCGGCCACGACTGGTTCCGGCGACGCGGGACTGCCGGAGCTCCAGCAGCTCGGTCAATCGCCGCAGGCTGTCATGGCCCCGGGGCCGCCTGTGAACGATCTCTGCCGCCTCACCGGCGCACCCCCGCCGGACCTTTACAGTGCAGTCGTGACCTTCTCCGGCCCCACCTCGCTAGCGATCAGGCGCAGCCCTCGACTCGCGAAGAAGGTGGGCACACAAGCCCTTGATCGCGCCATGGCACGCAAGTCGCTGCTTTTGGGCGATGGAGCGCCTGCCTCCCCGCCTCTCGGCTCCGTCGATTCGCCGGACTTCCAGATGCTTATCCTAAAAACCGCAAAGCTCGGCATCAAGCTCAGTGACGGGGACGCCGCCTCGCTCCTGGGTTTTGTCGGGCCAGCGCTCTGATCTGCCAGCCGTTCGGGCACTTTGTCCTGGTGTCTTGTTTTCCTTATGTTTCAATTATGCTCATGGAATGTAAGAGGACTTAACTGTCCTGCTAAGCGTGCTGTTGTGAAATCGGTTGTTAGTGTTCTTAAAGTATCTGTACTGTGCTTTCAAGAAACCAAAGTGAGCTCACTCTCGCGCGCTTTCCTACTTTCCCTTGCTGGGCCCCATTTTGACAAATGCCACTTCATCCCTTCTGTGGGGGCCTCCGGCGGCGTAGCAACCTGCTGGAGCTCTAAGCACTTCACCTGCTCCGAAGTTTTAGTACGGGACCACTCTCTTACCCTTCGCCTGCTGAGTACCACCTGCGGCTCCTCCTTCTTTCTTACCAATGTGTATTGCCCCCCGACCTGGGTTGGCAAGGAAGAGTTTTGTCGGGAATTGATTGCACTTAAGCCCTCCTGCCCCGGGCCATGGGCTGTTTGCGGGGACTTCAATCTTACCCGTTCCTCGGACGAGAGGCAGGGGCGTAACTGGAGCAACCGCCTTACGGCCTTATTCTCCTCCACGATCAACGAGCTGGAGCTGCTTGACCTCCCAATGCTCAACCAAAGCTACACTTGGTCCAACATGCAGAACCCGCCTTCCCTCGCCAAGCTGGATCGCTTCCTTATCTCCACTGACTGGGACTCGGCATTCCCCTTTCGTCTGTATCGGCGCTCCCGCGGATTATCTCTGACCACTCCCCCATCCTTCTGAAAATTCAGACGAATCGCACTCCCTGCCCCTTCAGATTTGAGAAGGTCTGGCTTACCTGGCCTGACTTCGTCTCGCTGGTCCCGATCTGGTGGCAGGAAATCGAGAACAAGCAAGGAAGGCAGGGAAGCATTCTCACCTTCACCGCGAAGCTCAGACACTACCACAAGCGCATCAGGGAGTGGCGGATCAACAACTTCTACAGCATCCGTAAAACCAAGCAGGCGACCGCGGAGGAGCTTCAGAGGCTGGACATCATTGAGGAAGTACAATGCCTGTCCCCCAGCGAGTCTGCTCGCAGGGCGGAGTTGAGGCGCCAGTTGGAAGCCATCATCGCGGATGAAGAGATTCTCTGGAAAACCAGGTCCAAGCAACATTGGCTAAAAGAAGGGGACGGGAACACTAAATTCTTCCATGCTATGGCCAACGGCCGACAACGCGCCAACCGAATCGGGACTGTCCAGGATGAGGGAATCACGCTGGAAAGGGAAGGCGACAAATGCCTCTATTTCTACCAGAAATTCAAGGACCGCTTTGCGCCTGACCTTCTTCCCCATCCCGCTTGTGGGGACTGGAGCGACCTCTTCCCTGACAAGACAGCGCTGAGCTCCACTGACCTCACCGCCCCTTTCACCATTGAGGAAATTAAAAGAGCGACGTTCCAAATGTCAGGGGACAAGGCGCCTGGGCCGGACGGCTTCAGCTTGGTCTTCTACCAAAAGTTTTGGGACGTCATCAAGGGTGATCTATCCAAGGTCTTCGACGATCTTTTCGAGGGTACACTGAGTACGGGTCCCATCGACTACACGCATATCTGCCTAATCCCGAAATCCGAAGGGGCATGCAAGGCCAGCGACTATCGACCAATCAGTCTGCTTAACTGCGTCCAGAAGATTATCTCTAAGGTGCTCACCAACAGACTTCTCGCTGAATTGGACAAGATCATCTCCCCGACCCAGAGTGCTTTCTTAAAAGGCAGATTCATTCTTGACTCCTTCGTCACGACCAGCGAACTTGTCAGTTGGGGAGCTGCCAAGCAGCTCGACTGTGTGGGGGTAAAGGCGGACTTCGAGAAGGCGTTTGATAACGTCAGCTGGAGCTTCCTCAGACACATCCTCCATTGTCTTGGTGCCAACCAGAAATGGTGCGGGTGGATCGACCAGTGCACCACCAACGGGAAAGTAGCCATCCTCGTGAATGGCAGCGCCACCAAATGGTTCAAAATGAAGAGGGGGCTCCGTCAGGGCGACCCGCTATCACCCTTCCTCTATCTCCTGGTGGCTGAAGGTTTGGCGCGTATGACGAGCAGAGCCGTCCAGAACAACCTGCTTAACGGAGTTGGACCCTCAAGGGGCTCGAAAACCACCCTTATCCAATTCGCAAACGACACAATCTTCTTCTGCCAAGCCAAGCCCAGACAGGTTCGAAACCTCCGCTTTATGTGGAAGGTCTACGAATGGGCATCCGGACTTAAAATCAACACTTCTAAATCACAGCTTCTCTACTTCGGCACCAGGAACCAAAAAGGCGAGCGATTAGCATCGATCCTAAGCTGTAAGCTGGGCTCGCTCCCGATTCGGTACCTCGGGCTTCCACTGGGCAGGGGCATCACCCCGAAGGAAGACTGGAGGCGCCTAATCTCCAGGATCGAGCAAAGAATCAACGGGTGGCAAGCGAAGCTTCTCTCTTATGGGGGGAGGTTGACTCTGGTCAACTCGGTACTATCACATCTACCGCTCTACTTCTTCTCGGTCTTCAGAGCCCCAGGCTGGGTAATCAGAAGAATCGACAAACTTCGCCGTGCCTTCTTTTGGAAGGGAAGCACATCCGTGTCGGGAGGTAGCTGCCTGGTGAACTGGAAGACGGCCTGCAGAAGCAAAAGAGATGGGGGTTTAGGAATCCTGAACCTCGATAGTTTCAACACCGCCCTTCTGGTCAAGTGGTGGTGGCGATTCCTCTCCTTGGATCCGCCCTCCTGGGAACCGCTAGTCGCGAGGCTCTACTACCACCGCAGGAAGCCGCTGCGCGAGGGCTCTTCCTTCCTGCCTCACTCTCACTGGTGGAGAAGTGTTCTGCGCACGCGGGAGCTCTTTAAGTGCGGCACAACACTTTCGGTGGGGAATGGAACGCGGACTAACTTCTGGTCTGATATATGGACTGGAAACTCGCCCCTTTCTACCCAGTTTCCTGCTATCTTCGAGTCGATCACCAGCAAAAGCCTACGGGTTAGCGACTGCTTTGATCACAACGGCTGGAACTGGGCCGCTATTCTGGATGGCCTCGAAGGAGACTCCTTAATCCGTGGGGACGATATCCAAGCCCTGAAAACGACCGTTCAGCACCTTCAACCAACTAACAGCACTGATCTTTACCACTGGCGCTGGACCACCACTGGCCGCTTCTCAGTAAAGTCCATGTATTGCTTCCTACAGGACAGTGGGGAGTTGGACGACCGCTTCAGCAAGCTTTGGAGCATCAAGCTGCCTATGAAGGTCAAGATCTTTGTCTGGCTCGTGCTTCGAAGGAGGGTAATGACCAGAGATATCCTCCACAAAAGGAACTGGCCCGGACCAACCTGCTGTGCCATCTGCCTGGGCCCTGACGAAACCGTCGACCACCTTTTCCTATCCTGTACCTACGCTTCCTCGCTTCTGGAGACCCTGCTACCTAACAAAGCGGAAATCCGCAACTGCTCGACCGTGGCTTTGCTCTGGGAGGCCGGCGCACTAAGGAGGGGGGCTTGGGGCGCTAGGACCCTCACCACCATCGGGACCACCTGGTGGTCAGTGTGGCTCGAAAGGAATAGAAGGGTTTTTGAGAACAAGAGCCGCTGCCCTCGTGCTGTCCTTGCCGAAATCAGGACGAACCGATCGCAGTGGTCTAGGTTTTGTACTTAAGATTCGGGGATCTCGTCGTCGTCGTCCGTTTGGTTTTTTCTTTTCTTCTGTTTTTCTTCCATTTTTTTCTTTTTTTCTTCCACTTTCTGTGCTTCTGAGCCTTCTTGGGTTGAGGCCTGATGGCCTCTGTCCTGTAGCTAAGTTCATTTCCCTTTTGAATGAAGCGGTAGCATGCTGCATTTTCTCAAAAAAGTTTACATTGGGAGTAATTTCCACCCCATATTTAAAGTGATAAATTTTTATAAATACACTTCTTAACAACATGCAACTTAATAAATTATTTATCGTGTGGGCACTTCCTACTATATTCAACGAAACAAAATACATATAATTATAATTATTGTATTTCATACTATATGTATTTTCAACTATATTGCATTTATAATTACATTTAATCTAACGGTTCCAAAGAAATGGTATATATATCAGAGCTTCCAACTGAGCGATTTAAGGCATTATCGTATATACATATATTATGTACACATATACAGGATAGATGTAAAATAGATCTACAGATAGATATAGATATGGTAGAATCAAAACGATATATATATAGATATCGATATAGGTAGATCGACAACGGATAGATTAGTTGATCATGTCACTTGTCATTAAATATGTGATAAAAAATAAAAAAAAATAAAATAAAATAAAAAAAGCTATACTTTAATTCATCACAGATGTGAGAATTGTTTGCTAAATATTAATTGAAATTGCACACATTGGTAGTTTAAGTTTATTTATTTTGTAGTGGTACACCATAGTTTTAAGTTAGTCTTTAGTTTTAAGCATTTGACCTGTATTGAAGTTCAAACTAGCTGCAGGTTTTTTGTCAAACCTGTTCCTAGGGATAATATAGTAAGTGTTGGGAAATCTGGTACTCGCTCCGATATCATCTTTTGTGAATCCGCAACCCGCTTCGATACCGTTATCCATGCCGATACCGTCTAGTGTTGAAATTCTGCAGCGGAAACGTCAAATCGGATTTTACCATAATCCCGTCTCATCAACATAACTGGAACCAACACAACCACAAAGAGAAAAAAAAAAACCAAAATAAAAAATATGCGAGTGAAATAAGATTCATTAACCAAAAGAATAATTACACCGACTCCTCTTCTGCAATAGAATAGTTTCAATCTGAGCCCTCTTCCTGAATCTCTCTCACCTTTCTCTCGTCTTCTATAAACCTAAAAGACTTTTCTCTTTGAACGCACCCGTATGTATGTGCATCCAAAATCATGGACACCTTGACCATGTTATATGGGTGTGGCTAAACCCAAGGCCCCACCACCTTCATGGTGTAACCACTACCATATGGATGTGGCTAAATTCTAGCCCCCATCACCTCCATAGGTGTTATCATCTGTTGGGACCAAAATGTGGCTTGAGCGCGATCGGCCCCTAGGTGACCCTTTAGAAAGTGTCGAAGTGCGACGGGTGCCAACAATCAGGCAATAGGGCAAAGGAGGGATCCTCTCGGCCGGGTTCTCCTCTGGTAGCTTCTCACGACCGATCGATTGAGGATAGTCGATGCGGGTTTATGGAGGGATAGAGGGATCACCGATTGCGACCTATGATGGCCGAACCGGGAGTAGTTAAATGTACGGATGATGAGTCGATTATAACTTTAAAGCGCAAAAAACACTAATAAAGACATGACCAATTGACCGGTTTACACTCTAAAGAAAAAAAAACAAATAAAGATACGGCTGAGCCGGTTTACACTCTAAATGCAAGGATAAATAAAGACACTACCAAATAGCCGGTTTACACTTTATATTGATCAAGAAGAAGGGGATACAAATGGAGGAAAAGGAATAGAAGGATTACAATTAAGCCTACTCCTAGGAAAGCAGTAAAAAAAAAAGAAAAAAAGTTAAGTTACCCTACTCCTAGATAAATGAAGAGATGCTGGGGTGGTACTTGTTGGATTATGTAAAATCATGTTTCGAGTCCATATGGATTTGATCCAATCTTGTTCCTAAAGATTAGGGATGATTTAGGAATATCTTAAAGATAATTCTTAAGAGGATATGGACGACGACAAGAAATGATTTAAAATCTCGGATAGACGGTGGAGATCGTTTCCTATTAGAATTAGGTTTTTAGAGTTATATTAACTCTTTTGCGATTCATCTTTTATTTTTAGGGCTTCATTGAAAAATCCTAATTGAGAGAAAAAATGTGGAGAGCCTCCGTGAGAGAGTTTCTTGTAATCCAATTTTACTCCTTGTACTTTTGTGTCGTGGATTAATCGAATAACGCATTGAGGTGGTCTTGCCCGTGGACGTAGGTTGACGCATTGTTGGCTAAACCACGTAATTCTTGTGTCCTTGCATTTCCTTATTTGTTTTATTTCTTTAGTTATTCGCGTGGTTGTTTTCTACAATCGTTTTCGCCTACTTTCATCTACGAAAGATTCTGTTTCCGCTGCGCTCGTGTGCTGTGTGGGTTGAGGTGTGCTCGGTAACCCCACGGCCGGTTCCCCCTTCAATTGGTATCGGAGCGTTTGGTTATTCGTAGTTCGTTGACGGTGAAACGATGGCGGGAAAAGTTTCAGTAACAAAGTATGAGATTTCTCGATTTGATGGAGCGAATTTTGCATTGTGGAAACTAAAGATGCAAGCAGTTTTGATTAAAGATGCTTGTGAGATCGCCCTGTAAGGAATAGAGAATAAGCCGGAAGGGATGACGGATAAACAATTTGAAGAGAAGGACAAGATGGCTTTGGCAAACCTATATTTGGCACTGGATGATTCGGTGCTATTCAATGTGGAGACCGAGACTACCGCAAAAGGGATTTGGGATAAATTAAAAAATCTCTATGAAGGAAAGTCATTGGTGAACAAAATTTTCTTAAGCCGACAATTGTACAATCTAAAGATGAAGGACGGGACACCGGTACAAGAACATCTAAGTACATTCAACTCTATCGTGAGCAAACTCGCTGCCCTAGACGTGAGAATTGATGAAGAAAAAAAGGCAAGTATTTTACTTTGCTCGATGCCGGAAACTTGGGATAATTTGATTATGAACTTGAGCCATGTTGAAACCCTTAAGATGGAGTCGGTTGTTGCATCATTACTTACCGAGGAGATGAGGCAGAAGTCCAGCCAAGGAAGTTCTTCGGGGGAGGCTATGATAGCACGGGAAAGACCTTTCGAGAGGGAGTATGGTGATCGAGGAAAGTCGAGATCAAAATCCAAGGGCAAAAAGAAAGTAAAGTGCTGGAATTGTGGAAAGTTGGGGCACGTGAAGAAAGATTGTCGGGTTAAAGGAGTTGATGGTAAATCCGATTCAAATAATTTTCAAAGTAATATAGCCGAAGCAGATGCTAAGTCGGCTAGTTCAGAAGACGGAGATGCGTTACTCGCATTGGATAGATCCGAGCTTATTTATCATTGGATCTTGGATTCGGGGGCATCATTCCACATGACTCCCTATAGGGAGTGGTTTTATTCTTATAAGTCACGGGATTGTGGAGTTATCTATTTGGGTAACAACACGGCATGTCCGGTGGTTGGAGTGGGAGACGTTCGGATCAAGATGTTTGATGGTGTTATTCGGACGGTTTCTAATGTTCGACATGTTCCTGCACTTCGAAAAAGTCTTCTATCACTTAGAAAATTTTGCAAACAAGGGTTTAAATTCATCGGCGAGAAAGATCACTTGAAGGTATGTCAAGGTTGTTTGGTGTTGATGAAAGGAGAGCAAGTAGGTGGCCTTTATAGATTAGTGGGCGAGACTCAAGTGGGAGAAGCGGTTGTTGCAAGCGCAAAGGTGGAGTCTTCAACGGTGTGGCATCGCCGTTTAGGACACATGAGTGAGCACGGATTGCAGGTATTATCCAACCGTGAACTTCTTTCAGGTTACAAGTCCGCGCCATTAGATTTTTATGAAGATTGCATCTACGGGAAGCAACGAAGGTTGTCTTTTTCTCTATCACATCAAAGAAGTAAGAAGCATCTCGAGTTGATTCATTCGGATACTTGGGAGTCGCCAGATACTTCGTTGGGCGGATGTTCTTACTTTGTTTCATTTATTGATGATTACTCTCGGAAGGCTTGGGTGTATATTCTAAAGCGAAAGTCCGATGTATTTGAGACTTTTAAGAAGTTCAAAACTCTTGTGGAGAATGAAAAGGATTTAAAAATTAAGTGCCTACGTTCTGATAACGGAGGGGAGTATTGTTCAAGAGAATTTGATGAGTTTTGTATTGAGCATGGAATTAAGCGGCATCTCACGGTACCCGGTACACCGCAACAAAACGGTGTAGCGGAGAAGTTAAATAGAACACTCATGGAGAGGGCCCGTAGCATGTTGAGTACTTCAAAACTCGACAAGAGATTTTGGGCGGAAGCCGTGAGCACGGCTTGTTATTTGATTAATCGAGCGCCGACAAAATCACTTGGTTTGGAAATTCCTGAAGAAGTCTGGAGCGGCAAGTCCGTTGATTACTCCTATATTCGTGTCTTTGGATGTGATGCTTATGTGTGGATACCGAAGGAGAAAAGGTCAAAATTGGATAAGAACTCTCGGAGGTGTATATTTTTTGGCTATGCGAAAGGTGTTAAGGGGTATCGATTGTGGGACCCTACTAACCACAAAATAGTCATAAGTCGTGACGTTATCTTCAATGAAAGGTCCTTTCAAGGCACCAAGGAAAAGCAAGATGATGATGCTAAGATTCCAATTGAGGTCTTTGAAGCGCGCGATGAGGTGCAAGTCGAGCAAGCACAACAGGATGATGAAGTGGTTGATGATGAACCTGACTTGGAATCTCCGCAATCATCCGAAGATACAAATTCACCGGTAGAGTCGCCAGCGGATTCCGGGCGTCCTAGTAGAGTTATTAGACCTCCTGCGAGGTATAATGACTATATTACTTTATTTATTCCTTCTGCAAACCATGTTAGTGCATATGTTGCTTTAGCGGAAGAAGATGAGCCGACTTCGTATAAGGAGGCTTGTGAGTCGACTAACGCTGGAAAGTGGCAATGCGCGATGGAGGAGGAGATGGAGTCAATTCGGAAGAACAAGACTTGGGAACTTATTGATTTGCCGAAGGGAAGGAACGCGATTGGATGTCGGTGGGTGTTTAAGGTGAAAAAGGATACAGATGGGAATGTGGAGAGGTTCAAGGCAAGATTGGTGGTGAAGGGATATGCTCAGAAACCGGGAATCGATTTCGATGAGATCTTCTCACCGGTGGTTCGTCTTACCACTATTCGGGTTGTTTTGGCGATCGTAGCGGTCATGGATTTGGAGCTCGAGCAGATGGATGTAAAAACAACATTCTTGCATGGTGACCTGGAGGAGGAGATATATATGTCGCAACCGGAAGGCTTTGTCGAAAAAGACAAGGAATATTTGGTTTGTCAGTTGAACAAATGGTTGTACAGCTTGAAACAGGCGCCAAGGTGTTGGTACAAGCGATTTGATTCCTTCATTATGAGTTTGGGTTTTGATAGGCTTGAAGCGGATCATTGTGCATATTTCTGCGATTATAATGACGGGAGCTTCTATATTTTGTTATTATATGTCGACGACATGGTGGTCGCCGGAAATAACAAGGACCAGATATCTATCTTGAAGACTCAGTTAGCCGGTGAGTTCGATATGAAGGACTTAGGAACTGTGAATGAAATACTCAGGATGAAGGTACTACGGGAGAGAAAGAATAGGGAAGTTTGGCTTTCACAGAAGAGTTATGTGGAGAAGGTTCTGTGGCGCTTCAACTTGCAGAACGCAAAGCAAGTTTCTACCCCGTTTTCTATTCATTTAAAATTGTCGGGCGAGCAATCACCGGGTACGGAAGCAGAAAAGACCGACATGGCTCGGGTACCATATTCATTGGCAGTAGGGAGCCTTATGTTTGCCATGGTGTGCACGAGACCCGACATTGCTTAAGCAGTGGGAGCAGTGAGTCGGTATATGGCGAATCCAGGTTGTGAACATTGGAATGCAGTGAAGTGGATTCTCAGATATTTGAGAGGTACTGCGGATTTCTCACTCTGTTATGGTTCTGCGGGTTTGGAGTGCGTCGGATATGTGGATGCAGATTTCGCAGGAGATAAAGACAGAAGAAAGTCTACCACGGGTTATGTTTTCTCCATGGGCGGTGGTGCTATTAGCTGGGAGTCGAAGCTTCAGTCGGTAGTCGCTTTGTCGACGACGGAGGCGGAGTACATAGCAATAACACATGCTTGTAAGGTGGCTATCTGGCTAAAAAGACTTTTAGGAGAATTAAAAGTGAAGCAAGATGTGGTGGGAGTGAATTGTGATAGTCAAAGTGCAATACACTTAGCGAAGAATCCGACGTTTCACTCTCGGACGAAACACATTGATATTCGTTATCACTTTGTGAGAAATGTAGTGGATGAGGGTTTTATCTCATTGTTGAAAATTCGCACAGATGCGGATCCAGCGGATATTTTAACGAAACCGGTGACTCGAGAGAAGTTCAATTGGAGTATGACTTCTCTCGGTCTTGGAGCTACATGAGGAGAGTGGGAATTTGGCAAGATCTTCAATTTTGTGTTTTATGAAATTCGGCACATGTTTTTAAGTGGGAGAATTGTTGGATTATGTAAAATCATGTTTCGAGTCCATATGGATTTGATCCAATCTTGTTCCTAAAGATTAGGGATGATTTAGGAATATCTTAAAGATAATTCTTAAGAGGATATGGACGACGACTAGAAGTGATTTAAAATCTCGGATGGACGGTGGAGATCATTGCAGAATTAGGTTTTTAGAGTTATATTAACTCTTGCGATTCATCTTTTATTTTTAGGGCTTCATTGAAAAATCCTAATTGAGAGGAAAAACGTGGAGAGCCTCCGTGAGAGAGTTTCTTGTAATCCAATTTTACTCCTTGTACTTTTGTGTCGTGGATTAATCGAATAACGCATTGAGGTGGTCTTGCCCGTGGACGTAGGTTGACGCATTGTTGGCCGAACCACGTAATTCTTGTGTCCTTGCATTTCCTTATTTGTTTTATTTCTTTAGTTATTCTCGTGCTTGTTTTCTACAATCGTTTTCGCCTACTTTCATCTACGAAAGATTCTGTTTCCGCTGCGCTCGTGTGCTGTGTGGGTTGAGGTGTGCTCGGTAACCCCACGGCCGGTTCCCCCTTCAGTACCGGGCTTACGAGGCTGCCGGACTCCCTTTCCTTTGATGGTTTTGGTATTTATACACATCCGAACCAACTTATTAGGCACCGATTTGATTTATCGGCGTTAATTAAGAGAATTAGTGGACAATTAGCAACAGTTTCCTATTGAGGCAAAATACCCTCAATCGGGATAATAGTCGCTTCTCCATCCAGGTTCATTCCCCTATTATCACGCCAGAATGTGATTTCCGGCGCTTTCCTTCATCGAGCGGTGCATGGCGTTCCAGGTTGGTTACGAGATTCACGCCCTTATCTCGCTCACCTTCTTTTCAAGATCATTCCTTTTGCGGTCCCGAGCAGTTTAGGATTGAACTTGACTTCGCCTCTTTTGTCGCTTGCCCGAGGCGGTCTGATATCCTTCTTCGGCCGAGGGACGGTCCTGGATGAGATAGTAATCCTTCGGTTGATCGCCTCTTCCTGTCAGCCATTTCTTCTTATCAGCTGGCACTTTCGGCCGATAGTGCATCTCGTGGCTAAAAACTAGCCCGGACCATGTCGTAGCCTCCTCTTCGGCTGACCTATCTTTCTGTCCGCTGGTCACTTCATCTGATGACGTGCACCCATGTGCCTAAGACCAATCCGAATTGGGATGCAGACCTTTCTTTGGCTTAGGTTTTCGTCTGATGGCGTGGGCTTTGCACTGTGCTATTGCACACCTGAAACTGGTTTACAACTAGATATGGGTCCTTTATTTTTCAGCTTGATCAGCCAGAGGTTGATTCCAACTATGTTTGCTTCGTCGTCTGATCGGGCCGGTCGAATGCCTTCCTTCAACTGTAGTTGACCCTAGCCTATGTGATGATCTTTGCATCGGCTGCTTTTCTCCTCCTGGCCAATGCCTCCACCCGATAGTATACCGCGTGCTGCATGCTTCCGTACTCGGGGCTAATCTCAATCCCTGTCGGCTGATGCCTTGCTGCGCGCCTCCGTCCTCGAGGCTAATCTTAATTGAGACGTGAGTCCTCCTTTGTCGACTCAAGCCCCTGTCGGCTGATACCTTTAGCCGATGGTAGACGCCACATGTCACTCCCTTAAGTGGCGAAAATTTTAGTTTCAACACCACCTTAACACCACCGTCAAATAATAGCACATATGCTATATTTATAGTTTACATAAAAAACTATCCAAATCCTAATCTAAATAGAATTTTATTTTAATTAATATTTAAATCTTAACAAACATATCTTTTTAAGATTTAAATATTAATCTTAATCCAACTAGGATTCAACTACAAATCTAATCAAATCCTAACAGTAAGCTGTCCCTTTTATCAAGGGTAAGTAGTAATTAATTTAACCACCCCCAATGTGATTTAGCATATTTTTAGTTTTCTACTCTATTGTTTGGAAGTTTCATTGTACCATTCTACGTTTTTATTTTTATTTTTGTTGAAATTGAAAAAATCACCACGTAACAAGTGGTACGGTCGATGTGACCGAGTTGGTTGAATCGAATCAAAGGTGGCAAGTAGTGTGAAAGTTTGTCAACGAGTCAACCGATTTGAATGAACTGAAATGGAATAAGAGTCGAGAAAAAAAACCTAAACCTTAACCAAGGGTGGGCAGCAATCGGTCGTTTACGTAAAGAAGCAATTATCGACTTTATAAGCAGATTGAGGATAAGAATCGAAATAAAGATTCGATCTTTATAAGCGATTGAGGATAAGAACCGAGATAAATAATCGGTCAAGATTGAGGATAAGGACTGAGATAAATTATCGGTAAAGATTGAGGATAAGGACCGAGATAAATAATCGGTCATCGGCTTTATAAGCCGTTGAGGATAAGAACCGAGATAAATAATCGGGCTTTATAAGCCGATTGAGGATAAGAACCGAGATACATAATCGGTATCGGCTTTATAAGCCGATTGAGGATAAAGACCAGAAAAATAACCCCAAAGATTAAATGGGCAAAATCATAGGGCGCAAATCCCGTAATCGAATAGCGCACAATGTGGATGAACGTAGACGAAAAAATTATAGGGCGCAAATCTCGTAACCGAATAGCGCACAATGTGGATGAACATAGACGGAAAGGCGCTACTATTGATTTGAGGCAGAGAAATACGTAACAATTTTTCAAAAAATATGTCGTTATTTCCAATAATTTTTTGAAAATGCGTCGTTATCTAAAACGGTGATTAGTCCTAAGAGGGGTCGTATATGTATAAATAAGCGAATTTAATTTCTTTTGTAAAAAAGGGGTACTGCAATCGTTGGCGCGTAAACCAGAGTCTACACCAGCTTTTCAATACCGACTGCTTTCTAGACCATACTTATAGCTTTTCTAGATAGATTTACAGCTTTCCTTATAGTTTTCCTAAGTAGATTTACAGCTTTCCTTTATAACTTTCCTTACCGCCTTCCTAGGAGTAATTAATTCTAATTGTAATCGAATTGTGTAAACCTGTTCCTTTCAAACAATATAAAGACATTCGGCTATTTCGGCGGAGTATATTTCATCAAGCATGCATCTCGAGTTTCTCCCCTTTTCGGCTATCCCAAGCCGAAGTTCGCTCAGCGTTTGAGTGAGAAGAATCTGGTTGAGCAGATCCCTCCTCGACCTAATCGTTTGGCATATGGTATATCACATCAGAGGGCCATTTTCGAAGTCGATCGCAGACCAAAGCGAACCGGAGCGGATCAACGGTCAGCGCGCGCTTGGCGAAACTTTCGGCCACAATAATTTCATTAGGACCAACCTTTAAATTAAATAAGATAGTAAAGTATTCTTTTCAAAAATAAAAGATAGTAAAGTATTATACTTTACAAATCAGAGAACAGTTAAGTGCAAATTATAGGTTAATAATATACTATATTTTATCACCGCATAATTTGTAAAACAAACCGCATTTATTATCTCATGGCTTGTAAATTATAGAATTAAAATTTTATTTAACAATAGATCTTTACGTTACGGAAAAAAAAAAAAAAAAAAAAAAAAAAGGACAGCATCACATGGTCGTAAAACTTTTGAAATTATAAAATAACAATGTAAAAAAATAATGCTAAACTATGGGGGGCTTATTGAACTTTACAGTTATATCTCTATAATAATATATGGGCTTAAAGTATAAAAGTCTTACTTCAGTATTTTACTTCAAATATTAAAAATATAATCTTAGGTATTGTGACCGCAGGTTCTTATTTGTCCATGTAGCTATAGCTATGCATAAGTTGTTTTTCCGAGAAAAGCTATTTGTGAGTTGTGTTAGACTTTGATTTAAATTTATAATTATTAAAATTGAAGTTAAATTTTAATCTAATTAGAAAATAATGAAATTTAGATTTATTCGGAATATGCAGAGAATTAGATGACAATAATATCGTTTTCATATTTACAAATAAAACACGTAGACAAGATGAATAGCTTGTAGACTCCACATATTCCTATCATGTTTGTACTAATATAATTAAAGAGGTTCTTGACATACAAGCCTATTTGAAGTGGAGCAGTATTAACAGAAAATCCTACTAAGTATATAATTATTGGTATTGGCACTGTTCAGGTATACAGATGTTTGATGGAGTGACAAGGACTATATCAAAGGTTTGTCATGTTCCAGATATGAGACAAAAATATGATCTTATTGGGTACATTTGATTCTAATGGCTACAGATATTTTTTTGCTGATGGATTAAGAGCAATCTTGTAGTAATGAAGGCCAAGTTGTCCGACATATTGTATGTTCTATAGGGTTCTATGATCATAAGTTTAGTATCGGTGACTTCTTACTCTATGTCAAATTCAGATAGCACCAAATTATAACTTCTTATTCTATGTCAAATTCAGATAGCACCAAATTATGACATATATGAATGGGCCATATGAGCAGGCATGGTATGGTAGAGTTAAGTAGGAGAAGTCTACGTTGTATTAAGAGCTTAGGAAAGCTGGACTTATGTAAGTATTGTGTTCTTGGCAATTAACAAAAGAGAGTTAGTTTTAAGGTCATGACTCAGCGAACAAACGATACTATGAATTGCATTTATTAAGATCTTTGAGGACTCTCTCGTACTCATATTTATTTATAGTGGTGCTTGATATACGTTGACTTTTATTGATTACTTCTCTCATAAAGTATGAGTATATTTTTTGACAAATAATGATGGGGTGTTCAATTATTTCAAGATGTAGAAAGTAATGATTAAGAAATAAACTGAAAAGAAGATCAAGAGATTGAGAAACGACAATGGTTTGGAATTTAGTTTATCAGAATTTGAATAATTTCACAAAAATGAAGAAATCGTTCGATATAAAATAGTTAGGCATACTTCACAGTAGAATGGGTTGGCTGAAGGGATGAACATATGTCACTCTCCAGATCCGCCTATTGATCGGTTCGGGAGCACGTACAAACTTCCCGCCGAACGGGTGAGCCATGCTCAACCCGAATGGAACGGTGATCAGTACCATTCGCGCTCAATAAATAGAAGCAAAAGGATACACAATATCAGACTGCAGGGGATAAAACATCACAATAAATTTTATTCCACTTTATCGGTTCGGTTACAAAAGAGACATACAACCGAGCCCTCGGCTCAACAAAACAACAATCGAACCACACAATTACTATGGATGGACGGTTAGACTGTCACGACCTGAGTGTAAACCAAAACCTAAGTTCGGCAGCAGATCCGCTGTATACGCAGTATTTTCCACGTATACAAAGCGATACAAGAACTCAAACAACCCGATAAAGTACACAGGAGTGAGTGAAATCACAAAAAAGTGGTGTAGAGCAGGAAATAAATCACAGACTAACTGCACATAAATAAAAACAATTCTCTAATAAAGCCTCCACAACAAAGACACGAGCAACCCCAACATCAAACCAACTCTCCACCAAGAAAAAATAAACCAACTCTCATCCAGAGATACCTCAACAAGTAGATCACCAACAACACCTCTATGAATAAAAGAATACTCCACAAACAACTCCAGAAATAAACCGCAATACCATCTCCAGCAAGAACAAACACAACTCCAATATCACCATAATACAAGTCTAAGAACAACTCTATTAATATAACTCTTGCCATAAGAAATAATAAGTACACCACTCCAACCAACTCTCCCACAAATACAATAAAAGTAACTCCTACAACCCCACTAACAACCACACCAATATACACACCTACTACAACCACTACGATACAACTCTAGCATACATAACCCTCCGAATAAATACAACTCTGGGACCGACATAAATACATAAAACTGGCTCCAACCAGACCAAATATATACAGTAGTCTGGGTACATAAAAACTAAAAGAAATAAATAAACTATAGGGCAACCTCTATCAAAATCATCGGGGTGGAGCTCCATCTAGTTCGCGACTCCCTCGCCGCGCTCTGCCTGTACCACTGCTCTTGAAGAGATCACTAGGGAGCAACAACGGGTGTGAGAACTACTAACAAGCAGTTCTCAGTAAGTAAATCATCGAACCTCCAACCTACCTACCGAGTCTACCGAAAGGGCAAAGTAGGAGATGGTAAGGAGAATAACGATAATAGCTGGAAAGAAAACTACTCTACTATGCCCAATGCCAACTGAATAGTAAAAAGTGTATGTATGAATGTATCACTACCCTCGTATACCAATAATGTCCCTAACTGTATAATATCAAATAGATACATGTGTGCCTCATGGAAACAACTACCGAGATGTATGATATCCTCAACTGCATGATCTCAAATAGATACATGTATGCATCACGGAAACAACTACCAAGATATATGATGTCCTCAACTGTATGATCTCAAATTGATACATGTATGCATCATAGAAAACAACTACTGAGCTATATGATGTCCTCAACTGTATGATATGAAATAGATATATGTATGCATCATAGAAATACAACTGCCGAGGAATAACCCAATCAAATGGTCCCGAATAAAACCCGGACCTGCCTGCGCAAAACTCAACCAAAGTGTGACGCCCCACTTCCCAGGGGGTCACCCATCCTAGAACTACTCTAGCTCTAGCACGCTTAACTCTCATAACCTCTTGGATCTTGCTACCATCCAAAATGCTATAGCCGGGTTAAGAGATTTAGTCATATTATATCATTTATATATAGGACTAATCCAAATTCCGGGGGTGTCACATTCTTCCCCCCCTTTAAGCCCTGACGTCCACGTCAGGCTCAAACACACTCACAAGCACTAGGCGATGTGAGACTCGTCTCGCTAGCCTTAGCCGACCTTGTAAGGAGCTGCACTCCACTCACAACGGTCATTAGCCGGGGAGCCTCGCTCTACCCGCTATAAAACCCTGGCTCAGCCGAGACTCATCTCACATTTTCGGCTGGTGAATGGCTCTGATATCACTGTAATCTGTCACGCCCCGGGGTCGAAACTACGACCCGGGCCCGCCAACAGATCCGCCGCCTATACGGTGAACCCCGTATAGACAAAGCGTCAAACCTGCAAAAAGAAGGATACTATAGCTATACAGATATCATAGCTGAAAAATAAACTACTGTAAAACTAAAATCCAATCACTGTACAACTGGAAATAAAGATACAATATCCATCTCCCAAATACGATCATATACAAAATCTTCTGATACAGAAACTCAGAACTCTACAGGGAGGTAAACAGAAATGAAACATCAGTGTACAGGCTCTCAGTACAAGTCAGATCCTCATAATACAATAGTCTCTCAAAAGTGAAAATAAAACTAATCTACTGACTGTACTACAAATCTCCAAAAAAGGGGCACCGCTATACTCCAAAGACGGGTAGGGAACTAGCTCGCGACTCCCTCGCCTCGGTCTGAAGGATCAGCAACAGGAGCAACAGGAACTGGAGAAGGCGTCCTTGGGGAAAAAAATACACCACAGCGGGTGTGAGAACTACATCCCACAATAGTTCTCAGTGGTTACCGCAACCAAACCCGACGGTCTGCCCACTAAATCTACTAGAGGCATAAAGTAACAAATGTAATACTGAAAGAAAAGAGCTGGAAAATAACTCTACAGCTACTATGCCTCTATCTAAATGCTCAAGAAGTGGAACAGATGGAACATGATGCATCTACTAACTCTCAAATACAGTCACCCAATCTACACTGACTGCCACATAGGGTCCAGTCAAACCTGTGCCCACCTACTGCCGCACATCCACAAGAGGACGGGTCCACCGTAGGGTGTCCGTGACTACCAAAACTGGCCCAGCCAGAGGGACTGCGTCGACAAGTCGCGATAGCAAAGTAGCAGGCCCAACTCCGGAGTGGCACTCGAGGGGCGCGACCCCACCGAGGAAAGTATCCGCACATTTCTGTCGAGCTCAATATGGCTCATGCAGGCTATAGTCCAAATCCACGATCAACAAGATCGATAGTACTCAAATCACCTCTCAAACTCACTCATAAGAAACACTCGAACAGCCAGGACCGCTGTCAACCCAACGGCTCCTAGAACAGAACACCAAACTCACAGATAACACAGTAAGGACCGACACCATAAGGGTTCGAAAATTCCGATAGGTCGATGCCTAGAACCCCAATCAAACAAGAACAGACTCCAGGCTCCGCCTATCGAAGTTCCCGACCCCCTTACAGTTCGGGAACACGACAACCTTGGTACAACATGCGGAAGACACCAACCAGGGTTCGAAAGTTCCGGGAGACTAACACCTACAACCCTATCAAACAAGAACAGATTCCAGGCACGGCCTTCGTAGCTTTCGCCCCAAAAATGGAACGGCCCACAGAACCCAGATCACCCAAACTCTCTCGGGTGAGGAAGTTGTAATAAAAAGATGACAGTTATTACTAAAAACTATTTTAATCTGAGAAATCTAATTTAATATATTTTAGTTCTTTAATGAAAATCAGTTCAAGTAAGTTTTATTTTTCAAACCCCGAAGGCCCATTGCCTTCACCCAAATCAAACAAGAACAGGCTCCGGCGACCCTCTCGAAGTTTGGAAGGAAAACATTAGTTTACAGAAATTATATGTGTCCAAAAATAGTCTGGGTTCTAGGTCGTGCTAATACTGGTATACTACTGCCACTAACACAGTGGTGACAAATAAAACAAGGAAACAAGACATCCCGGGCGCCGTTTACCCAAACGGCTCCCGCCACAGATAAACTACCAATTACATCTACCAGACTCCACTCTACTCCCAAGCACGAGTGTAACATGCATCCCACACTAAAAGGAATCCCGACCACTCGGCCCACTACCCGGGCGAGGATAACACTGTCCAGGAATAAAGTATAACGTGTGGATGTCTAAAACATAAATAAACCTAGCCCAAGTGAGGATTTTCTACTGGTCTGGTTACACATGCAACATATGACGGGATGCTAGGTCAAATTCCAATAATAGCAGTTAATTTAACTAAAGCAGGATCAGGAAAACATGAATCAATAGGATATCGACAATAATACAGGAAAGATGGCATCTCTCTCTCTAACGTGCAATCTAATCCATCTCATGGCATGTATGTTCCCTATATAATAGAATTAGTAGATAGTCCATTGTTTTTGGAGGCGAAGCAACCCACCGAATAAATGTGCGCTCTACAACAGAAATAACTTCCTCACAGTCCAACACTCCGCAAGACACCCAAAATTTGTGAATTATAGCAAAAAGTACCACATACAGCATCAAGATAGCAGTTCCAAAAACAGTAATGCTGTTTGTTACAACCAGCACAGAAATCGAGGAATTTCATCTCTGTCCAGTCCTCAAAAAAATCCAGAAAAATCACCGTTGCGATCCTCGCGATGAGTAGCCCCAAATCGAGTATTTACACACCTCAATCCGACAACTGTAGGCCAAGATAAAATTAGAATATCGCGGTATGTTAACTCCCTCATAATCACAAGCCTGCAGCAAAACAGTCCCCTAAAAGCTTAATTATCACCTGCAAGATAAATTCCAAAAAAATCCGATAAAAATACGATGGCGATCCTTGTGAAGCGTAGATATCAATCGAGTCCTTAATCGTTGAATTCCGATGCTCGAGTGCAGAGATAAAAATCCGACAAGCCTCCGCTGTCCAGAAAAACCACCAGCAGGAAAGGGGTTCAAAGATGTCTCATAAATCATACCCAAAACTCAAAATGAGATGAAGTGATCAATACAAAAATTGAAGGCGTACCTCTCGTGATCGCGTTGCCGCAAAAATCGGCTCGAAATACCATTGAAGTAATCCAGGGTGCCTCTCTGACCGAAAAGTGACGGTGGAAGCCAAAAACCAAGAAACGTCGCAGTGCGCCGCGTCGCAGAAAGCGCAGATGTCGAGGCCTCCAAAAAAATCTGAAAATCCCTCAGTAGATGGAGCACAAGATGAAGAGCAACTTCTCTTCAGGCCTCAGTTGAAGGGGAGCTCGGGAAAGGGCCCGAAATCGCTGCCCAAAGAAGCCTTATATAGCCCAAAATGAACAATTCAAGAAATTCCATCTTTGTCCCCACATTCGGGCGCCCGAAACTTTCGGGCTGCTACAGTACACCGAAAATGTACCCCAAACCATCAGAACCCGAATCAACCCTAGAGCGCCACGTGTCCCCGAACAGAAAACAGCAAGCGTCGCCAATCCCTGTGTGCCACGTGGCACGCCACACTGTGCACAGCGGCGCCAGCCGCTGCGGTCGCGCCACGTGTCGTCGACCGCGCCTGCTGCACCGGCCAACCGGATGCCGCCACCTGTCCCGCGCCCGGGTGCACGCCTCCGCGGTGGACCAAGCGGCTGCGCCTCAGCCCGCCGTCGCGCTCCGCCGCCTGCCACCGCCGCTGCCGCCACTCCGGCCGCCGGAACAGTGCTCCAACACCTCGAAATCCGTGTTTTCGCATCCGGGCTCCGAAAAATACAAGTAAATAATTCATTTTTATCGTTTTCGCGCGCTGAATCCAAATCCGATGTCCGTTTTGCCCAATTTCACTTCTAAAATTTTCCAAAGGCCTTCGGTTAAGCAAACTTGCTCCCGTTTTACACCCTGAATCCATTCTTTGGGCCCGACGCGCGCACAAACACTCCCAGAAGCCACTAAACCAACAGTAAACCCTTAAGCGGGGATTCGGGTCCTCACACAACGAGTTCGAAAATACCAGAAAACTCCTCCTGGGTACAAAGATATGGTCCAAACAATGCAATAAGTCAAAATTCCCACGATTACAAGCTGCTGAAAAATCAGTCCAGAATATGCGAAAATACCACCTTTGAGATAATCTCAAAAAATTCCAATAAAAATACGATGGCGTTCCTCGCGAAGAGTAGATGTCAATCGAGTCCTCACCTGCCAAAATACGATACTCGAGCATGGAGATAAAAATCCGACAAGGCTCCATTGTCCAGAAAAACCACCAGCAACAAAGGGGTACAAAGATGCCTCGTAAACCTTGCCAAGCACTCAGAATAAAGCAAGGTGATCAACACGGAAATCGAAGGTCTACCTCTCATAAAACCGATGCCGCAAAAATCGTCTAAAAATTCCTTTGGATTAGCTCTATGGACCTCGTGGACCGAAACGCGACGGAAATGGGTCAACGAAGAAGAAACGTCGAACTGCGCCGAATCGCCGAAGCCTTCAATGCCGCGCGCTCCAAAAATTCCGAAACTCCCCCGAGAGATGTAACACAAGATGAGGAACAAAGTTTCTTGAGGGCTCAAGAGCAGAGGAGCTCGGGAAAAGAGGCTAAAGGCCCAAGAAAGGGGCCTATTTATAGGCCCCCACAAAAAACAATCCCACATTATTGGGCTTTCGGGCCCAATTTTCGGGCGCCCGCGGGATTCGGGCGGCTACATTGCCCGAATCGGCCCGTCCCGTGACGAGAGCCCGGATCCACCTGGCTCCGATGCGTGTCCCGAACAGCGGACAGCGCGTGCGGAGCCAGTGGGTTGGCACCGCGCGGCCCCGATCGGCGAACGTGCGGCGGTGGCGCCCGCCAATCGCAGGGCGCCACGTGGCGCCCCCACGTCGCGGTCACCTACCCCACCTGCCCCGCCTGCTCCCCCCTGGCGCGTGGACCGCGCGCGTGGACCGCGCGCGCGTCAGCCGGCAACTCACAGGCCGCCACGTGGCCCGCCCCAGTCCATGCGCCAGCTAGTGTGTTTCCGTGGACCGCTTCACGTGAGCCCGCCAATCCATGGCCGCCACGTGTCCCTCGCGCCCGGTCCATGCACCAGCGCAAATCTCTGTGGACCGCGCCGCGTGCGCCAGCCAATCAAAAGCCGCCACGTGGCATCCACCCGGTCCACGGCTTCCCCCATGCACCAAAATGCGCGGAAAACTTCCGGGAGTCTGTTTTTGGGCATCCGGACTTCGAAAAACACAAGTAAATAGCCGATTTTCGACATTTTTCCATGCTGAATCTAAATCCGGTCTCGGATTAGCCTAAAACCCTTTCTAAAATTTAGCAAAAACAGCTGAAGGACAGGCTTGATCCAGAAACCTCACAGAGTCCGTCCAACGCGTTCATTTGATGCGTTGCGGGTCCGACACACCACTAATAGGTGTTCCACTACATGGGTCATGGGGAAAGCCGCACGGGGATCGGGTCACTACAGCATAGCAAACCCAATGGCTTTCAAAGATCCAGCAAAAAGAGAAGCTCGAAAGAGTAGAAGAAGGCTATATATCTCAGTGTAGTATATCACTGTAAATCAGAGTAGAGTACTATCGCTTATTACTTAACCAAGCTCTCTTGCACTTTAAATATAGAGTCCAAAGAGAGAGCCCAATAACCCACTAGGGGACAAGCTTCAACGAGTAGCTATCTCGGGTAGCCCACAAGCCCCTTCCCAAAGAAGGCTCTTGGGTAGTTCGAGATACAACTTTCCGAGATTGGTTAAGACAAAAAGAAAAGTCAAAATAAAATAGATCCGGGTCAAGATCGCGTGCCGCCGCCCGACCTGACTCGTGCTCACGTGTGTGTTTAGGAAAAATCTTACTCTCACTTTCTCCTAACCAACACATGCCCAAGTGAAAGAGTATATAAATTTCTTCTACATGTGATGAGTTTCTGATGTGGTACCAAACATCACATATATAGGGAAAAAGGTTTGGGCTCCCAGATAAAGCCCATGAATATTGGGCCGTCCAAAAAAGTTCAAAAATCAAAACAAGTTTGAAATCACTTAGATCCAAATAAAACCCAACATGATATTCTTGTAGTATACAACAACATTAAAACTTGGATTGTTTAAATAATAAGCCTCGATCCTGGTACAACAAATGGTAATCTAGAGACAGGCTAGCCGAGTAATGTTGTAATTTAGACGCTGAAAAAGTATGGCAGTTGGGTTCTTTAATTTTCTTTATTTTGCAACCAAAATTACGCGGCCTACTTAAAAAGTTCGATATAATTTTTTATGCTAGAGTAGCAAATTTTTGCTAGTCCTCTTTGATTAATCTTACTACTTAACACGCTTGTTGGTAAAGTGTTGTACAATTTGCAAATCAGCATAGGATTGCTAGTTCTTTTACAAATTAAAGGTCAACTGAATAAAGAGGTGATACCAAAGCCAACACTTTCCCCTTCTTTAAGCAAGGCATAGGTGCAAAAGCCCTTGTGTCATCCTCCTCCCAAGCAAAGAATCACTTCTTGTCTCTGTCTCTCCTCACTTTACTATTTACCTCAAAAAAAGAGGTCAAAAAAGATGATGCAGGAAAGCAAACCATACCGAACAAAAGGAAAAGAAAAAGAAAAAGAAGAATGATATGCATCGGCTTCATTGGTTGCCATCGCATTCACCGCCCAGCAGGGGGTTACTTCCTGATGGCGCTGATGATCATCGGCATTGTGTTGGGCCTGCGCATTCTTCTCTGCATCCTCGCGAGATGCATACAACGGTTGCGAGCGGGCTCGGTGATGAGTAATGCCTATAATCGGGAGGTCGAGATGAGAAGAGAAAGAATGCCGACTGTGACGTATCAATACCCACAGCAGTGGAGAAGTTCTGAGGCTGTCCACTCGTCGCAGCCGCCGCCTGAGAAGGAGAATGAATGCTGGCAGAGCAAGTTGGTTATTTCTGCGGGACATGATCAGGTCTTATTTATTGCCCACCCTTGCCCTCTAAGGGAGACTGGTATTGTTAAGTAGAGTGATCTCTTTCTCTCTCTCAAAGTATATGCAGTCACATACTTTGGTAACTGCCTATGGAGTCAAATGTATAACTTTATATATTAAATTTATTTTGTGTTTCAGAAATACAGGTCCACTTCTTCAGTCCAATAAATTTTACTGTATGAACAAATAAGGGAAAGCAAAATGATAAAATTGGTTTTTCTATTTATGTTCATTATTTTGATTATTTGAAAAAAAAAAAAATTCTAAACCATTTAAAACTTGTTAAGACGTATACCAGTTTCTTCGTTGAGAAGTCCTATGAAATCATAGGCCTCTCCACACTCTTCTTATTTTATATCTATTATTTGCAAAATTTCACACTTATGTCGGGCATATTATAAGTTTTGAGTGTAAAAACTTTTTAAATGTGAAAACAAATTAGCACATTATTCTCTAGCAACTAGAGTTGTTAAAGTATAGTTTGACAATCCCAAACTTCCTAGTGATTATACTTAAGATGCTCGAAAGGCGAGTGCGCACGAAACGATTAACCGTCTAGATTTGTGATTGGAAACCAGTTTTATTCGGAACGGCAACTTTTTATACTGATTCCTCAATCAGTTATTTCAATTGTTTGATTTTTTAATTATGATTTTAAATTTGCTTCTGAATATTGAGTTCTAATATGAAGCTGATGCAGCTAATTTAGCATTAGAATTTATAAAAAAACGTGACTCAATAAGCTGAACGAAATCCCTTTGTGTTCGACAATTTTTACAGTTGGTGCAGAAAATCTTTAGACGGCATTATTTTTTCGCTCGGGTGTTTCATTTTTAGTGTATAATCCTAATTGGAGAAACATTTTTCGAGATCTACGCGTGATACGACAAAATCATTCGTGCCGAGCTTGAAATACAAATTTAACTGTTTAAACCTTCATTTTTATATTGTTAGATAATTTTAGAATTTTTTTTGTTGAAATAAAAATTTTAAAATTTTAAATTTAAAAAACCAGAAGAAAAAAGAAAAACTTAGAAATGGGGAAAGAAAATAAAATAAATTAAGATTTGATTACGACTTTGATGGATTAGGAATCCACAAGAAAAAAAAAAAAAAAATGTATGTTCCTATCTTGTTTTGAAATTTGTAAAATTATTTTTAAAAATGAAGAGATTCTAGAATCACTATAAATTTGACCATAAAATTTAAAGAAAAAATTTTAAAGAGAAAATAAATTTATATAAAAAAAAAAGAGAACAAAAAAAAGAAAAAAAAAAAAAAAAAAAAAAAAAGAAAGAAAAAAAAGAGAGTGGGAGGCGTCGAGGGGGAATGCCCCCACCTCCTTTTCTTTCTCTCTCTCTCTCTCTCTCTCTCTCTCTGACAAAAAAAAAAAAAAAAGAAAAAAAAAACAAAGAAAAAATAAATGCAAAGAAGTCGCATGGCCTAGTGTTCTTCTCCAACAACAATGGTCGTTGACAGCAACAACGATGCGCAAGGTCTCATGACCACTTCCTTCTTCTTCGATTGAACCACTGAAGGTTCTAGCCAAACCAAATCGAAGTATAGAGAGGTTCAAACTAAACCGAACCATAAAGAATTTATCTTGAACCTAAGTGGATTCAACCTAAACTGAACCACAGGAGGCCCTAGTGGAGCCGAACCGAACTATAAGTTGGTTCAACCCAAACTGAATCATATGAGGTGCAAGTTTAGTTGAACCGAGCAAGCTACTAGTTCAACATAAACCAAGTAATAAAAATTCAACTCACACCATGAACCAGTTCAACCCTAACAGAACCACATGTGGTTTGAGCCCAAACCGAACTACAAACCAGTTCGACTTAAACCAACCATAAAGGATTCAATTTGATCTGAAGTTGTTTCAACCCAAATTGAACCACAAGGGGTCCGAGTCGAGCCGAACTAAAATACAAGTTGGTTCAACCCAAACGGAACCACAGAAGGTCCAAACCAAGCCAAACCAAACTACAAGTCGGTTGAACCCAAACCGAACTACATGAGGTTCGAGCTAAACCGAACCACAAGGTTAATTGTCCGACTTAAACCAAATCATAAAGGATTCAACTTGAAATGAAGTCGGTTTAACCCAAACACAACCATAGGAGGCCCAAGCCGAGCCAAAGCAAATTACAAGCCGATTCAACTTGAATGGAATCACAGGAGGACCGAGCTAAGTCGCCGAGCTACAAGCCAGTTCGACCTAAACCAAGCTACAAAGCATTTAACTTGAATTGAAGCTGGTTCAACCTAAACAAAACCACAGAAGATTCGAGCTACAAGCTAGTTCAACCCGAACTTAACCACAAGAGGTTCAACTTGAACCAAACCATAAAGGATTCAACTTGAACCTTATGTCGGTTCGACCAAAGTTGAACCACAAGAGGTCCGAGTTGAGCCGAACTAAACTACAAGCCGGTTCAACCCAAACGGAGCCACAGGAGGTCAGAGCCAAGTCGAACCAAGCTACAAGCCGGTTGAACTCAAACCGAACCACATGAGGTTTGAGTCAAACTGAACCACAAGGTGGTTCTACTTAAACCAAATCATAAAGGATTCAACTTGAAATGAAGTCGGTTCAATCCAAACAAAACCACAAAGGGCCCAAGCTGAGCCGAACCAAATTACAAGCCAGTTCAATCTGAACGAAATCATAGGTGAATCGAACCAAGTTGAACCGAACTACAAGCCGGTACGACCTAAACCGAGCCACAAAGGATTCCCCTTGAACCTAAGTGGGTTCAACTTAAACTGAACCACAGAAGGTTCAAGTTGTGCCGAACTGAACTACAAGCCAGTTCGACTCAAACTGAATTATAGGAGGTCAAATTTGTAAACTAGTTTTGTGATGACCCGGATCTCCGTGGATGATAGCAGCGTGATCAGCGGCATGAAGGCACCCATATTTGTGTGTTAGAGGTGTCGGCGCGCAAAACGGACACGAAAAATGAACTCAGCGGAAAAAATGGATCAAAATAGTGGGTTATTGAATTTTTGGCGCTGATTCGGGAGCCCTCAACTAGAGTCTGGGCACCCGAAAGTGCGGTGCAGTGGACCGCGACCATGGAGTTGCTGGCGGGACACACGTCGGGCCGGGAGTGGTCAACGCTGAGACGCGTGTCGGCCGCTGATTGGTAGAGCGCGCGGGCGTGGCAGGCACGGGCAACACCTCGGGCGCGTTGTGAGGACCCGAAATTCCCTCGTAAGGATTACTGTTGGATCAACAACTTCTGGAGGCTTATGTTGAGTATTGGGAGTGTTTGTGCACAAATTGGACCCAAGAATTAGACTCAGCGCGAAATCTGGATCAAGATTTACTTATTTGGATGCCTTCGACAAATTTTAGAAATGGAATTTGGCAAAACGGACAGCGGATTTGGATTCAGCACGCGGAAACGATGAAAATGAACTATTTACTTATTTTTTTCGGAGTCCGGATAAGCGAACACGGGCAACCGAAAGTTTTGGAAGACTTTCGGGTGCGTGGATTGTCTGTGGACCGGAGGTGCCACGTGGCGGCACCCCATTGGACCGGTGCAGGGTCGCGGTCCATGGGGCGCGCCAGGCTGCCATGTGGCTGGCCATGATGGGCCAGCTGTACAGGCACGTGGGACTTTAGAGGGAGAGAGGGATTTTGGAGATTTTTTTCTCCTTTTCTTCTACTTCTTCTTCCTCTTCTTCTTCTTCCTCCTTCCTCCTTCCATCTTTGGACATTGGGATTTTTCTGGGGACCTTATGCAGAGCTTCACCACCAACCCTTCTTCATGTTCATCACCTTGGTTGGCCATGAGAGCTCCCTTGATCATCATCTTCCCCATGTTGGAGCACAACCACCATTGCTGGATTTTCGGAGCTCCACCGTCGCAGTTTAGTGCAAAAATTTCCCAGGCTTCGTTTCTTGGATTTTTGAGCTGAAATTTGGAGGGGATCTCGACGACAGGTAAATCTACAACTTTGATATTCAATGTTCTACTTGGATCATGAGATTTCTTGGAGAATATTTAGGTTTTCTACAACCTTCACACACAGATTTTTGTATTGGACACCTTGGAGTAATTTTGGGTTTTCTCTCTCATACGAGCTCGGAATTAGGTGTTCTTTAGCCCGATCTTTATCTACTCTCGACAAGGAATCCATTGCCACCTTCCTCACTGTATTTGTAGCTCGTTTGGATAGGTAAAACTCCCAATCTTTCCAGCCCTGTAGTGCTGGTTTTTACAGAGCAGATTTTTGTTGGAATAGCATGTTTGTATGGTGATATCTTTGAGTTCAGCATGTTTTTGGGTGATTTCTTTGTATGGATCTGTTAACAGGGTTAAGAGGAACATTTCTCATGTTGATACTTAAGTGTGATTCCTGCTAGATTAATTCCTAAAAATCTGCAAACATTATGCCGGAATTTTGGATGTTACCGTGTTGTTTGGGGTGTATCTTGGCCTACAGGTGTCGGAACGGGGCGTATAAATACTCGTTTTGGGGCTACTCGTCGCGAGGATCGCAACCGTGAATTTTCTGGAATTTTTGGAGCACTGTATGTAGGTGAAATCCCCTATCTCCCCTGCTGGTTTGTTCTAACAGCATGTGCTGTTTGGGAGTGTGTTCTGATGTTATTATTGTTTGTGTTGCGATGTTGGGTTTGTGTTGTTGGAGCTGAAGTTTGCGCGACTTGTACCGAGGATGCGGGTTTAGTGGATTTGTTAGCATGTGGCCACACTCTTCACCGACTCCAGGTTTGCCTTGGATTAAGCGCTTCAGGTGGATAAGCTTAGTACTGGTAACCGTATAAGGGAATGGTAAGGTTTTTATGAATGTTGTGCCTTATGGGAGTTGTAATAATGGATGTTTATGTTATGGTTAATGTAAGTGCACCTATGGGAATGCCACCCTCTATGATTGATAGCATGCATAATTAATGTACAACCGATATGAGTGAGAGGTAAGCAGGGAAATGGCCTAGATCATGGGGATTGATGCTTACCTGATTATTGTACATGTTTGGTGAATTAGAGACTTAGCATATGGTAGACGGTTATATTTATCCCACACTAGATGATATAGAGATCATACATGTTTATTCATTGGCCTACTTATGTGAGATTGGTATATCATAGTAGGAATACTTTAGCACGCCTTACTATTATATGTTTCATTCTCTTTTATCGTTTCTGAGGACAAAAGCATGCTTGAATGGACTTGTGGAATCTGACTTAGGAGAAACCATGTTTGTTCTTTCTCCTTTTCTTCTAGATTCATGTTGCTCGGGTTCGAGCAGGGGTTTGGGATAGTGTAGTCGGGACTGTGCATCTGGGACAGGTTGGTTTTAGTTTATGGACTTGTGGGGTTTTGCGGCGACCGCGGATATTGGGCGGTTGACCGGATATGTACTTATGCATCAGATTGGGTATTAGATTTTTCTTTAGTGGATGGGTTTCCCACCTTGATCAGAGTCGTGATCCAGTCCTGCTACTTTGTGGTATTGATGATACTGAGTTTGTGAGATTGATGACAGAGCAGGCAGTACCGGGTTTTATACCGATTCATTTGATTGGGCTTATTCGGTCAGATACCTTTATTATTGCACTCGTGCCTAGGGGCTGAGTGGAGTCTGGTAGCTGAGTTTAGATGTGTGCTAGTGTTGTTGGGAACCGTTCGGGTTGACGGTGGTCCCGGGTCGTGGAGCGTCGTCCGACCAATTTTGTTAGCCCTGAGTTGTGGGTCGATCCCGGCTGTGGAGTATCTCCAGCCGATGTGTTTTGTGCCACGAGTTGGTTGAGTTCGCCAGTGTCTCGAGATTCGTGAGAGCTGGTAGGCTGAGCCGTCGAGAGTACTCCGACCGTCGTGCGAGATGTTTGAGGATCTTGGGTCTTTCCGTTCTGAGGGTGAGCGTGGATTTTGACTACAGCCTGCAGGAGCCACATTGAGCTCGATAGAGTGCGCGGATACCTTTTTCCTCGGTGGGGTCGCGCCCCTCGAGTGCCACGTCCGGAGTGGATCTGTTACTTTTGTATCGCGACTTGTCGACCCAGTCCCTCTGGCTGGGCCAGTTTTGGCAGTCACGGACGCCCTACATAAGTCCGGTCTTCGGATATAACGACAGTAGGTTGGCGCAGGCTTGACTGGACCCTATGAGGCAGTCAGTTCGATTGGGTCGATTCAGCACCTTGAGTGCGAGTAGTTACATATATTTTCATCTGTACCACCCATTGACCATTTAGATATAGGCATGGTAGCTGTAGGGTATCTCCAGCCTTTCTAGTTCAGTTTTTACTGCATGGTTATTTATTGCCTTTAGTAGTCTTGGTGGGCAGATCGTCGGGCTTGGCGGTGGTACCCACTGAGAACTCCCTTTTTGGTGTAGTTCTCACACCCATTGGGGGTTTTCCCCCTCCCTTTCTTTTCTCTCCTTTGTTTTGCAGAGTCTTAGCGGGTGTTGCTGATTCTGCGGTTGTTGATCGAGTCGAGGGAGTCGCGAGCTAGATCCCTACCGGTCGTTGGAGAGTAGCGGTACCCCTTCAGAGGAGATTTTCATTAGATTAGTTATTTTATTTCCTCTTTTGAGAGATTCTTGTAGTGAGGATATGTTATGTATTGAGAGCCTGTACACTGATGTATTTATTGGAGATACCTCCCTATTGAGTTATGTGGTTTTGTATCTGAGGATATTGTATGATTATCATTTTTGGGAGATGGACATTATTGTATTATTTCCAGTTGTACAGTGGTTGATATTAGTTTTACAGCAGATTTTTATTTATAGCTCTGATATCTGTTAGTCGTAGTACATTTTCTTGCAGGTTAGACGCTTCGCCTATGCGGGGTTTTGTATAGGCGGCGGATCTGTTGGCGAGCCCGGGTCACAATTTCGACCCCCGGGGCGTGACACGCGTTGTGGATAAGGCGCCACGCGGCGACCACTGATTGGCGGAGCGGGATTTCATTGGGTAAATTGGAGAGCAACACGTAGCGCGCAGGGCTGGGGTCGCTGCGGGCACGACACGTGGCTTTCGAGCACTCACGAGTGAGCGAATGTGAGAGGATTTGGGCGCCCGAATTCCCTCCTTGAGGCTAAGAGTTGGTGTATTTCTTGGGCTATAAATATGGATCCTTCTCCCACATGCACTACTACAATCATTACATTTGGTGGCGACAAAAGTCGCCACCATAAGCCAAAAAAGTCGCCACCAAATGTTTTTGGCGGCGACTAAATGTCGCCACCTAAAAGCCTGTCGCCAAAAGTATATAGCGGCGACATTTTTTAGCGGCGACATTTTTTAGTGGCGACAAATATCGCGGCTAAATGCTCGAAGAAAAGGCGGCGACAATTGTCGCCACCAAATGTTTGAAGAAACGGCGGCGACAAGCGTCGCCACCAAATGTCCGAAGAAACGGCGGCGACAAATATCGCCACCAAATGTTTGAAGAAACGGCGGCGACAAACGTCGCCACCAAATGTCCGGAGAAACGGCGGCGACAAATGTTGCGACCAAATGTCTGAAGAAACGGTGGCGACAAATGTCGCCACCAAATGTCCAAAGAAACGGCGGCAACATATGTCGCCACAAAATGTCTGAAGAAACGGCGGACAAATATCGCCGCCAAATGTCTTAAGAAACGGCGGCGACAAATGTAGCCACCAAATGTCTTTATTTACTTTAATGATTATATTAGTTATTAACAGTTAATTAATCTAATTTTATTTTATTATTCAATAAAATTTGATCAATTACTAGAGCGAACTCGTTGCTGTAAAATTTCAAAGCAGAGTGTACTGCGAGAAATGGAATCTGTAATCTCTACCGACATCCACATTATTGTCTACTCCAGTAAACATTATACTCATCAGACTCCAACATCAAAATCAGATTAGAACATAACTCGGCGGATCATTCTAACCAATCTGCAACTTCCATAGCATGAGAAACTAAGAGTGCACACAAAAAAGGTTCATGGCTCCTATTCGACTCTTATATTACTGCGAAAGACAGAGACTACAAGAAAACACTAGTGGGGTCTAGAACCATGAAAAATCCATTTCCTTTTGCATCATGCGGCACCGTTTCCTTCGCCGTGGAGAAGCATCTGATTGAAATGCCATACTCCTGCGCGCAAATTACACAAACCGGGCATAAGAACCATGATAAGAAAATTACACTTGTGCCTTGAAAAGCAGAATGCATTTCATAAGGCCTCACCATGTCCTTTGCCGACCCTTCTCAGCTGAGCGACGTATTCGGAGATCTTCTTAATGGCTTCCACCTGAACAGAAAATAAAAGCATAAATACCATTAGGACTCAACTGATATGGAAATATAAGAGAACAGTGTAATGTTACAATGGTTTTACCTGCTCCTCCAGAAATTCGCCTTAAATGAATGATGTCATCTCAGGATCATTGCACCTTTCTGCTACCTGTTCATCCATATAATAGATATTAACATGTATAATCAAAACAGTGCATATTCAACGAATTTTTGGAAACAATTGTTGAGTAACCGATCAATAGATCAGCAAAAGGGGATCACTTACACTGTGCAATTTGAGGAGCTTCTCATTTGTCAGCTTCTCAAGAGCTAAAGCCAATTCCATTGCTGCAATAAGAAAATAATTTTAGTATTTGATTACGTTCTAACAATGATGCCGACATCCACTTTTATCGCACGTACTTAAACAAATCAGAGTTGAGAGGACATTGAATTAATCACTCAAGATGAAAGTGCATATCTTTAGAATGCGAAGTACAGCATTAGAATTACGTGAACTTAAGAGTTGAGAGGAAAATCCACATAAATCAGTATCATCTCACCATGATTGATAAAACAGAAAGTAATCTGATATCTTACATAGTTCCTACAATAAATGTAAGACTTATTTCCTTAAACAATAGAATACTTGGTATGGGTCACTTCAAAGAATGTTTTCATGTTTCTTAATAAAGATGGGCAAACTAAACAAGGGCAGTAAAATCTGAATAGGCAGCGAATGATAACATATAAGAAAGATCAAGGCCTCAAAAGAAAAGTCAACTTCAAGTCAAACATGAAAACATATATCTTAAATAAACTGCACTGCAATTGACGATATTAGTTTAAACAATTAATTAAAATAATTTTTCTTTTCAAACAACCTATCTACTCACCTTTCCTGCTTCACTGTAGCTAAAGAAGAAATGTATTAGAATATTTGCAATTACACAGCACAAATAAAACGATAAGATAAGATAACAAAAGACAAGCAATAGAATCCACAGAATGCTCACTCTGATAAAAAAACACGGTTAATTATTTCGACAAAAAGAGTAAGAAAATAACTAAATCTTCAAAAAAACAAATTGGACTTGCTAAAATTACCCCTTGGTTAGAATAAATATAGCTACTAAAAAAAGAAAATAAATAATATAGTGGCGACAAAAATGTCGCCACCAATAATAAGTATTGGTGGCGACATTTTAATGTCGCCGCTATTACTTATTTATTGGTGGCGACGCGAAAATGTCGCCACTGTATCTTCTTTATTGGTGGCGACAAAAGTCGCCACTATATTTTTATCTTTTCCCGCATCTTTATTGGTGGCGACAAAAGTCGCCACTATATCTTTATCTTTTTCCGGCGACAAAAGTTGTCACTGATTACTAAGCCTCTATTACTTATTTATTGGTGGCGACGGGAAAACGTCGCCACTGTATCTTCTTTATTGGTGGCGACAAAAGTCGCCACTATATCTTTATCTTTTCCCGGCGACAAAAGTCGCCACTAATTACTAAGATGTAAGGGGGGCCCGGTTCGCATCTTCAAAAATAATAATAATATAGTGGCGACAAAAATGTCGCCACCAATAATAAGTATTGGTGGCGACATTTTAATGTCGCCGCTATTACTTATTTATTGGTGGCGACGCGAAAATGTCGCCACTGTATCTTCTTTATTGGTGGCGACAAAAGTCGCCACTATATCTTTATCTTTTCCCGCATCTTTATTGGTGGCGACAAAAGTCGCCACTATATCTTTATCTTTTTCCGGCGACAAAAGTTGTCACTGATTACTAAGCCTCTATTACTTATTTATTGGTGGCGACGGGAAAACGTCGCCACTGTATCTTCTTTATTGGTGGCGACAAAAGTCGCCACTATATCTTTATCTTTTTTCGGCGACAAAAGTCGCCACTAATTACTAAGATGTAAGGGGGGCCCGGTTCGCATCTTCAAAAATAATAATAATATAGTGGCGACAAAAATGTCGCCACCAATAATAAGTATTGGTGGCGACATTTTAATGTCGCCGCTATTACTTATTTATTGGTGGCGACGCGAAAATGTCGCCACTGTATCTTCTTTATTGGTGGCGACAAAAGTCGCCACTATATCTTTATCTTTTTCCGGCTAACCACTGTATCTTCTTTATTGGTGGCGACAAAAGTCGCCACTATATCTTTATCTTTTCTCGCATTACTAAGATGTAAGGGGGGCCTGGTTCGCATCTTCAAAAAAAAAAAAAAAATTAATTAATTAATATAGTGGCGACAAAAATGTCGCCACCAATAATAAGTATTGGTGGCGACATTTTAATGTCGCCGCTATTACTTATTTATTGGTGGCGACGCGAAAATGTCACCACTGTATCTTCTTTATTGGTGGCGACAAAAGTCGCCACTATATCTTTATCTTTTCCCGGCGACAAATATATGTCGCCACTGTATCTTATTTATTGGTGGCGACAATTAAATGTCGCCACTATAGCTTTACAATTAGTGGCGACAATAATTGTCGCCACAAAATTGTCGCCACCAAAAGTCCTTTTCCTTGTAGTGATGGGAGAGATTTTGGAACTTAGTTTTATTGGGAGCTTTTACAGAGGATTAGCCACCATCTTCTCCACCTTGTAGAGGCTGTTTAGAGGACTTGAGGAGCTTTTTCACAATCTTCTTCCCTACCTTTGGAGGACTCCACCATTGCTGCACCTGCTGCCACCTTCGTCGAAGTTTAGTGAGTGGCCTCCCTAGGATAAACCACTTAGAATTTATAGCTGAAATTTGTAAAGGATCTTCAAAAGAGGTAGGCCTACAACTTTGCTATTGATCACCTCTCCCCATTCTTGAGTTTTCATCAGATTTTTACTTCATCTCTGGAGCCCTCGTGCACAGAGCGGAGTTTTGGTCAGTGTTTAGTATTTATATATTTTCTTGGTGATTTATGCATGGATTTAGGAGTTTAAAGGCTTGATTTTCATCTACACTCATAGAGGAACGCATTGGTACCCTTCTTGCTGAATTTGGAGTTCATTTGGTAAGGTAACTTTATCATTCTTCTTGACCTTGTGACAGAGATTACTGCAGAGTTTTGTATTGAACATTGTTTTGATGAATGAACCTTTGGGATGCAGATTTCGTGGTGATTATTGGTTCTTTTGTGGTTTTTAAAGTTTAGCCATGTTTTTGAGTTCAGGGTGAGCAATTCCTCTTTTGATTTCAGTTGGAAATTTCATTTGGTTTGGCTCCTACACTTCATGAAGTGTTTGCTGATTTTTGGAACAGATTTTGAATAGTAATGAGTGATGATGTAATTTCTTCATATTTAGCTCATGGATTTTAAGATTATAAGGCTTGGAGCCCTTATAGACTTCAAGATGAACAAGTGAGTACCTTAATTGGAATTTTTGAAGGTGAATTAAGCTAGTTATGCCCCTGTCTTGTGGCCCCTATGATAGAATTCAGCAATAGCAGGTTTATTATGAACCCCTTTGTGATGTGAAACTGTGGTGTTCTGTTTTTCCCGTGCGGCTTGACCGTGTGGTCGGTGGTGAGAAAATACTTATTTTTGGTGTATCGAGTGCGTTGCAAATCAAACGGACGTCAAAAACGAACTCAGCGCGCGAAAATAGTGAAAATTGCTATTTTCAGACGAAAATGGGCTAGCGGGCTCATTTCGATCGCGGGCCGGCTAACGGCCCACGTGCATGCACCCGGAGCAGCGAAGTCGCACAGCGCCATATGTCGTGCAGGGGAGAGGCCGTGGAGCGGCGCTGGCGCGGGGCATGGGCGCACGTGGGTGGCGCCACGTGGCGGCGCTATAGTGCACCGACTCTGCAAAATAGCGAGGTGCAATGAAATCGCCCGTAGCGTGTTAAAATTATGAATACGGATAGGTTCGGGGTGTTTCGGATTGAAGCGAGAGTCTTCGGATCGAAAAGCGAGTCGACGGCGCGCAAACCAGAAGTTTCAGCTTTGTGAAGCTCTCTGTGGCATTGGGTACCAAAACGCCATAAGGGGTACCGAAACCAATTAAATTGGAACCCGACAGCAAGCTCTCGGGTTGGGAAGTTGCAGAAACTATTCTAAGTACACGGGTACCGGTACCGGAGGGCGTACCGGTACCCCAAACCCACAAAGACTTGGGTACCGGAACACCAAAGTGGGTACTGGTACCCTGTGTTAAACAGGGCAGAGTTGGCCATTGGGTTGGGAAAATTGTGCTTGAGTACCGGTACTAAATTTCCGTGTACCGGTACTCAGCCTCCAGAACTGAAGGGCAGTGAAGTAATTTTTCGTTTTTAGTGGAGGTAATGGTGTAATTTCACATCTTCTGAAATTCCTACCACCCCCCTGACTTGCATTAATGTGTGTCTCTCTCTCTCTCCTTCATAACATAGCCATCTCTCTTCTTCTCCCCATTTGAAACAGAGGAAAAGAAAAGAAGAGAAGGAAAGAAGAAGAAGAAGAAGAAGAAGAAGAAGAAGAAGAGAAAGGAGTGGTTCTTGAGCTTGGAGAGGTTTGAGGAATACATCTTGGGGGTTAAAAGAGGAGTTCCAACTTCCCTCTTTCTCTTTTCCCTTGGGCAAGAGCATTAAAAGAGGTTAGAGTAAATTAGGGTTTTCTCTCTTTTGAGATTTTTATGAGTTAGATAGCATAAGAGTAATCTCTTATGGTTCAAATTTCTATTTTTAGGGATTTATCAAGATGTTAAGAGATTAAAATATCTCTTTCACAAGTGTATGTTAAAGAGGGATTTTTACAACTCTCTTTCCTTCTTGGTCAAAATGAACCCATGAAAAGAGATAAATAGCAAACCTAGGGTTCTCTTTTAGTAGTTGTATGGGATTAAAAGTGTGATGATCCGGACTCCCGCAGGAACTGTGCAACATTAAACAGTGACTGTAGGGAGCTTATACGGTGCAACGGAACTTGTAGAATCGAAATTGGACCTTAGAAATAGACTCGGCGCGAAAATCGGATCAAATGGGCTTTTCCGGGGGCTTTCGGCAAAATTTCGGATGAGAATTTGGCGAAACGGACGGCGGATTTGGACTCAGCGCGCGAAAACGGTCAAAATGGTGTATTCACTTAAATTTTTCGGCACATGGGTACTGTTCACGCCGGAACAGTAACTTCGGCCGCCGGAATTACTGTTCCGGCGACCGGCGACCGGCGAGCGGCGGCGGGCGGCGGCGCAGCGGCGGAGCGCGGCGGAGCGCGGCGCGCGCAGCGCGGGCAGGCGCGGGCAGGCGCACAGGTGCGGGGTCCATGGGCTTGGCGTGCACCGGGTGCACCAAAGATTTCCCTTGCCACGTGGCGTTCCCTCATTGGCTGGCCGGCTTCTAGAAGACCACGGGGACTGTGACACGTGGCACACTCCTATAGGCCGACATTTTCCGGAAAACCCGGAGCGGGGAGAGAGCACGTGCACCACGTGGGGCACGTGGCGACTTCTGAGTGGACTTGCACAGGCTGTTTGCTATTTTGTGGACACGTGGTGCGTTCTGGATGGGCCGTTTTGGTGTTTCCTGTTCTGTCTGGATCCCGTGTGGAAAGATTCTCTTGGCCCATTATAAATAGGATCCCTCACCCCCCTCCCATTTGCACCTCGAGATCCGAGCTTTAGAGAGAGAACCAGAACTTGGGCCCTCTAGGGAAATTTTTCCTCTCTCTTCTCTCTCTCCCCTAGAAATTTCAGAATTTTTGGAGTTACTGATAGTGAGTTATCTGCGACGCGGCGCACTGCGACGATTTTCTTTTTCGGCCCATTTCCCATCGCAGTTCAGTCAAAAAATCCCTATGGGCTAACCAGGAGGAATTTTTGAACGATTTTTGCGGCAGCGCGTTCGTAAGAGGTAAGGCTTCGATTTCCGTGTTGATCACTTTGCTCCATTTCGCACTTTTGGCACGGTTTCCGAAGCCTCTTTGACCCCCCTTTTTGCTGTGGAAATTTCTGGACAGCGTCGACTTCTCCGATTTTTATCTTGGCGTAGGAGCATCAGATCGAGGCGTTTAAAGAGTCGATTTCGATCTACTCGTCGCAAGGAACGCAACCGTAATTTTTTTTGATTTTCCTGAGCACTGTCCAGAGGTGAAAAACTCCTCTTTTTCTGTGCTATGTGAAAAACAGCAAAAGCTGTGTTTTTATGAATAGTATATTTACACCTGGTGCAATGTGTGTTGCTGTAGGGCACCGTTTTCGGCAGACAGCAGTTTTAGGGGACTGTAGACAGCCAGGAGACTATCTGGGTGTGGTTTGAGCTGCTCGAGGTGGGCGGTTGTTGCTTACCTCATTTTTGACAAGCTCACTGGGATTATTAGAACTCCCCTAAAATATTGATAAGAACCATTGGGACAAACTAATATGACAATTGATGAGAACCATTGGGACGAACTAATGTGACAATTGATAAGAACCGCTGGGACGAACTCTTCTAAAAGTATAACCCCACAGATTATATGATAACTTATTTTGGGACACTGTGATTGGGACAAAGGCTATAATCTCGCATGCAAAGAACTTTTATATCAGTACAGTAAACCAATCTTTTAAAATAAATATTTGACATTTTTACAGCTTTTAAATGGTACAGTCGCATGCTCGACATCTAGTTAGCCACTATTTATTGCTACACTATCATATTGGGATTTGAACATGTTTCATTACTCTCCTTTGCATTTAGATGCTTGTTGCTCGAGTACGAGCAGGGGTTTGGGATAGTGTAGTCGAGATTGTACTAGATTGTGGACTTGTGGGGTATTGCGGTAACCGCGGACATTAAGCGGTTGACCGGATGTTTATCTTTGCATCAGATTAGGGGATCGGGGTCTTTTTAGTGGAGGGATTTGTTCCACTTGAGCATAGTCATGATCCAGTCCTGCTTTTGATACTTATCACACCGGCGCGGTTATTGCACGGTGGTGCTTTACTCGTGTGGGTCGCTCCCCTCGAGTTCCCCTCCGGAGGTCGGGGTCAGACAGTTATTGACAGTTTTTGCTATCACATCGGCGCGGTTATTGCACGATGATGAGAGCAGCAGCAGGCAGTACCAGTTTTTACTGGTGGCTAGATTGGGTTTATTTGAATAGATACTATTACTGATGCATGCATACAGTTTTGATAGCCAGTATCGCATTAGAGGCATAGTAGTGGTAGTTTTTCTGTTTCAGCATCTTATGTACCTTACCACTTCACTTCGCCTCTAGTAGTCCTAGTGGGTGCGTCAGAGTTGAGGTTTTTACCCACTAGGGGAGGCTACTGGTTTATTTGGTAGTTCTCACCCCCATTGTTATTTTCCTGTCTCTTTCTTCTCCTTTATTTTGCAGAGTCGTCTGCGGGAGCTGCTAGGCCATTGGCAGCTGATCGAGGTAAGGGGATCGCGGAATAGATAGATCTCCTGGGAGACTGAGAGCTGTTAGATAGAGGTTGTACCCTTCACTCAGACTGTGGTATTCTCCTTTTATTTTGGGTCTGGCTTTCGCCAGCTGGTTGTACTATTTTGGTGAGCTGGGAGATTATTGTACTTATTACAGCTTAATTTTTAGTTCCAGTCTGAGATACTATGTGGTTCTTCTATTTCAGCTCTGTATTATGCTCTTTTATTGTTCATATTATATCGGAGCAGGTTACCAGCGCTTCGTGTACTCGGGAAATCCCGTGTGCACGGCGGATCTGTTGGCGAGCCCGGGTTCCGGGGCGTGACAAAAAGAGTATGAAAATGATTCCTAATTGGTTTCATTTTGGATTTAGGGTTTTCTTGGAGATTGGAAGATCAACCCATCTTATTCTTGCAAGATCAATCAAAGGTGGGGGATTCTAGCGAACAAGGATGACCTCTCCCCTTGTCTTTTGCTTTTATATATTAAGAAGCATGTTAATAGAAAGGTTAGGAATTATGTGAGATCAAAGGCTTTATGTGAAGTAAGAAAAAGAGCATGTGAGTATTTTTGAGATAAGAATCATGCAAGTCACCCAATCTATGTGAAGGGGATTAAAGAGTAAAGTTATAATTGATGCATGCTAAACCTTAATGTAAGAGTTATGATGCATGCTGAAAATGATGACATAGGAGAAACCTAGATTAAGATTTTAATGAGTGGCATTAACCTTAGGGTTTCACGAGTGGCATAAGTGCAAGAGTCGAACTCAGGTTATGACAAGGGTTAAAGTTGACTTAAAGTCAAGTCTCTGAGGGATAAAAATAGAAAGGTTGAGGTTAAAGGTACAAAGCGAGTAAAATCCCTAGAGTTGGTCTTAGGGTGTCACGCCCCGGGGGATTATTTTTAGCAGAAACGAATCACAAAAGGTACGTATTTATTATTATTTTTTTTGAAAACCTTGTTCCCCAGCGCGTGCCCAGATCCGCCGCATATACAGGATCACTCTGCAAACGGACAAAGTCTCCCCTGTATATGCACGGCGTCAAGGTTTGAACAGTGTCCAATAACGGGTAAACATTCAATCACAACAATCCAGACATACAACCATTCACAATGCGCTGAATAAAACACACGGCCGTCTAGTTTGAAAGGATAAATCCACAGTTTTTGAAACGGTGCCCACCCGGCACCCATATTTTGAAAACCCTTTTTCAAAAGCAACATAAACTCAGGGGTTTTGGAAAACAGTGCCCACACGACACTTAGATTTTGAAATCTATTTTCGCAAATCATAAATCCACAAGGTTTTGAAAACGGTGCCCACACGACACCCGAGTTTTTGAAATAATAGTTTTCGCAATCCTTTCTTTTGTTTGCTCTTTTATTTTCCAAAGCGGCCCACATAGATGTAAAGAAAACTAAACAGTTTATTTGTCACCATACCGACATCCACACCGACCCCACGAGGGTATCGAGAACCATCCACAGTCTACAAATAGTAAATGGAATGCGAAAGAAAGAGATAAAGTACTGTTCAGGTCTCCACGGGCCCAGAACCTCTTGCCGCGGCCTCACCGTCGCCTAACTCCCCCCCCTGTAGGACCCTGTCGTAAAGTGGGAAGTCGGCGACTAAACAAAAAAGATAATAGCAAAGCAGGTAAAGAAAAAAACGTCCAACCGTAGCCTATCCGGAGCAACCACTCTCGCAAGGGAAAAGTAAAATCAAACACCTGTAAACCTGCAACACCCGATCCCGTCGGACAACTAAACCGACGGATCGCACCGCGCCCAAGTCGGACAACTAAACCGAATGGGTCGCACCGCTCCCACGTCGGACAACTAAACCGACGGGTCGCACCGCTCACACCTTGGCGCATCCAAGCCCCACAACTAAAGAGGCCCCACTCCGTCCTGTGGGTGTACACGGGTCATGGACCAATTTTCCGGAAAAGCGCACCCTTTGCGGTGGCCAAACCGCGGGTGCGCGTGCTGCAGCCCCGAGCAAAGTAACCAACCAAAACCGATAGTACTCAAGAAATAAGCTATAACCGCTATCGTGTTACCAACATAATGTAAAAACAAGAGTAACGCCCTAACCGCTATCATGTTAGCAACATCATGTAAAGACAAGAGTAAAGCCCTAACCGCTATCATGTTAGCAACATCATGTAAAAACAAGAGTAAAACGACCGCCGGAAATCGGTGCTAAGTACCAAAAAGTAACCCACCTGTCGCTTGTAACGATTAACGCCCGACTCCTCCGCGTCCCGGCACGCTCCCCGAAACTACAAAAGGGATCCCCGGGCGGAGAGTCAAAACCCACTAAATGCGAACAAAGAAGAGTACAACCACTAACCGGCTCCCGTCTCGGAACGGGCCCTCGGTTCTCTACGGCGACGATGATGGTCCCGCGTTGCCATGCTGCCCGCACGGCGCCCCGCATGGCGCCCGACCTCGCGCGGCGCCCCCCCGCATGGCGCCCGACCTCGCGCGGCGCCCCCCCGCATGCGGGCGGCCCCGCGCGGCGCCCAGCCCGCGCGGGTGCACTGCCCGCATGCGCGGGATGCCCCGCGCGGTGCCAGACCCCGCGCGGCGCCCCCGCGTGCGGGCTGCCCCGCCCGGCGTCCAGCCCGCGCGGGTGCACTGCCCGCATGCGCGGGCTGCCCCGCGCGGTGCCAAACCCCGCGCGGCGCCCCCGCATGCAGGCCGCCCCGCGCGGCGCCCAGCCCGCATGCGCAGGCTGCCCCGCGCGATGCCAGACCCCGCACGGTGCCCAGCCCGCATGCGCGGGCTGCCCCGCGCGGTGCCAGACACCGCGCGGCGCCCCCGCATGCGGGCGGCCCCGCGCGGCGCCCAGCCCGCGCGGGCGCACTGCCCCCATGCACGGGCTGCCCCGCGCGGTGCCAGACCCCGCGCGGCGCCCAGCCCGCGCGGGTGCACTGCCCGCATGCGCGGGTTGCCCCGCGCGGTGCCAGACCCCGCGCGGTGCCCCCGCATGCGGGTGGCCCCGCGCGGCAACCAGGCTTGCGCCGGGGGGGGGGGGGGGGGGAAAGAAGCTGCCCGCAGGCCCGGGCGGCCCCGCGCGGCATCATCCCCGCGCGGGTGCCCTGCTGGCGGGTGGCTCGCCCCCCCCCTCTCGCCTCCTAGGGCTTTGGCGTCCCACCTCCGACGACCAAACCCCAAGAACTCCCTCCCCTCGCTCGATCCAAGAAACCACAAGGGAAAAATGAAAACGCGCTCACCTCGGTTTCGTCGGCTAGGGTTGACCGAGGGGGATCGTCCCGTTCTTGCGTGCCCAGTTTGAAGGGCGTGCGCGCGCCGCCTCGGTCCTCGATTCCGATCGGGGAAGAAGGTGCGATGGGGAGAAGGTGGCTCCTCGTCCACGCTCGGGGAAAAAGGTATGCCTAGGGTGTGAGAATTGGAGACGTCCGAACCCTAACCCCAGACCACAAGATATAGTAGTCGGTCTAAAAGAAGAGATGGGGATTGACCCCAAACCACAATTAAAAAGGATTAGGGCAATCGGTCACGAACCGGGGTCCGGTCCGCCTCGAAACCGTGCAGGTCGTCTAGCAACCGGCAGTCTTCAGGAATTTATTTGGGGAGACTCCGGAGTCGGAATCCAAAACCGATCACGCCGCTGATCTCCGTTTCGCGAGCTTTATTGTCTAAAAATACCCGCGAGCCTCGACAGTCCGCCCGGAAACAAAGAAATAAAATCACCCTTCGGACCCCCTAAGCGGGTCACGGTGTAAAAAGAATTTAAAATAAAAAGGTCCGCGTGTCCTGAAACCCGCAGATATTACACCACTTACCTCTTAAAAAACGAGTTTCGTCCCCGAAACTCAAACCTGGGTTGCGGTGAAAAGATCGAGGTAGCACTCTCTCATTTTTTACTCCAGCTCCCACGTCGCTTCCCGTTCCTCCTGGTTGCTCCAGAGCACCTTCACGTAGGGGAAGACTCGGTTCCGCAGCGCTTTGCTTTCTCTTGCTAGGATACGCAGGGGGGTTTCCTCGAAGCTTAGGTCCTTCTTGAACTCGAGCGCGGAGACGTCCAACACGTGTGACGGGTCGGAAAGATATTTCCGGAGCATGGACACGTGGAAAACATTGTGGACCCGGTCGAGGTTAGGCGGTAGGGCAAGGCGGTGCGCCATCCGGATACTGGCCCGGTAGCTGTTGTTGTACGCGAATTCCACGAGAGGTAGGTAGCATGCCCAACCGACTCCCCAGTCCAGTACACAGGCGCGAAGCGGTCCTCGAGGGTCTGAATCACTCGCTCCAACTGTCCGTCCGTCTGAGGGTGGAAGGCTGTGCTGAAGTGTAGCTTGGTCCCCAGGGCCTGCTGTAGGCTCTGCCAAAACTTCGAGACGGAGCGGGTGTCTCTGTCCGAGGTGATCGATGTCGGCACTCCATGCAGTCTCACGATCTTGCTGAGATAGACTTGAGCCAACCGTTCTCTAGTCCAGGTTGTTTGGATGGGCAGGAAATGTGCTGACTTGGTTAGCCAGTCCACACTGACCCAAATCGCGTCGTGCCCCTGCTGTGAACGTGGGAATCCAGTGACGAAGTCCATGGTGATCTGATCCCACTTCCACTCTGGCACCGGTAAGGGCTGTAGCTTTCCCGCCGGCCGCTGATGCTCTGCCTTTATCTGCTGACATACCAGGCAATGAGCTACATATCGTGTCACATCCCCCTTCAGCTCGGGTCACCGAAAGGTCTGCTTGGGGCCCCTGTACATCTTCGTGCCCCCCGGATGCGCCGCATAAGGAGCGCGGTGTGCTTCTTCCAGAATTTCCTTCTTCAAATTCGGCGAATCTGGTACGTAGAATCGCCCGCGGAATCGCATGATGCCGTCACCTCCCACTGCAAAGTCGTTCTCCTGGTTCAGGTAGATCTTGTCTCGCACGAGCTGTATGTCCGGGTCCGACTGTTGTCCTTCTCGGGTTTTCTCGAATAGCGTCGGCTTGACCACCAACGCTATCAGTTGTGCAACTGTGCCCGCGGGTACCACCTCCATCCTCAGTCGTGAGAATTCCGCGATCAAGGTGCTCTGCTCAGTTATCGCGCGTGCCGACACCTCTTCCGGTTGCCCCTTTTTTGCTCAAAGCGTCTGCCACCACGTTTGCCTTCCCGAGGTGGTATTGAATTGTTAGATCGTAATCCTTCAATTGCCTGGAAGCATAGGCTATCACTTTCCCCTGTTGCATCAATACTCTCCCAAGGCCGATCCTCGATGCGTCGCAGTACACTTCATAGTCCTCCCCAGGTATTGGTAGTACAAGTATTGGGGCCCTGGTCAGCCTTCTTTTTAGTTCCTCAAAGCTCTCCTGGCATTTAGCTGTCCATATGAACTTCTCCCCTTTTCTGGTCAACCGGTTCAAAGGGGTAGCAATTTTCGCGAAACCTTCGACGAAGCGTCTGTAATATCCTACCAGGCCCAGGAAACTGCGGATCTCCGTCACTGCCGTCGGCGGCTGCCAGTCGATCACCGATTCCACCTTCTTGGGGTCCACGGCGATTCCCTTCGCCGAAATCACGTGCCCTAGGAATCCCACCTCGCGTAGCCAGAATTCACACTTTTTGAGCTTAGCGAACAGCTTCTGCTCCCTGAGGGTTTGGAGAATCGTTCGTAAATGGTCCTCGTGCTCCTCGTCGGTGGGTGAGTAGATCAGTATGTCGTCGATGAAGACCACTACGAACCGGTCTAGGAAGGGTCTGAAGATCCGGTTCATCATATCCATGAAGACAGCGGGAGCGTTCGTAAGTCCGAACGACATAACCGTGAACTCGTAGTGGCCGTACCGGGTCCGGAAGGCGGTCTTTGGGATGTCTTCGTTCCGAACCCGGAGCTGATGGTAGCCCGATTGCAGATCGATCTTTGAGAACACCGTTACTCCTCGCAGCTGGTCGAAGAGGTCGTCTATTCTGGGCAGGGGGTACTTATTCTTCATTATAACCTTGTTTATCCCCCTGTAGTCAATGCAGAGTCGCCGGCTTCCGTCCTTCTTCCGTACAAAGAGTACCGGTGCGCCCCAGGGCGACACACTCGGCCTGTGAACCCTTTGTCCAAGAGGTCCTCCAGTTGCGCCTTAAGCTCCTTCGATTTCCGCGAAAGCCATTCGGTACGGCGCCTTCGTAATAGGTCGCGTGCCCGGTAGAAGTTTGATAGGGAACACCACCTCCCGCTCAGGGGGCATCTCGGGCGGCTCCGTCGGGAAAACATCGGGGAAAACCCCTCACCACTGGGATGTCCGAAGGTGTTGCCGAGGGTCGGGTAATTAGATCCACCGATGCCAGGTAGGCCACGCACCCGCCCTCCACCAATCTTCTAACCCGCGTCGATGAGATGATTGTTGGGAAGGAGGTGCTCTTACACGCTAGGTACACATTCTCAGGGAACCCCAGATGCCGCGGCCGCACCTGGTGCTCCTCACGTTAGCCAAGCCATTCTAAGCACTACGCCACATTCCCTCAGTGGGATCACTACCAAATCCCAGGGGCATGGGATCACTACAGGGTGCCCGAACCCTAAGGCGTAACTAGGGAAGGAACTTACGCGCAAAACATAAGTACAAACGTACAGTGCGAAAGGAACAATAAAGGGATTAAGGCCTAACAAGAGAGAAGACATGTAAGGGATTACCTGCTATTCCCCATTCCGGGACGTTGCGTCGCTATTCTCCGGGGCGGCTGGGGAAGTCCGCCCACAATCCTTGGGCCAACGACGTACGGCGTGGCAGGGTAGTGACCCGGTGTTGAAGGAGTCCGTCGTGCGTGGGTCGTCGAGTCTCGGCGCCGGGAATCTAGTGACGGCCGGCTTCCGGGGGCACGCGTAACGCGTGTGACCCGGCCTGCCACATCGGAAGCAGTGTTCGTCCCGCCAAGGACAATCCATCATTGAATGCGCACCATCGCAAATGGCGCACGGCCTTGGTGGTTCAGGTCCCTCCCTCGTCGACTACCTGGGTTTCTGCCCTATCTTCTGGCGCGTGGTCGCCCGGCCCTTCTGGTAGGGATCCCCTTGTCGGACCGGGGTAGGGGCACGCCTGTCGAGTACGCTCTAGCTCCGCGCGTACGTCTAAGTTGGCCGCTTCTTGGGGGGTGGGAAAGCCCGTTGGTGGCGTCCCACGAGGGGTAACACCACCGGTGCCGCGCTGGACGTGGTCGACTCCCTCGAGCTCCTGGGTCAGCATACTCAAGCGCTCAGCAAGGGTCAGCAGCTGCCCAGCCACATCGCGCAGCTGGTTGCGCAGTATGCGGTTCATCTCGGCCGCAAAGTCCATTCCCGGCGACGTCTAATCACGGGGGCCGGAGTTCTATCTGTCGCACACAAAGAAAATACGTCAGTCCTAACATATTTAGGAATACCCGGTGCGAAAAGGGTTTCGCTAATCTCCGCTAACAACCACGAACCACTCATCGAGAGAAAAGGACCCAGACTCGTCCCCCCCCCCCTCGATCGCTCGCGTCCTACCCTACTATGACCTATCCATTCCATTCCTTTGTAGTTAGGTGAGGTATTCCTGTGGACGTCGGCACCAATTGTTGTGATTGAAAGCTAAGTCTCTGATACCATCTTAATTTGTCACGCCCCGGGGGATTATTTTTAGCGGAAACGAATCACAAAAGGTACGTATTTATTATTATTTTTTTTTGAAAACCTTCTTCCCCAGCACGTGCCCAGATCCGCCGCATATACAGGATCACTCTACAAACGGACAGAGTCTCCCCTGTATATGCACGGCGTCAAGGTTTGAACAGTGTCCAATAACGGGTAAACATTCAATCACAACAATCCAGACATACAACCATTCACAATGCGCTGAATAAAACACACGGCCGTCTAGTTTGAAAGGATAAATCCACAGTTTTTGAAACGGTGCCCACCCAGCACCCATATTTTGAAAACCCTTTTTCAAAAGCAACATAAACTCAGGGGTTTTGGAAAACAGTGCCGACACGACACTTAGGTTTTGAAATCCATTTTCGCAAACCATAAATCCACAAGGTTTTGAAAACGGTGCCCACACGACACCCGAGTTTTTGAAATAATAGTTTTCGCAATCCTTTCTTTTGTTTGCTCTTTTATTTTCCAAAGCGGCCCACAGAGATGTAAAGAAAACTAAACAGTTTATTTGTCACCATACCGACATCCACACCGACCCCACGAGGGTATCGAGAACCATCCACAGTCTACAAATAGTAAATGGAATGCAAAAGAAAGAGATAAAGTACTGTTCAGGTCTCCAGGGGCCCAGAACCTCTTGCCGCGGCCTCACCGTCGCCTAACTCTCCCCCATGTAGGACCCTGTCGCAAAGTGGGAAGTCAGCGACTAAACAAAAAAGATAATAGCAAAGCAGGTAAAGAAAAAAACGTCCAACCGTAGCCTATCCGGAGCAACCACTCTCGCAAGGGAAAAGTAAAATCAAACACCTGTAAACCTGCAACACCCGATCCCGTCGGACAACTAAACCGACGGATCGCACCGCGCCCAAGTCGGACAACTAAACCGAATGGGTCGCACCGCTCCCACGTCGGACAACTAAACCGACGGGTCGCACCGCTCACACCTTGGCGCATCCAAGCCCCACAACTAAAGAGGCCCCACTCCGTCCTGTGGGTGTACACGGGTCATGGACCACTTTTCCGGAAAAGCACACCCTTTGCGGTGGCCCAACCGCGGGTGCGCGTGCTGCAGCCCCGAGCAAAGTAACCAACCAAAACCGATAGTACTCAAGAAATAAGCTATAACCGCTATCGTGTTAGCAACATAATGTAAAAACAGAGTAACGCCCTAACCGCTATCATGTTAGCAACATCATGTAAAGACAAGAGTAAAGCCCTAACCGCTATCATGTTAGCAACATCATGTAAAAACAAGAGTAAAACGACCGCCGGAAATCGACGCTAAGTACCAAAAAGTAACCCACCTGTCGCTTGTAACGATTAACGCCCGACTCCTCCGGGTCCCGGCACGCTCCCCGAAACTACAAAAGGGATCCCCGGGCGGAGAGTCAAAACCCACTAAATGCGAACAAAGAAGAGTACAACCACTAACCGGCTCCGGTCTCGGAACGGGCCCTCGGTTCTCTACGGCGACGATGATGGTCCCGCGTTGCCATGCTGCCCGCTCGGCGCCCCGCACGGCGCCCGACCCCGCGCGGCGCCCCCCCCGCATGCGGGTGGCCCCGCGCGGCGCCCAGCCCGCGCGGGTGCACTGCCCGCATGCGCGGGCTGCCCCGCGCAATGCCAGACCCCGCGCGGCGCCCCCGTGTGCGGGCCGCCCCGCACGGCGTCCAGCCCGCGCGGGTGCACTGCCCGCATGCGCGGGCTGCCCCGTGCGGTGCCAGACCCCGCGCGGCGCCCCCGCATGCGGGCCGCCCCGCGCGGCGCCCAACCCGCATGCGCGGGCTGCCCCGCGCGGCGCCCCCGCATGCGGGCGGCCCCGCGCGGCGCCCAGCCCGCGCGGGCGCACTGCCCGCATGCGCGGGCTGCCCCGCGCGGTGCCAGACCCCGCGCGGCGCCCCCACATGCGGGCGGCCCCGCGCGACGCCCAGCCCGCGCGGGTGCACTGCCCGCATGCGCGGGCTGCCCCGCGCGGTGCCAGACCCCGCGCGGCGCCCCGGCATGCGGGTGGCCCCGCACGGCAACCACGCTTGCGCCGGGGGGGGGGGGGGGGGGGGCGAAGAAGCTGCCCGCAGGCCCGGGCGGCCCCGCGCGGCATCATGCCCGCGCGGGTGCCCTGCCGGCGGGTGGCTCGCCCCCCCCCCTCGCCTCCTTGGGCTTCGGCGTCCCACCTCCGACGACCAAACCCTAAGAGCTCCCTCTGTCACGCCCCGGGGCGATACTGTGCCCCGGCTCGCCAACAGATCCGCCGCCCATACGGGAAGCCCCGTATAGGCGTAGCGACTAACCTGCAAAGAAACATCTACACTAGCAGATATCAGAGCTGAAAGAGAAAAGCTGGAAATAAAAGATAAAATAAAACTACAACTCACAAATATACAGACCAACCTCACCAGAACACAAGAGTCTCTCAGAAAAGCAGGAAAGAAAGGTACAACTCAAAACCTCACTACAAAAGTCACTCGACATAACACACACCAAAATAGTACTGGGGTACATCTACTCACACACTGAAGATGACAGGAGGGGATCTATCTCGCGACTCCCTTACCTCGGTCTGAAGGAGCTGGATCAGCAACAGGAGCTGCAGGAACCGGAGCAGAAGTCCCTGGGGAGAAGACACCACGACGGGTGTGAGAACTACATCCCACAGTAGTTCTCAGTGGGTGCCGCCAACAAGCCCGACGGTCTGCCCACTAAGTCTACCAGAGGCATAAAGTAACATATGCAGTGCTGTAAGGAAAGCTGGGAAAAGTAACTCTACAGCTACTATGCCTCTATCTAGATGCTCAACAGTGGAACAGAAAGAACATATGCCACAACTAACTCTCCTCCCTGATCACCCAATCAAAACTGACTGCCACATCGGGTCCAGTCAAACCTGCGCCAACCTACTGCCGTTACGTCCCGGAGGAGCGGACTTACGTAGGGCGTCCATGGCTGCCAACAAAAGCACAGCCAGAGGGACAAATGCAACAACAAGTCCCGAAAGAACATCTCAAACTCACGCCGGTACAACAACCCGGTCTCGCCTACTCCGGAGTGGCACTCGAGGGGAGCGACCCGCTCGAGTCAAAGTAACCCATAACAAGTATCTCTGTAAAGTATCTCTGTAAAGCTCAAATGTGGCTCATGCAGGCTATGATCCAAATCCTCGATCAACAAGATCGGCAACAAACAAATCACTAACTCACTCACTAGCTGGAATCTACACAGCTGAGACTCACTGTCACTCTGACAGTTTTCAATAACCCAGATCTACCATCACTATCAATCTCCCAAAGAAATCAGATCCACAGACTGCTATCAACTCCACTCGGTCCCCAGACACGAGTGCAAATGCATCCCACAACCACCCGACCTCTCGGCCCACAACTCGGGCGAGGAAAAGCTAAGTCCATAGTGAAATGAAGTATCGTGATGTGGAATGTCTAGAGCAGTAAAAACCTAGCCCAAGTTGGAGTTTTCTACAGACTGGCTGAACATGATACATATGACAGGGGTGCTAGGTCAAGTTCCAAGATTTCACTACTTAACATAAAGTAGGAATCAAAAGATTCATCAACTGATATACAAGATACAACATACAGTTTTACACATGCTAATACTCCAATTTCTAACATGCATGATCCTACACACATAGAATTAGTACACAGTCCAGAGTTCTTGGAAGCAAGGTCACCCACCTGAAAGTGCTAACTGCCCGGAATCGTACAGCTGAGAAAGCCCAAAACAGTCAAATCACAGATCCCACCAAGCCAACAACACGGTAGAAGTGCTCACAACCTCCTGGGTACAAACATACACCAAAATTACACTTTAATCCACACAAATTCCACATTCCCAAAATCTGTGGTGAACAGTCCCATTAACACGAAATTTTCACCTGAAAAACTTCCTCCAAAAATTACAATAAAAATATGACGGCGATCCTCGCGAAGAGTAGATGTCGATAGAGTCCTGAAACATCGAATTCTGATGTCCGGATGAGGAGATAAAAATCCGACAAGTAGGTGCTGTCCAATTCAATCAACAGTCGTAAAGGGGGTTAAAAATGTACCCAGAACCCCTAGAAAAGCTCAGTTCCAGAAAAAGTGTCCAACACGGAAATTGTAGATTTACCTCTTACGAAACCGTCACCGCAGAAATCGTCCAAAAATAACGTCGGGGTAGCCCGGTAGACCTCCCAGACTAAACTGCGACGAAAATGGGCCTCCAACAGTAGATCGTCGCTCCGCACCCCGATGCAGAAGTCGCCGTCGTCGCGGCCTCCAAAAATTCTGAACCTTTGCCAAAAGATGCACAAGAGGGAGAGAAAGAAAATTGGTGAAGGGCTCAAGGGCTAAAGCTCTCGGGAAAAGCCTCAAAAACGAGCCCCAAGGGGCCTATTTATAGGCCTCACCCGAAATCAGCCAAAAAAGACAAGTCAATGGGCTTTCGGGCCCAACTTTCGGGCGCCCGGTACTTTCGGGCGGCTACAGTGTTGGGCCGGCCCAACACTGTTCACGCCCGAATCCACCAGGTGCCGCCACGTGGCCCGCCGAACAGCAAACAGCTGTTCGGGCCACCCCCAGGCTGCCACGTGGCCCGCCCCCGCACAGTGAGGCGGTAGGCGCCCGCCAACCAGCGGGCGACGCGTGTCCACCCGGTTGACCCGCTGGCCGGTCGGCGGCCGCGCCGGGCGCGCGGCATGGCCCCGTCGTGCGCACGCGCCCCGAGGTACCGGCCCCGGCTCCGTGCACCGCGCACGGTGCGCCCGCGAATCAGAGGGTGACACGTGTCCCCTACACCCGGTCCACGCATTCCACTTTGGAATTCCGTGGACCGCGCCGCGTGCACCGACCAACCGGAGGCTGCCACGTGCCCCCGCCTTGGTCCATGCACCGCCGCGCTCACCCGGTAGACCGCGCGCCTTGCGCCCGCCAATCAGGCGGTGCCACGTGTCCATGCGCCGGGTCTGTGCACCCCGCCGCGCAACTCTGTGGACCGTGCATCCTGAACCGGCCAATGACAGGCCGCCACGTGGCATCCCGGCGGTCTACGGCCCCTCCCATGCACCATTTTCCACTAAAAACTTCCGGGAGTCCCTTTTTGGGCATCCGGACTCAGAAACAAACAAGCAAATAGCCGTTTTCAAGCGTTTTTCCGTGCTGAATCCATTTCCGACCTCTGTTGGGCCTAATTCTTTTTCGAAATTTCGACAAACTCAGCCGAAGGCCTACACAGCTAATAATAACACACATGGTCCATCTGTGGCATCCCATTGATGCACCATGGGCCAGATACACCAACGCTAGGTGCTCTAACAGTGGATTCATCGGAAGAACGCTGCATGGGAATTAGGGCCACTACACCCTCCCCTCGCTCGATCCAAGAAACCACAAGGAAAAAACGAAAACGCGATCACCTCGGTTTCGTCGGCTAGGGTTGAGCGAGGGGGATCGTCCCATTCTTGCGTGCCCAGTTTGAAGGGCGTGCGCACGCCGCCTCGGTCCTTGATTCCGATCGGGGAAGAAGGTGCGATGGGGAGAAGGCGGCTCCTCGTCCACGCTCGGGGAAAAAGGTACGCCTAGGGTGCGAGAATTGGAGACGTCCGAACCCTAACCCCAGACCACAAGATATATAGTAGTCGGTCTAAAAGAAGAGATTGGGATTGACCCCAAACCACAATTAAAAAGGACTAGGGCAATCGGTCACGAACCGGGGTCCGGTCCGCCTCGAAAACCGTGCAGGTCGTCTAGCAACCGGCAGTCTTCAGGAATTTATTTCGGGAGACTCCGGAGTCAGAATCCAAAACCGATCGCGCCGCCGATCTCTGTTTCGCGAGCTTTATTGTCTAAAAATACCCGCGAGCCTCGACAGTCCGCCCGGAAACAAAGAAATAAAATCACCCTTCGGACCCCCTAAGCGGGTCGCGGTGTAAAAAGAATTTAAAATAAAAAGGTCCGCGTGTCCTGAAACTCGCAGATATTACATAGGGAGTTGGGTAAAATAACCCTCACTTTAACTTAAACTTGAGCAAAGAATGAAAGTAAGAAAATTAAAGTCCAAGGGACTTTCGGTTACCTTGAGGCAAGGACCTTGTCACGCCCCGGGTGTATACCAGAACCCGGGCCCGTCTACAGATCCGCCGTGCACACGGTATTTTTCGCGTACACGAAGCGCTAGTAACCTGCTCAGATATAAGAGATGATAAAAAGAGCATAAACAGAGCTGAACTAAAAACTAATACATCTCAGACTGAAGCTGGAAATAAAATACAGCACATCTGTAAAAATAATACATCTGTCTCTCCCAGCTCACCAAAAAAAAAAAATACAAACAGCTGGCTAAAGCCAGACCCAAAAGTAAAGTACAACCGTCTGAGGAAAAAGGGTACACCAACAGTCCAGCTAACTCGCTCATCCTGCCTCGAGATCTATCTACTCAGCCGTCCTCTCTCGTCGACCGATCGCTGAAAACCCAGCAGCACTCGCAGAAAACACTGCAAAACAAAGGAGAAGACAAAGAGGAAAGGAAAATGGGGGTGAGAACTACTAGTAAACCAGTAGCCTCCCCTAGTGGGTAAAGCCTCAAACTCCAACGCACCCATTAGGTCTACCAGACGCAAAAAGGTGAAGAAGAGTGATAAACAAGCAAAACTGCTGAAAAAGGAAACTATCACTACTATGCCTCTAAATGCATCAGTAACCAAACTGTCCCGATAACCCAATCTATCCACCAGTAAAAACTGGTACTGCCTGCTGTTGCCCTCATCATCGGAAAAGTAAAGCCGCGCCGATGTGATAGCAAAACTCCATCACTGTCTGACCCCCACGCTCCGAAGGGGAACTCGAGGGGAGCGACCCACATGAGGAAAGCATCACCGGGCATATAAAGCCGCGCTGGTGTGATAACAAAACTCAATCACTGTCACAAGTATCATAAAAGCAGGACTGGATCACGACTCTGATCAAAGTGGGAAAACCCATCCACTAAAGGGAAACCCGATCCCCAATCTGATGCATAAGTAACCATCCGGTCAACCGCCCAATAGCCGCGGTCGCCGCGATACCCACTGTCAACAATCAAGCCCAACAACCAACACCCGGTCAACCGCCCAATATCCGCGGTCACCGAAATAACCCACAATCACAATCATGTCCCACATCCGACATCCGGTCAACCGCCTACTATCCGCGGTAGCCGCAATAACCCCCAATCCAAAAATCGGGTAAAATAATCTGTATCCGGTCAACCGCCTACTATCCGCGGTAGCCGCAATACCCCACAACCCATAATCAAATACCACCTGTCCCCGACCCCAAGGTCCCGGCTACACTATCCCGTACCCCTGCTCAAACCCGAGCAACAAGAACCACCTGACTAAAGAATAAGGAGAAAGAAGCAAGCATGGTTTCTCCTAAGTCAAGTTCCAATATGATAGTGTAGCAACAAATAGTGGCCTATCTAGATGACTATACAAGCATGTCCTCATGAAAGATAAAAGAAAGTATGACAAATAGTGGTTCCACATGTGTATCAATTAATAGCTCCGCATGGATATAACCATCATGCTAAAATCATTATCCAACCACACATGTCTATAATCCACTAATTACCCTCACATAAATTATCCACCTATGCATGTCCAAAAGATTCTCAAGTGGTACCCTCCCACAAGACATTTCATATTATCCCAACATGAAAGTAAATTCCACATGCAAGGTTAAGTGCTAATATTATATCCATATAAACATATATAAGTCCCAACCACTATCAGATTTCCACAATAGTATTTTCCAAATGATAGGCTCACAATTATTTTAATTTAAGCATGCATGTCCATTAGGTGATCATTCAATATGTCCAATATGGAGGTTCTCTCTAATACACATAGTGAGCAAGTCGGAAAGTAAGGTATGCAACAACCACCCACCTCGATCACGAAGCACGGATCCAAATGCGCCCACACTCCAGGGAAGCCTTGGTACACCGCAAAACTGCAACAAATAACCCACACGAAGCATAATTAATTCTCAAATCCTCAATTTACCGCTGTCCAAAAAACCAGCCAGAAAAGGCTAAATGTCACCTGTGAGAAGACCTTAGAAAATTCCAAAAAAAATAACCATTGCGATCTTCGTGGCGAGCCGATCGAAACGAGTACTTGCACGTCCAAATCCGACACCTGTAGGTCAAGAAACAATTAGAACATCGCCGTATGCCAAAACCTTCACGAACACAAGCATGCAAAAACTCAGTCCCAAAGAAACTTAATTATCACCTTTGAAGAGTCCTCCAAAAATTCCAATAAAAATACGGGTGCGTTCCTCACGGAGCGTAGATGTCGATCGAGTCCTCATAAGTCTCATTCCGAGGCCTGTAGACCGAGAAATCGCAATAATACTCCTCCGCTGTCCAAATCCTCACAATGGTACAAGGGGTCAACAGATACCTCGAGAATCATGCCAAAAACCCAAAATGAGGAAAAGTAAACAAAACAAAAATTGAAGCCTTACCTCTTAGGAACACACTGTCACAGAAATCGTCCAAAAATTCCTCCTGGTTTGAGCACAGAAAATTTCCGACTGAACTGTGACGGAAATAGGCCGAAAAAGGAAAACGTCGAGGCGCATTGTAAAACCAAGCTCGCCGCTGCCGAGCCTCCAAAAATCCATGGGATCCACCACAAGATCAAAAACATCACGAGGAACAAGTTTCCTAAGGGTCTCTCCATCTCAATCCCTCTCTAAGACTCGGAAAAACCAGAAAAAGAGAGAGATGAGGGGTTTAAATAGGCCAGCCCAGCCCACATGGGCTTCCGGATTCGGGCGTCGGAATCGGGCACCCGAATCCGGCCCACGGCCCAACAGTGTGCGCGCCCGAATCATCTTCGGCGCGCCACGTCACCCCACTCCGCGCCCCGCGCGCCCGGCGCACGCGCGCCCACCAATCACGGCGCGCCGCGTGGAGACGCGGTCCACGGCAGGAACCGTGGGCTGCAGTTCCGCCGGATCTGCCGTGTCACTACTCCCGCCAATGAGCGGGAGACACGTGGCCCGGTCGGTCCATCGTGCGCCGCGCCCGGTGCCCCTGTCGCGCGTGCGTTGACCGTCCAATCCCTGAGCGCCACGTGTCACCGCCTCCACTCGCTGCGCCCGGTGCACGCACTCGATGCACCCGCCGAATCCCAAGCCGCCGCATGTCCCAAGCCCGTCCAATGGGGAGCCACCACGTGGCACACCCAACTCTGAACACCGCGCCTGCCCGCGCATGCCCGCGCCAGCGCCGCCGTGCTCCGCCGCCGCCGGCGCTGCCCCGGCCACCGTAACAGTAATTTTGCCTCGAAATCCGTGTTTGCGCATCCGGGCTTCGAAAAATACAAGTAAATAGCGCATTTTCATCATTTTCGCGCGCTGAGTCCAAATTTGAAGTCCGTTTTGCCAAATTCCGCTTCTAAAATTTGTCGAAGGCATCCGGACAGGTAAACTTAATCCAAATTTCGCGCTGGGTCCATTTCTTGAGTCCGATTTGCGCACAAACAACTCCAACACACAGCAAAGGCCTCCGAAAGTTGTTAAACACACTGCAGAAGCTCTGTTGATCCAATAGTAATTCTCTTGCGAAAATTCAGGTCCTCACAGACCTAGTGTTAAGGAATTTGTGTTGGCGTATTTCGTGAAGTGTTCTAAGTCTTGAAGATTGAAGATGAAGAATTGTGTATCATATACATCAATCTCAAGAAGAATGAATTCAAAAGGATCAGGTACGTTTAACTAAATAATTTTGATGATTCGAATACATTCTTATAGTTTAGAAGCACTTGGATGAATTTTTATTGCATAAAAATAAAAAACTGGACAAGTTGGATGTTCAGGATCCGGACCAGGGCATTCCAGTCCGGACCTCGAACAGAGTTGAGTTCATGCGTAATTCCAGTCCGGAATAGTCCCCAGTCAGTCCGGACCCCGAACTTGTTTTTCTGGGAAAATTCTGTCAAAAGACGACAGTCCGGATCAGACTAATCCAGTCCGGACCGTCGAACACGAAAATTGCAGATAATTTAGTTTTCGATGCTTATCTCTTTCCAAAAGTTTCTAATATATAAATAGACCCTTATTTTCATCTTTTAGGGTTAATCCAAAATAATCTCGGTTATCAAAATCCGAAGGATAAAAATCCACATATATAGAGAAGAAAGGAAAACATGATCTAATCTATGTTTCTTCGTCTATATTGTTCAATTTGATCCACGAAAGGGGTAGCACCTTGAATCCACAAGGCCACGCGAATCCACGCGCCGATTTTGAAAAATCGTTATTTTGTTGGTGATGATAATCCGCCGAATACTTAGATCATAGATAGACAAGAAATTACCATCTAAGTATTCATCAATTTGATTCTACAAGAAATAAGAGTTTGGAAACCCTAGAATCAAATTGATCAATATAGACGAAGAAACATGAAATTAATCGTGTTTTCCTTTCTTCTCTATATATGTGGATTTTATATATTTTTTCGTTACTTGGATTCATTTAGATTCATTTTCTTTGGATTACTCTAAAAGATGAATGTTATGGTCTATTTATAGGTTAGAAATCAATTGGAAAGAGATAAACATTAAAAACTGACTTAACAAACTTTTTCCGCACGGCAGTCCGGACTGGATTTGGCTGATCCGGACTGTCATCTTTTTCCAGAGAATTTTCTGAGAAAATAGTTCGGGGTTCGGACTGGATTTGGCCTGATCCGGATTGTTCATGCGATTGCACAAAAAACAGAGTTCAGGGTCCGGACTCCATAGGGGATGATCCGGACTGTAGTTCCGCATGAACTAAACTATGTTCGGGGTCCGGACTGGAATGCCCTGATCCGGATCCTGAACACTTAAATTGTCTAGTTTTTTATTTTTATGCATTGAAAAATAGTCCAAGTGTTTCTAGACTGCATAAATGTATTCGGATTACCAAAATTATTTAGTTAAAAATACCTGATCCTTTTGAATTCATTCTTCTTGAGATTGATGTATTTGATCCATAATTCTTCATCTTCAATCTTTAAGACTCAAAACACTTCACGAAATACGCCAAAACAAAATCCTTAACAGAAGAATGGTGGATCACATACATCAATCTCAAGAAGAATGAATTCAAAAGGATCAGGTACGTTTAACTAAATAATTTTGGTGATCCGAATACTTTCGTGTAGTTTAGAAACACTTAGAATATTTTTTATTGCATAAAAATCAAGAACTTGACATTTTACATGTTTAGGATCCGGACCAGCCACATCCAGTCCGGACCTCGAACAAGGTTAAGTTCATGCGGAATTACAATCCGGATCATCCCCACTTCAGTCCGGACCCCGAACTTTGTTTTTTGTTCAATCGCATTAACAGTCCAGATCAGGCCAAATCCAGTCCGGACCCCGAACTGTTTTTTCAGGAAATTCTCTAAAAAAAGACGACAGTCCGGATCAGCCAAAATCCAGTCCGGACCGCCGTGCGGGAAAAATTCTGTTAAGTCAGTTTTTTATTCTTATCTCTTTCCAAAAGGTTTCTAACCTATAAATAGACCCTAATATCATCTTTTAGGGTATTACTAATTATTCCTAATAATTCCTATTATTCAAAAAAGGAATCAAAGGTAATCCACGTATAGAGAAGAAAAGGTAAACACCGATTTATTTCTAGGTTTTCTTTCTCTATATTTATCAATTTGATTCGAGGTTTTTCAATCTTTTTCTTTTGAAGAATCAAATAGATGAATACTTAGATGGTGTTTTCCTTATCTATCTATATGATCTAAGTATTCGATTATCATCACCAATGTCACGCCCCGGGGGTTTTAACAAGCGGAAGATTACCAGGAAAAGTTCATAAATTAGCAAACACATATATATTTTTTTTGAAAGTCCTTTCCCCCGGTACGAGCCCAGATCCGCCGCATATACCGATTCACCCCGCAAACGAGCGGAGTCTCCTCTGTATATGCACGGCATCACGATTACAACAATCATTTAAACACAACAATCAACAAGTAGTACCACAAGAAATTATCATGCATCAGGAATTTAACGAGGCCGATTGATCTTTTAAAAGGATAAATCCAGGGGGTTTTAAAAACGGTGCCCACACGACACCCAGGTTTTTCAAAGCCGTTTTGAAATCCATAAATACACAGAGTTTTTTTTAAAAAAAACGGTGCCCACTCGACACCTATGTTTTTCAAATCATTTTCGCAACACTTTTTCGGTAGTTAAAAGAACGGCCAACTAACAGATAGTAAACTAAACATTCATCCACAGAAATATTGTAATCATTCCAACATCCACATCGAACTCACAAAAGTATCAAACCCATATAGCTACTAGCAGATAATGAAATGAGCATAAAGTAGAGAGTAACCACAGTCTGTGGCCTCGAAGGGCCAAAAGTCTTCTCGCCGCGGCCTCACCGTCGCCCTAGCTCTCCCCCCTGACTGAACCTGTCACAGAGTGGGAAGTCAGCGACACATGGTATAAAGTATGAAAAGCAGGAAAGGCTGTAACTAAAGCAAACCGTAAGAAAAACCAGAGCAACCGCCTCCTCAACGTGCAATCGACGATAACCCCACCCCCTGCATAACCTACCCCGGGCACCTGCCCGGCAAACCAGACCGAGCACCTACCTCGGTAAACCAGACCGAGCACCTACCTCGGTAAACCACGCCGAGCACCTACCTCGGCGAACCACACCGCTCGCTGCTTGGCGCGTCTAACCGCCCACCTACGGGGGCCCCCACTGCGTCACCTTGTGGGGTACACGGGTCAACGTACCACTTTTTCGGAAAAGCACACCCTCGCGGTGGCCAAACCGTCGATGTGCGTGTAGCAGCCTCGAGCATCGTAATCAAGTACACATACACAACATAGGGCACCGCGACACTCGGTCGCTATAATATCGATAATATTGGACAATAAAGATTAACAGGGGTTAACATAAATAATCATGCAAGTATTTTATGCCTATATGTTTCCCAAAATTTCGAGACCTAAAACATCGGAAAAATTACCCACCTTGCGTGTGACGACCGGGCACTCTATCACGCCCCGGGGTCAAAACTGCGACCCGGGCTCGCCAACAGATCCGCGGCCCATACGGTGAACCCCGTATAGACGAAGCGTCAAACCTGCAAAAGAAAGATACTATACTAAACAGATATCAGAGCTGAAGAGCAAAAGCTGAAATAAAATAAATACAACTCCAAGTCCTCACCAAAAGTACATAAGTCACTCAACTATGAAAGAAAAGTACAACTCTATACCTCACTACAAAGGTCTCTCAACAAGAAACTCTCAAAATATAAAAAGGGTACATCTACTCTGTGGACGACGACTGGTAGGGATCTAGCTTGCGACTCCCTTACCTCGATCTGAAGAAGCAGCAGCTGGAGCAGCAGGAACAGGAGCAGAAGTCCCTGGGGAAAAAGACACCACGACGGGTGTGAGAACTACATCCCACAGTAGTTCTCAGTGGGTGTCGTCAACAAGCCCGACGGTCTGCCCACTAAGTCTACTAGAGGCATGATGAAACAAATGAAATACCGAAGGAAAGAGATAGAAAAGAATAACTCTACAGCTACTATGCCCCTATCTAGATGCTCAAAAAGTGGAACATATGAAAACATGGTGCATCTACTATCCCTCAACACAAATCACCCAATCTACCTGACTGCCTCCTCGGGTCCAGTCAAACCTACGCCCACCTACTGCCGTTACATCCACGGAGGACCGGACTTACGTAGGGCGTCTGTGACTGCCAAAACTAGCCCAGCCAGAGGGACTGCGTCCGTGACTGCCAAAACTAGCCCAGTCAGAGGGACAGCGTCAACAAGTCGCGATACCAAAGTGCAGACCCACCCCGGACGTGGCACTCGAGAGGAGCGACCCCAACGAGGACAAAGGTATCCGCGAACTCTGTCGAGCTCAAAGTGGCACTGCAGGCTATAGTCCAAAATCCACTCTCACTCTCAGAACGGAAAGACTCAGGATCCTCAAACATCTCGCACAACGGTCGGAGCACTCTCGACGACTCAACTGATCAGCTCTCACGAATCTCAAGACACTAACAAACTCCCTCAACTCACAGCACAAAACACACTGGCTGAAGATACTTCACAGCCGGGATCGACCCACAACTCAGGGCTAATAAAACTGGTCGGACAACACTCAACGACCCGGGACCACCGTCAACCCCAACGGTTCCCAACAACACAGGCCAGAAGATACTCGACGGCCCGGAACCACCGTCTACTCAACAGCTCCCCACGACAGAACATCAAACTCATAGATAACATAGGAAGGACCGACACCATAAGGGTTTGGAAAACCCGATAGGTCGGTGCTTAGAACCCTATCAAACAAGAACAGACTCTAGACTCTGCCTATCGAAGTTCCCGACCCCCTTACGGTGCGGGGACACGACAATCACGGTACAGCACGCAGAAGACACCAACCAGGGTTCGAAAGTTCTGGGAGACCAGCACCTACAACCTTATCAACAAGATCAGGTTCCATGCTCGGCCCCCGTGGCTTTCGTCCCGACAAAGAAACGACCCATAGAACCCAGATCACCCAAACTCTCTCGGGTGAGGAGGTTGTAATAAAAAGGTGACAGTTATTACTGAAAGCCATTTTGATCTGGAAGAAATCCATATTTAATGATTTTTAGTTCTTTTAGGAAAAACAGTTATAAAACAAGTATTTATACCCAAACCCCGAAGGGCTAATGCCTTTGTCCAACCAAACAAGGACAGACTCCAGCGGCCCTTCGATGCTTGGAAGAAAACATTGGTAGAGTAAAATCATGTGTATGTCAAAAAGGTTCTTGGTTCTAGGTCCTACTAACACTGGTATACGACTGCCACTAACACAGTGGCGACAAATAAAACATCTCGGGACCGCCGTTTACCCAAACGGCTCCCGCCACAGATGAACGACCAACTACATCTACCAGACTCCACTCTGCTCCCAAGCACGAGTGTAACATGCATCCCACACTAAAAAAATCCCGACCACTCGGCCCACTACCCGGGTGAGTAAAACACTATGTCCAGGAAGAAAAGAAGTGTGGATGTCTAAAGCAGAATAAACCTAGCCCAAGTTGGAGTTTTCTACTGGTCTGGTTACACATGCAACATATGACGGGGGTGCTAGGTCCAGTTCCAAGATAACTATAATTTTACAGATGGTAGAAAGTAAGGAGATGACAAGATCATCAAATAATACAAGGAATAGCAATTCCTACATTCTAGCATGCTATACAAGAATTTCACTATCATGCATAGTCCTACTATAGCAGATTTAATGTACAGTCCATCAATCTAGGAGACAAGGCCACCCACCTGAGGGCGCTAACGGTCCAAAGTCCAACAGTTGAAAATACCAGGAGCAACAACCTTTACTAATCCACAGTCCCGATGGTCCAAAGACACTGAACAACTCCTCCTGGTACAAACATACAGTCCAAAGTTACACTTTATTCCAAAAATATCCAAATACAACAATCTGCAGAAAACAGTCCTGAAGATATGAAATTTCCACCTGCAGAAAAGACTCCGAAAAATTTTATAAAAATACTGCTATGATCCTCGCGTCGAGACCTTCGAAATGGGTACCTGCACGTCCAATTCCGAGCCCCGTAGGCCGAGTTAAAAATTCCACAACACAGGGTGCGCAAAACCTCACAACAACACAACTGTAATACTCTGCACAGTAAAGGGGGAAAAATATACCTTCGGGCAAGTCTCTGGAAAATCCCCAAAAAATACAACAATAATCCTCGCGACGAGTAGATGCAAAAAGTGTATAGGCTCGTCTCGATCCGATGCTCGAGCACGGAGATAAAATTCAAGCAAGGGGCTGCTGTCCATAAACTCCACCAGCAGAGAAGGGGGTTACAAACGTACCAGAAACCCTAATAAAAGCTCAAATCCAAGAAAAGTGGGTAATACAAAAATCGTAGATCTACCTCTCATGAATCCAACGCCGTTAAAATTGTCCAAAAATACTGTCGGAGTAGCTCTGTGGACCTCTCAGACCGAAATGCGACGATAACGGGCCTCCGATGAAAGATCGTCGCTCTGTGCTACGATGCCGAATTCGTCGACGCCGTGGCTTCCAAAAATTCTGGGCCTCTGCGGAAAGATGTGGAACACGAGGATCTCCAACTTTACTGAAGGGTCCAAGGGCAAGGGAGCTCGGGAAAAGCCTCTCACAAGGGGTGAAAGAGGGTATAAATAGGCTCAACCCGAAAAAATTCCGAAATTGGGCTTTTTAGGCCCAATTACGGGCGCCCGGAACATTAGGGCCGCTACAGTGTTGGGCCCGGCCCAACACTATGCGCGCCCGAAAGCCCGAGAGCCCGCCACGCGTCCCGCCGACATTGCCCGCGCCCGGTGCACGCGCGCCTGTGGTGACCCAGATCTCTGCAGGGCTTCTACAGTGCGATCAGCAGCTTCTGGAGGCCTATGTGGCAGGTCGGCGGTGTTTCTGCACCAATTTGGACACAAATGATGGACTTCGGGTGTATAATGGATCACGTGGGTAATTGGGGGACCCCGTCGATTGTTTAGAAGTGGTTTCGCGTGAATCGGGCATCAAAATTGGACTCAGTGCTGAATTTGGATTAAAAACGCCCTTCCGGATGCCTTCGACAAATTTTGGAATTGGAATTTGGCAAAACAGATAGCGTATTTGGATTCAGCACGCGAAAACGGTAAAAATTGGCTATTTACTTGTATTTTTCGGAGCCCGGTTGACTTGGCACAATTTTTGAGGTTCGGTGGCACCGTTCCGGCGGCCGGAGAGGCGCCGCCGGCGGCGGCTGGCGGTGGAGCGCGGCGGCGGGCGGAGGCGCAGCCGCTCGGTCCACCGCGGAGGAGTGCACCCGGGCGTTGGACACGTGGCGGCTCCCAGTTGGCCGGCGCAGCGGGCGCGGTCCACGGAAAAAGGCGCGGGTGTACGGTGGATCGAGGGGTGGACACGTGGCGGCTCGTGGTTGGCGGATCCGTGTGCGCGCGGTCCATGCAGCGGCGGGGGCAGGTGTCCGTACAGGCAGGGCGTCGTGGGGGGCGACGTGGGGGGCGACGTGGGGGCGCCACGTGGCGCCCCGCGGTTGGCCGGGCGCAGCCGTGCACGCCCGCGTGTTGGGACACGCGGCGCTGCGCGGCTGGCGGGCGCGCGTGCGCCAGGCGCGGGTGGTGTTGGCGGGACGCGTGGCGGGCCCTGGTGATTTTGGGCGCGCACAGTGTTGGGCCGGGCCCAACACTGTAGCGCCCCGAAAGTTCTGGGCGCCCGGTTTTGGGCCCAAAAGTCCAATTTCGTATTTTCATGGGATGGGCCTATTTAAAGCCCTCTTCCACCCCGAGTTTGAGGTTTTTGCCAAACTCCTCTGCCCTTGGACCCTTCAGCAAGGTTGGAGATCTTCCTATGGCGCATCTTTTGGCGGAGGCCTGGAATTTTTGGAAGCCGCGGCGTCGATGACTTCCGCATCGTAGCTCAGAGCGACGATCTTTCAACGGAGGCCCGTTATCATCGCAGTTCGGTCTGAGAGGTCCACAGAGCTACTCCTATAGTATTTTTGGACGATTTTTATGGCGTTGGATTCATGAGAGGTACGCCTTCGATTTCCGTGTTGACCACTTTGCTGGATTCTGAATTTGTGGCATGGTTTTCAAGATATTTCTAAGCCACTGTTTTGCTGGTGGAGTTTTTGGACAGCAGCCCCTTGCCGGAATTTTATCTCCGCACTCGAGCGTCGGATCGGGACGAGCCTATACACTTTTGCCATCTACTCGTCGCGAGGATTATCATCGTATTTTTCTGGGATTTTTGTGAGGCTTGCCCGAAGGTATACTGTTTCCCCTTTTACTGTGCAGAATATTACAGTTGGGTGGTTGTGAGTTTTTGCGCGCCTGTACTGTGGAATTTGTAACTCGGCCTACGGGGCTCGGAATTGGACGTGCAGGTACCCGTTTCGAAGGTCTCGACGCGATGATCGTAGGGATATTTTTTTTGGAATTTTTAGGGCACTTTCAGTAGGTGAAATAATGGCATCTTTGGGACTGATTTTTAGATCGTGTGTATTTGGTTAATTTTTGGGATTAAAGTGTAACTTTGGGCCTTATTGTCGTATCCAGGGGTATTCGCGAGTGTTTTTGGAACACTGCTAGGAGCCGAGGTTTGCGCGACATGTACCGAGGATGCGGGTTCAGCAGATATGGTTAGCAAGTGGCCACACTCTTCACCGACCCCAGGTTTGCCTTGGATTGAGTACTTCAGGTGGGTAAGCTTAATATTAGTAACTGTGTAAGGATTGATAAGGTTTCTATGTTATGATGAATGTAAGCGCACTTGTGGGGATGTCACCCCTCTATGACTGATAGCAGGCATATTTAATGTACACCCGATATGAGCAAGTGGTAAGCAGGGAATGGCGTAGATCTTATGGTTATTGTACATTTTGGGTGAGTTGGAGACTTAGCATATGGTAGACGGTTATATTTATCCCATGCTAGATGACATAGAGATCTTACATGTTTATTCATTGGCCTACTTGTGTGAGATTGGTATATCATAGTAGGATTACTTTAGTATGCTTTGCTACCATATGTTTCACTCTCTTTTATCGTTCCTGAGGACAAAAGCATGCTTGAATGGAAATCTAGATAGGCCATCTTTTGCTGCTACACTACTTATTGGAACTTTACTTAGGAGAAACCATGCTATCCTTTTCTCCTTCTCTATTAGTCAGGCGGTCTGTGTGCTCGGGTGCGAGCAGGGGTCTGGGGTAGTATAGCCGGGACATTGGTGTCAGGGACGGGTTGTGCTGGATTGAGGCTGGCAGGGTTTTGCGGTGACCGAGAACTTTGGGCGGTTGACCGGAGGTCGGTTATAGTACTTGATTATAGACGACAGGGTATTGCGGCAACCGCGGATATTGGGCGGTTGACCGGATATTTATTTATGCATCAGATTGGGTACAAGGTTTCTCTAGTGGACGGAGTTGCCCACTTATTGAGTACTTTTGCATCTGATTGAGGACCGAGGCTTTCTTTAGTGGTTGGGCTTTCCCACTTTGATCAGAGTCATGATCCAGTCCTGCAGATTTATACTTATGTTACTGGTTACTGAGATACTTTACTCGTGTGGGTCGCTCCCCTCGAGTGCCACTCCGGAGTGTGCGATATACATACTTTGAGTCCTTGAGACTCCTATCCCTTATCGGTGTTATGCATTGGCCATCATACCCGATTTGTCAGGCACTAAGACTTCTATCCCTTATCGGTGTTATGCATTGGCTAGCATACCCGATTTGTCAGGCACAGTAGGCAGTACCAGTTCTTACTGGTTCATTGATTGGGTTTATTACAGGCAATTACTTTATTGTTGCACTCGTGTCAGGGGGGACCGAGTGGAGTCTAGTAGCTGTGTTTAGACCAGTGCTAGTGTTGTTGGGAGCCGTTTGGTTTGACGGTGGTCCCGTGGCGTTGTGAGTACTTTGACCGTTGTGCGAGAGGTTTGGGGATCTTGAGGCTATCCGTTTTGAGAGGGAGCGTGGATTTTGACCATAGCCTGCATGATTCACTACTCGATAGCGAGTTAGTCCGTTTGGACACCCTACGTAATTCCTGCCCGGCAGCGGGAGGTGGTTGTAGGTGGGGCGCAGGTTTGACTGGACCAGATGTGGCAGTCAGCTCGATTGGGTCGATTGTGCACTTCATGTACTAGTGGTTGCATACCATTCTTTGATTCTCCCCTCTTGAGCATTTAGATGGAGGCGTAGTAGCTGTTGAGTGTCATCAGCGTTCTTGTTCAGTTCTCACGGCTTTGGTTATTTTATGTCTCTTGAGGACTTAGTGGGCAGACCGTCAGGTCTGGCGGTGGTACCCACTGAGAACTCCCTTTTTGGTGTAGTTCTCACACCCTTTGGGGGTTTTCCCCCTCCTTTTTTCCTTCCTCTCCTTTGTTTTGCAGAGTCTTAGCGGGTGTTGCTGATTCTGCGGTTGTTGATCGAGGCGAGGGAGTCGCGAGCTAGATCCCTACCCGTCGTTGGAGAGTAGCAGTACCCCTTCAGATGAGACCTAAAGTAGATTGGCTATTTTTGTTTTCCTCTTTTGAGAGACTCTTGTAGTGAGGATATGATATGTATTGAGAGCCTGTACACTGATGTATTTATTGGAGATACCTCCCTGTTGAGTTTTGAGCTTTGTATATGAGGATATTCTATGATTATCATTTTTGGGAGATGGACATTGTTGTATTATTTTCCAGTTGTACAGTGGTTGATTTTAGTTTTACAGCAGATTTTCATTTATAGCTCTGATATCTGTTAGCTGTAGTACTTTTCTTGCAGGTAGGACGCTTCGCCTATGCGGGGTTTGGCATAGGTGGCGGATCTGTTGGCGAGCCCGGGTCGCAGTTTCGACCCCGGGGCGTGACAGCGCCCGCCAGCCGCGCAGCGCCGCGTGTCCCGACACGCGGGCGTGGGGCGGCTGCGCCCGACCAACCGCGGGGCGCCACGTAGCGCCCCCACGTCGCCCCCGACATCCCCGCCGTACGGCCACCTGCTCCCAACGCCGCGTGGACTGCGCGCACAAGGACCCGCCAACCACGAGTCGCCACGTGTCCACCCCTCGGTCCACCGTACACCCGCGCCTTTTCCGTGGACCGCGCCTACTGCGCCGGCCAACTGGGAGCCGCCACATGTCCAGCGCCCGGGTGCACGCCTCCGCGGTGGACAGAGCGGCTGCGCCTCCGCCCGCCGCCGCGCTCCGCCGCCAGCCGCCGCCGCCGCCGCCTCTCCGGCCGTCGGAACAGTGCCTACAAACCTCGAAATCCGTGTTTTCGCATCCGGGCTCCGAAAAAAACAAGTAAATAGTCCATCTTCATCGTTTTCGCGCACTAAATCCAAATCCGATGTCCGTTTGGCCCAAATCCACCTCTAAAATTTTCCAAAGGCCTCCGGTTAAGCAAACTTGCTCCCATTTTACACCAGAAATCCATTTCTTGGGCCCGACACGCGCACAAACACTCCCAGAAGCCACTAATCCATCAATAAACCCTTAAGTGGGGATTCGGGTCCTCACATCCTCCCCGACTAAAAGAAAGTTTCGTCCTCAAAACTAACATGGCTCAAAAGGGAGTCTCCAAGCCAAAGGTAAGTATCCAATAACACAGTCTCCAACTCCCCAGTCGCTACTCACTCTCCACAAAGCGAATCCAAAGCTGGAAAAACCTCAGGAACTCCAAAAATTGGGGACAAGGAAGAACAACCAACTCTACTCGTCCAAACTACACGAAGTACGCCAACCCAACCAACAAGAAAGGTAAAGGCCCCACCAGCAGGAAAGTCATCAACTCCAACTCTCTATTTAGAAAACCACTGAAATTCACGAAAAGTCCGAAAATTTCGAAAAGACAAGTGCCTTCGCCCCAATCAAACAAGAACAAGTTCTGGCACCGTCTCCATTTCTGGAGTAGCCTTTCGAAGCTTTCATCCTGTTCGTAAATTTTAGCATAAGGGCGAGAAAAAGGGAGAGAAGTGTTGATGTCGTTCCTGCTGTGGCTACAAAAATGGAAGCTACAATCTATCCGTGACCCCTAGAGACACAACCCTATCCGAGACCCCTAGAGACTCAACCTCTAGTCCTAGGCGTCACCTACGCTCAACAGGTAGCACCTAACCCAAAACCACTGAAGCCGCTGCTACAGGAAGGATACCTCGGTGATCTGTAAAAATGATCTCCCGTTGTCCAACTCGCGGGAAGGTCATTGTTCTCATTCCACAATCAATCGTTGCACGATACCGCACCAGCTGGTCCATCCCATGTGCTCAATCTGATTCGTGGAGCTGTAACTGAACCATCACACCTGCCAGTGTACTTCCCCAAGTCTCAGCTGTCCTGATCATGCCCCAAAATCCACCTCTGCTCGTATGATACTGTGAAGAATCCAGTCGCTAATGCATGTAACAAAATTCCTATCTCTTATTCATGCAGAGATGCAAATGCCCTACTAACATGTGCAGAAGGATGCAGCGGTACCAAAAAGCTCAACTCAGCTGACAGAAAATAAAGTCATACCTGCGGCGATAGGATATGCTGCTGGGGTGCCCTCCACCAGGGCTGCATAAACCCATCCACTTGGTACTGAAGATCGTCGTCCCGTCTGTCCCGACGTCGTACCCCACTCTGTCTGACGGTGTACCGGAGGGGCTTCCGCTTCCTGAACAGGCAAGGCGGGTGCTGTAGCAAGGGGTCGCACTGACAGAATGGCTCGGGGACAAGCTGCTTGAAAATGTCCCAACTCTCCACAAAGGAAACACCGTCCCTGTCTCTGGTCACACTGCAACGGTAGATGAGGCCCGCCACAGATGACACACCGCCCTCGTCTCTGCTGCCGAAACTGCTGCTGTCGGGGGTACTGCTGCTGAGATTGCTGATACCGTGGCTGCTGCCGGGGCCCACCTGACCTATGGCGCCTCCGAAACCCACGACCCTGAGGATGAGATCGTGGAGGTCTCGGAGGTCCCTGCCGACTCGTTTGTCCCTCAACATCCTGTGCTGGCCGCTTCGTCCCCGAAATCCCTGCGGGAACTGGAGCCACCTCGGCCATCACCGCCTCTCCGTGCTCCAAACTCTGCCCCGAAAAACGATGTGGATCAGACTGACGGAATCTCATCAACAAATCAGCCACCTCTCGCTGCTCTGCGGGGGTCAACGGTCCTGCTGTCCCAGACGGCTGACCACTGGTAACCGGTGCAGTAGGGGCTGCCTGTGTTGCTGGTACAACTGGGGGTGCCACAGCTGGCGAAGAAGGTGCGGGGAAACTCTCAGGGGGTGCTACAACTGACTGCGCCCTCTGCTCCATCATGCGCATCATCCGACCCATGGCCTCCTCCTGGCGCCGTGAAGCCTCCTCCTGGCGCCGTGAAACCTCCTCCTGGCGCCGGACAGCCTCTGACAACTGAGCCATCTGAGCCCGAAACTCCTGCACCTCTGTGATGATCCAGACTCCCGCAGGAACTGTGCAACATTAAACAGTGACTGTGGGGAGCTTATTCGGTGAAACCGAGCTTGTAGAATCGAAATTGGACATTTAATATAGACTCTGCGCGAAAATCGGAGCAAATGGGATTTTTCGGGGACTTTCGGCAAAATTTCGGATGAGAATTTGGCGAAATGGACGTCGTATTTGGACTCAGCGCGCGAAAACGATCGAAACGGTATATTTACTTTAATTTTTCGGCACCACGGTACTGTTCACGCCGGAACAGTAACTCCGGCCGCCGAAATTACTGTTCCGGCGACCGGCGGGCGGCGGCGCACGGCGGCGGGCAGCGGCGCAGCGGCAGCAAGCGGCAGAGGGCGGCGGCGCGCGGTGCGGGCAGCGCGGGAAGGCGCGGGCAGGGGGCGCGGGTGCGCGGTCCATGGGCCTGGCGTGCACCGGGAGCACCGAATACCCCCCCGTGCCACGTGGCGGCTCCCGATTGGTTGGCCGGCTTCTAGAAACACGTGGGAAGGTGACACGTGGCGCTTCCCTATTGGCTGACAGGATCCGAAAAACCCGGAGCGCGGAGCAACCACGTGCACCACGTGGACACGTGGCAGTTTTTGATTGGGCTTGCACAGGCTGTTCCCTGTTATGTGGACACTTGGCGCACCCTGGTTGGCCAATTTCGGTGTTTCCTGTTCGGATCCGGATCCAGTGTGGAGCCCAAGATTCCCTTGGCCCATTATAAATAGCATCCCCATCCCTCTCATTCCCCACCTCGAAATCCGAGCTCTAGAGAGAGAATCTCAGTTTGAGCCCTCTACAAAAGTTCTTCCTCTCTCTCTTCTCTCTCTCTCCTCCAAATTCCAGAATTTCTGGAGTTACAGTTAGTAAGTTATCTGCGACGCGGCGTACTGCGACGGTTTTCTTTTTAGGCCCATTTCCTGTCGCAGTTTCCGTCGGAAATTCCCTGAGTGCTAACCAGGAGGAATTTTTGGACGATTTTCACGACAGCACGTTCCTAAGAGGTAATGCTTCGATTTCCGTGTTGATCACTTTGCTCCATTTCGTACTTTTGGCATGTTTCCCGAGGCCTCTTTGACCCCCCTTTTTGTTGTGGAAATTTCTGGACAGCGTCAACTTCTCCAATTTTTATCTTGGCGTAGGAGCATCAAATCGAGATGTTTAAAGAGTCGATTTTGATCTACTCTTCGCGAGGAACGCAACCGTAATTTTTCTGGATTTTTCTGAGCACTGTACAGAGGTGAAAAACTCCTCTCTTTTCGTGCCATTTGAAAAACAGCAAAAGATGTATTTTTATGAATACTATAGTTACACCCTGTGTAATGTGTGTTGCTGTAGGGCATCGTTTTCGGCAGACAGCAGTTTTAGGGGACTGTGGACAGCCAGGAGACTATCTGGGTGTGATCTGAGCTGTTCAAGGTGGGCGGTTGTTGCTTACCTCATTTTTGACAAGCTCACTGGGATTACTGGAACTCCCCTAAAATTTAATTGATGAGAACAATTGGGACAAACTAATATGACAATTGATGAGAACAATCGGGACAAACTAATATGACAATTGATGAGAACCATTGGGACCAACTAACAGGACAACTAACAGGACAACTAACAGGACAAACTAACAGGACAATTGATGAGAACCGCTGGGACGAACTCTCCTAAAATTTAATATAACCCCACAGATTATATGATGACTTATATTGGGACACTGTGTTTGGGACAAAAGCTATAATCTCGCATGCAAATAACTTTTATAACAATCAATCTTTTTAAAATAATATTTGACACTTTTCTACAGCTTTTAAATAATTGCATGCTTTCTTGCTCATCCGGTTAGCCACTATTTATTGCTACACTATCATCTTGGGATTTGTACATGTTTCATTGTTGTCCTGTGCATCCAGAGGCTTGTTGCTCAAGTGTGAGCAGGGGTTTGGGATAGTGTAGTCGAGATTGCATTAGATGGTGAATTTGTGGGGTCTTGCGGTGACCGCGGACAGTAGGCGGTCGACCAGATGTTTATCCTTGCATCAGATTGAGGTTGAGACTGGTTTATTGCATCAGCTGGGTATCGGGTTTTCCTAGTGGATGGTTTTCCCACTCTGATCATAGTCATGATCCAGTCCTGCTGTTTTATGGCACTTCTGATACTTATTACTGAGATATTTTACTCGTGTGGGTCGCTCCCCTCGAATGCCACTCCGGAGTGTGTTGCAGACATGCTTAGAGTCTTTGAGACTCCTATCCCCTATCGGTGTTAAGCACACCCGATTTGGCAACTATCCCCTATCGGTGTTATGCATTGGCCAGCATACCCGATTTGGCAAGGCACAGCAGGCAGTACCAGTTTTACTAGTGACACAAGACTGAGTTATTTCAGGCAGGCATGTTTGGTATTGTTGCATACAGTCATTTCATGCTACATGGCATTTAGAGGCATAGTGGTGATAGTTTCTTTTTTTCAGCAGCCTTTATAGCTTACCACTGTTCTTTCTTGTTGCCTCGAGTAGTCCTAGTGGGTGCGTCAGAGTTGAGGTTTTACCCACTAGGGGAGGCTACTGGTTTATCTGGTAGTTCTCACCCCCATTGTTGTTTCTCTCTTTCTTCTTCTTATTTTGCAGAGTCGTCTGCGGGAGCTGCTAGGCCATCGGCAGCTGATAAAGGTAAGGGGATCGCTGAGTAGATAGATCTCCTGTGAGACTGAGAGTGGATATTAGACAGATGTTGTACTCTTTACTCAGACTGTGGTATTTTGGGTCTGGCGCTGGCCAGCTGACTGTATTATTTTGGTGAGCTGGGAGATTATTGTACTTATTACAGCTTTATTTGTAGTTCCAGTCTGAGATACTATGTGGTTCTTCTACTTCAGCTCTGTATTATGCTCTTTTATTGTTCATATTATATCGGAGCAGGTTACCAGTGCTTCGTGTACGCGGGAAATCCCGTGTGCACGGCGGATCTGTTGGCGAGCCCGGGTTCCGGGGCGTGACAGATTAAGTTGGTATCAGAGCTTAGGGATAGGTCAGTTGGGACTTAGGAAACCCGAGGCTTTTGGCAGACCCTAGGATGATAGGGTGCGAGAGACGTGACAATTTTGCGGAAGTCGTTGTGTTACTTATTTAACTCTTCCAATGAAGGAAGAGGGATCGACATAGCCTACTTCTGGTAGACTGTTATGTTGGCTGCAGACAACATAAAGTCACAGAAATAGGAGAATGTCTTTAACTTTCGCTAGATTGGGTCGTGTGGGGTGATGATACTGAGTGTGGTTTCTTGTGGTAGGATGCCTCCGCAACGTAGAATGTTGACGCGTTCGCAGCCTTCTTCCTCTGAGCCCGAGCCGGAGGAGTCCGAGCAGGGCCAGCAGAGTGAGGTGCAGGAGCTTCAGGCTCAGATGGCCCAGATGTCAGAGACCGTGAGGCGTCAGGAGGAGGCCATGGGTCGGCTGACGCAGATGTTAGAACAGAGGGCGCAGCCTGTTGTTGCACCCCCAGAGAGTTCTCCCGTACCACCCTCCCCTGCTGTGGCTTCCCCAGTTGGACCGGTGACCACGGCATCCCCTGTTGCTCAGGGAGCAATCCGGCCATTGACTCCTGCGGAGGAGCAGGAGATTGCTGACAAACTTACTCAGTTCTGTAAGCGGGGACCGCCCAGGTTTTCAGGGCGGAATACTCAGCCGTGGGAGATCGGGACTTGGCTTTCGTCAATGGAGAAGTTATTCCGGGACTTCTTCATTGACCAGAAGTACAGGGTACATATGGCTGTACACTGCTTAGACGGGGACGCTGATGCATGGTGGCGTCGGGTGGAGCCCCTGGAATTTCAGATCACTCAACAGCTACCCTGGTCAGAATTCAAGAGGATGATTCTGGATACGTACTTTTCCACGAGTATGAAGAAAAAGCTGGAAGATGATCTGAAGAATCTTCAGCAAGGCGACCGGACTGCATTGGACTACTTTCAGGAGTTCACGCGGTTACTCAACTGCGTACCTTACGTCGCCAGGGACGGACCACACCAGGTGGAGCTCTTTGAGTCGGGCCTGCGCCCAGAGATCTATACTCTGGTGCATGCTCAGAGACTACAAACCTTGGAGGAGGCAGCAGAGCATGCCCAGTGGGTTGAGAGGGGAGACCACGTCGTCGCCAGACGTGGGGGCCTGGTCGCTCAAGGCGCAGACAGGAAGCGACCAGCGCAGGACGACGGAGGACAGGCCAGTTCTTGGAGGCCGCCACGACTGCCCCGGCCTCAGTTTTCCGGCCATGGGCGTTCTGAGCGGCGAGGGCCTGGTGGATCCCAGAGGCCACCGCAGCATCAGCAGCAACAGCATTCGCATCAACAGAGATCGCAGTCGCGGCAGCAAGGGTCTCCGCGACAGAGGCAGCAGGCGAGGCAGCCCCAGGCTACGGTTAGGTGCATTTTCTGTCAGGGACAGCATACCTCTGATACTTGTGATCTGAGGTTTGGCCGCTGTTATCGATGTGGACAGTCTGGCCACCTCCGAGCTACTTGCCCTTATGCACCATCAACAACTCCTTCTTCAGCATCGGCTCCATCTTCATCACAGCAACGGTCGACGGCTCAGCGGCCATATGCTCCAGCAAGCAGGCCATCTTCTTCCTATCCCACGGAGTATCGCCCTCCAGCCCAGAGTGGGCGAGTGTATGCTGCGCAGGTAGAGGACTCTTCGGCAGCAGATCACATGGTGGCAGGTATCACCTTACTTTCTGGCATTAGGACTCGTACATTATTTGATACTGGAGCATCGCATTCTTTTATCAGTAGATCATTTGCATCATTACATGGGTTAGAGGTAGGACTTTTACCACGTGCACGAGAGGTTCAGATTTCCGATCACACTTTGCACGTGGAGGAGTGCTGTTGGTCCTGCCCGATGCAAATCGAGTCCTGGATTATGCCAGCAGACCTGTTGGTCTTGAGACATTTAAGGGACTTTGATGTGGTTCTAGGGATGGACTGGCTGGCTCGGTATTTCGCGACTATTGACTGTGCCGCAAGGACTGTCACTTTTAGAGAGCCGGGCCAGGAGATGTTAGTATACCGGGGTTGTCAGAGTGCTTTCTTTGCCTCTTTGGTCTCGACTTCCCGAGCAAGGCAGATGATCCATCGAGGATGTGTAGCCTTTTTGGCTAGTGTTGTTGAGGGGCCTACGGCGGCACCGGGACTCGGGGATATCCCTATTGCCCGCGAGTTCCCGGATGTTTTCCCACCTGAGCTGACTAGCATGCCGCCAGATAGGGAGATTGAGTTTGTGATTGACGTAGTTCCGGGAACTGCGCCAATCTCAAAGGCTCCTTACCGGATGGCACCGGCTGAGCTGCGAGAGCTTAAGGCGCAACTCCAGGATTTGATGGACAAGGGCTTTGTTAGGCCGAGTGTGTCGCCTTGGGGAGCGCCGGTGCTATTCGTGAAAAAGAAGGATGGGTCCCTTCGATTGTGTGTGGACTATAGGGAATTAAATAAAGTGACCATCAAGAGCAAGTACCCTTTGCCGCGCATCGATGATCTTTTTGATCAGCTGCAAGGGTCTTTGTTACGGCATTTTGGTATTGGCATATTTCGTGAGTCAAGTCAGTGAGTTGAGTCGGAGTCTTAAAGGGATCAAATTGTCAATCAGCAATCAAAGACTTAGAGAAGATTCAACAAGAGCTCAAGTTGACACTCAGTGTCTTGAATCTTGAAGATTGAAGTTGAAGAATTGTGGATCAGTTACATCAATCTCAAGAAGAAAGTATTCAAAAGGATCAGGTATGGTTAACTAAATAATTTTGGTGATCCGAATACTTTCTTATAGTATAGAAACACTTGGAAGAATTTTTAATTTCATAATAATCAAAAACTGGTGTTCGGACATGTTCAGGATCCGGATCAGGGCCAACGATCCGGATCCCGAAGGTTGTTGCTTCATACAAGACTTCGATCCGGATCCATGCAATTTCCGATCCGGATCCCGAATGTTAAGTTTTCTGATTTGTATGAACGATCCGGATCGGGCAATGCGATCCGGATCCCGAACCCTTGGTTTTCTGGAATCGTCAATCTCGTTACGACGATCCGGATCGCAGTAAATCCGATCCGGATCGCCGTCCTGAAAATTTCCAGATAAGGTAAGTTTTTGATTCTTATCTCTTTCCAAAGGTTTCTAAACTATAAATAGACACTTAGGGTTTCTCAAAAACGTGGGAGCTACGGCCGATCAATTTATAAAACACTTGAGAGCAACCCTAGAGGCTAGGTTTTTATCGATCTTCTTCATAGCCTCTTTTAGGTCAATTCGATGGTTCTTTCAAGAACATATCTTTTGTCGAATTGATCTAATCTTTGCTTAGAGATTTCTTCTACGGTTCCTCAATGAGAATCTAAGCAGAGGATCACCATCGAAGTCAATATTCTTATCGACTGAGTTTGCGTCGTGGATTCGACGTGGCATCGTGGATTCGGTGTGCTAAAGGCGTTTCGTGGATTCGAAGCGTGCGTTCGTGGATTCGAACGTGAGCAGTGGACGGGCAAAACGGTGGAGCGCGAGGTCCAAGAAATTGAAGGAGGGGTTAAATCCGTGGAGACGGTAATCACCTTGTTATTCTTCTTTTCTTAGGGATTGTTATTGCGTGGATATCCAACCGGTCAGCGCAAGGTCCGAAGAAGCTGAAGGAGGGGTTTGAGTCCGTGGAGTCGGTAATCACCTTGTTATTCTTCTATTCTTAGTGGATTGTTATTGCGTGTTGGTCCCGTGGTTTTTCTCCTGGATTGGAGTTTCCACGTATATCTCGGTGTGCTGTTTTTATTTTCCGCATTGGTTTTTATTTTGCACTGAGATTGAGTTTTTAAGTATTACACCTATTCACCCCCCATCTAGTTGTTTGATAGTACCTATTTAGATCCTTTGGGATTCATAACTCTACAATTGGTATCAGAGCGGGTTTTAGGTTTATCTATCATGATGGGTGAAAGTGGTAATATTTATAGACCTCCTCTTTTTGATGGGACTAATTATGCTTATTGGAAAGTGCGGATGAGAGCTTTTCTCATTGCAATTGATGAGCGAGTATGGCAATCCGTGGAATGCGGTTGGGTGCATCCTGTTGAGGAAGTAGGAAATTCTACTACCCCAAAACCTCGCTCTAGATGGTCCAAAGAGGAATTTGAAAGATCTTCTTACAATGGGAAAGGTATGAACGCTTTATTTAACTCTCTTTCCTCGACTGAATTTACAAGAATTTCCGCGTGTGAAACCGCGAAGGAAATTTGGGATATTCTCAAAATTACACATGAGGGTACTAATCTTGTAAAAATTCAAAAGCTCCAGATGCTTACAAGTCAATTTGACTCTATTCATATGGAAGAGCATGAATTGTTTACAGATTATCACACTAGACTTCAAGATGTAATTAATACATGTGCTAATCTAGGAGAAAAGATCCCGGAGTCGAAAATTGTAAGAAAGATACTTCGGACTCTTCCGGAACGGTTTAGGGCAAAGGTTACCGCCATTGAAACCGTTAGTCATCCGGATGAGATGAGTGTTGAGGAATTAGTAGGTGCTTTGCAAACTTATGAATTGACTTTTCCTACTAATCAAGTTTCTTCCAAGTCTTCTTCTAAGCTTACAGGTATTGCATTCAAATCCACAAAGAAAGAAGATAGCGAATCGAGTTCCGACGATGAAATCTCTTTTGCCGATTTTGAAGAACAATTGGCGCGGATCACAAAGAAATTTCGTCAGAAATTTTGGAAGAATCGAACCGATGGATCTTCATCCACGAAACCATCTAAAGGATCATCGGGTTCTAAATCCTCTAACCTCAAATTCCTTGCAAAACCTTCTAAGGAAAAAGATGAATTCGAAGGGGAAATCCGATGTTATAGATGCAAAGGCTACGGCCATATTTCAACGGATTGTCCTACTCCGAAATTATATAAAAAGAAGGCTTTGCAAGCGAAAACTTGGGACGATTTTACTTCTAATGAATCAACCTCAAGTAAAGAGGAAAAAATCGTTGCTTCTCATGCCTCTCATTTTCCCTCTTCTAATAATTGTTTATCATCATTAGTCACTAACTCTACTCCTTTGATTTTGTATGAAACATCAACAACCGGCGGAGAGTCATCAAGTGAGGGGGAGTCGGACGAGGAAGAACTCGTTGAGGCATATCAACAACTTCTTGCGGAATCTAAGAAGATGGCCAAACATATCAAGAAGTTGAGAAAGCAACGACTTGAAGATCAAGACGAGAATCATGCTTTAAAGATCAAACTTCATGATCTCGAGGAGGAACGAGAGCTTTTATTGGATAATAATAAAATCCTCCAAGAAAAGATAAATCAATCGGAAACGGTCGTTAATTCCCACATTAACAAGATTGATTTTCTTGAAAAGCAGTTTGAGGAAATACATGTCACCAATCAAGCATTGACCAAGCAAGTTCATCAACTTAAATCCGACATACAAAGGATTTCAACCGGTTCCAAGAAACTTGAATGTATGTCCGGATTAGGTCAAACAAGCAAGGTTGGTTTGGGATTCAAAAAGAACCAAACTGTGAATGCTTCAAGTTCCACAATGAAATTGAAAGGAAGAACTTGTCACCTATGTGGACTTGAAGGACATTTGGTGAAGAATTGCCCGAAAAAGAGAAAGAAGAGTCCTTCGGCAACTTCATCTACGGAGCGAACTCAACGGAATCAAAAGACACATCAAGTCAAAGGAGTTCACTCAACCCACCAAAGGTCCGAGCCACAACATCAATCATTCAAGTGGATCACTGCGAGGCAAAGACCTAAGGTGGATCAACAGTCAAAGCGGACAACCCCCGGCCACAACGAATCAAGACAACCCAAAATCCAGCGATTTTGGATTCGGAAAGGTGATATCTTTCCTTGTCTTAAGTTCTAAATAGCTTATGACTGTATGTAATGCTTTGATTAGTTTCCCTTTCATATTTTTCTTAATCTTTGCATTACATGTTTCTCAATGCTCTTCGTTTTTATACTTTGTTTTTGAACAAAAGGGTTTTTACTGAACAAGTGCATTGAATAAAAAGGGCTTCACTTTTATTCACTCCAAATTAATTTTATTTGGATTATCAACTTTACTCCTTAATCATAATCTTGAAGATACTTCATTATAGGAGTTTTTGATTTTATAAGCATCAAATTTTAGAAATCATGTGTGATCTTTAGATGCTTAATCTATCTCGGTTGTGTGAATTCATTGTGATAAACGTGAGACAACCGATAGACTAAAATTTGGGATTTAATTCTTTCACGTAAGAGATTGCATTCTTTCAAGGGTATTGAAATGATTTGCAAAAGATGTGGAAAGAGTTACATCCGAAAGGAGTGTGAAAACTACCACCACATGTAGGAAAGAGCTGCCACCCCGGTCGTCCGGTTTGTGTGTGAAGCTACCACATGTTATGGATGCTTGATAGTATTTTATGAGAAAATCTTTAGTTGAAACATTTGGAGATTTATATGCAAAACTCTTATATTTTGAACAATCTCCTGGTTGGTATAAGGGTGGGTTAGTTGAAAGATGCTCAAAGAGCCACCCTTAGGTATTTTAGTGCTTATCTCAATTTGAAAGGGTAGAATTCAAGATTGATGTCGTTTGGAAATCTCCGTATGTCATCTTTGTAAATCCGTTACATCTTGATAGACTTTGGATCTCAAGATTATTTTTGATGACTTGTGTTTGATGAATATAACATGAAAAACGGTTTATAATGTTTTACCTTTATTTTTCATGATTTTGGAGTAAATCTTTTTAATTTTGTGAAATTAATTGGATTGAATGACATCTGTGTGAATTCACTGTTTAAAGCACTTAAATTGATTTCTTGATGGAATACAAATCGGTATTTGAAAAGATTCTAAAATCTGGATTTGTTTCAAGAAATTATTTAATTTTTGCTTTCTGGTACCGGTACGCAATCTGCATTTTTGTTATATATACCAGAACTGAGCTTTTATCTCTCTTTCTCCATGAACTAATTTTGTTAGTAATTTCCTTTTGTCTAGTATGTTCACTGTTTGACAATTTGTGACAAAAAGGGGGAGAAGAGAAATGACGGAGATGAGATCATCAAGAGAGGACAAACGAAACGAAAATGGAAAAATGGGGGAGAACGGAAAATGATGATCGTACCACAAAGGGGGAGAACATAGATGCTCAAGAACATGGAGAACATGTTAGAGATGCTCAAGATAGGGGGAGACAAAGAAAGGTTGAAAGAGCTGGGAAAAACAAAAGAACCAAAAGGATGAATCAAATGTAGGATTTTAATTTCTAACGACTGACGTTTGATTTTGTTTGGAGTTTTTGTTTTGCAGGAATTACATCACTTTAAGACTCCAAGTCCTAAGTCATAGAGTATGTTCTAGGACTGTTTGGTTCAAATGTAATTTTGTATTTATTGGATCTTTCACGCAAAGAAAATCAATGTTTTGGTGATAACATTGAATTTCGATTTTTGGTTTAAGATAAGTGACTTGAGCGCTTTTATGTATTTTTGGGTTTTGTCACGAAATTGCCAAAGGGGGAGATTGTTACGGCATTTTGGTATTGGCATATTTCGTGAGTCAAGTCAGTGAGTTGAGTCGGAGTCTTAAAGGGATCAAATTGTCAATCAGCAATCAAAGACTTAGAGAAGATTCAACAAGAGCTCAAGTTGACACTCAGTGTCTTGAATCTTGAAGATTGAAGTTGAAGAATTGTGGATCAGTTACATCAATCTCAAGAAGAAAGTATTCAAAAGGATCAGGTATGGTTAACTAAATAATTTTGGTGATCCGAATACTTTCTTATAGTATAGAAACACTTGGAAGAATTTTTAATTTCATAATAATCAAAAACTGGTGTTCGGACATGTTCAGGATCCGGATCAGGGCCAACGATCCGGATCCCGAAGGTTGTTGCTTCATACAAGACTTCGATCCGGATCCATGCAATTTCCGATCCGGATCCCGAATGTTAAGTTTTCTGATTTGTATGAACGATCCGGATCGGGCAATGCGATCCGGATCCCGAACCCTTGGTTTTCTGGAATCGTCAATCTCGTTACGACGATCCGGATCGCAGTAAATCCGATCCGGATCGCCGTCCTGAAAATTTCCAGATAAGGTAAGTTTTTGATTCTTATCTCTTTCCAAAGGTTTCTAAACTATAAATAGACACTTAGGGTTTCTCAAAAACGTGGGAGCTACGGCCGATCAATTTATAAAACACTTGAGAGCAACCCTAGAGGCTAGGTTTTTATCGATCTTCTTCATAGCCTCTTTTAGGTCAATTCGATGGTTCTTTCAAGAACATATCTTTTGTCGAATTGATCTAATCTTTGCTTAGAGATTTCTTCTACGGTTCCTCAATGAGAATCTAAGCAGAGGATCACCATCGAAGTCAATATTCTTATCGACTGAGTTTGCGTCGTGGATTCGACGTGGCATCGTGGATTCGGTGTGCTAAAGGCGTTTCGTGGATTCGAAGCGTGCGTTCGTGGATTCGAACGTGAGCAGTGGACGGGCAAAACGGTGGAGCGCGAGGTCCAAGAAATTGAAGGAGGGGTTAAATCCGTGGAGACGGTAATCACCTTGTTATTCTTCTTTTCTTAGGGATTGTTATTGCGTGGATATCCAACCGGTCAGCGCAAGGTCCGAAGAAGCTGAAGGAGGGGTTTGAGTCCGTGGAGTCGGTAATCACCTTGTTATTCTTCTATTCTTAGTGGATTGTTATTGCGTGTTGGTCCCGTGGTTTTTCTCCTGGATTGGAGTTTCCACGTATATCTCGGTGTGCTGTTTTTATTTTCCGCATTGGTTTTTATTTTGCACTGAGATTGAGTTTTTAAGTATTACACCTATTCACCCCCCCTCTAGTTGTTTGATAGTACCTATTTAGATCCTTTGGGATTCATAACTCTACAGTCTTGTGTCTTCTCTAAGATAGATTTGCAGTCCGGTTACCATCAGTTGAAAGTAAAGGCCGAGGATATTCCGAAAACGGCATTCAGATCACGGTACGGGCATTATGAATTCACAGTTATGCCTTTTGGGCTAACTAATGCCCCTGCCGCATTCATGGATTTAATGAACCGGATCTTCCGGCTATACTTTGATCGGTTCGTGGTAGTGTTCATTGATGATATCTTGGTCTACTCCCGAAGTGATGCCGAGCATGAGGAGCACTTAAGGATTGTGCTGCAACTTCTGCGAGAGAAGAAGTTGTTTGCCAAGCTAGCAAAGTGCGAGTTTTGGCTTCGGGAGGTAGTCTTCTTAGGCCATGTGATTTCCGCCGCAGGTGTGGGAGTAGACCCTGCAAAGATTGAGGCAGTCCGTGATTGGCCCCGACCGACGACGGTTTCTGAGGTACGTAGCTTTATGGGTTTAGCTGGGTATTACCGTCGGTTTGTGGAAGGCTTTGCGAAGCTCTCCACACCCCTCACTCGCTTGACGCGTAAGGGAGTGAAGTTTATCTGGAGTGAGGACTGTCAAAGGAGCTTTGAGGAGCTGAAGAATAGACTGATGACCGCTCCTATCCTTTCCCTTCCTGTTATGGGAAAAGGATATGTGATCTACAGCGACGCATCACACAGTGGACTCGGTTGTGTGTTGATGCAGGAAGGGAGGGTAATTGCATATGCATCTAGACAACTCAAAGAATATGAGAAAAATTACCCTACCCATGACTTGGAGCTTGCAGCTGTAGTGTTTGCGCTAAAGCTCTGGCGCCATTATCTATATGGGGAGCATTGTGAAATCTACACTGACCACAAGAGCCTAAAGTACCTGTTCACGCAAAAGGAGCTGAATTTGAGGCAATGTAGGTGGTTAGAGCTATTAAAGGATTATGATGTAGATATTCTCTACCACCCAGGCAAGGCTAATGTGGCCGCTGATGCCTTGAGTAGGAGGGCGGTGCAAAGTTTGTCTATGTTAATCACAGACCAGGCACCGCTATTAGAGGAAATGAGACGGCTCAAGATAGAGGTTGTGTCCCCTGGGGTCTCTGCTAGGCTGACATCCTTAGTCTTGCAGCCCACTCTGCTGGACAGGATCAGGGAGAAACAGAGTGAAGACCCCCACTTGACCAGGATTAGAGATCAAACTCCGAGTGATCAGTCAGGGGACTTTACAATAGGTGCTTCGGGAGTACTAAGGTACAGAGACCGAGCATGTGTGCCAATAGATGCGGAGATCAGAGAGCAGATATTGCGAGAGGCCCATTATACACCTTATACCCTACATCCTGGTGGGACTAAGATGTATAAGGACCTCAAGGCACACTTCTGGTGGAAAGGCATGAAGAGGAATATTGGGAGATTTGTGGCTCAGTGTTTAACTTGTCAGCAGGTGAAAGCTGAGCATCGAGTGCCAGCTGGCAAGTTACAAAGTCTCCCAATTCCCGAGTGGAAATGGGACCACATTACGATAGATTTCGTGGTCGGATTGCCAAGGGCACAGGGAGGAGCAGACGCTATCTGGGTAGTTGTAGATAGACTTACCAAGTCGGCGCACTTTCTGCCCATACAGACTACGTGGCCACTTGAGCGACTAGCCCAGCTATATCTAGATGAGATAGTTAGAGTACGTAGAGTACCAGCCTCCATTGTATCAGATAGAGACCCGAGGTTTGTTTCGCGTTTCTGGATGAGTTTGCAGACAACCTTGGGGACTCAACTCAGGTTCAGTACGGCTTTTCATCCGCAGACTGATGGGCAGTCAGAGCGGACTATACAAATCCTGGAGGACATGTTGAGGGCTTGCGTCCTGGATTTCGGCGGAGGGTGGATTCGGCATTTATCTTTGGCTGAATTCGCGTACAACAATAGCTTTCAAGCGAGCATTCAGATGGCTCCGTTTGAAGCGTTGTATGGACGCAAGTGTCGATCACCGCTTTATTGGACTGACGTGGGCGAGAGGCGGACCTTGGGACCAGATGTATTGATAGAGGGAGAGGAGAAGGTCCGAGTGATTCGAAAGCATCTTCAGACCGCCCAAAGCCGACAGAGGAGTTATGCCGATGTTCGGCGACGAGACTTAGAATTTCAAGTTGGAGATCATGTATTCCTGAAAGTCTCGCCGTCCAAAGGAATCAGGAGATTCGGCATTCGTGGAAAGCTTAGCCCCCGATACATTGGACCCTTTGAGGTATTGGGGCGTATCGGGCCAGTTGCCTACCGACTCGCACTTCCTCCAAGGCTTGCTGGTGTCCATGATGTATTTCATGTTTCTACTTTGAGGAAGTATATCTTCGACCCATCGCACGTCATCGACTTCACACCGCTTGAGATTAGCGAAGATTTGAGGTATGAGGAGCGCCCACTGCGAATTCTGAACCGAGAGGTGAGAGAATTGCGCAATCGGGCCATTCCCTATGTGAAAATCCAATGGGGCAATCATGATGAGCGCGAGGCTACATGGGAGCTCGAGTCGGAGATGAGGAATGCTCACCCCTACTTATTCGAGACATCGGACTGAGGATTATTGTTTAGTCTCGTTTCGAGGACGAAACTCTTTTTAGTGTGGGAGGATGTGATGATCCAGACTCCCGCAGGAACTGTGCAACATTAAACAGTGACTATGTGGAGCTTATTCGGTGAAACCGAGCTTGTAGAATCGAAATTGGACATTTAATATAGACTCTGCGTGAAAATCGGAGCAAATGGGATTTTCCGGGGACTTTCGGCAAAATTTCGGATGAGAATTTGGCGAAATGGAAGTCGTATTTGGACTCAGCGCGCGAAAACGATCGAAACGGTATATTTACTTTAATTTTTCGGCACCACGGTACTGTTCATGCCGGAACAGTAACTCCGGCCGCCGGAATTACTGTTCCGGCGACCGGCGGGCGGCGGCGCACGGCGGCGGGCAGCGGCGCAGCGGCGGCAAGCGGCAGAGGGCGGCGGCGCGCGGCGCGGGCAACGCGGGAAGGCGCGGGCAGGGGGCGCGGGTGCGCGGTCCATGGGCCTGGCGTGCACCGGGAGCACCGAATACCCCTCCCGTGCCACGTGGCGGCTCCCGATTGGTTGGCCGGCTTCTAGAAACACGTGGGAAGGTGACACGTGGCGCTCCCCTATTGGCTGACAGGATCCGAAAAACCCGAAGCGCGGAGCAACCACGTGCACCACGTGGACACGTGGCAGATTTGAACTGGCTTGCACAGGCCGTTCCCTGTTATGTGGACACTTGGCGCACCCTGGTTGGCCAATTTCGGTGTTTCCTGTTCGGATCTGGATACGGTGTGGAGCCCAAGATTCCCTTGGCCCATTATAAATAGCATCCCCATCCCTCTCATTCCCCATCTCGAAATCCGAGCTCTATAGAGAGAATCTCAGTTTGAGCCCTCTACAAAAGTTCTTCCTCTCTCTCTTCTCTCTCTCTCCTCCAAATTCCAGAATTTCTGGAGTTACAGTTAGTAAGTTATCTTCGACGCGGCGTACTGCGACGGTTTTCTTTTTAGGCCCATTTCCCGTCGCAGTTTCCGTCGGAAATTCCCTGAGTGCTAACCAGGAGGAATTTTTGGACGATTTCTGCGACAGCGCGTTCCTAAGAGGTAAGGCTTCGATTTCCGTGTTGATCACTTTGCTCCATTTCGTACTTTTGGCATGTTTCCCGAGGCCTCTTTGACCCCCCTTTTTGTTGTGAAAATTTCTGGACAGCGTCAACTTCTCTGATTTTTATCTTGGCGTAGGAGCATCAGATCGAGACGTCTAAACAGTCGATTTTGATCTACTCTTCGCGAGGAACGCAACCGTAATTTTTCTGGATTTTTCTGAGCACTGTACAGAGGTGAAAACCTCCTCTCTTTTCGTGCCATTTGAAAAACAACAAATGATGTATTTTTATGAATACTAAAGTTACACCCTGTGCAATGTGTGTTGTTGTAGGGCATCGTTTTCGGCAGACAACAGTTTTAGTGGACTGTGGACAGCCAGGAGACTATCTGGGTGTGATCTGAGCTGTTCAAGGTGGGCGGTTGTTGCTTACCTCATTTTTGACAAGCTCACTGGGATTACTGGAACTCCCCTAAAATTTAATTGATGAGAACAATTGGGACAAACTAATATGACAATTGATGAGAACAATCGGGACAAACTAATATGACAATTGATGAGAACCATTAGGACCAACTAACAGGACAACTAACAGGACAAACTAACAGGATAATTGATGAGAACCGCTGGGACGAACTCTCCTAAAATTTAATATAAACCCACAGATTATATGATGACTTATATTGGGACACTGTGTTTGGGACAAAAGCTATAATCTCGCATGCAAATAACTTTTATAACAATCAATCTTTTTAAAATAATATTTGACACTTTTCTACAGCTTTTAAATAATTGCATGCTTTCTTGCTCATCCGGTTAGCCACTATTTATTGCTACACTATCATCTTGGGATTTGTACATGTTTCATTGTTGTCCTGTGCATCCAGAGGCTTGTTGCTCAAGTGTGAGCAGGGGTTTGGGATAGTGTAGTCGAGATTGCATTAGATGGTGAATTTGTGGGGTCTTGCGGTGACCGCGGACAGTAGGCGGTCGACCAGATGTTTATCCTTGCATCAGAATGAGGTTGAGACTGGTTTATTGCATCAGCTGGGGATCGGGTTTTCCTAGTGGATGGTTTTCCCACTCTGATCATAGTCATGATCCAGTCCTGCTGTTTTATGGCACTTCTGATACTTATTACTGAGATATTTTACTCGTGTGGGTCGCTCCCCTCGAGTGCCACTCCGGAGTGTGTTGCAGACATGCTTAGAGTCTTTGAGACTCCTATCCCCTATCGGTGTTAAGCACACCCGATTTGGCAACTATCCCCTATCGGTGTTATGCATTGGCCAGCATACCCGATTTGGCAAGGCACAGCAGGCAGTACCAGTTTTACTAGTGACACAAGACTGAGTTATTTCAGGCAGGCATGTTTGGTATTGTTGCATACAGTCATTTCATGCTACATGGCATTTAGAGGCATAGTGGTGATAGTTTCTTTTTTTCAGCAGCCTTTATAGCATACCACTGTTCTTTCTTGTTGCCTCGAGTAGTCCTAGTGGGTGCGTCAGAGTTGAGGTTTTACCCACTAGGGGAGGCTACTGGTTTATCTGGTAGTTTTCACCCCCATTGTTGTTTCTCTCTTTCTTCTTCTTATTTTGCAGAGTCGTCTGCGGGAGCTGCTAGGCCATCGGCAGCTGATAAAGGTAAGGGGATCGCTGAGTAGATAGATCTCCTGTGAGACTGAGAGTGGATATTAGACAGATGTTGTACTCTTTACTCAGACTGTGGTATTTTGGGTCTGGCGCTGGCCAGCTGACTGTATTATTTTGGTGAGCTGGGAGATTATTGTACTTATTACAGCTTTATTTGTAGTTCCAGTCTGAGATACTATGTGGTTCTTCTACTTCAGCTCTGTATTATGCTCTTTTATTGTTCATATTATATCGGAGCAGGTTACCAGTGCTTCGTGTACGCGGGAAATCCCGTGTGCACGGCGGATCTGTTGGCGAGCCCGGGTTCCGGGGCGTGACAGATTAAGTTGGTATCAGAGCTTAGGGATAGGTCAGTTGGGCCTTAGGAAACCCTAGGCTTTTGGCAGACCCTAGGATGATAGGGTGCGAGAGACGTGACAATTTTGCGGAGGTCCGTGATTGGCCCCGACCGACGACGGTTTCTGAGGTACGTAGCTTTATGGGTTTAGCTGGGTATTACCGTCGGTTTGTGGAAGGCTTTGCGAAGCTCTCCACACCCCTCACTCGCTTGACGCGTAAGGGAGTGAAGTTTATCTGGAGTGAGGACTGTCAAAGGAGTTTTGAGGAGCTGAAGAATAGACTGATGACCGCTCCTATCCTTTCCCTTCCTGTTATGGGAAAAGGATATGTGATCTATAGCGACGCATCACACAGTGGACTCGGTTGTGTGTTGATGCAGGAAGGGAGGGTAATTGCATATGCATCTAGACAACTCAAAGAATATGAGAAAAATTACCCTACCCAATACTTGGAGCTTGTAGCTGTAGTGTTTGCGCTAAAGCTCTGGCGTCATTATCTGTATGGGGAGCATTGTGAAATCTACACCGACCACAAGAGCCTAAAGTACCTGTTCACGCAAAAGGAGCTGAATTTGAGGCAACGTAGGTGGTTAGAGCTATTAAAGGATTATGATGTAGATATTCTCTACCACCCTGGCAAGGCTAATGTGGTCGCTGATGCCTTGAGTAGGAGGGCGGTGCAAAGTTTGTCTATGTTAATCACAGACCAGGCACCGCTATTAGAGGAAATGAGACGGCTCAAGATAGAGGTTGTGTCCCCTGGGGTCTCTGCTAGGCTGACATCCTTAGTCTTGCAGCCCACTCTGCTGGACAGGATCAGGGAGAAACAGAGTGAAGACCCCCACTTGACCAGGATTAGAGATCAAACTCCGAGTTGATCAGTCAGGGGACTTTACAATAGATGCTTCGGGAGTACTAAGGTACAGAGACCGAGCATGTGTGCCAATAGATGCGGAGATCAAAGAGCAGATATTGCGAGAGGCCCATTATACACCTTATACCCTACATCCTGGTGGGACTAAGATTTATAAGGATCTCAAGGCACACTTCTGGTGGAAAGGCATGAAGAGGGATATTGGGAGATTTGTGGCTCAGTGTTTAACTTGTCAGCAGGTGAAAGCTGAGCATCGAGTGCCAGCTGGCAAGTTACAAAGTCTCCCAATTCCCGAGTGGAAATGGGACCACATTACGATGGATTTCGTGGTCGGATTGCCAAGGGCACAGGGAGGAGCAGACGCTATCTGGGTAGTTGTAGATAGACTTACCAAGTCGGCGCACTTTCTGCCCATGCAGACTACGTGGTCACTTGAGCGACTAGCCCAGCTATATCTAGATGAGATTGTTAGATTACATGGAGTACCAGCCTCCATTGTATCAGATAGAGACCCGAGGTTTGTTTCGCGTTTCTGGATGAGTTTGCAGACAACCTTGGGGACTCAACTCAGGTTCAGTACGGCTTTTCATCCGCAGACTGATGGGCAGTCAGAGCGGACTATACAAATCCTGGAGGACATGTTGAGGGCTTGCGTCCTGGATTTCGGCGGAGGGTGGATTCGGCATTTATCTTTGGCTGAATTCGCGTACAACAATAGCTTTCAAGCGAGCATTCAGATGGCTCCGTTTGAAGCGTTGTATGGACGCAAGTGTCGATCACCGCTTTATTGGACTGACGTGGGCGAGAGGCGGACCTTGGGACCAGATGTATTGATAGAGGGAGAGGAGAAGGTCCGAGTGATTCGAAAGCATCTTCAGACCGCCCAAAGCCGACAGAGGAGTTATGCCGATGTTCGGCGACGAGACTTAGAATTTCAAGTTGGAGATCATGTATTCCTGAAAGTCTCGCCGTCCAAAGGAATCAGGAGATTCGGCATTCGTGGAAAGCTTAGCCCCCGATACATTGGACCCTTTGAGGTATTGGGGCGTATCGGGCCAGTTGCCTACCGACTCGCACTTCCTCCAAGGCTTGCTGGTGTCCATGATGTATTTCATGTTTCTACTTTGAGGAAGTATATCTTCGACCCATCGCACGTCATCGACTTCACACCGCTTGAGATTAGCGAAGATTTGAGGTATGAGGAGCGCCCACTGCGAATTCTGAACCGAGAGGTGAGAGAATTGCGCAATCGGGCCATTCCCTATGTGAAAATCCAATGGGGCAATCATGACGAGCGCGAGGCTACATGGGAGCTCGAGTCGGAGATGTGGAATGCTCATCCCTACTTATTCGAGACATCGGACTGAGGATTATTGTTTAGTCTCGTTTTGATGACGAAACTCTTTTTAGTGGGGGAGGATGTGATGATCCAGACTCCCGCAGGTACTGTGCAACATTAAACAGTGACTGTGGGGAGCTTATTCGGTGAAACCGAGCTTGTAGAATTGAAATTGGACATTTAATATAGACTCTGCGCGAAAATCGGAGCAAATGGGATTTTCTGGGGACTTTCGGCAAAATTTCGGATGAGAATTTGGCGAAATGGACGTCGTATTTGGACTCAGCGCGCGAAAACGATCGAAACGGTATATTTACTTTAATTTTTCGGCACCACGGTACTGTTCACGCCGGAACAGTAACTCCGGCCGCCGGAATTACTGTTCCGGCGACCGGCGGGCGGCGCACGGCGGCGGGCAGCGGCGCAGCGGCGGCAAGCGGCAGAGGGCGGCGGCGCGCGGTGCGGGCAGCGCGGGAAGGCGCGGGCAGGGGGCGCGGGTGCGGGATCCATGGGCCTGATAAAGGTAAGGGGATCGCTGAGTAGATAGATCTCCTGTGAGACTGAGAGTGGATATTAGACAGATGTTGTACTCTTTACTCATACTGTGGTATTTTGGGTCTGGCGCTGGCCAGCTGACTGTATTATTTTGGTGAGCTGGGAGATTATTGTACTTATTACAGCTTTATTTGTAGTTCCAGTCTGAGATACTATGTGGTTCTTCTACTTCAGCTCTGTATTATGCTCTTTTATTGTTCATATTATATCGGAGCAGGTTACCAGTGCTTCGTGTACGCGGGAAATCCCGTGTGCACGGCGGATCTGTTGGTGAGCCCGGGTTCCGGGGCGTGACAGATTAAGTTGGTATCAGAGCTTAGGGATAGGTCAGTTGGGACTTAGGAAACCCGAGGCTTTTGGCAGACCCTAGGATGATAGGGTGCGAGAGACGTGACAATTTTGCGGAAGTCGTTGTGTTACTTATTTAACTCTTCCAATGAAGGAAGAGGGATCAACATAGCCTACTTCTGGTAGACTGTTATGTTGGCTGCAGACAACATAAAGTCACAGAAATAGGAGAATGTCTTTAACTTTCGCTAGATTGGGTCGTGTGGGGTGATGATACTGAGTGTGGTTTCTTGTGGTAGGATGCCTCCGCAACGTAGAATGTTGACGCGTTCGCAGCCTTCTTCCTCTGAGCCCGAGCCGGAGGAGTCCGAGCAGGGCCAGCAGAGTGAGGTGCAGGAGCTTCAGGCTCAGATGGCCCAGATGTCAGAGGCCGTGCGGCGTCAGGAGGAGGCCATGGGTCGGCTGACGCAGATGTTAGAACAGAGGGCGCAGCCTGTTGTTGCACCCCCAGAGAGTTCTCCCGTACCACCCTCCCCTGCTGTGGCTTCCCCAGTTGGACCGGTGACCACGGCATCCCCTGTTGCTCAGGGAGCAATCCGGCCATTGACTCCTGCGGAGGAGCAGGAGATTGCTTACAAACTTACTCAGTTCTGTAAGCGGGGACCGCCCAGGTTTTCAGGGCGGAATACTCAGCCGTGGGAGATCGGGACTTGGCTTTCGTCAATGGAGAAGTTATTCTGGGACTTCTTCATTGACCAGAAGTACAGGGTACATATGGTTGTACACTGCTTAGACGGGGACGCTGATGCATGGTGGCGTCGGGTGGAGCCCCTGGAATTTCAGATCACTCGACAGCTACCCTGGTCAGAATTCAAGAGGATGATTCTGGATACGTACTTTTCCACGAGTATGAAGAAAAAGCTGGAAGATGATCTGAAGAATCTTCAGCAAGGCGACCGGACAGCATTGGACTACTTTCAGGAGTTCACGCGGTTACTCAACTGCGTACCTTACGTCGCCAGGGACGGACCACACCAGGTGGAGCTCTTTGAGTCGGGCCTGCGCCCAGAGATCTATACTCTGGTGCATGCTCAGAGACTACAAACCTTGGAGGAGGCAGCAGAGCATGCCCAGTGGGTTGAGAGGGGAGACCACGTCGTAGCCAGACGTGGGGGCCTAGTCGCTCAAGGCGCAGACAGGAAGCGACCAGCACAGGACGACGGAGGACAGGCCAGTTCTTGGAGGCCGCCACGACCGCCACGGCCTCAGTTTTCCGGCCGTGGGCGTTCTGAGCGGCGAGGGCCTGGTGGATCCCAGAGGCCACCGCAGCATCAGCAGCAACAGCATTCGCATCAACAGAGATCGCAGTCGCGGCAGCAAGGGTCTCCGCGACAGAGGCAGCAGGCGAGGCAGCCCCAGGCTACGGTTAGGTGCATTTTCTGTTAGGGACAGCATACCTCTGATACTTGTGATCTGAGGTTTGGCCGCTGTTATCGATGTGGACAGTCTGGCCACCTCCGAGGCATGATGAAACAAATGAAATACTGAAGGAAAGAGCTGGAAAAGGATAACTCTACAGCTACTATGCCCCTATCTAGATGCTCAAAAAGTGGAACAGATGAAAACATGGTGCATCTACTATCCCTCAACTCAGATCACCCAATCTACCTGACTACCTCCTCGGGTGCAGTCAAACCTGCGTCTACCTACTGCCGTTACATCTACGGAGGATCGGACTTACGTAGGGCGTCCATGACTGCCAAAACTGGCCCATCCAGAGGGACTGCGTCCGTGACTGCCAAAACTGGCCGAGTCAGAAGGACAGCGTCGACAAGTCGCGATACCAAAGTGCAAACCCACCCCGGACGTGGCACTCGAGGGGAGCGACCCCAACGAGGACAAAGGTATCCGCGCACTCTGTCGAGCTCAAAGTGGCACTGCAGGCTATAGTCCAAAATCCACGCTCACTCTCAGAACGGAAAGACTCAGGATCCTCAAACATCTCGCACAACGGTCGAAGCACTCTCGACGACTCAGCTGATCAGCTCTCACGAATCTCAAGACACTAACAAACTCCCTCAACTCACAGCACAAAACACACTGGCTGGAGATACTCCACAGCCGGGATTGACCCACAACTCAGGGCTAATAAAACTGGTCGGACAACACTCAACGACCCGGGACCACCGTCAACCCCAACGGTTCCCAACAACACAGGCCAGAATATACTCGACGGCCCGGAACCACCGTCTACTAAACGGCTCCCCACGACAGAACATCAAACTCACAGATAACACAGGAAGGACCGACAACATAAGGGTTTAGAAAACCCGATAGGTCGGTGCTTAGAACCCTATCAAACAAGAACAGACTCTAGACTCTGCCTATCGAAGTTCCCGACCCCCTTACGGTTCGGGGACACGACAATCACGGTACAACACGCAGAAGACACCAACCAGGGTCCGAAAGTTCTAGGAGACCAGCACCTACAACCTTATCAACAAGATCAGGTTCCATGCTCGGCCACCGAGGCTTTCGTCCCGACAAAGAAACGGCCCCTAGAACCCAGATCACCCAAACTCTCTCGGGTGAGGAGGTTGTAATAAAAAGGTGACAGTTATTACTGAAAGCCATTTTGATCTGGAAGAAATCCATATTTAATGATTTTTAATTCTTTTAGGAAAAACAGCTATAAAACAAGTATTTATACCCAAACCCTGAAGGGCTAATGCCTTTGTCCAACCAAACAAGGACAGACTCCAGCGGCCCTTTGATGCTTGGAAGAAAACATTGGTAGACAAAAATCATGTGTATGTCAAAAAGGTTCTTGGTTCTAGGTCCTACTAACACTGGTATACGACTGCCACTAACATAGTGGCGACAAATAAAACATCTCGGGACCGCCGTTTACCCAAACGGCTCCCGCCACAGATGAACGACCAACTACATCTACCAGACTCCACTCTGCTCCCAAGCACGAGTGTAACATGCATTCCACACTAAAAGAATTCCGACCACTCGGCCCACTACCCGGGCGAGTAAAACACTATGTCCAGGAAGAAAAGAAGTGTGGATGTCTAAAGCAGAATAAACCTAGCCCAAGTTGGAGTTTTCTACTGGTCTGGTTACACATGCAACATATGACGGGGGTGCTAGGTCCAGTTCCAAGATAACTATAATTTTACAGATGGTAGAAAGCAAGGAGATGACAAGATCATCAGATAATACAAGGAATAGCAATTCCTACATTCTAGCATGCTATACAAGAATTTCACTATCACGCATAGTCCTACTGTAGTAGATTTAATGTACAGTCCATCAATCTTGGAGACAAGGCCACCCACCTGAGGGCGCTAACGGTCCAAAGTCCAACAGTTGAAAATACCAGGAGCAACAACCTTTACTAATCCACAGTCCCGATGGTCCAAAGACACTGAACAACTCCTCCTGGTACAAACATACAGTCCAAAGTTACACTTTATTCCAAAAATATCCAAATACAACAATCTGCAGAAAACAGTCCTGAAGATCTAAAATTTCCACCTGTAGAACAGACTCTGAAAAATCCAATAAAATTACTCTTGTGATCCTCGCGTCGAGACCTTCGAAACGGATACCTGCATGTCGAATTCCGAGCCCCGTAGGCCGAGTTACAAATTCCACAACATAGGGTGCGCAAAACCTCACAACAACACAACTGTAATACTCTGCACAGTAAAGGGGGAAGAATATACCTTCGGCCAAGTCTCTGAAAAATCCCCAAAAAATACGACAATAATCCTCGCGATGAGTAGATGCAAAAAGTGTATAGGCTCGTCACGATCCGACGCTCGAGCGCAGAGATGAAATTTTGGCAAGGGGCTGCTGTCCATAAACTACACCAGTAGAGAAGAGGGTTAAAAATGTACCAAAAGCCCCAATAAAAGCTCAAATCTGAGAATAGTGGGTAATGCAGAAATCGTAGATCTACCTCTCGTGAATCCAACACAGTGAAAATCGTCCAAAAATACTGTCGGAGTAGCTCTGTGGACTTCTCAGACCGAAATGCGACGATAACGGGCCTCCGATGAAAGATCGTCGCTATGTGCTACGATGCCGAAGTCGTCGACGCCGCGGCTTCTAAAAATTTCGGGCCTCCGCCAAAAGATGCGCAACATGAGGAGCTCCAACTTTGCTGAAGGGTCAAAGAGCAGTGGAGCTCGGGAAAAGCCTCTCACAAGGGGTGAAAGAGGGTATAAATAGGCTCAACCCGAAAAAATCACGAAATTGGGCTTTTTGGGCCGAATTCCGGGCGCCCGGAACATTCGGGCCGCTACAGTGTTGGGCCCGGCCAAACACTGTGCGCGCCAGAAAGCCCGAGAGCCCGCCACGCGTCCTGCCGACATTCCCCGCGCCCGGCGCACGCGCGCCCGCCAGCCGCGCAGCGCCGCGCGTCCCAACACGCGGGCGTGGGGCGGTTGCGCCTGGCGAACCGCGGGGCGCCACGTGGCGCCCCCACGTTGCCCCCGACAGCCCCGCCGTACGGCCACCTGCCCCCAACGCCGCATGGACCGCGCGCACAAGGACCCGCCAACCACGAGTCGCCATGTGTCCACCCCTCGGTCCACCGTACACCCGCGCCTCTTCCGTGGACCGCGCGTGCTGCGCCGGCCAACTGGGAGCCGCCACGTGTCCAGCGCCCGGGTGCACGCCTCCGCGGTGGACCGAGCGGCTGCGCCTCCTCCCGCCGCCGTGCTCCGCTGCCAGCCGCCGCCGCCTCTCCGGCCACCGGAACAATGCTCACAAACCTCGAAATCCGTGTTTTCGCATCCGGGCTCCGAAAAAAATAAGTAAATAGTCCATCTTCATCGTTTTCGCTCGCTGAATCCAAATCCGATGTCCATTTGGCCCAAATCCACCTCTAAAATTTTCTAAAGGCCTCCGGTTAAGCAAACTTGCTCCCATTTTACACCAAGAATCCATTTCTTGGGCCCGACACGCGCACAAACACTCCCAGAAGCCACTAATCCATCAATAAACCCTTAAGTGGGGATTCGGGTCCTCACACACTCGGCTCGTCCGCGTCTCTGTGTGCCTGCCGAACCAACAACGTCCCCCCCGAAGAAAACATCAGTAACACTAGGACTAAATGTCCAAAACACCAGACGTTGACTCAACACTGAAAAGCCGACGCGGTCCTAGGACCCCGATGGTAGCTAGGTTAAACCCGCGCGGCGAAAATCCCCGCACGGCACCAACCCGTGCGAGCGCGCACCACGTGCGGACGGCCCCGCGCGTCCCCGACCCGCGCGGCGCGGCCTGTCTGCAGGTGGCCCCGCGCGGCGCGCTGCCTACGGGCAACCCGCGCGGAGCGCTGCCTGTAGGCGGCCCCGCGCGGCGCCTGCCAGTGGGCAGCCCCGCGCGGCACCGGCCCGCGGGCTGCCCCGCGCGGCACCGGCCCGCTCGGGGCGCTGCCTACAGGCAGCCCCGCGTGGCGCCAGCCCGCGCGGCGCCTACCTGCGGGCAGCCCCTCGCGGCCCCAGCCGGCGTGGGGCGCTGCCTGCAGGGCAGCCCGCGCGGCGTGCTGCCTGTGGGCAGGCCGGCGCGGCGCCGGCCGGCCCGCGCGGCCCCGGCCGCTCCGCGCGGCGCCGTTCCGCGCGGCGCGCTGCCTGCGGGCATCCCCGCGCAGCGCCAGCCTGCGCTGTGCGCTGCCTGCGGGCAGTCCGCTTGCTGCCGGTGGCTCCGCGGTGGCGGCAGCGGCGCGACGGTTTCACCCCCCGAAACGACGAAAAACGCAACGATCACGAACAAGAACCTCCAGAAACTAAAAACTCACCTTCGCTTCGCTGGAGAGGGAGGAAGAAGAGGATCATCCGCTCCTCGCCCGATCGATCCCGTAGAAAGGGAACAATTCTCCTTCCCTCACCCTGTCTCTCCGCCTGGATCCCCTGCGCCGTCTCTTGAAAAAAGAGGAAATATGGATTTGGGGTTTCCCGCACGCACCCAGGTCTGACCTAACGCAAACGAAAGGGAAGAAAATATAACTTAAATCCCCAGATCGCATCCTTAGTCAGTCGGGACTTGAATGAGGGGTCCAGATTACCTCGAAAAGCGTTCCGATCACCAGCACAGATTCCGACGCGCCCAAACTGAATGCGAACTTCAAAAATCCTTTCTGGGAGATTCCGAGGTCGGAATTCGAATCCGATCGCGCCACCGTTCACCGTTTTGCGAGCTCTAGCACCTAAAAATACCCGCAAACCCCGACGGTCAGCCCAAAAACTCTCAAACTTTTAACTCCCGCCAGACAACTGAATTAATAAAATAAAATAAATTACCAATTTAGAAGGTGGGTGTTACATCACTCACCTCTTAAAATAAGTTTCGTCCTCGAAACTTTACCCTGGTCCGCAACGAATAAATCTGGGTAGCGCTCCCTCGTCTTTGACTCTAGTTCCCAAGTCGCTTAACGTTCTTCCTGGTTGCTCCAAAGCACCTTCACATAGGGGATCGTCCGGTTGCGCAACTTTTTGTCCTCCCGCGCTAGGATCCGCACCGATGTTTCCTCAAAGCTCAGGTCCTCTCTAAGCTCAATAGTAGTGACGTCCAGTACATGCGACGGGTCGGGGAGATATTTTCGGAGCATTGAAACATGGAACACATTATGTATCCGGTCGAGGTTTGGCCGTAGGGCAAGACGGTAGGCCGCCGGGCCGACGCGCTCCAAGATCTGAAACGGCCCCACAAACCGTGGGCTCAACTTGCCTCTCAGCCCGAACCGTTTAATTCCTTTGGATGGCGAGACCCGTAGTAACACGTGCCCCCCCACATGAAACTCCAAGTCACGGCGTCTCCAGTCTGCATAGCTCTTTTCTCGACTTTGGGCGGTCAATAAACGCTGCCTGATGAGGCGCACCTTTTCCTCGGTCTCTTCTACCAAGTCTGGTCCCAAGATGTCACGCCCCGGGGGTTTCATTCAGCGAAAACAATCAACGAAAGAGGGATTTGTTTGGCGTATACTTTTTTTTTGAAAGTCCTTCTTCCCCAGCGCGTGCCCAGACCCGCCGCATACACAGATTCACTCTACAAACGGACAGAGTCTCCTCTGTATATGCACGGCATCGCGGCTAATACAATATCCAATCACAGTCGTTTATTTAATCACAACAGTTTCTAAACAAACATGCACATAAAGAACTGAACAATTCTCAAGGCCGATCAACTAGAAAGGATAAATCCACAGTGTTTTTAAAACAATGCCCACACGACACTCAGGTTTTGAAATCCGTTTGCGAAATCCATAAATCCACAAGGTTTTGAAAACAGTGCCCACACGACACTTAGGTTTTGAAATCTGTTTTCGAAATTCATAAATCCACAAGGTTTTGAAAACGGTGCCCACACGACACCCAGACTTTGAAAACGATTTTCGCAATTCTTTTTCTTTGTTTTTCTTTTTCTTTTTGAAAACGGCCGACCAGAGATAGAAATCAAAACTCAACATCCTCATATCTAGAAAGTAAAGCACCGACATCCACACTGACCCCACGAGGTTATCGAGAACCACACAATAGTCTACAAGTAGTAAATGAAATGCGACAGAGAAGGGAAAAAATACAGTCTGGGATCTCATAGGACCCGAAAGCTCCTGACTCGGCCTCACAGTCGCCTAGCTCTCACTCCTGAAGGAACCTGTCATGGAGTGGGAAGTCAGCGACACGATAATACTAATAATAAAACTGGAAAAAGTAGTAAAGCCAACCGTCAGACGATCCGGAGCAACCACCCTCTCAAGAGGGAAAAAGAACCACGAACACTTGTGAAACCTGACCACGTCGAGCATCTACGTCGACGGGTCGCACCGCTCACAAAGAGCCACGAACACCTATAACACCTGACCACGTTGAGCATCTACGTCGACGGGTCGCACCGCTCACAAAGAGCCACGAACACCTGTAACACCTGACCACGTCGAGCATCTGCGTCGACGGGTTGCACCGCTCACAAAGAGCCACGAACACCTGTAACACCTGACCACGTCGAGCATCTACGTCGACGGGTCGCACCGCTCGCACCTTGGCGCCTCAAAACCCCACAACTATGGGGGCCCCACTACGTCACCTCGTGGGTTTACACGGGTCATAGACCACTTTTCCGGAAAAGCGAACCCTTTGCGGTGACCAAACCGCGGGTGCGCGTGCTGCAGCCTCGAGCATAGTAACCAAGTACACAAGATAAAACCGATAGTAACGAACCATAAGGATCACCAAATATACAAAATATAACTCAATAGCAAGGACCATGAAGACTATCCACGTTAGCACAGTTAAACGTATAATCAGAAGTAGTCGCAACCGTCGGAAGCCCGACGCTAAGTCTCAAAATAAAAACCCACCTCGAAGTCAGTCGAACGAGCCCCCTAAATGTAGGCTGATCCCGAACTCCCGCCAGACTAGACTGGTGCTGAACCGCTGGGCCCTGAACAGAAACTGTGATCAGAACTAGACTCACTCATACCCATCCCGACAACCCTACAATAGCATGTCGCTAATACGGGGAACTTAGCCGAAACTAGGCTTAAACCGAAATTCCCGAAAATCCACTGACCCTCCAACGGTCTAACAACAATATCCAACTACACCTGCTGTCCCTAAACATCATAATTTTGATGTTCGGGCAGACAGGGACCAAATCATAATTTCCTCTATCGAAAAATTGCTATAAATACCCCTTTTTAACCGCTGTTTTCACTCGTTCTTCCAAACCAGGAAGCTTTAGACAGCGCCGTAAGTTTCAGCGCGTAGGCTTCGACGCGACGAAGCTCGTGCTCACAGGCTTAGGCCAGCACAAGGCCCATTTACAAAGTTGGCCCATAAACTCCTTTGGCTCTAATTGCACTATGCTACAACTTAATGTTTACTTGACCCAATAAGAAACCAACTGGAGCATGGCATCAATCAGGGACAGAGAACAGTGGTGCTCACCTGTGGCGCGCCGGAGGGTGGCCGGAGAAGTCGCCGGAGCAACACCACCAAAGGCTAGAGGCTCGGTTTGGCCAAGGTCCAGTGCAACTCCTGCTTTGGCTGCAGCAAGGGTGAGCACCAGTTAGAGATAGGTCTCAGAAGCAGGTTGGTCCGTGCTGGGTCAGGCGCCGGCGGCCGGAGGCGGTGGCGGCCGAAAACAAACCCGAGTTGAATAGTTCGGGTGCAAGACCAGAGCTCGGTTACAGGGGCCCCTCGGCCCAAACCAAAATGGTGGAACATCAGCAAATCAAACTCATGGCCTACCTAGGTAGGTGGCCGGAGCCCGGAGGCGTCGGAGGTGGCCGGAGGTGGAGCTCGGCTAGCACAAGGGTGCAGCTACAGAGGTTATTATCCCGTCGTCAAAAACTCCATGCAACACTACGAGACACCTTAAAAAGATCAACGAAGCTTACCTGTACGGTTGGCCGACGTCTGGAGGCGACGGCGACGCGCGGCAGCGGAGCTCGGTCGAGCTTGATGGCCTCTAATGGCGGATTCCGGCCGGCAGCTTCTGGGCCGGCGCAACTAGGACCAAAAGCTTCCCCCCAGCCCCACGAAGCTTGCTGAGGTGGTGGCCGACGACGAGGGCGAGCGGCGGCGCCGGGCGGCGAAGATCGGCCAACGGGAAGAAAAACCCGATTCTAGGGCTGACCCGTGCGGCGCGGATCTTAAACCGATAGCGACCAAACTTGTTGGGCTTCTTGCAGTCACCGAGAGGATGAGCTCCACCGGTTCTGATCTCGAGTTCAACGGTCGGATGAAGCCGGCGCCCAAGATCGGCTAAGAAACGCTAATTCCGGCGACAGAAGCTCCCGCCGGCGATAGGGTCGACGGCGGCGGCTCGGGCTGCACCAGGATGGTCCCCTTGGTGTTAGTAACATGATGGTCAGGTCCATGGGCCAATTCAAAACAAAGGTTTCCATAAACTCACCTCGCCGGGAAAAAAAAAAAAGGAAGAAGAGATGCTCCCGCGGCGGCGCACATCGGCGGCTGGCGTCGGCGCCACTCGGGCTCGGTCTCTCAGCCACAGAGGAGTCCTCAGCTGAAACTCGGAGCCGCCCTGGGTCTCTGGGAGAGATCTTCACCCACACAACCGAGATGAAGAAGGTTTCTTGCTTCTCCTCCTTCTCCGGCGACGAGGCGGCGGCGGCCGGTGCGCTACCTCCGTGGAGTGCGGCAGAGGGAGTGGAGTCGTTGGAGCTGACGGCTGCTGGGCTTGAGCTGCGGGGTTTAGGGTTCTAGAGCAACCTAACCGAGTTGGTATTTAAATAGTGCTTAAAGCACAATTGCAATTTGATCCTTCATCTCCTGATATTTTGTGCCCAGTCCTGACAGCAATTCTTATCTCGCACTTAAGTCCCTCACCAAGGAGCGGCACGCAAAACGGAGCATAGCATATAGGGTGTATTGTGCAAAATGCCACATTTTCCACCGTATTTCACGCTTTTCGAGGCATTCGAATCCCCAAACGGAAAAACGGACTTCACCACGACGTCCGGCTCGACGAAACCTATCAGGTAGCGATTTTTGTTCATCGACTAAAAAATCCTAATAAATCGCAGATCCACAAAATACTGCGATATCTACAGTTCAGCACATTTTTCGAGGCTCTAGGGTCATCACACGTAGATTTTGTCTGCGCCATTGCGCTCGGATCGACAACGCCAATTAAATCGACTACCTGGATCGTCAGATTCGGACTCCAGGCAGTCGACCGGCGACGGTGGCCAACGAGGAAAACAAAAAAACAAGGTGTTACTATTCAAAACACTATTCACATAAGTCGCGGGCCCTACTAGTTTTCTTGCTGATTTCCGGACGATCCGACCGTTGGATCTGCAAACGGTCTATACCATTTCCACTCGATTCGATGAGACGGTCGCACTGGCGACCTCAGATTTCCGAGATCAGACTCGGATCGGAAAGGCGGAAATAGTGCATCGAAAATTGTGCAATTCGCGCACCGGTATGCAAATCACCAAGGTTTAGATCTGCTTCTTTGCCCGCAAACACCCCTGAACTTCTCGAGTGCTACATCACTCACACCTTAAAAGAAGTTTCGTCCCCAAAACTTAAATACGCCAGGAATCCAATACATGGGGAAAGTGGCCAAACGTGTCCGACTTGCGCTTCCCGTTGGCCTTGCGCCCCTCGTGATTTTCTCATTTCTCGCTGGCACTAGGAGAGATTGCAGTTTTCCTGCCGGGCGTTGATGTTCGGCCTTTATTTGATGACCAGCCCCAAACGCGAGCCACGAGTTGTGCTACATCTCTTGTCAATTTAAGCCACCAAAAGTCTGCTGTTGATCCGTCCAGCTGCGTAATCACGGTTACCGGTATGTCTCCCGTCGGACCCTTACCGCTCTAGGCATCAACTGCTCCACTTGTCTTTCCAGAGTGATCTTGATTGGACGCATCGTTTCCTTGAGTTGCTTGGTCGTAAAGGCCTTAACTCTCCTGACATTTAGCCGTCCCAAAAAGCCCACCTCGCGAGGCCCAAACTCACACCTTTGGAGTTTGGCCTATACTCTCTGGTCCCTGAGAGTCTGCAAGGTCACTCGTAAATGCTCATCGTCTGTACGCGAGTTGATCCAAGAAGGGTCTGAACATTCTGATCATCAAACCCATGGACGCCGCTGGGGTGTTCAAATACCCACCCCCGAAGCAGTGACACGCGAAACGCCCTATAACTCTTGGCGAAACTCGATGGTAACCCTGAATGGAAAACTACCGGACCGAACCGCCCTAAGATTTCGGACAACCGACGGCTCGACCCGCCTAGCAACCATACCGTCCCATCTCTTTTGGTCGAAACCAACCTGAGTAAGCCTGCTCCACGACTTGGAGTTCCCTGTTATGACGCCACCGGTTCGCAGACCACCTCTGACGGTGCAGAGCAGTCAGCAACCGTCTTGGGGTGGAAAGCTGTGTACACCAAATCAAGTACACAGGCTTGAAGCATGTCCTCGAGAATCTGGATCACCCATTCAGATTGTCCGTCCGTCTTGGGGTGGAAAGCTGTGCTAAAATGCAGTTTGGTCCCTAGAGCCCGTTGTAGACTCTGCCAAAAGTTCGAGACGAACCGTGTGTCTCTATCTGAAGTGATCGATGCCGGCACCCCGTGCAACCTCACGATCTCGCTGATGTAGACCTAAGCTAACCGATCTCGAGTCCACGTTGTATGAATGGGTAGGAAATGAGCTGACTTTGTTAACCGGTCCACTATGACCCAGACTGCGTCGTGCCCCTGTTGCGAATGCGGAAACCCAGTAACAAAATCCATGGTAATTCGCTCCCACTTCCACTCTGGTACAAGTAGAGGTTGCAACTTTCCTGCCGGCCGCTAGTGTTCGGCTTTTATCTGTTGACAGATCAAACAATGCGCTACGAATTGTGTTACATCTCCCTTCAGTTTAGGCCGCCAAAAGGTCTGCTTGAGGTCCCTGTATATTTTTGTGCCCCCCGGATGCGCCGCATAGGGAGCGCAGTGCGCTTTTGACAAAATCTCCCCCTTCAACTCTGGCGAATCGGGCACGCAAATCCGCCCTCGGAAACGTACGGTGCCGTCTCCCCCCACCGAAAAGTCGCCCTCCTGGTCCGGGGAAATCCTATCCCAGACAAGCTGTTATTTCGTATCGATCCTTTTGCCTTCCCGGATTCTCTCGAACAACGTAGGCTTGACTATTAAGGACAAAAGTCGCGCAACCGTTCCTGCCGGTACCACCTCCAACCTCAATCGTGAGAACTCCGCGATCAAGCTATCGTGTTGAGTAATCACGCCCGTTGATGTCCCCTCAATTTGCCCCTTCCTGCTCAAGGCATCCGCTACTACATTTGCTTTCCCGGGGTGGTATTGAATTGATAGGTCGTAGTCCTTTAGTAACTCTAACCACCGTCTTTGCCGCAGATTCAGTTCCTTCTTGGTGGAAAGATATTTAAGGCTTTGGTGGTCAGAGAACACATTACAATGGACACCAAAGAGGTAGTGCCTCCAAAGCTTTAGAACGAAGACGACTGTGGCCAACTCTAGATCATGCGTCGGGCAATTCCGTTCATATTCTTTCAGTTGTCTTGAAGCATAGGCTATTACTTTCCCCTGTTGCATCAGTACACCCCCAAGGCCGATCCGTGACGCGTCACAGCAAACCTCATAATCCTCTCCAGGTATCGGTAGTACGAGTACAGGCACCCGAGTTAGACTATTTTTAAGTTCTTCGAAGCTCTCCTGGCATTGGGTCGTCCACATAAATTTTTCTCCTTTCCTGGTTAAACGGTTTAGAGGGGCAGCAATCTTTGAGAAGCCCTCCATGAAGCGTCTGTAGTATCCTGCCAGGCCCAGGAAGCTGCGAACCTCCGTTATTGTAGTCGGCCGGTGCCAGTTGGTCACCAACTCCACATTCTTGGGATCCACTGCAATTCCCGCTGCTGAAATTATGTGCCCCAAAAATCCCACTTCGCGAAGCCAGAATTCACATTTCTTGAGTTTATCGAACAACTTCTTGTCCCTGAGAGTCTGGAGAATGATCCGCAAGTGCTCTTCGTGTTCCTCGTTGGTATGCAAGTAGATCAGGATGTCGTCGATAAAGACCACTACAAATTGGTCCAAGAAGGGTCTGAAGATTCTATTCATCATATCCATAAATACCGCTGGGGCATTCGTAAGCCCGAATGGCATGACTGTAAACTCGTAGTGGCCGTATCGGGTCCGGAAGGCTGTTTTTGCAATATCTTCATTCCTAACTCGAAGCTGGTGATAGCCCGACTGCAGATCAATCTTTGAAAATACCGTTGCTCCCCGTAGTTGATCGAAGAGATCGTCAATCCTGGGCAGGGGATACTTGTTCTTCACAGTAACCTTGTTTATCTCCCTGTAGTCGATGCATAGACGTAGGCTTCCGTCCTTCTTTCGCACGAAGAGTACGGGTGCGCCCCCAGGCGACACACTCGGCCTGATGAACCCCTTATCCAGGAGGTCTTTGAGTTGCGCCTTAAGTTCCTTCAGTTCCGCGAAAGCCATTCTGTAGGGCGCCTTCGTGATAGGTTGCGTGCCCAGTAGGAGCTCGATATGGAAAACAACCTCTCGCTCGGGGGGCATTCCTGGTAGTTCCGTCGGAAAGACATCAGGGAACTCCCTTACTACCGGAATCTCAGAGGGCGTCGCAGAGGGTCGAGTAACTAGATCTACTGAAGCCATGTATGCCACACATCCGCTCTCCACCAGTCTTCTGGCCCGCACTGCTGAGATGACGGTTGAAAATGAGGTGCTCTTACATGCTAGGTACACATGTTCTGGGAAGCCCGGTTCCTGTAGTCGCACTTGTCGCTTCTCACAGTTGATCACTGCCTGGTACCTAGTGAGCCAATCCATGCTTAGCACCGCGTCGTATTCCTTTAGAGGAATCACCACCAAATCTTAAGGACAAGACAGCCCCCCTAGCCTTATGGGGCAGGAAAGCACAAGGCTACCAGCCTCCAGGGGCCCGCCCGCGGTTTGAATCGTCAAAAGACCCCGGAGAGGTCTCTCCTCAAAGCCATGTGCAAATACGAAATCACGAGATACGAAAGAGTGGGTTGCTCCGGTATCAAAAAGAGTTCTAGCACGGAAATTAGAAATTGAAGCAATACCTGCCACTACGTCCTTCGGCGGGTCCGTCTCTTGGCGGGTCATCGAGTAGACTCTCCCGCCTGCCTGCGATTGCCTTTCCCCCTCTCGTTGTGGTGCAGGGGGTCTAGTGGCCGATCCCATAGGAGCTTTCCCCCGTCCCGCATGCTGCGGCAAAGGCATAGAAGCTGCTGAAGATGTTGTTCCCAGGTTCAACGGGCAGTTGTAGCGAAAGTGCCCCGGCTTGCCGCAGCGAAAGCAGTGATCATGCCTCTTGGAGCACTCTATCACCCGGTGCGCCCCGCCGCATATCACACAAGGCCTGTCCTCCGACCTCTGTCCTCCCGTTGGAGCGCTCCTGGTTCTCTGCTGTGGTCTCCACCGTTTAGGGGGTCGACTCCCGCTGGAAGAGCCTCCCCCAGAATAAGGCTGAGGTCGATTCTTGTCCTCGTGTTGAGTAGGGCCCTCCTCTCTGGCGCGTGTAACAGCGAATCCGCGCTCCACAATAGTGGCCCTGTCGACCACCTTCTGGAAGGTGTGCAAGTCCGCCGCTTGCACCACCTGAAAAATGTCACTGCGTAACCTGTCCACGAAGAACTGAGCTTTGTGAGACTCGTCCCTTATGACAAAAGGGACGCAGTTGGCCAGTCTCATGAATTCCCGCTGATACTCCATGACTGTTCTGCTCCCCTGCTTGATATGGTTCAGATCGTCCTCCAACTGTCGCTTAACGCTGTTGGAGAAAAACGCCCCGAACAGCTCCCGCTTGAAAGTGGTCCACGATGGGAGGGCGGTGCCCTTTGAGGAGTCAGGGCGCACCGTCTTCCACCCACATACGGGCGTTCCCCTCGAGGAAGTGGACTGCCAGGGGGACCCGCTCGTACTCCTCCATCAACAAGTCCTCGAACAGTTTCTCCATCGTGTCCACCCATTTTTCCACGACCCAGGGGTCGGTCGTCTCCCCCTCGAACACCGGTGGGTCGTATTTCCTAAAATCGGCTAGGTTAGCTCGCACGCAGTCCCGCTCGGTCAGCGGAACAGACCCTTCCCCCGTGGCAGTGGCGGCCATAGCGGGAGAAGGTGTCACCACGGTCTCCTCCAGGGTACCCCCGGCAGTGGTCCCTGGCGTCGGTCTCGCAGCTGCTGTCGAAGGAGCTACCGATGGCACCGTTGGATGAACTAACGGTACCTCGGCTGCCGCGGCCTGGGAAGGGGCAGCCCCCGTCTCGGCGTCCCTCACCGGCGGTCCCGTCGCTGGTGCAGTTGGCCCCTGCGAAGGGGCCTGGGCGACCACCACCGTTGCATCTGGCTGCTGCTGCGTCAACTGGCGCACGTGGTCCGTGAGGGTCGCCAATTGCCCTGCCATCTCCCTTAGTTGCTGTCGCAGAAGCTGATTTTCCGCGGCCGTCGACGCTGTCGCGTCCGCCCCTGCATCCTCAGTGGGCGATCTAGTCCTGGCCATGATCTGTACACATGCATAACACGAGTCAACTCTAGACTCAGCTAGATCAACACCCAACCACTATCGAGAATAAGGACTCTACTTCTCCCCCCCCCCCCAACCTCTCGTGTGTTAGTTGTATGCCCCAAAAGCCTATCAGGCTGACGCATTTTTTATATATGACATATTTGTACTTGATCTTTATTATTATTTGGGCATCTTATGCCATTTATGTTTAATGTGTCCATGAATCGTCCTTTGAATTAATGAGATGATAATGTATATTCTTAACAGTTAAGAATTTGAGATACATATTATTGGTGATTAAGTCATAAATGCTCTCAATCGGGGGATCATCATGGGGACGATGATTGATCCGGTAAGATTGATGTATGTGCCGCTCTCTTTTAGGATGACGAGTCTCAAGTCATCAGTGTGTGGACACTGGAGCGAACGTGCAGGTGGTTGTTAGAGAACAGGGGCACTGAGCGTGACCAATTACGAATAGTTACATGGATGTCTACTCATTCGTCAGTAACTGATTCGATGTTGCAGTAGTACAACTGATCCTAAGACCTGCGACACCACGACCATTTAATATGAGGCTACTGTAGTTTGATTATGCAATAAACTCTGATCCGAGTCACGGGTCTTAGTAGTATATGTTGGCTGCAGTCGGTTCATATTAGGAATGTGTGTTTGTTTACAGGGGATCTATCGCTCTCGGTAGAGAGATAATTAGTCCTATGCTATTTGTAAGGCAAAGCTCAGAAATCCTCTGCCGGGGTAATATAGTTCATGGAAAGTTGTTTCCAAGAGTAACCATATGAGCTTCTGCCCTATCAATTGTCATATAACGGGTGATGGGGTTTGACGAGTATTCCATGACCTCCACTCAGTTGGGACTATGCGATAGAAGGATTGTATTGTACGGTAACTGCACCTTGAGGTTCAGTCCAATATTCACTTCTGACTGGATTGCCACTATATGCTGCTAGGCATCAATGGTGGATTGTGGGAACCAATAAGAATAATTATAGGCGAATAATTATTATACGATGGAAGAATCAAAAGTGTTTGATCCATCAAAAAGAGTTTCGATGATGATGTCGATGGGGATCGCATCATATCTCACTACCAGACAGAATTGAACCTATTAGGTCACACACATAAGGAATCGCGCATGATCGATATTAAGGAGATGATAAAGAAGTTTATAGAATGGATTAATTATAATCACAATACTAAAGTTTACTAATTTATTAGTAAAAGAACTAGTTTGCAATTATTGTAAATTAGAGGTATTTAAGTGCAAAAGTTGCATGGTGTATTTACTAATCGTTAGTAAATATTTTGAGAACTTATGTGTAAATGTTACACACGAATCGAATTAGGATTCGGATTCGATTCATATTGAAACTAACTTAAGGATAATGGATAATCCAATCGGATTAGGATTCGATTAGGATTAGAATTAGGGTTAGGGTTTTCTCAATATAAATATATGTCGTCTGTGACATATTTTGTACGAGAGAGAAAAAAGGATAAAAAGAAAACCCTAGCCGCCTATCCTCTTCCTCAAGTCCTCCACAATTAATTCATTGTTCTCGATCTTCGGAATATTGCTAGCACAATTAGAAGATTGATTCATCCTCCTTACATCGACGCGAGAGTTAATTCGTGATTAGATCGCGAATCAAGGCGATCGATTATTTCGATCAAGGGCGTGATTCCGTGTGGACACAAGTAGAGGGCGGGTGCGTGCGCGGCTATCAAGGACGAACAATTTTTACCAACGATCGTCGACTTCGCGGTGATCTCGACCCGCGCAAGGTAAAAATTAAATCCTAATTGATAAGATCAATTAGATTACCTTTTTCGATCTAAAACAATACATGAGGTGATCTTTGTTTTTAAGAAAATTTTTAATTGCGTTTCTTTTTCCGCTGCGCATATCTGATTACTTTTCTTACATCGCGCTCTACGCATCTATACTATGTTCATTTCATTTGTTAGTAGCTAGGGTGATGTACTCCGTGGATGTTGGACACCGACTATTGTGGTTAATGTTTCGTCTCTGATACCATCTTAATCTGTCACACCCCGGGGGTTTTAACAAGCAGAAGATTACCAGGAAAAGTTCGTAAATTTGAAAACACATATATTTTTTTTTTGAAAGTCCTTTCCCCCGGTACGAGCCCAGATCCGCCGCATATACCGATTCACCCCGCAAACGGGCGGAGTCTCCTCTGTATATGCATGGCATCACGATTACAACAATCATTTAACCACAACAATCAACAAGTGGTACCACAAGAAATTATCATGCATCAGGAATTTAACGAGGCCGATTGATCTTTTGAAAAGATAAATCCACAGGGTTTTAAAAACGGTGCCCACACGACACCCAGGTTTTCCAAAGCCGTTTCGAAATCCATAAATACACAGAGTTTTTTTTAAAAAAAACGGTGCCCACTCGACACCTATGTTTTTCAAATCATTTTCGCAATGCTTTTTCGGTAGTTAAAAGAACGGCCAACTAACAGATAGTAAACTAAACATTCATCCACAGAAGTATTGTAATCATTCCAACATCCACATCGAACTCACAAAAGTATCAAACCCATATAGCTACTAGCAGATAATGAAATGAGCATAAAGTAGAGAGCAAACACAGTCTGTGGCCTCGAAGGGCCAAAAGTCCTCTCGCCGCGGCCTCACCGTCGCCCTAGCTCTCCCCCCTGACTGAACCTGTCACAGAGTGGGAAGTCGGCGACACATGGTATAAAGTATGAAAAGCAGGAAAGGCTGTAACTAAAGCAAACCGTAAGAAAAACCAGAGCAACCACCCTCCTCAACGTGCAATCGACGATAACCCCACCCCCTGCATAACCTACCCCGGGCACCTACCCCGGCAAACCAGACCGAGCACCAACCTTGGTAAACCAGACCGAGCACCTACCTCGGTAAACCATGCCGAGCACCTACCTCGGCGAACCAAACCGCTCGCACCTTGGCGGCTCTAACCCCCCACCTACTGGGGCCCCCACTGCGTCACCTTGTGGGGTACACGGGTCAACGTACCACTTTTCTGAAAAAGCACACCCTCGCGGTGGCCAAACCGCCGGTGTGCGTGTAGCAGCCTCGAGCATCGTAACCAAGTACACATACACAACATAGGGCACCGCGATACTCGGTCGCCATAATATCGATAATATCGGACAATAAAGATTAACAGGGGTTAACATAAATAATCATGCAAGTATTTTATGCCTACATGTTTTCCAAAATTCCGAGACCTAAAACATCGGAAATATTACCCACCTTGCGTGTGACGACCGGGCACTCGGCTCGTCCGCGTCTCTGTGTGCCTGCCGAACCTACAACGTCCCCCCCGAAGAAAACATCAGTAACACTAGGACTAAATGTCCAAAACACTAGACGTTGACTCAACACTGGAAAGCCGACGCGGTCCTAGGACCCCGACGGTAGCTAGGTTAAACCCGCGCGACGAAAATCCCGGCACGGCACCAACCCGTGCGGGCGCGCACCGCCTGCAAACGGCCCTGCGCAGCCCCGGCCCGCGCGGCGCGGCCTGTCTGTGGGCGGCCCCGCGCGGCACCTGCCCGCGCGGCGCGCTGCCTGCGGGCAGCCCCGCGCGGCACCAGCCCGCGCGGCGCCTACCTGCGGGCAGCCCCGTGCGGCACTAGCCCGCGCGGGGCGCTGCCTGCAGGCAGTCCCGCGCGGCGCCTGCCCGCGGGCAGCCCCGCGCGGCGCCAGCAAGCGCCTGCCTGCGGGCAGCCCCGCGCGGCCCCAGCCCGCTCGGGGCGCTGCCTGCAGGCAGCCCCGCGCGGCGCCAGCCCGCGCGGCGCCTGCCTGCGGGCAGCCCGCGCGGCGCCCGCCCGCGCGGCACCTGCTTGCAGGCAGCCCCGCGCGGCGCCTTCCCGCTCGGTGCCTGCCGCGCGGCACTTGCCTGCAGGCAGCCCCGCGCGGCACCAGCCCGCGCGGTGCGCTGTCTGCAGGCAGTCCGCTTGCTGCCGGCGGCTCCGCGGTGGCGGCAGCGGCGCGACGGTTTCACCCCCCGAAACGACGAAAAACGCAACCATCACGAACAAGAACCTCCAGAAACTAAAAACTCACCTTTGCTTCGCTGGAGAAGGAGGAAAAAGAGGATCGTCCGCTCCTCGCCCAATCGATCCTGTAGAAAGGGAACAATTCTCCTTCCCTCTCCCTGTCTCTCCGCCTGGATCCCCTGCGCCGTCTCTTGAAAAAAGAGGAAATATGGATTTGGGGTTTCCTGCACGCACCCAGGTCTGACCTAACGCAAACGAAAGTGAAGAAAATATAACTTAAATCCCCAGATCGCATCCTTAGTCAATCGGGACTTGAATGAGGGGTCCAGATTACCTCGAAAAGCATGCCAATCGCCAGCACGGATTCCGACGCACCCAAACTGATCGCAAACTTCAAAAATCATTTCTAGGAGATCCCGGGGTCGGAATTCGAATCCGATCGCGCCACCGTTCACCGTTTTGTAAGCTCTAGCACCTAAAAATACTCGCAAACCCCGACGGTCAGCCCAGAAACTCTCAAACTTTTAACCCCCGCCAGACAACTGAATTAATAAAATAAAATAAATTACCAATTTAGAAGGCGGGTGTTACAACCAATAAACAAAATAATGATTTTCGAGAGGACAATCGGCGCATGGATTCACGTGGCCTTGTGGATTCAAGGTGCTACCGTTTTTCTGGATTCGGAGCGAGGCACGTTCGTGTGATCGATACCTGCCATATTGGTGAAGACCGTGGATTCGGATGGACGTCGTGGATTCGGCGTTGGACGCAAATCGTGGATTCGAGGATCGTTGTGGAGCGAGCGGAGAAGATCTACTCGGAGCGTATGGAAAAGGTTGAGTCGTTGTGTTACGGTATATCACCTTGTACATGTTTAATCTTAGTGGATTTCACCGTGTTATCGGTCCCGTAGTTTTTTACTCCAGTGATGGAGCTTTCCACGTAAAATCTTGCGTACTTTATTTATTTTTCCGCATTGGGTTATTTTTACGCAAAGATTATTGAGTTTTATTGTTTACACATATTCACCCCCCCTCTAGGTGGTTTTTTCCCTATTTAGATCCATTATCGCATAACCCACAGATCATGCTTGAATAAATTATCCTGATTAATTCTTAGCCTATCTATGTGAGATTGGTATACGATGGTTATGATATATTAACATGTATTGTTAGCACTTAGCCTTCCATGTATAGTTGGTACTTGTTGCGACATATGATCTATCCTATGTGAAATTGATACTTGATGTTTTTCATTTCATATTACTCGAGAACAATTGCATATTTGTATGGACATCTAGATAGGTCACCTTTTATCGCTACACTATCTTATTGGGACTTGACTTAGGAGAAACTATGTTTTTTCCTTCTATTCTCCTTTTTACTTAGACATGTGATCCATGCTGCTCGGGTTGCAAACAGGGGTTTGGGATGGTGTAGCCGAGATTTTCGAGTCAGGGCGGGATTACGCCAGATTGTGGACTTGTGGAGTGTTGCGGCAACCGTGGATATTGGGCAGTTGACCGGATATTGATTTTAGCATCGGATTGGGGATCGGGGTTTCATTAGTAGACGGAGTTTTTCACTTTGAGCATAGTCGTGACTAAATCCTGCTGTATTGTGATACTTTTGGCTGATTACTTTACTCGTGTGGGTAGCTCCCCTCGAGTGACACTCCGTAGTAGGCGTTAAGGCCGAGCCGTGTGCCGGTCAGTTGGTTATATTGGGACTCGAGCCGTGTGCCGATCCCTTACTGGGTTCTTGAGTTCGACGGCAGAGCAGGCAGTACCGGGTTTTATATCGGTCCATTTGATTGGGTTATATTGGCTGATACTGTTCACTAATGCATGCATACAGTCGTTTCTACTCAGTACTGCATTAGGGGCATAGAAGTGGTAGTTTTCCTTATCAGCTGATCATTTTTAGTATACCACTTTACCTCCTTTCTAGCCTTTAGTAGACTTAATGGGTACATCGGAGTTTGAGGATTTACCCACTAGGGGCTACTGGTTTTACCAGTAGTTCTCACACCCGTTGTTGTTCCCCTCATTTCTTCCCTTTGTTTTGCAGTGTCTTTTGCGGGAGCTGCTGGCCCTTCTGCGGCCGATCGAGGTGAGGTGATCGTTGAGTAGATAGGTCTCCTGCCAGGATAAGAGAGTTTAGCTAGACTTTTGTTGTACCCCTATTACTCAGACTGATATACTTTTTCTTTTGGGTCTGGTTTTAGCCAGCTTGTTGTATTATTTTGGTGAGCTGGGAGATTGTATTGTATTTATTAAAGCTTTATTTCACTTTCAGTTTCAGTTTGAGTATGAGATGGTATAGTTTTTAGTTTCAGCTCTATACTTGTACTCTTTTATTGTTCATCTTATATCCCAAGAATTTCTTGAGAAAATGATAGGAATCTAAGTGACATGCAGATTGACACCTACCTTTCAGCTTAAGAAAGCACCTTTCCAACTCCAAATCCATGGCAGGTAGGGACCGGCTTTGGGAGTGTTCTTCATTCTCTTCTCTACAATTTTTTCTAAGTTTTTGGTAGGGGGTGATTAAGAGGACACCAGCCCAAATTTATTAGAATTATTTCATGAGATACTGGTTAAGGGAATTGTTAGAAAGTGTCAAAGGTGGAGATAATGTGGAGGAGTTACAGGAAACTTTGCCTGATTTCCTCTCACGTCCCTTTTCTTTTCTTTTATTTCCTTTTTCTTTTGACTGTTTTTTTGTTTTTTCGAATCCTAGAACTAGCTCTAGGCCCTTTTTAGAGCCCAATTAGATATAAAAAGTGTACTTTCCTAGTATATTTGTGGGCTATTTTTAAATTTGGCCCAACAAATGTCTCCTCACTTTCTAATATTTTATAAAAGAGCCAAACTTCCGTATAATAAAATATTTTTTTTCTATTCTTTTGTTTTTTTGTGTTTTAATAGATTAATCTAAAGTGAAGTTCAACAGACACGTTAACTACTAGATATAAACTTGGCTTTCTTTGAGCGAAGGTTTGGAAGGATCAGTTTTATGTGAACAAACTAATTGACTTAACAAAAATATATTAAACTTGCTATTTTGTTTTTCCTTTACATTTGTGGATTCAAAATGACCTTCTGCAAGAAAAGTACTAGACTTACAACTTTCGACATAGGAATACTATATTCAGCAAAGTGCGGAGAACGATTCATTATGTTGGTAGGCGGGAATAATGGTGGTTGGGATTACTATTGATTGCACCAGACCTTAAGCTGCACTGGCCCCTGAATTGTACTTTCCATTTGCACATTTTACGCACTAGTAATAAGTTGCGACTGAAACACTACTATACAATTTAATAGCTATTGAATAGGATTCTCGAGGCTACAAAAAAAGTTTTAAATATCGGGTCTTAGTTGGGCCCTAGTTGGTTTGCATTTAGTTCAGAAGGGGTTGGGTTCAGACAATATTAATTGTTGATCTTCCGGAATCCAGCAGAAGTACCCATTTTTGGTTTTCGTTAGATTTCGTCAATTTTAAATGCACAAGCATGAGATCAAACCTCTGATTTTCAGACGGCTATGCGGCTAGCAACCACAAGATAGGAGTTTTAATTGTCAACCTAGATAAGCTACTGCTTGTTGCCGCATAAAACTACAGAAAACTAAGTGACTGCTTGTTTCGGCATAAAACTTTTTTTTTTTTGAGAGAAAGGCAGCATGCTGCCGCTTCAGTTTCGACATAAAACTATATAAAACTTTTTCAGACAAAAAAAAAAAAAATTATTGGAAAAGTAATTTAATGTTTTCTTATATTTGGTTGGCATAAAAAGAAAAGTAATTTTCCGGTTTGGTGGAAAAGAAAATAAAAAGTTAATTTATCTTTTTTATATAATATATATATAATATATTATTATAATACATAAAATTAATACATATTATAATAAATCATTTTTTACGTAATATATTTTATTCTAACATATATATATTATAATGAATATATAATTTTATAATGTATATTTAATATTTTATTATGTTATACTCTATAATATTTTATATTGTATATAATATATTTTTTAATTGTTTAAATTTTACACTATATACTTAAATATTACTATATATAGGTAAAAGAAGGTGGCAAAAGGTGCAAGCTATCCGCACAGTTTCCTCTATCATGGCCCCTTTTTTTTGTGGTCTTCTAGTAAAAAGTGAAAACTCACTTTTATACAATTTTTTTTATATGAAAATAAGTTTACAATGATCCGAATACATCGAAAATTGTACTCCAGCTGAAAAACGAAAAACTCACTTTTTCGACTCCACCAACCAAACAAATTAATTCTAAGTGAATTTGGTGATATTTGTCCAAATTCTGATAGAAAAAACAAACAAAATACAAAACAATTTCATGCATATGAATTGTGCCGACGAAACTCTGAGTTTCAAAGGAGTTTTGATGAAAGAATATAGAGATTTACTATTCTTTTCTGCATGAACACAGAAATTGTACTGTAATTAAACTAATGCAATCTACACAAAGTGTCGTCATTTGTGGAAACTAACGAAGTTTTAATTTCTCCGTTGCTTTCTTCAAAATACTTTTCCCTTGATGTACTCTTCAAGTGTTCGTATATAATATATGTTTTCAAAATTGACAAACAAAATTCAACACCTTACAATTAATGTTGAGTTTTGATCGTGACAATGAAAGTCTAATTTATTTTGTTGTTTAACTAAGTACAGGATGAATTAAACTGTGGGCACGGTCGATTTTACACCATCCATGGTGATGTATTTGGTTCGAAAATGTAATTAAAATCTGAACAAAGTAATCTGATCGAATTGAATAGAAAGCGTATATATAATAAAAAAGGTGAAATCTAATTTTTAGACGGTGTTAAATTTTTATGACCTTACTTGAAAAAGAAAAAAAAAAGAAAAAAGACAGAATATTCCTCCCTGCCCACCCAACTTTAAACTAGCCCAAACCTTGTTTGAATCTTGTTAGAATTATCTAATGGAAATATTGAATGTCACATAATTAATTATATCCCAATGTTGCATTTTAATATATTAAATCTTATTTTTTGAAAGCTCATATAATAAATCTTTTTTTTTTTGAGAGAAAGGCAGCATGCTGCCGCTTCATTCATTGTGAGGTTGAATTCAGCACAGGGGGGGCAACCAACTGTAAAGGCAGTGGGCCAAAAAAAAAAAAAAAAAAAAAAAAAAAAAAAAAAAGGATTAGGGACAGAATCTGGCCCAGTACGACCGAAAGAGCCTGATATCGCGGATGGTTTGGCTGAGGTGGCGACTCTGATTTTCGAAGATCCTTCTGTTCCTCTCCAACCAGCAGAACCACCACGTGGCTGCGATAGTGATCAGCGCTCTCTTGCCCAAGCCACCGGCCTTGAGGGCGTGCGTCTCCCACAAAACGTCGACCTTATGCAGGGTACGGATCTCCAGTCTGTTCGGCAGCAAAGCCCCAAGCAGCGCCTGAGCGGACGCGCAGGAGGCAAACAGGTGATCCGCAGTTTCCTCGCTACCATGACAAAGAACACAGGTGGACGGGCCGGTCCAATTCCTACGAAGTAGTATGTCGCGAGTCATTACCCTCCTTCTTAGGACCAGCCAAATGAAGATTTTTACTTTCAAGGGCGCCTTGATTTTCCACAGCTTGGCGAAACGGTAGTCGACTACTCCGCTGTCTTGTAAGAAGCGGTACAACGACTTAACAGTGTAAATCCCAGAAGACTCCCAGCGCCAGTGGAGTACGTCCCTGCTGCTGACAAGTCGGAGGTCTGCCGCGGTCGATTTGAGCTGTTCAATCTCCCCGTTCCACCCCGGCGAACCAGGTGGAACACCATCCAGGATCCTGTCCCAGTACCAACCGTTGTGCCCCAGACAGTCCTTCACCCGGAGGTTCTTGTTGGTAACCAGGTGGTAGAGACCAGGAAACTGGGTCGACAGGCTTGAGTTCCCAACCCAAATGTCAGACCAGAAGGCCGTCAATTCGCCGTTGCCTACCGACCGGGATGTTCCGCATTTGAAGAGTTCTCTCGTACCCACAACGCTTTTCCACCAGAGAGAGTACGGTTTGAACGATGGTCCTTCGTTCAGTGGTCCTCTGCGGCGGTAGTAAAGGTCCTTCACTAGAGACCCCCAGGAGGTCCAGTCGGCGGTGCAGAATCTCCACCACCACTTCGTAAGCAGCGCAGTGTTCATGCTCACGAGGTCCAGGACCCCTAGTCCCCCGTCCCTTCTGCTTCTGCAGACAGTTTTCCAGTCCACAAGACAGCTTCCCCCAGTAGTAGAGCTCTGCCCTTTCCAGAAGAATGCTCTACGCATCGAGTCGATACGCTTAACGACCCAGGCCGGGGCTCTGAAGACAGAGAAGTAGTAAAGGGGCAGGTTCGAGATTACCGAGTTGACCAAGATTAGCCGCCCTCCTTGCGAAAGCAACTTAGATTGCCACCCTGCGATTTTCTGTTCAATTCTGTTGATGATTAGGTTCCAGTCGTCCTTTGGGATGGGACCCCGTTTCAGCGGTAATCCCAGGTACTTGATTGGGAGCGATCCCAGCTTGCAATCCAGCAGTGCCGCGAGTCTTTCCCCTGTATTTGTCGCACCGCCCAGGAGAAGCAGTTCCGATTTGGCCCTGTTGATTTTTAAGCCGGATGCCCACTCGAAGGTCTGCCAAAGGAAGCGGAGGTTACGGATCTGCCTGGCTTTCGCCTCGCAGAAGAAGAAAGTGTCATCGGCGAATTGGATGAGAGCGGTTTTCGCTTGATCGGTAGGCCCTACCCCTTGCAGCAGGTTGTTTCGAACGGCCCGTTCGGTCATCCGTGCGAGACCCTCAGCGACCAGCAGGTAAAGGAAAGGCGATAGCGGGTCCCCCTGGCGGAGCCCCCTCCGCATTCTGAACCACTTGGTCGGCGTGCCGTTGACTAGGATGGCGATTTTGCCGTTAGCGATGCATTGATCAATCCAACCACACCACTTCTGATTCGCACCCAGACATTGCATGATATGCCGGAGAAAGGCCCAGTTAACATGGTCGAAAGCTTTCTCGAAATCCGCTTTAATGCCGACACAGCCGATATTCTTGCGCTCCCCCCAGGTAATTAACTCGCTCGCGGTGACGAACGAGTCGAGAATGGACCTGCCTTTGACGAAAGCAGACTGCGTAGGGGAGATGATCCTACCAAGCTCTAAGACAAGTCTGTTAGTTAGAACCTTAGAGATGATTTTCTGGATACAGTTGATGAGGCTGATGGGCCGGAAGTCGTTAGCAGTACTGGATCCCTCCGACTTTGGGAGAAGGCAGATGTGGGAGTAGTCAATAGGGCCGGTGTTCAGGGAGCCGTTGTACAGGTCCTCGAAGATTTTAGCAAGGTCCTCCTTGATCACATCCCAGAACCTTTGGTAGAAAGCCATGCTGAAACCGTCGGGGCCCGGCGCTTTGTCCCCACTCATCTGGAAGGTGGCATGCCTGATCTCCTCAATCGTGAACGGTGAAGTAAGCTGGTCCGAACTCAGCGCCGAGTTGTCGGGGAAGAGATCACGCCAGTCGCCAATAGAGATGCGGGATGGGGTAACTGGCGCAAAACGGTCTTTGAATTTGCCAAAGAAGTACTCTCCCTTCTCGCCTTCTGTAACGAAGCTGCGGCCCTCGTCGACAATGGTTCCGATCCGGTTTACTCGATGCCTCCCATTGGCCGCAGCATGGAAGAATTTAGTGTTGCCGTCCCCCTCCTTGAGCCAGTGTTGTTTGGCTCTGGCCTTCCAAAGGATCTCCGCCTCGCTTACGGTTCCCCTCAGCTCGTTCCTGAGGTCCCTTCTCCGGTCAGATTCGACGCTAGACAGACACCGGTGCTCTTCCAGGATGTTCCATCTCTGGATCTCTTCCGCTAAGGCCCTTGAAGTCTTGGTGATGCTGTGGAAGCTAACGGAGCACCATTCCCTGATCCTCTTACGACAGTGGCGAAGCTTAGCATTGAAGGTGAGGATACTTCCCTGTCGTCCCAGTTTGGGCTCGACTTCGCTCCACCAGACCGGGATCAGACCAACAAAGTCGCTCCGCGTTAGCCAAACCTTTTCGAATCTGAAGGTGCGAGACTTGTGGGTCCTCTGCGTATCGAGAAGAAGGGGGGAGTGGTCCGAGGTGACTCGTGGGAGCGCCGCGACCGATGAAAAGGGGAAGGCAGAATCCCAGTCAGTCGAGATCAGGAAACGGTCAAGCTTCGCCATGTTGGGGGTTCGCTGTAAGTTCGACCAGGTGAAGCTCTGATTGGTCAAAGGGAGATCCACCAACTCGAGATCATTGATCATCTTTGAGAACAGGGACATTAGCCGATTGCTCGAACTGTTTCCGAGCCTTTCGGTGGGGGAGCGGGTGAGGTTGAAGTCCCCACACACACACCACGGTCCGGTGCAGGAAGCTTTGAGCGCAGTCAACTCCTGGCAGAAGGCAGTCTTCTCTCCCCAGGTAGGTGGCCCGTAGACATTCGTGAGAAAGAAGGAGATGCCACTGCGCTCACACTTAAGGCGTAACGTGAGGGAGTGGTTGCGCACCAGAACTTCCGAGCAGGTGAAGAACCTGGAGTTCCAGCAGGTCGCCAAGCCCCCAGAGGCCCCTACCGAGGGGATGAAATGACAGCGGTCAAAACCCGGCCCCGCAAAAGAACGCAGGAAGGAGCGAGAGATCAGGCTCAGCTTAGTCTCTTGAAAGCAAAGTACAGACACACAAAGACTCGTAACAACAGATTTGACCAGCCCACGCTTGGCCAAGTTATTCAGACCCCTAACGTTCCAACAGCAGACCTTAACCATAAGAAACAGGGTACACCTGCGACTGGGCTCCTACCCGAAACCCGGTTCCTACACCACGACTCCGCCAAGCTCCAGGAGCGATGCGGCGTCCCCCTCGGTCAGCTGGATGCCAAGCTTGGCACACATGCGGACGGTTCTCTTCAGTTCGCTCGCCGCCTTGCTCGTGCCGCCGGCACAGACATGTCGCGGATCCAGAAGCGCCGATTTACGGGTCATCGCTCGTGCCATCGCGGGCTTCCCATCGCACCTCGCGAGTCTCGGGCTCCGTCTGGGCGCTGCCGGGCCGACCGGCAAACTAAGCATCGCTTCCGGCAGGACGGTGGTGGCGTGGGGCGGTTGAGCAGGACAGAGGCAAACAGGGCTGGCTTCTCCGCTGGGGAGCGGGCCCTCCGACAGAGGCGGAGAAATAGGGCTGGCCTCCGGGGCCGGGAAGCTGGCCGGGGCGTTGGGGCAACCCGGCGGCGACGGGGAGACGAGCAGCTGCACCATCCAATAATCCAGCCGGCTGGGCTGCGGCGGACCAACCTCCGGAACCCGCCCGGGCGGCCGAGTGCCCGAGAGCTGCGGGGCCGGCGACGAGAGTGCCAGCGAGGGCGGCCCGACAGCCAAGGCCTTAGGCGGCTCGGCAGGCAAGACGAGCTCAAGCGTCGCAGGGAGGAGGCCCCCGACAGGGCTGTGGCAACCAGCGGCGGGCCCCTCGGCAGAGGCCCAGCAGTTGAAGGTGGGGTGCAGAGAGGCAGACTGTTGTGGGCCTCCAGCATCGGGCCCGCTGGGCGGCAGGATGCCGCGCTGGCCGGGCCACAGAGAAGGGGGGCCACCTACGTTGTTGGGTCGACCAGCAGCGGGCCCCCCAGAATGGGCCCAGCGGCAGCTGGAGAGTCGAAGAGAGGCCGGCCGGTTCGGGCCTCCTGCGGTGGGCTCACGAGCAGGCAGCCCAAGGCAAGCCCGAACCATCGATAAGGATTGGGCCGCGAGGGCGGGCCCAATGAGAAGCTGCGCAGCAACCGTGCTGAGAGAAGGGCTCATCAATTGGGGCCGCACCGAGATTGCAGCCACCAAGAATGGGCCCGCCACTCCCACAAGACCAAGGCAGGTCACCAACCCCCCTTCCGAAAGAGGAAAAAATTTTGAAAAATATCCCGAAGTAGGCAGAGAACTCGAGCCCGGGGAAGGCTCAAACGAATGCAAGGCCTCGCGCCCCGTGCCGGGAGCACCAGGGGTTCGACCTCTGGCGGCGCAAGGCCCGCCCCCTGTGTAATGCGGAGCCCCCGCGCCGGTCTTGACCAGTGGTCCGAGGCAAGAGGCCTGGCCCCCGCCCGCCATGTGGCTCCTCGGCCGGACGGTAATCGTCGAGGCCGTCGCCCCCCCCGCTTGGGCAACCCGCCGGGGCGCCTCCTCCCGGTCCGCTGGGCGTCGCCGCCTGTCCCGGATCTCCGAAGAGTCCCAGGAGTCGGTGCGACCGGACTGGCGGCCGTCCCTGGACCCGCTACTGCCTTCACTGAGGCCGACGACAGCGAGTCTCCTTGCAATCCTCGCCCCTTGCGGATCGGTCTGGTCGCCTCCCTCGCTCGGGCCCCCCCCCCACGAAGGGCACGCCCCGGTCATCTCCCCCGAAGGGGGCCGTACTCTCGATACGAACCGGCGCCGAAACAACCACGCTCCCCATAGAGATGGAGAGCGAAAGGGGGATATCGGCGAGGTCATCTACAGCCACCTCGCAGCGGAACCCAGTCATATCCGTGACGTTGACACTGCTGTCGGCGGCGCGGATGTAACGGCCGAAACTTCCCACAATGTTGCTCACACAGCTGGCGGACCAGCACTCGAACGGCAAATTGCGAATCTTCACCCATGCCTTGTAGGTCAGCCTGGCGGGCTCGGCGTGGCGGTAGGGCTCCCACTCATGACATTGCAGCTTGCAGTGCTGGAGGCGAATGAGCCAGCCGCCGATGAGGTCGGTGGCCCGAACCCACTCCGGGAGAAGGATAAGAAAGTCCCGCTCATGGTGGGTGGCGACAACGAAGTCAGTGGGGAACCCGCCAAATCTGGCAGCGAGATCCTCGGCGATGGATCCCTGAGGGAAGTGGCTCAGGTCGGAGCGTCCGATCACGTCCGCCAACACCGCGTTCCGACATTGGGTCTGTCGGCGGCGAAACTCCTCCGAAAGAGGGATGAAGACTCTCTGGGTGTCTGGCCTGGAGTCTCGCTGCATGTTTGGTCGAAGCCGGCGACGGGGACAAGCTCGAGAGCGGTGGCCGGAGCGGAGGCAGACCACGCAACGCACAGGATCCCGGCAGTTGCGTACCAGATGGTCCCGGGCTAAACACCTGAAACACTTTTTGGCTTCGGGTGTAGAGCGGGGCTGTCTGCGGCGCAGGGCGGCCCTGGGAAGCTTCGGTGGCGGAGGGGTCTCCCGCAACAACGCATCTTTATAGGTGAGGGGTCCAGAGGTGACCACAGCTCTCCAGCCGCTCAGACTGTTGAGGCACGTCGCACCAGTGCCAGCATCCTGTCCCCTCGAGGTGGCTTGAGGTGCACGGAACAGAGGGGCCTTGCCGCGGGTGACCGAGGGGCCGGAGCAAAGTGGACCTCCAAGGTTGTCTGCCCAGGATACTTTGGGAGGGGGGCGAGTGATGATGGAACAGAGTCGCTTAGTCCCATCCCCTTTACCGGCCGGACAAGACCCGGCGATCCTTGCGTGATGCCCACCAGGGCCCGTCTGATCAGGGGAGAGAATCTTGTCCCCTCCGTAGCCCGAATCCGCCCGAGTTGCACGGCCATCAGTCGCTGCGGCGGTGGTACTCACTTGGGGAATATTCTGTACAACACGGCGCCAAGCAGGACGCGAGTGAGGTGGTGGTGGGGGCCTCCGAGGCACATTGACCTTGCTCGCCCCAAAAGGTGGGCAACCTCGCTTCCCAGACCAAGGCGTTTCACGCGCACAGCGAGCAGGCGGCCTGACCTGGCCCTTCCCGCTGGGCCGTCCGCTGCACCCACCCGTGAACCCCCTCGCCCGCCGCCGCTTGTTCCCGCCCGAACTCAACGCTCCACGGTCGCTCTCGCTCCTACTCGCTCTCTCCTTCCCACCTTCTCTAACTCTTTCTCTCTCTAGCATTTTCAGGAAAAATCTATTATTGCCATTAGATCACTAATTTGACTTTGTATTCAATAAATGATACGCACATATTTGCATGACAGAACTAATTAGCTCGTCGAACATGGACACATACGACGCCTCATGGTGCACATGAATCCGACACAATGTACACACAATGTACAGTTGCAAAGCATATAAAGAATAGGTTTTAATTATTAAATTTGTAATAATTACTTTACCTACGAATAATATAATACTAGTGTTGATTCGGGCGACGGGTAGATACTACTAAAATAAAATTTTATAAAGAAAAATTTAATAATTGATATTATAAAAAAAATATTAAATATATATTATTTTTAAATTTATAATTAATTAATATAGTATAATGAATACAAAAGCAGATAGCTATTATTATAAAGCTAAATATATAATTTACTGAACAAATGAAAATTAAAAATGCAAAAGAAATGTACTTGATGTATAAGCTAAATTATTCTTATCAAATCAATTAGTAAAAAAATTAATATTATATCACCCATAATAGAAAGAAAATTTAAATATAAGTAAAAATATTTTAAAATATGACAAAAAAATTGTTAGGATTTGATTAGATTTGTAATTGAATCCTAATTGGATTAAGATTAATATTTAAATCTTAAAAAGATAAGGTTGTTAAGATTTAAATATTAATTAGAATAAAAATCTATTTAGACTAGGATTTGGATAGCTTTTGATGTAAGCTATAAATATAGCATATGTGCTATTATTTAACGGTGGTGTTAAGGAGATACACCCACGGTGGTGTTAAGGAGATACACCCACGGTGGTGTTAAGAGGATATACCCACGATGGTGGTAATACCCATGGAGGTGGTGGGAGCTAGGATTTAGCCACACCCATATAGTGGTATCCACATCAAGGTGGTGGTAACACCCATGGAGGTGGTGGGGGTTAGGATTTAGCCACACCTATAATTTTCTAGGTTTATAGAAGACGAGAGAATAGTGAAAGAGATTCAGGAGGAGGGCTCGGGTTGAAGCTACTCTATTGCAGAAGAGAAGTCTGTACAATCGGTGTAATTCTTTTCTTGATTAATGAATCTTATTTCACCCGCATATTTTCTGTTTTGATTTTTCTTTTCCTTGGTGGTTGTGCTAATTCCAGTTATATTAAGAGGACGGGTTTTTGGTAAAAAATCCGATTTGACGTTTCCGCTGTGGAATCCCAACTCTAGGCGGTACCGGTGTGGATTGCGGTATCAAAGTTGGTTGCGGATTCAGAGAATCTGGTACCGGGACGAGTACCGGATTTTTCCAACAAAAATAATAAAAGATATTTGAAAAAAAAAACATATATATTTAAATGAAAGTAGAAATGTCAACTCAACTTGACATGCCTTCTTGGTTATAGAATTATTATGTATACTAGTTAAAGACCCGCGCTTCGCGGCGGCCGACTATATTTACAGTAAATTAATATTAATAAATATTAAGTATTAAGCAATGAATAATTAATTATATTTATAAAGGTAGAAATATTTAATATATTATAAGGTTTTCAAATTTATAAGTTAGAAAAAAAGGAGCTTACAATTAGCATAACTTCAATTTTAAATCAAAAAAAGATGCATGGCTAAAATGTAAAGCAGTCTGATTATATATTGTTCATAGAAAAAGGGTAATTATTTGTTACTGGTGGATGCCTCCTTATCTTCCGCGAACCTGCAATGTCAATAGATGGAAAATTAAGAAAAAATAAAAGATTCCCCTATGAAAAGCTTGCGCAAGGAGATGTTCGTACAACAAATTTACCTAAAACGTTTTCTGCGTGGTTCTTCAATAGCTGAAGGTAATTTAGCAACATCTGTAGACAATCTGTTTGCTCAACTTAGCTTCTCCTACACACCTTAAATGTCTTGAGCAGGCCCATACAGTTAGAAAAAAGAAAAAGAAGCAACACTCACAACGTGTGACGGACAATTATCGAGACCATCAAAAATATGTGTCGCGTAGATAATCACCGCACCTCGTTCCTCACATTCCCCCATCAGATATCTTAAAAGGATGGCCCTTGCCAGTACACCGAGGTCATCTGCGATCTCATCAAGAAGGAGAACCTAGGATGGGGAAGCAGCACGTACATTAGTGGGTGCAATGCATATATACGCCATGCATTTTGCCAATCTAAAAACTCAGCATCAATTAGTTAAAAAACACTACACTTGCATATATATATATATATATATATATATATATATATATAAAAGCCCCTTCCACAATCAGTTTTATCTAACAGTGTTGAGGTCAGAAGATATAGGAATTGGAACTCGCAGTGTACAGACATTATCAAACTCTCTCAATAGCTCTTCAACCTGCACCATTCAACAAAAGATGGAGAAGCAGCACGTACATTAGTGGGTGCAATGCATATATACACCATGCAGTTTGCCAATCTAAAAAGTCAGAATCAATTAGTTCAAAAACACTACACTTGCATATATATATATATATATATATATATATATATATATATATATATATATATATATATATATATATATATATATATATATAAAAGCCCCTTCCACAATCGGTTTTATCTAACAGTGTTGAGGTTAGAAGATATAGGCATTGGAACTCGCAGTCTACAGACATTATCAAACTCTCTCAATAGCTCTTCAACCTGCATCATTCAACAAAAGAACTGTAAGAACCAGTTTATAAAATATCCAACCTATATCAGAGACGTAACAGACCTACAATTCATGTAATGTCATCTTCTGTTTTTACTCTTACTTGAGATGAACATTTCTTGTACGTGATGTGACCAATAACTGATGCTTTAATATTGTTTGTGGGCTATGTGTCAGCCGCTGGATCCCGGCTTCATTGGGCTCATTTTTTCCTGCTTTAGTGAGGATGCTCAGAAGGTTTCGGTTACTCTTTGCTTTCTTCACAAAGTGCAACTTTGGCACTATAGTTTCTGTAGCTGAATAGCTTTTTCTTTTTCTTCTTTTCAGGTTGGAAGAATTCAGGGCACTGCTTTCCAATCTCTTGATGGGAAACAAAGGCATCTCCCTACTGTTAATAATAGTTCTATTATAGAGGTCGAATCATCTCTTAGTTCCCTAGAGAATGCATTGCCAACATCAGGATCTGCAATGAATGGAAACATTGAACAGGACACTTGGTCTTTGAATAGTAGTACCTGACAAATCCCCTCTCATGAGGAGGCGTCCGGCCTTGTCCGAGCAACTCTTCCTACTCTCCTGTAGCCCCCCAAATATCTTTCCTTTTTAAAAAAAAAATTAGATTCAAAAAAAAAAAAAAAAAGGGAACAAAAATAAGTATAATCTCAACTCAGCAAATTAAAACGACTCGAATTGAAAATTTTAGGGGAAAAAAAGCTGCAGGAATGAAATAAAATTTTTGGGATGGATCAAGAGATAGAACAGTAAATGGTGATGTGATTCCTCACTGTTGCAATCGCAATGGAACTCGGCGCTCGTCATGTTGAGCCATTTCTTCACCACCGTTTTCGGCCACGACGTTGACATGAAAACGAAAAATCACAAAAGACATTGAAAATTTATGAAAAATTATAACTTTTTTTGAGGTTAGTTTTGTTAAAAGATTCTAACTTTTGATTAAAGTTCTCACCCTGGGGGTTCGTATGTGCTCTTTTCTCATGTTCTAATCCCTAGAAAGAGAAAAAAAAAAAAGAAGGAAAAATAAAACAGAGAACAAAAAAGCACAGGTTGTATTTTGCTGTTACTTTGATGTAGAATACATAACCATAAATCTGGAACTTAATAGAAGGCTTTTGAGAACTGCTTTTTTTGAAATGGCGACCACCATTTTCATTCGAGTATTTGTGAACTGATAGACCATTCCTTTGGTCTCTTCACAGCCCTCAAACTGCCCAGGCATCATAAGCATCCTTGGATGAGGCAATAGGGCACCAGTAACATCACCCCACCAATTGGGATTACTTGTATACCATTCCTTACCTTATTAAAGCACCATTGTTAAAGCACCATTACTCCTTTACCTTAGTAAAGCACCATTGTTTACCCTGGAGAATAAAAGAACTATATATTCTTTTACCTGGCAGCCACTGCATCAAGTAATTTGATACCAATCAATGCTAGGGTGTGTATTCAAGAGATCTTGGCAGCCACTGCATCAAGTAATTTGATACCAATCCATGCTAGGGTGTGTATTCAAGAGATCTTATGCATCCCTCTTTACATAAGCATTCCAACAGTATATATAGCCGAATAAAGTAAGGAAGAGAGGGGGAGAGAGGGAGAAGGAGAGAGGGTCATGGGTAGTAAGAGACCACGCCGTAGTTGTTGAGAGAGAGTCGGTGAGGAGTGGCCATGCCGCGGCGGAGTTAGCGAGCCCATGCCGCGGCGGGAACTCCGAAACGGAGCCCATGCCGCGGCGGGAACTCCGAAACGGAGCCGGTGAGAGTTGGTGAGAGAGTTAGGAGCGCCCATGCCGCGGCGGAGTTAGCGAGCCCATGCCGCGGCGGGAACTCCAAAACGGAGCCCATGCCGCGGCGGGAACTCCGAAACGTAGCCGGTGAGAGTTGGTGAGAGAGTTAGGAGCGCCCATGCCGCGGCGGAGTTGGTGAGGAGAGAGCTTCGCCGCGGAGTCGGTGAGGGTTGGTGAGAGAGAGAGGGGAGTTGGTGAGAAAAAAGAAAGGCCCCAAGAAATGAGAAATCAGAGGGAGAGAGAGAGAGCCATTTGTCCTTTCAATGAGAAAAGAAAAAGGCCTCAGAGGGAGAGAGAGAGAGAGCCATCAATGAGAAAAGAAAAAGGCCCCGAAAGCTGAGGGAGAGAGAGAGCCATCTGTCTTTTTCAAATGTACGGTGAAGCGTGAAATGCGGGGAGGCCGTTTAGGCTTCCCCCTTTAATGTATTGGTATAGATATATAGGCACTACAACAAAATAGCTTTTTGGTGGTAATTTAATAGCGGCAATTATGAAATGACCGCTATTAAATAATATCTAATTATACTTTAGCATCAATTATTTTAAACTTTATTTTTTTATCGACGAATAATTTTATATTAAATATGTAGGTGTTTGACCTAATTTTTTTTAAAATTAATTTGATAAGTGATTTTGATTTTTAAAATTAGATTTTTATTTTTCGAGGCCTCAAATCAGAAGCAATTAAAATTTATTTTTTAAAATTTGATTTTAATTTTAAACTCAAATTTTAAAATTCTATTTAATTTTTATATTCAAAATGTAAAATTAAAATTAAAATTAAAATTTAAAATTAAAATTTTAATTTAACTTTTAAGTAATAATTATATATATTAACTCCAACTTAAATCTAAACCTAAACCTAAACCCACCTGATCTCCTGCGCCGCGCCTCATTTCTGCGTCGTCCTCGCACGAAAACATACGACCCCTTTCCCTTCGTCCCAAATCCATCACTCGATAAATCCTAAAAATGATCCTCGGATCCCCTCCCCCACACTCTCTCCTCCTCCCCATTCGCATATTCCCAAATCTCTCTAGGAATTTGCTCACCCGCGCTCTTCGCGAGGAAGGAGAAGGAGAGGAGGCGCTTCGTCCGCATCCGATGTGCGTTGATATTGCAGATCCACAGATACGAAACAATGGATTTCGAGCAGAGACCCGAACTCAAATGGTGCTCGTTCTTCCGCCGTATCGCAACGATGGAGAACGAGGGCCACCGATCTAGTGTCGTGCTCGATGGATGGGAGGAGGAGGAGCGGTGCCTCTCCAAGTGGGAGCTCTGCCTCGTCGCCAAGGAGCTTCGCAAGTTCCGCCACTTCAGGCTCACCCTCGACAAGGATTCGATCGCCATGGACGAGGGTAGCAAGATGGGGGCAAAGCTGGCAACGACGAGGATAAAGTTGCTGCGGAACAAGTGGGAGGCGTAGATAGAGTATCAAATGAGGGTTGGTTGGCGATTGAACACAAATTTGCGTTATTCCCCAGTTGAAATGGTTATTTAATTGCTCAATGGTTCCATGATTTTAATGTTTGATCTAAAATCATATTGGTTTGTGATTTGTAATTTTTTGTGAACAGGGTAATTAAAACGCATGATTTTGTAATTTTGCATGATAGGATTAAGAGCTCTTTGAATTCATTGGTGCTTCTGGCTTGTTTGCTCTTTAATTACATGATAGGATGGTGGCATGGATATTTAATTGCTCTTTAATTGCATTGGTGAAATGGTTATTTAATTGCATGATAGGATGGTGGCAAAGGTTGTGAATAGGAAGCTGAAGCAGCTTCTTGCATTAAATCCTTACTTCTGGAGAATGCCCAAAGAGATGATCAAATTTAAGGGGGATGTTCATAAGTGAGTCTTCTTACTTTGTTTAGTGATCATTTGTTTTGTAGGTCACTGCACGAGCAAAGTATGGTATTGCCTACAATGGTACCTTTCTTGACCTATATATGCCTAGCGATAATGATGAATTACCAAAACAAGTCTTCTATCCTGGTCAAACTTTTGGTGTCACTTCTTTAACTCATCTCCCTCAAATGTGATGATCCGGACCTCCGCAGAGAGCTTGCAGTGTGATTAGTGACTTCTGGAGACCTATGATGTGTGTTGGAGAACATTGCGCGCAAATCGAACCCCAGATTTGGACCCGGCACGAAAAACGGATCAAGTTTGCTTTTCCGAGAATTTTTGGCAAATTTTGGAACTGGAATTTGGCTAAACGGACATCGAATTTGGATTCAGCGCGCGAAAACGATGACAATGGACTATTTACTTGTATTTTTCGGAGCCCGGTCGCCAAACTACGGATTTCGAGGCGTTGGAGCACTGTTCCGGCGGTCGGAGTTGCACCGGCTGAGGCGGTAGGCGGCGGAGCGCGGCGGCGGGCTGAGGCGCAGCCGCTTGGTCCACCGCGGAGGCGTGCACCGGGGATTTGGACAGGTGGCGGCTCCCGGTTGGCCGGCGCAGCAGGAGCGGTCCACGGGAGATGCGCGGGTGTACGGTGGACCGGAGCGGGACACGTGTAACACCCCCGGAATTTGGATTAGTCCTCTATATAAATGATATAATAGGACTAAATCTCTAACCCGGCTATAGCATTTTGGATGGTAGCAAGATCCAAGAGGAACATGAGAGTTAAGCGTGCTAGAGCTAGAGTAGTTCTAGGATGGGTGACCCCCTAAATTCCGGGGGTGTTACATTCTTCCCCCCTTTAAGCCCTGACGTCCACGTCAGGCTCAAGCACACTCACAAGCACCAGGCGATGTGAGACTCGTCTCGCTAGCCTTAGCCGACCTTGTGAGGAGCTGCACTCCACTCACAACGGTCATTAGCCGGGGAGCCTCGCTCTACCCGCTATATAACCCTGGCTCAGCCGAGACTCATCTCACATTTCCGGCTGGTGAATGGCTCTGATACCAACTGTGACGCCCCACTTCCCAGGGGGTCACCCATCCTAGAACTACTCTAGCTCTAGCACACTTAACTCTCATGTTCCTCTTGGATCTTGCTACCATCCAAAATGCTATAGCCGGGTTAGAGATTTAGTCATATTATATCATTTATATAGAGGACTAATCCAAATTCCGGGGGTGTTACAACACGTGGCTACTCCGGATAGGCTTGCTCATGTGTGCGTGGTCTACGCGGCGACGGCGGGCAGGTGGCCGTACGGCGGGCTGGTGGTCGTACGCCCGGGTCAGCCGGGCGTCGTGCGCGGGGGCAGGCGCGGTCGGCGCCACGTGGCGCGACTGCAGCGACTGGCGCCGCTGTGCACTGTGCGGGGTGCCACGTGTCGCACAGGGGTTGGCAGTGCTCGCTGTTTGCTGTGCGGGGACACGTGGCGCTCCATGGTTGTTTCGGGCGCTGATGGTTTGGGGTACATTTTGGGGTTCCTCTAGCAGCCCGGATCTTTTGGGCGCCCGAATGTGGCGACATATATGGTATTTTAGCATTTGTTCTTTGGAGACTATAAAAGCTCCCCTTTGGGCTGCGATTTCGGGCCCTTTCCCGAGCCCATTTGTGAAGGTGACCTTAAGTGATTTTGTTCTTCATCTTGTGCTCCATCTACTGAGGGACTTTCAGATTTTCTATAGGCTGCGGCATCAGTGTTTTCTGTGATGCGGCACACTTCGACGCTCCTTCGATTTTGGCTTCTACCGTCGCATTTCAGTGCGCGAGACCCCCTGGGCTACCCCGATGGAATTTTGAGCTGATTTTTGCAGCATCGGTTTCACGAGAGGTAGGCCTTCGATTTCTGTGTTGATCATCTTGCTTTATTCTAAGTTTTTGGCATGATTTATGAGGCATCTTTGAACCCCTTTGTTGCTGGTGAATTTCTAGATAGCGGAGGCTTGTCGGATTTTTATCTCTGCGCTCGGGTATTAGATTTCGACATTTGAGGACTCGATCAATATCTACTCTTCACGAGGATCGCTGTTGTATTTTTATTGGAATTTTTGGAGGACTCTTCGAAGGTGATAATTAAGCTTCTTTGGGACTGTTTTGCTGCAGGCTTGTGTATATGAGAGAGTTAACATACCGCGATGTTTTATTTTTATCTTGGCCTTCAGTTGTCGGATTGAGGAGTATAAATACTCGATTTGGGGCTACTCGTCGCGAGGATCGCAACGGTGATTTTTCTAAATTTTTCTAAGGTCTGGACAGAGGTGAAATTCCTCGATTTCTGTGCTGGTTTTGGCAAACAACAAGTGCTGTTTTTGGAACTGCTACTATTGATGCTATGTGTGGTACTTTTTGCAGTAATTCGCAGATTTGGGTATCTTGCGGAGAGTTGGGCAGAGAGGAGGTTTTTCTGTTGTGGAGCGCGAATTTTTCAGGTGGGTTGCTTCGCCTCCAAAAATAATAGACTATCTACTAATTCTATTATATAGGGAATATACATGCCATGAGATGGTTTAGATTGGATGTTAGAAAGAGAGATGCCATCTTTCCTGTGTTATTGTTGATATCCTGTTGATTCATATTCCCTTATCCTACTTTAGTTAAATTAATTGCTGTTATTGGAACTTGACCTAGCATCCCGTCATATGTTGCATGTGTAACCAGACCAGTAGAAAACTCTCACTTAGACTAGGTTTATTTATGTTTTAGATATCCACACGTTATACTTTATTCCTAGACATAGTGTTATCCTCGCCCGGGTAGTGGGCCGAGTGGTCGGGATTTCCTTTTAGTGTGGGATGCATGTTACACTCGTGCTTGGGAGCAGAGTGGAGTATGGTAGATATAGTTGGTCTTTTATCTGTGGCGGGAGCCGTTTGGATAAACGGTGGTCTCGGGCTGTCGTATTTCTCTGTTTTATTTATCGTCACTATGTTAGTGACAGTGGTATACTAGGGATAGCAGGACCTAGAACCCAGACTGTTTTTGGACACATATAATTTCTGTAAACTAATATTTTCCTTCCAAACTTCGAGTGGGTCGCTGGAGCCTGTTCTTGTTTGATTTGGGTGAAGGCAATAGCCCTTCGGGGTTTGGAAAATAAAACTTATTTGAACTGATTTTTATTAAAGAACTAAAATATATTAAATTGGGTTTCTCAGATTAAAATAGTTTTCAGTAATAACTGTCATCTTTTTATTACAACCTCCTCACCCGAGAGAGTTCGGATGATTTTGATTCTAGGGGTCGTTCCTTTTTCGGGACGAAAGGGACGGGGGCCGTGCCTGGAACCTGTTCTTGTTTGATAGGGTTGTAGGTATTGGTCTCCCGGAACTTTCGGACCCTGGTTGGTGTCTTTCACATGCTGTACCGAAGTTGTCGAGTTCCCGAACTGTAAGGGGGTCGGGAACTTCGATAGGTGGAGCTTGGAGTCTGTTCTTGTTTGATTGGGTTTCTAGGCACCGAACTATCGGGATTTTCGAACCCTTATGGTGTCGGTCCTTCCTGTGTTATCTATGAGTTTGGTGTTCTGTTGTGGGAGCCGTCGGGTTGACGGTGGTCCCGGCTGTGTGGTTTTCCAGCCTGTGAGTGAGAGTTGGTGTTGTTGGTTACTGTCGATCTTGTTGATCGTGGATTTGGACTATAGCCTGCATGAGCCACATTTGAGCTCGACAGAGATGCGCGGATACTTTCCTCGGTGGGGTCGCACCCCTCGAGTGCCACTCCGTAGCTGGGCATGTTACTTTACTATCGCGACTTGTCGATGCTGTCCCCTGGCTGGGCCTTTTTTAGGCAGTCACGGACGTAGTCCCTCTGGCTGGGCCAGTTTTGGCAGTCACGGACACCCTACGTAAGTCCAATTCTCCGTGGATGTACTGGCAGTAGGTGGGCGCAGGTTTGACTGGACCGTATGTGGCAGTCATTGTGATTGGGTTGATTGAGTATAGTGGGTTTGAGTCGATGCATCATTTTCATCTGTATCACCCTTTGAGCATAGTAGATAGAGGCATGGTAGCTGTAGAGTTATTTTCAGCTTTCCTTTCTTCAGTTTTCTGTTATCTTATGCCTCTAGTAGACTTAGTGGGCAGACCGTCGGGTTTGGTTGAGGTACCCACTGAGAACTACTGTGGGATGTAGTTCTCACACCCGCTGTGGTGTATTTTTTCTCCAGGGACCCCTTCTCCAGTTCCTGTTGCTCCAGTTGCTGATCCTTCATACCGAGGCGAGGGAGTCGCGAGCTAGTTCCCTACCCGTCTGTGGAGTATAGTGGTGCCCCCATTTTGGAGATTTGTAGTACAGTCAGTAGATTAGTTTTATTTTTCCACTTTTGAGAGACTATTGTATTGTGAGGATCTGGCTTGTACTGAGAGCCTGTACACTGATGTATCATTTCTGTTTACCTCCCTATAGAGTTCTGAGTTTTTATATCAGAGGATTTTGTATATGTTCATATTTGGGAGATGGATATTGTATATTTATTTCCAGTTGTACAGTGATTGGATTTTAGTTTTACAGTAGTTTTCTTTATAGCTCTGATATCTGTTAGCTGTAGTACCTTTTCTTGCAGGTTGGACGCTTCGCCTATGCGGGGTTTTGTATAGGCGGCGGATCTGTTGGCGAGCCCGGGTCGCAGTTTCGATCTCGGGGCATGACATCAGAGATCATGGAAACTTTATACGCCCAAAGCACACCATCCTTTATTGCTTCAGCAGCATCATGATATCTTGCATCATGCCAGGAAGGAAGTTGGTAATGCTACTGCTGTAAGTTGGATTAGGCCTCTTTAGTTTCCTCCAGAATTAATGGGTAAAAGATTCTATTTTCAATTTGAAGCGCTTTCAATTAAATGTGCCTGAACTATGCACTTTTTAATGTTGATAAGCATTATTTAAATCTCTAAATTCTCATATCGCATGACATTTTCTGTGAACTTGTAGGAGATCCGAAGAAGGAACATGTATGGGAAGAATATGGCTGCAGAAGATGAAATGAAATTGCATCTCGAGTCCATGAAACTCAGGGTGAAATGAAATTTTGAAATGGAATAGCATTCATTCTTCATACAGATTTGTTTGGAGAAGTTACTCATCATAAATTTATTGCACTGTTAATGTCATTGAGAATATTTATTTCTGGTTTCTCAGTTGGAAAAGAATCATCCAATTCCTGTGGATTTTATGATTTATGAGAAAACTAATGTGCTTGTAATAACTGGTCCCAATACTGGGGGCATAACAATCAGCTTGAAGACAGTTGGTCTTGCATCCTTAATGGCTAAAGCAGGTAACCTATTTTTAGAGCTATCTTTCATCTTCTATTTTTTTTTTTCTCTAAATGCATTAAGTGTTGCACTCATCCTTATTATTCAATTAGATCTTTGACAAACTTATTGCCATGAAAAGTAAAAATAGAACTTTGTGGTATTATATACCAGATTATCTTATTTTATATATGTTCTTTTTTTAAAGGTATCATTGACATGAAAAAATTTAAGGAAGATGTTGTACTTGTATTGATAATTTTATGGAGAAGTTTCTTGATATATATATATATATATATATATATATATATATATATATATATATATATATATTCCCCATCCAGAGCCAACATGATGAGCTAGAGGCAAAGTTCTTGGAGGAAAGAGTTGTGTTGGAAGCAAAATACCAGAAGCTGTATGAACCACTCTACACCAAGGTACTTTTCCTTCGAAAGATTTGGCCTTCGAGCAAAATCAAAAGCCCCAGTTTGCCAAGGCTTTTGCATCTCGAGCATAGAAAGTATGAGAACTTTTTGTTGTTGGCTTACTTTTCCTGTTCAATTTCTTTTACATCTTTCATCTTTGGCACCCTACCTAATGTGTTGTTACTAATCAGTTGTAATAGAATGTGTTAATTCTCAAGCTTTCAAACAGTTGAGAAAAATGTGGAACAATTGACTCTATCTAGAGTTCTAGACAACAAAATATTGTATATAAAACTAATATACAATTGTTGTTAGCATTTTTGATATTATGAGCAATTTTTTGTGACATTTTGACCTCCCATTAAATACATTTTTGGCATGGACGGGCATATATTCAGTCTTCAATTTCAAATGATTAATGTGCAATTAAGTTTTTTTTGGGCGCGGGGGGGGGGGGGGGGGGCCATATATCCGGTCTTCAATTTTAAATGATTAATATGTAATTAATCTCTATCATGAGTTATCTTCCTATTGTTTACTTTTAGATCTTTATCTATCTGCTAAATCACCTACCTGTACAGTGACATGAATCTTATTGTTTGGTCATTTATGCATTTGAAATCATCTACTTGCTTTATTCAATGGCACTGCAGGTGAACAGTTCCAGCTATGCATATCTATATTACATCATAGATATTTGTAATTAACCAACAAATTAGATACCTCGCCATCCTGAAAAGCTTACATATTGTGTTCTTCTAGATGCTGTTTTTTTTCTTTTTTTCTCTCTCGAGTTCCATATGCAAGTTCACTTTTTTGCTTTTGCACATGCAAAACTGGGCATACTTCTTTTCTGATGGTGGAAACAAAAATATATTTCTATATTTTATTAATGGACTCATCCTTGCCTGATGTTGGTTTGTTGGTTTGTTGGTTTGACTCACCATTAACATGGTGTAATAATCGTGAATTTGAAACTGGATATTTTTAAAGTTTAAATAATTTTCGGAATTTATTAATTGGTAAAAATAGATTATTAATAATGTAAAAGTGGTCCAAAAATATCGACTTTTTATCGGGGTCTGATCTCGAAAATCTGAGATCACCAGTGCGACCGTCTCGTCGAAACAAGAAAGATTGATATTCACATGTTTTCGATCCGACGGTCAGATCTTTCGCAAAACAGTGAAGAAGACGCGGGGCCCACGACTTAAGTGAATAGTGAAATGAATAGTAGCCCCTGATTTCGGTTCCTTCTCGATCAACCGTCAGCCGTTTCACTGTCTAAAACCCAAACATAGCAATATGAGTAGTCAATTCTAGCTAATTTTGATATTCTGAGCGCAATGGCGCAGACGAAATTCGCATTTGACGACTTTGGTGCATCGAAGTGCGTGTAATACAATAAAATGCACTGTATTTTATGGGCCAAGAATTTATACGAGCACCGAATCAAGAAAGCAAATACGTTACTTGAAAGGTCTCGATGAGCCGGACGTCGTGGCAAAGTCCGTTTTTCAATTTGACTACCCGTGCGTCTCGAAATGCGTGAAAAATGCTGAAAAGTCAAGTATTTTTGCAAGAAACCCTATTTTTCTTGGACCATAGGTTTTAGGGCTTAAAGTATAGGGTCCTGGTAGCATTTGTGAGCTACAGTGAGGACCTAAAGGCATAAGGTTAGTTGTAGAAGGGCTAAACCAAAATTGCACTAAACTATGCATTAAAATCATATATGGCTTTTGGTCTTCACGGAGGGAGCACGAGGGGTCAAGTAGGATTCCAAAGCATTCCTGTACTCTCTGTTTTATTCCACATAATGCCTTGGGTGTGGGGGTTGTTACGGAATTTGAGTTGGCGTATTTCGTGAATTCGGTTAAGTCTTGAAGATTGAAGATAAAGAAAGTTGGATCATTTAACTCAATCTCAAGAAAAAAGAATTCAAAAGGATCAGGTATGTTTAACTAATTATTTTTGGTGATTCGAATACTTCTTATAGTGTAGAAACACTTGGATGAATTTCTAATTGCATAAAAATCAAAAACTGGACATGGGACATGTTCAGGATCCGGATCAGACTTTCCAATCCGGATCCCGAAGGGTGTTCGTTCATACACAAGTTCAATCCGGATCGTAGCCTCCTTTGATCCGGATCCCGAACACTGGTTTTACCATGATTTATGAACAATCCGGATCAGGCTTTTCAATCCGGATCCCGAACGTTGGTGTTTGGTGAATTGTATGAACGATCCGGATCAGGCACTTCGATCCGGATCCCGAATCTTTGTTTTTCTGGAAACTGTCTGTCTCGCTACTGCAATCCGGATCGCCGAAGTCCGATCCGGATCGCCATCCTGAAAAATTCCAGAAAAGGTTAGTTTTTGATTCTTATCCTCTTCCAATGGTTTCTAACCTATATATAGACCCTTTAATTCATCTTTTAGGGTAACCCACGATAAAGGGAAAAAGACGACCGAATTAGATAGATCCACAAATAGAGAAGAAAGGAAATCAATAGATTGAATCTTATGTTTCTTCATCTATATTGGTTGATTTGATTCTAGGTTTTCTTACTCACATTTTGAGTAGAATCAAATCAATGAATACTTAGATGGTATTTCCGATCTATTTCTAATCTAAGTATTCGGCGGATCATCACCACCCAAAAACAACGATTTTCCCAAAAATCGGCGCGTGGACTCGCGTGGCCTTGTGGATTCAAGGTGCTACCGCTTTCGTGGATTCGGAGCGAGGTACGTTCGTGGATTCGAAGCGTGCTACTGGGTGAAGACCGTGGATTCGGTCGGACGTCGTGGATTCGGCGTTGGACGCAGATCGTGGATTCGAGAAGCGTCGTGGAGCGAGCGGAGAAGATCAACTAGGAGCGTATGGAAAAGGTTGAGTCGTCTGTGAGTACGGTATATCACCTTGCACGTGTTTAATTCTACTGGATTTCACCGTGTTATCGGTCCTGTGGTTTTTTACTCCGGTTTGGAGTTTTCCACGTAAAAATCTCTGCGTGTTATTTATTTTTTCGCATTGGATTTTATATCGCAAAGATTTTTGAGTGTTTATTGTTTACAGCTATTCACCCCCCTCTAGGTGTTTTTTCCCCTATTTAGATCCAATTATACATAACCCAACAAGTGGTATCAGAGAGGGAATAGGGTTGTAAATAATGGTTGAAGGTGGAAACATCAACAGACCTCCGTTCTTCGATGGAACAAATTATGCGTACTGAAAAGTACGGATGAAAGCCTTTTTAATTTCCATCGACGAACGGGTGTGGCAATAAATTGAATTAGGATGGTCTAATCCAACTGAAATTCTTGCTGATGTTCGCACCATCAAACCTGGGTCGAAATGGACCAAGGAAGAGATAGATTCTTCTTCTTACAATGGCAAAGGGATTAACGCCTTATTTAATGCTTTGTCGCAAACAGAGTTCTCTCGCGTCTCGGCATGTGAGACTGCGAAAGAAATCTGGGATGTTCTTCAAGTTACGCATGAAGGAACTAACCTTGTGAAGATTCAGAAACTGCAAATGCTTATGAGCAAGTTTGACTCTATTTTCATGGCAGAAAATGAATCTTTCACAGACTATTACACACGATTGCAAGACATCGTAAACTCATGTGCTAACTTGGGAGAGAAGATTCCAGAATTTAAAATTGTAAGAAAAATATTAAGAACTCTTCCTGAAAGATTTCGTTCCAAGGTTACAGCCATTGAAACTATTAAACACCCGGACGAAATCCGTGTAGAAGAATTAGTTGGTTCATTACAAACTTATGAAATGCCATTTCCTACTAACTATTCTTCTGGAAAAGCATACTCTTCTAAGTCTTCAGGTTTTGCTTTGAAAACTACAAAAGAAGAAGATGCGGATTCATCCTCCTCAGGCGATGACGAGAATTTATCTATGGAGGACTTTGAGAAGCAGCTTGCTCTCTTGACAAGAAGATTTCGCCGAAACTTTCGAAGGGGTAACTCAAGCAAAACTCCATCCTTCGTAAAGTCGAAGAAAGGCAAAGGTTCTTCAAGTTTCAAACCAAGAAAGCAAGAGGGTTTTCCTAAGGATAAGAAAAGCTCAGAAGGACAAGTCCAATGCTTCAAGTGCCGAGGGTACGGCCATATCTCAACGGAGTGTCATAATAAGAATCCGTCAAAGAAGAAAGCGATGCAAGCCGTCACTTGGGATGACACCTCATCATCAAATGAGTCATCGTCAAGTGATGAAGAAGATAACGCAACAGCGTTCCACGCGTCCACATCTTCACCCTTAATGTGCTTAATGGCTAATATGTGAGGACCCGAATCCCCACTTAGGAGTTATGGATGGAATAGTAGCTTCTGGGAGTGTTTGTGCGGGTGTCAGGCCCCAGAATTTGGATTCCTGGTGTAAATGGGAACATGATTGCTTGCTGGAGGCCCATTGTGGGTGATTGAGGTTTCTGCGCGCGTTTTGGAATCAAGAAATGGACCCGGTACGAAAAATGGATCAAGTTTACTTTTCCGGGAATTTTTGGGAAATTTTAGAAGTGGAATTTGGCCAATCGGACTTCGGATTTGGATTCAGCGCGCGAAAACGGTCAAGATGGACTATTTACTTGTATTTTTCGGAGTCCGGATGCGAAAACACGCATTTCGAGGTTTTGGTACTGTTCCGGCGGCCGGAGAGGCGCCGGCGGCGGCGGCAGGCGGCGGAGCGCGGCGGTTGCCGGCGGCGGAGGCGCGCGGTCCACCGCGGAGGCGTGCACCCGGGCGCTCGCCACGTGGCGCCTCCCGGTTGGCGGGCGCAGTGGGCGCGGTCCACGGGTTTGGCGGGGTGTACGGTGGACCAGGGCTGGCCACGTGTCGCTTGATGGTTGGTTGGGCGTTGTGCGCGCGGTCCACGGGTGGGGAGCTGGTACCTCGGGCCGCGTGCCCGACAGGCGCGCGTGGGCGCACGTGGGGCGCGGCGTGGGCGCGTTGACCCGAGCCTCCGGGCGTGGGCGCCACGTGTCGTCGCGGGATTTGGCCACGTGGCGCATGGCTGTTGGCCCAAACAGCTGTTTGCTGTTTGGGTGTACACGTGGCGGCCTGGGGTTTTTCCGGGCGTGAACAGTAACGGGCCGAGCCCGTTACTGTAGCAGCCCGGAAGTACCGGCCGCCCGAAATTTTTGGGCCAAAAGTCCAAAAATGCAGATTTCGGGCTGGGCCTATAAATAGCCGGCTTGCTGGGGCTTTTTGCCCCCTTTCCCGAGCTCCCCTACCCTTGGCCCCTTTAGTAAAGTTGTAGATCTTTGTGTTTCGCATCTTCTGGCAGAGGCCCGGAATTTTTGGAAGCCGCCACGTCGACGACTTTGGCATCGGAGCGCAGTGCGACGATTTTCAGTTGGAGTCCCGTTTCCGTCGCACTTCAGTCTGAGAGGTCTACAGAGCTACCCCGACTGTATCTTTGGACGATTTTCACGGCGTTGGAATCACGAGAGGTACGCCGTCGATTTCCGTATTGATCAATTCATCTCTTTTGGGGTTTTTGACACGGATCCCGAGGAGTTTCTGAACCCCCTTTTTTCTGTTGGAGTTTTTGGACAGCAAGGCCTTCGTGGATTTTTATCTCCTCATCCGGACATCGGAATTTGACGATTCAAGGCTCTATCGGCATCTACTCTTCGCGAGGATCGCCGTCATATTTTTATTGGAATTTTCGGAGATTGTTTTACAGGTGAAAATTTCGCTTTAAGGGGACTGTTCACAGCAGATTTGTGGAACTTGGAATTTTATGGAATTAATGTAACTTTGGGTGGTATTTTTTGTACCCAGGATGCTTTGAACACTACTTGGGTACTGTTGGCTTGGTGATTGTGCTCGTATATCTGTTTCTGGGATTTCTTTGCTGTATGACCCTGGACAGTTGTGCACCTTCAGGTGGGTGGCCTTGTCTCCAAGACTTATGGAACGTTCATTAAATCTGCTATAGTAGGACTATGCATAATAGTGATACACTTGTGTAGTATGCTAGAAAGTGATAGCTGATAATTCTAGCGTTATCTGATGATCACGCAAATCTCTTGTTTCCTACTATTTGTAAATTATTGTCGTCTTGGAACTTGACCTAGCACCCTTGTCATATGCAGCATGTGTAACCAGACCAGTAGAAAACTCCAACTTGGGCTAGATTTATTCTGCTTTAGACATCCACACTTCTTTTCTTTCCTGGACATAGTGTTTTACTCGCCCGGGTAGTGGGCCGAGTGGTTGGGTTTCTTTTAGTGTGGGATGCATTCTTGCACTCGTGCTTGGGAGCAGAGTGGAGTCTGGTAGATATAGTTGATCGTTCATATGTGGCGGGAGCCGTTTGGTAGACGGCGGTCCCGAGATGTTTTGGTTTCTTGTTTATTTGTCGCCACTGTGTCAGTGGCAGCTTTGTACCAGTGATAGCAGGACCTTGAACCCAGAACTATTTTTGGACACACATATGATTTTAGTCAACAAAAAAATTAAGATTTAGCGACATTCTATAATTGCCGCCTAAAGTTCAAAAAGTACCATAAAAACTATTAGTGGCATTTAGCAATTAGTGCCGCTTATACTCGTGTTGGTGAATCTTCTACCGGCATTTAATTAAATTGCCGTTAAAATTAAGTAATTAGTAACATTAAATAAATGCCGTTATAGAAGTGGTTATTAGCAATATTATTAAATGACAGTATTTTTTAATTATCTACAACACTAATAAATGCCGGTAATTATTAGTTTATTTGCAATATTATACAAATATTGGTAATCTATTATTAATTTCGGTATTAATAAATGCTGCTAATTCTAAATATTTTTAAATTATATTTTTAAATAAATAAAAATAATATAAATTATAATTTGCACTATCATAAAATAATTAAATCTTATCAATTTTAAAAAAATACAATTTCAATGGATAATATGATATTTCGATATTTTCATATGACAAGTGACATAAATCGTGCATAACAAAATAACAAAAATAATTTACTAAGCTCATTTTCAATTAAACAAACAATAAGTTAAAATCTTTAGTCCATTCAACATCCAAAAAAATAACAAACGACCACAAAATTTTCTAAACACAAAAGTACTAGTACGTACATAAATAACGCATCCAAATAGGTCACACGACATAAAATTGTTTGCGAATATAACAAAACAGCTTAAAATTGTTTAAATTTTCTTAAATTCTAAAGGTATTATTACTTGCGTTGAACCTGTCAAAAAAAGAACACGTTAAAAATTAGTTTTAACGAGTTAAAAGTCTATATATTAAATAATAAAATTGACGAAAGGAAAAAAATATAGGTCTTATATACATATATATATATATATATATATATATATATATATATATATATATATATATATATATATATATATATATATATATATATATATATATATATATATATATATATATATATATATATATATATATATATATATATATATATATACATACATACATACATACATACATACATACATACATACATACATACACATTGCTTTTCTTTCATAGTAAATGTCAATGAATTTTTAAACTAACTTGTTTAAAAAGTTTATTGATTTTATTTTAATTGACTCTTTTGCACATTCTCTGATTATATTTAGTAATAAAAAATTATAATGGGAGGAGGTCATGTTCATCCTCTTTTATACTTAAATACATAAATAAATATGGGTTTCAACTATATTTTTTATTTAGTCTTCTATTATATATTATTTACTTTGTTGCATAATCATACAATCTAAAAATAATTAAATCTATTATCAAATAATAATTTTAAAATAAAAATAATATTTTTTTAAAAAAAAATTAAATCAACCCATCTATTCCAAGGTAATAAAAGAAAGCAAATAATTTTACAAAAAAAAATCTAAATTAACTTACCTTTTTCTTGGTAGAGTTCTGCTTGTGGGGCTCCTTCTTGGTAGAAGACAATGAAAAAAATTATTTTCTTACCCCCTGCGATTGGAAGGTGGAAAGAGTAATTTTTTTTTTTTTTATTTGGAGATAAGATAATAAAAAAATAAAAAAGAGAGAAAAAAAAACCCTAGAAAGAAGTTTTGCATATGAGGAGAGGAAGACTAGGAGTCGTACGGCACAAGAGGAAGGAAGAATTAGGCGAGATATGGAAAATTGATAGATAATCTCAGTTAGGTCCCTCAACTTATTAATTATTTATATCTTAAATAAGGATTTAAGATCTTTTACCAACATTTACTTTTAAATGCTAGTAATTAAAGTTTTTTAGTGGCATTAAAAGTAACTGCCGGTATTTAAACTATCTTTTACCGGCATTTAAAAATAAATATTGCTAAATATTCTTATTCACCAACAATAATTTGTAAATATCGATAAATGATATATTTAGCAACAATTTTTAATAAATGCCAGTATATTTTGTATTTAGCAACATTTACTTAAATATTGCAACGAATAGTGCCGCTGTATGTCAAATTTCTAGTAGTGACCAATATTTTCTTCCGAGCATCGTGGAGTCGCCGAGTCTATTCTTGTTTGATTGGACAAAGGCATTAGCTCTACGAGGCTTGGATATAAAGCTTGTTTTCAATTGTTTTCCTAAAAAGAACTAAAAATCATTAAATATGGATTTCTTTCAGATCAAATGGCTTTCAATAAGAAATATCACCTTTTTCCGACAAATTTAACCACCCGAGATGGTTCGAGTGGTCTGGGTTCCAAGGTCTGCCCTTTTTCCTTTGGGACGAGAACAACGAGAGGCTATGCCTAGAGCCTGTTCTTGTTTGATTAGGGTTGTAGGTTCTAGTCTTCCGGGGTTCCCGGACCCTTTATTGTTTCTGTTGTGGAGTTATCCTGTCAGTGATGCCTGTTTTAGGGAGACGTTGGGTTGACAACGGTCCCGACTGTCGAGTGTTCCTTGTTGCTCGGGTTAGAGAGCAGGGATGGGGGAATAGTATAGCTATATTGTTGAGTCGGGTGGGATTGCACCAGATTATCGACTCGGGTTAATTTTTCGGTAACCGCGAACTGTGGGCGGTTTGACCGATTAGTGTTATACATCAGTTGGGGCTGGGTTTTTGCATTGTGGATTGAGTGAGTCTCCACTTTGAGCATAGTGTTGACTTTTGCCCGATTGACTGAGATGCATGACAGAGCTGTTGGACATGGGTTACTTATGGACTCGAGCGGGTCGCTCCCCTCGAGTGCCACTCCGGAGTAGGCGAGACCGGGTTGTTGTAACCGGCGTTGAGATTGAGCTTTAGACCGGGTTGTTGTAACCGGCGTTGAGATTGAGCTTTAGACCGGGTTGTTGTAACCGGCGTGAGATTGAGTTCTTCTATCGTGACTTGTCGACGCCGCCCCTCTGGCTGGCCCAGATGTGGCAGTCATGGACACCCTACGGTAGACCGTCCTGTTGAGGATGTGCAGCAGTAGGTGGGCGCAGGTTTGACTGGACCCTATGTGGCAGTCAATATAGTTTTGGGTTACTGTACCTGAGAGTTAATAGATGCATCATGTTATCATCTGTTCCACTTTTTGAGCATCTAGATAGGGGCATAGTAGCTGTAGAGTTATTCATTTCCAGCTCTTTCCTTCAGTATTTCATTTATTACCTTATGCCTCTAGTAGACTTAGTGGGCAGACCGTTGGGCTTGTTGACGGCACCCACTGAGAACTACTGTGGGATGTAGTTCTCACACCCGTCGTGGTGTATTTTTCCCCAGGGACATCTGCTCCTGTTTCTGCTGCTCCAGTTGCTGGTTCTTCGGATCGAAGTGAGGGAGTCACGAGCTAGATCCCTACCACTCGTTGTCCTGAGAGTTGATGTACCCTTTTTATATTTTGAGAGTTACTTGTTGAGAGACCTTGTAGTGAGGTGTAGAGTTGTACTTTTATATCAGAGTTGAGCGACTTTTGTACTTGTGGTGAGGACTTGGAGTTGTATATATTTTATTTTTAGCAGTTACTTCCAGCTCTGATATCTGTTTAGTATAGCATATTTCTTTTGCAGGTAGACGCTTCGTCTATACGGGGTTCACCGTATGGGCGGCGGATCTGTTGGCGAGCCCGGGTCGCAGTTTCGGCCCCGGGGCGTGACATAATACAACCGAGTCATTGTCCAACTCCACTGTTGAAAAGATTGCAACGGACGATGAATCGGATAACTCAGAAGGTGAAGACTTTGCTCTAGCCTATCACAGACTTTTGAGGGATTCAAAGAAACTGGCTAAGCAAAACAAGGGGTTGAGAGGGAGATTGCAGGATCTCGAAGAAGAAGTAAAAAGGGTAACTTCTCTCTCGACCGATCTTGAAGTGGAAAGGGATAATCTGATAAAAGCAAATGTTTCCCTTCAAGAGTCCAATGAGCAATTCGAGAAGAATTATATAGATATGGTGAACAAAGCGAATTACTTCTTGAAGCTCAACGGCGAGGCTCGACAGAAAAAATTGGAAATGACAGAGACCATTCTCCAACTCAAGGATGACTTATAGCGATTTTCATCAGGAGGGAGTAAGTTGGATAAGCTTCTTAGTCTTGGTCAATCAAACAAGTTCGGCCTCGGATACAATCGAACTAACAACAATTTTAGTTCGGTTGGGACAGTCTTTGTGCCCCAGTCGGTATCTCCTCCTCCGACACCGGAATTGACGACAAACAACGACAACAAACCTATTTCCCCCTCTTCGGAATCATCAAGCATCAAGGTATGTTTTCGTTGTGGTATTGCAGGGCATATAAGAAGAAATTGCAAGATGGGAGCCAAACGCTCAACTCAAGCACTTCTTGCAACGACTACCAAAAGGGTGATTCCTCGGAAATCAAATGCAAATTTTTCGAAGGAAAAGAGCCTCGGTAGTTCATCAAACAAGACGACGACGTCAAGGAAAAGCGATGGCTCAAACAAGACGCTTTCACCAAAGGTATCAACCTCACAATCATTTCCGACGTACACCAAAACTCGAAAGGTTTGGGTACGCAAAGGTGAAGTTTTCCCTTGTCTTGTTACAAATGTTTCCTTGCATGCTTATGATAATTCGTCTTGGTATCTGGATAGCAGTTGTTCCCGTCACATGACCGGTGACAAAAACTGTTTTCAAAATTTTGAGAAAATCTCCGGAGGACTTGTAGTTTTCGGAGACGGTCAGTCTTCCAAAATTGTTGGAAAAGGAACGGTAGCTATTCCAGATGGCCCGATTCTAAATAATGTGTTATTTGTTGATGGCCTTAAGACTAACCTCATAAGTATCAGTCAACTTTGTGACAATGGTTTTTTAGTTAATTTTTCATCTGTTGAATGCATTGTAACTGATAAGGATCATGTTTTCTTTTTAAAGGGGGTTAGATCTGAGAACAATTGTTATGTTGTTCCCAATAAAATTTCTGAAAATTGTAACTTAGCCTCTTTGAATAATGAAACACTTTGGCATGAAAAGCTAGGTCACATAAATTTTAAGGAACTTGCTAGAATTTCAAACAAAGACGTGGTCAAGGGGGTTCCTAAACTTTCACTTAAACAAAACATTGTGTGTGGTGGTTGTCAAAAGGGAAAACAATCTAGGACTGCACACAAGAACTTGAACCATGTTGGTACTAAACGGCCCTTGAAATTATTGCATATGGACCTTATGGGGCCGACACGTCAACCATCCTTGGGAGGTAAATGGTATATTTTCTTATTGGTTGATGATTTCTCTAGATACTCATGGGTAGCATTTTTAAAAGAGAAAGCTGATACTTTTGATTCTTTTCACGATATTTGCCTTCGTATTATGATTGAAAAGAATGAGAAGATCATTCGTGTTAGAAGTGATAGAGGTGGAGAATTCATAAATTCAAAATTTATTGATTTTTGCACTTCTAATGGCATTAAACATGAATTCTTGGCACCCTATACACCTCAACAGAATGGTGTAGTCGAGCGCAAAAATAGGGTTGTACAAGAGATGGCACGTGTTATGCTTCACAACCGGAATTTACCGCTACATTTTTGGGCTGAAGCTGTGAACACTGCAATCTATGTTATTAATCGAGTTTATTTGCGCCCGGGAACGTTAAATACACCATATGAACTATGGTGTTGTAGAAAACCCAACATCAAATATTTTCGCATCTTTGGGAGTCGGTGTTACTTTTTACGTGACCGTGAAAATCTTGGAAAATTTGACTCTCGAAGTGACGAAGGAATTTTTATGGGTTATTCTACAAATAGTAGAGCATATCGGGTATTTAACTTGGAATCTAAAACGATTGTAGAATCCATAAATGTTAAAGTAGATGAAGCTTTCCACTTTGCATCTGATAAATCTACCCCTGATATCTCTCTTGATGATGATACTCCTGTAAATGCATCTTCTCATGATAATACTTCCAATATTAATGATGCATCTAATGGTTCTTCAAGTTTATCTGATGTGCAGGAATCATCTCATATACCTCCGAGTACTCCATTACATCAAACGTTACGCATCTCCAAGGATCATCCTGAATCAAACATTATTGGAGACCCACAAGAAGGAGTCAAAACTCGGAGACAGTTGGTTTGTGGATTCGCTTGTTATGTTTCCATGATCGAACCAAAGAATGTCGATGAAGCTCTTCAGGATGACTACTGGATTGAAGCAATGCAGGAAGAGTTCCATCAGTTTGAACGAAACAAAGTCTGGGAATTAACGACGCCTCCGAAGCAATACAATGTGATCGGTACTAAATGGATTTTCAAGAACAAGAAAAATGAGGATGGTACCATCATCAGGAATAAAGCACGTTTAGTTGCTCAAGGCTACTCTCAAATAGAAGGTATAGACTTTGATGAAACATTCGCCACTGTGGTTAGACTCGAGTCCATTCGTATCTTATTCGCTATTGCTTGTCACTTTAAAATAAAACTCTTTCAAATGGACGTTAAGAGCGCGTTTTTAAATGGGTTTTTAAATGAGGAAGTTTATGTGGCTCAACCGAAATGTTTTGTAGACGGTAAACTACCTAACCATGTTTTTCGTTTGAAAAATGCTCTTTACGGTTTAAAACAAGCACCGCGAGCGTGGTACGAAAGGTTGACAAAGCACCTCTTGGAGAAGGGCTATACTCGAGGGGGAGCAGATCGGACTCTCTTTGTGAAGCATTATCAAAATAACTTCATTGTTGCACAAATCTATGTCGATGACATTGTATTTGGAGCAACAAAGGATAATGATGCTTCTAAATTCGCAGAAACCATGGAAAGCGAATTTGAGATGTCTATGATGGGCGAACTGACATACTTTCTTGGATTGCAAGTGAAACAAAATGGTGAAGGCATCCATCTGTGTCAATCCAAGTATGCAAAGGAGTTGGTAAAGAAATTAGGATTAGAAGATTCTAAAAATTTTCCTACTCCTATGGGAACTAGCAATAAGGGATTAGGAAGTGAATCTCTTAGTGAGAATGTAGACGAGAAACTTTATCGCAGCATGACTGGAAGTCTACTTTACCTCACAGCTAGTCGCCCGGATATATCCTTTAGTGTTGGGATTTGCGCGAGATATCAATCAGCACCAAAGGAGGTTCACCTGAAAGCGGTGAAACGGATCATCCGGTACATCAAAGGAACCATTAATTTCGGAATTTGGTATCCTATGGGAACAAGTCTAGATATTATTGGATACTCAGATGCCGATTGGGCAGGATCTGTGGATGATCGGAAAAGTACGAGTGGTGGATGTTTTTATCTTGGCCATTGCCTTGTTGCATGGCATAGTAAAAAGCAAAACTGCATTGCACTCTCGACTGCCGAAGCGGAATACATCTCAGCGGGTAGTTGTTCAACTCAACTCATTTGGATGAAAAGCGTGTTGAGCGACTTCGGGATTTCAGCAACTTCGGTAACTGTTTTATGTGACAACACTAGTGCTATAAACATTTCAAAAAACCCTGTGTTGCACTCAAGAACAAAACACATTGAACTTAGATATCATTTTCTTAGAGAGCTAGTTGAATCAAATATTCTTCAAATTTCCTACATTTCAACTGAAGATCAATTAGCTGACTTCTTAACAAAACCTTTGGATCAAAAACGTTTTATTCATTTGCGTAAAGCAATTGGAATGCTTTCCTTGAAATAACCTCTTTTTGAAACTCTTGTTTAGGTTAGGTTTTGTTTTTGTGTTTTTGTTCATTATCTATGCTTAGACATAGAACATTAATTGAGCATTAGTTTTTATTGACTTTAACTGCATCCTTTTATATGTTTAGAAATTTATTATGCCTTGGATATCATAATAATTCATTTGATGCAAAGATCATTTATGTAAATTAAATTATCTTTGTTTTGATCAAAGTCAATTTCTCTCTCGATGATCTCTTGGTATAGTTTTTATCTTATTTGACTGTTTAGTCGAGTATGAAATCGAGATCAATATTTGGCTGAATACTTTATATCTTAATTAATTGATAGCCAATTGAGGGGGAGTCAAAGAAAAAGTGTTATGCTCAAAAGATGTGGAAAGAGTTACATCCCAATGAGGAGTGTGAAAACTACCACCACATGGAGGAAAGAGCTACCACCTCGGTCGTCCGAGTACTGTGTGCAGCTACCACATGTATACCAAGTTTGATTAAATAAAATGCATGTTGAAATACTTGATTCTGTCAAAATTTCAAGGTTGGTATAAGGTGAGAATGTTAATGAAAGATGCTCAAAGAGCCACTTTCAAGGTTGGTATAAGGTTCAACTGAAGATCAATTAGCTGACTTCTTAACAAAACCTTTGGATCAAAAACATTTTATTCATTTGCGTAAAGCAATTGGAATGCTTTCCTTGAAATAACCTCTTTTTGAAACTCTTGTTTAGGTTAGGTTTTGTTTTTGTATTTTTGTTCATTATCTATGCTTAGACATAGAACATTAATTGAGCATTAGTTTTTATTGACTTTAACTGCATCCTTTTATATGTTTAGAAATTTATTATGCCTTGGATATCATAATAATTCATTTGATGCAAAGATCATTTATGTAAATTAAATTATCTTTGTTTTGATCAAAGTCAATTTCTCTCTCGATGATCTCTTGGTATAGTTTTTATCTTATTTGACTGTTTAGTCGAGTATGAAATCGAGATCAATATTTGGCTGAATACTTTATATCTTAACTAATTGATAGCCAATTGAGGGGGAGTCAAAGAAAAAGTGTTATGCTCAAAAGATGTGGAAAGAGTTACATCCCAATGAGGAGTGTGAAAACTACCACCACATGGAGGAAAGAGCTACCACCTCGGTCGTCCGAGTACTGTGTGCAGCTACCACATGTATACCAAGTTTGATTAAATAAAATGCATGTTGAAATACTTGATTCTGTCAAAATTTCAAGGTTGGTATAAGGTGAGAATGTTAATGAAAGATGCTCAAAGAGCCACTTTCAAGGTTGGTATAAGGTTCAACTGAAGATCAATTAGCTGACTTCTTAACAAAACCTTTGGATCAAAAACGTTTTATTCATTTGCGTAAAGCAATTGGAATGCTTTCCTTGAAATAACCTCTTTTTGAAACTCTTGTTTAGGTTAGGTTTTGTTTTTGTGTTTTTGTTCATTATCTATGCTTAGACATAGAACATTAATTGAGCATTAGTTTTTATTGACTTTAACTGCATCCTTTTATATGTTTAGAAATTTATTATGCCTTGGATATCATAATAATTCATTTGATGCAAAGATCATTTATGTAAATTAAATTATCTTTGTTTTGATCAAAGTCAATTTCTCTCTCGATGATCTCTTGGTATAGTTTTTATCTTATTTGACTGTTTAGTCGAGTATGAAATCGAGATCAATATTTGGCTGAATACTTTATATCTTAACTAATTGATAGCCAATTGAGGGGGAGTCAAAGAAAAAGTGTTATGCTCAAAAGATGTGGAAAGAGTTACATCCCAATGAGGAGTGTGAAAACTACCACCACATGGAGGAAAGAGCTACCACCTCGGTCGTCCGAGTACTGTGTGCAGCTACCACATGTATACCAAGTTTGATTAAATAAAATGCATGTTGAAATACTTGATTCTGTCAAAATTTCAAGGTTGGTATAAGGTGAGAATGTTAATGAAAGATGCTCAAAGAGCCACTCTCTTCAATAAATTGTCTAGATATATTATCTAACTTATCTGGGATTTCAGACATCTATTGATCTTTGTATTTCATTTTCTTTACCGAATTGATGATTTGATAAAGGCATTACTCATAAGATCAAGTTAGATGTAATTGAAGTTGTTCAACTTTAAGGGATTTAATTTTTATAAATTTTCGTTTCATTTGTTGGATGTTATTGATAGATTTGGCATAATCTATTTCTTGTTGTATGAAACGATAATTTTCATTTAAAGTTGATACACAAAAGTGCTTACAATCTTTTTCTGGATTTTCTAGAATTTTTCTGAATTTTTCTGAAGAAAAAGTTGGAGTCGATCCGGATTAGACAAGCCGATCCGGATCCCGAACGCAGGTATTCTCTGCGGGTAGCCGATCCGGATCGGAATCACGAACTGATCCGGATCGCGGCTAGGGTTTTATATAGAACAAAAGGGTTTTGATTTCTTTTTACTTCAATCTTTTGTTCAAAAGTCTCCAGAGCTTCTCTCTCTAGAATACATCCATCTTGGAAGCTTTCAAACTCAAGTTCTTCGATTCCAAGTAAGTTTTATTGATCAAAATCTCGGTTTTTCACAGTTTTTCATATTTTTCCTCAAAACGTGATGGAATTTCCGTATCTTTTTCGTTTGTGGATGGTTTTTGATCAAATTTCTTTTGAAATAAGAACTCTGGGTAGATTAGTTTTGATTATATGCTAGGTATTCTAATGATAAACGGATTTTTGGCCTTCGATTTCAAAAATTTCGGTTTTAGGGCATATAATGGGAATTTTCGAAAATCATGCGATTGATCTATTTTTAAAATTCCTTTTGCAAAACTAATTCGATTCTTAGTCTCTCTACACGATAATGATTGTTTGGGTACAATTTTTTAAATTTTTGAAAATTAACAATTTTTTCGTGTTCTTGAGTTGTTGCTCATAGGATTTCCTTTCTCACAAGAAACTAGTAGCAATGGTGATCACCTGGATCATTTTTCTTCTGGCTACTATGGTTCATACAAGAGATACTATCAAGCCCAAGAAGGCTAAGAAGGCGAAGAAAACAAAGGATGATTCCGATACGGACTCTGAGACGGAATCGATCAATTGGGATGAGCTTCAAGTTGAAGCAATTACTCCCACTGCTTCGAAAGGGAAAGCCCCTGCAGAGACATCAAAGGCTCCGCCCACTGCTGCTGAAAAAGGAAAAGCTCCAATGGAAGAAACTTCTATGAAAACTAAAAGAAAAAGACTTGCTCGACGGCTTGAACGAGCTCGGGGTATTGAAATAAATGAAACATGTCAAGAGGAAACAAAGAATATCCCTCAAACTGAAACCGAATCTGAAGACGAAGAAGATTGGAACACATTTCTTAATGAAGTACAACAAGGTATTGATGAAGAAAATAAGGTTTACCTAAAGAACAAGAAGCTGATGAAGTCTTCCTCAACGATTAAGCAGTACGCAAGGAAAAAGAATTCGCCAAGCAATGAACCTCTTGACAATTCACATTCTCTGCCAAGAAGATCTCCTCGGAATGAAGGTCAGACTGCTCCGTCAGCTGTCACACAACGTTCTTCAACTTCCAGAAGAATCGACCAAAAGGCAAACTTAGTATCTTCCATCAACCAAGAACAAGATAAAATGGCTCTAAAACTCAGAAAGATGTCCAAGGACATACATAAGATGAAACAAGAATGTTCTACGATTTCGGGAATGTTCTACGATTTCGGGCTGCACGAGCTCTGAAGACTCTGACTCAGATGATTGATTTGTGCTCAAACTTTTCTCCTTCTTGTGGAGATTTTTAATCTTTTCTTGTGCAGATTTTTAATCTTTTCTTGTGCAGGTTTTTAAGTTTTAGTTTTTAGTTTTAATTCTCACAGTCTTGGTTCTTGAACTTGTTAACTTTTCTCTCTATTTTGAAATTTTGGCTAACTTTGTGACAAAAAGGGGGAGAGAATATTAGAACAGCTTGAACAATGAAACTATGATCGATTGCTTCGATTGTCCAGTTGTGAACCATGAAGGTAAGTATAAATGAGTATAAACTTCATCTGTGTATGTGGTTTTTGAATGACATAAAATTCTTGAGGTATCTAACGATTTCTTTTGTCAAGAATGATTTCTTTTGCAGAGAGTACAGATGTCTAAGTCTAGAGTCTGTTTTAGGAGTTTAACTCATGTATCTATTTTATTTTAGATCTCCATTGTAAATTTTTGTTGTATGGTGATAGCAACAAAAATATCTTTTTGAATTTTCTTGAGTGGATTTGTGTTTTGTCACGAAACCGCCAAAGGGGGAGATTGTTACGGAATTTGAGTTGGCGTATTTCGTGAATTCGGTTAAGTCTTGAAGATTGAAGATAAAGAAAGTTGGATCATTTAACTCAATCTCAAGAAAGAAGAATTCAAAAGGATCAGGTATGTTTAACTAATTATTTTTGGTGATCCGAATACTTCTTATAGTGTAGAAACACTTGGATGAATTTCTAATTGCATAAAAATCAAAAACTGGACATGGGACATGTTCAGGATCCGGATCAGACTTTCCAATCCGGATCCCGAAGGGTGTTCGTTCATACACAAGTTCAATCCGGATCGTAGCCTCCTTTGATCCGGATCCCGAACACTGGTTTTACCATGATTTATGAACAATCCGGATCAGGCTTTTCAATCCGGATCCCAAACGTTGGTGTTTGGTGAATTGTATGAACGATCCGGATCAGACACTTTGATCCGGATCCCGAACCTTTGTTTTTCTGGAAACTGTCTGTCTCGCTACTGCAATCCGGATCGCCGAAGTCCGATCCGGATCGCCGTCCTGAAAAATTCCAGAAAAGGTTAGTTTTTGATTCTTATCCTCTTCCAATGGTTTCTAACCTATATATAGACCCTTTAATTCATCTTTTAGGGCAACCCACGATAAAGGGAAAAAGACGACCGAATTAGATAGATCCACAAATAGAGAAGAAAGGAAATCAATAGATTGAATCTTATGTTTCTTCATCTATATTGGTTGATTTGATTCTAGGTTTTCTTACTCACATTTTGAGTAGAATCAAATCAATAAATACTTAGATGGTATTTTCGATCTATTTCTAATCTAAGTATTCGGCGGATCATCACCACCCAAAAACAACGATTTTCCTAAAAACCGGCGCGTGGACTCGCGTGGCCTTGTGGATTCAAGGTGCTACCGCTCTCGTGGATTCGGAGCGAGGTACATTCGTGGATTCGAAGCGTGCTACTGGGTGAAGACCGTGGATTCGGTCGGACGTCGTGGATTCGGCGTTGGACGCAGATCGTGGATTCGAGAAGCGTCGTGGAGCGAGCGGAGAAGATCAACTAGGAGCGTATGGAAAAGGTTGAGTCGTCTGTGAGTACGGTATATCACCTTGTACGTGTTTAATTCTAGTGGATTTCACCGTGTTATCGGTCCCGTGGTTTTTTACTCCGGTTTGGAGTTTTCCACGTAAAAATCTCTGCGTGTTATTTATTTTTCCGCATTGGGTTTTATATCGCAAAGATTTTTGAGTGTTTATTGTTTACACCTATTCACCCCCCTCTAGGTGTCTTTTCCCTTATTTAGATCCAATTATACATAACCCAACAGGGGTTGGCCGAGGAGTTGTGCCTATCAAACCCAACCCGAGATTGAGAGAGGAAGAGAGAGTTTGCTCCAAAATTTCTCCAACCTTGTCCCTGTGGCTTCTGGAATGTTCTCCTGCATCTTGTGACCGAGCCCGAGCTTGCTGGGTGGCTGCGCGACGCGGGGGAGGAGAACCGACCGTTACCTTTCTTCTCCAACTCCGGCAAGGTAAGATTTCCCATTCCTTAGGTTTTTAGCACCCGAGACCCGTGGAAGTGACCTCTCTAGGGTATAGGAATTCTCCACGTCAAGTCCCAGCTCTTGGGATGTCCCCGGTTGCCGGCGGAGGAAAGTTCTTTGCCGGAACCCTAAAAGGCTCTGCCGCGGCCGTGCATCGCAACCGCTGGTCCAAACGCCAAACCAAAATGATGGGCTTGGACTGTAGGGCCTTTAGATCATCTCCCCAAAATTTGGTGGAGTTTGGTTGAGTGAGCGCGTCGCAGATTGAAACCCTAGTTTTCGGGTTATTATGCTTTGGCCGAGCTCTTTGCTCCGGCGCCGGCGTCGCTCCCCACCGCCGGCCACTTTCTTGAGAAGCTTCATGGGGTCATTTAGAACCCATCCATACTTTTGCATGGAGCCTATGCAGCCCGAGTGGAGTTCCACCATTGTTGGTGGAAGCTCGGGCCGAGCTTGCTCCACCACCGCCACCGCCGTGTCCTGTCGCCGGGCACGAGTCCAGATGGGTTTGCGGGGATGAGATGCACCTGTTGGTGCTATTACTTGAGGCCCAGAACCCAGAAATAGCAAAATACCATTTTTGGTCCTTAAAGCTTCATCTTCCTCATTTTCTTATTCTTGTTTCTCGGCAACCCGAGTGAGCATGATGGCCCAAACTGGAAGGAAATGTTTCTTCTGCCATGTAGAACAATTCCATCCATGTTGGAAGCCCCCAGTTTCCAGCCATGCAAAGATGCAGCTTGAGAATTTGTAAGCTTGTGTATTAACAAAAGATGCCCACCATGTGTTTGTTGAAATGCCTCAAAGAACCCGAATCTTGTTTTGACCACTGTTGTGCATCCAGCAAGGCACCAGATAACTCCACTTGATTCCCTGAGCTTGATGCTCACTACAGTTAAAATCTTGACTGTGTGAATTAAAGTGTGGAGTATGCTAAGGCCATTAGAGAGCAAGATGACTTGGATCTGTGGATCCAGCTGCTTCTGGGTTGCGCATGAGCAAGCCCTTGAGCCTCTGTGGTGTCCCGAGCAAGATGCTCAAGTTGGTTTAGGGTTGGCACAAGCAGTTTTTGAAGATTTAGTAATTAGAGCCTTAAAGAGGTTAAATTGGCTAAGAGGATGTTTAAGTGACCTAGCAACTTTGCGACAGTGAGCTTCTGGCTAATTTGAGGTCACTGAACGCGATGCTCACCTTAAAAATGGGAATGGTCGAGTGAAAAATTAAAAAATGCCATTCGGCCTATGTTAGCAAAGAAAATCATGGGCCGAAGTTTTCCTTGGGATTCATGTTCCTGCCAAATGGTGAGCACGGTGTCCAGCAAGTCGAGGGCCACCTAATAGTGGTGACGGTTCGTTAAAATGATACACCGATAATTAATACGAGCGAAAAAGGCTCTAAAAGGCGCGTATTTTAGCCATTTTAGAAAACCCTAGGGGTCTAAACGCAATTATAACCTCACGTGTTATCTTGGATTGTGTGTCCATGATCTCTAAGCTTTTCGTTAGGGATCCAACGGCTCTTGTTGAGCAGAAATTGATTATCGGTCCGTAAATCGGCAAAATCGTCGGTTTAACGGCACCCCGATGGTAATCACGCAATTCAAGGAATTGCGGTGATTACGCCTTGCTGTCTGATGTGTCCCAGTAGAATCTAGTTGAGCCAGCGGCATAGGGTTGATGCCCGTATCTCTCGAAAATCTAAAATGAATTTTCGGGAGGGGTATTTTGGTAAATTTGGCGTCAATCTAGAAAAGATCCAGGTTTAAGTAAGAATAGTGAGTCTGTGGTTTGGTTATGTGTGAGTTGTTCCCTGATCAAAACATATGATTCAAGTTGGCACAGTCTTCGAGCATTCTGTTGGAGTCGATAATTCGCCTGCAGACAGGTGGGTTTATCTTCGGTCCGGGCTTTACCATTTCGGCTCTCTGGGGTATCGTAATTGGTCGGACCCCTGTTCTTGTGATAGCCTAGATTTCCTTGTTGAGCCTGCTCTTTTTATTGATCAGCATCACTTTTATATTGCTATATCTGCTTGATTCATTGATCATTATCAGTTATCAGCCTATATGTTGCCATACTTGATTGATCCTTAGCTTGCTAGCTTATATGTTGCCATGCTCGATTGATCTTTAGCTTGCTATCAGATATTATGATCCTTATCCTGGACATTTGCCATGCCTGATTGGTCATTAGTTAGTTATCACACATTTACTCGCTTATCAGTATATCCTGATTATTCTTGCCTTTTGCCATGTGTGATTGATCAGTTATTGTTTCCTACATTTATATTGCATGAGTTGAGATCAGTTGGTTTTCTCCTATTGCATCCCTGTTGGGATTTTCCTGGCTTGTTGCCGATTACCATGAGTCGAGATTTGTTGGTTTCTGCTATTGCATCCCTGTTGGGATTTTTCCGGCTTGTTGCCGATTACCATGAGTCGAAATTTGTTGGCTTTCTGCTATTGCATCCCTGTTGGGATTTTCTGGCTTGTTGCCGATTACCCGGTCGGTGGACCGTGAGCTTGAGCATTCGCATGATTGATCGCCCGCACTGCTGTACTTCACGAACATAAGCGGGGTCGCTCCCCGTGTGTATGTTCTTTACCGGTAAAATGGTCTGGTGTATGACCCGTGACTCCCAGGTTAGTGCCCAAGGGTGCCGGAGTGTTGACTCCCAAGTTAGTGCCCAAGGGTGCCGGAGTATGTCAGCCAGGTTGGTGCCAGGTTCGGCGAGTTTTCCCTGAGGTCATATCGACCAATATGGTGGCTTTGATTGGGTACTTGGTTGTTCTACCTTTGATGCATAATTGCATGTTTAAAATCTGTTACGGCATTTTGGTGTTGGCATATTTCGTGAGTCTAGTCAGTGAGTTGAGTCGGAGTCTTAAAGGGATCAAATTGTCAATCAGCATTCAAAGACTTAGAGAAGATTCAACAAGAGCTCAAGTTGACACTCAGTGTCTTGAGTCTTGAAGATTGAAGTTGAAGAATTGTGGATCAGTTACATCAATCTCAAGAAGAAAGTATTCAAAAGGATCAGGTATGGTTAACTAAATAATTTTGGTGATCCGAATACTTTCTTATAGTATAGAAACACTTGGATGAACTTTTATTGTCATAATAATCAAAAACTGGTGTTCGGACATGTTCAGGATCCGGATCAGAGCCAACGATCCGGATCCCGAAGGTTGTTGCTTCATACAAGACTTCGATCCGGATCCATGCAATTTCCGATCCGGATCCCGAATGTTAAGTTTTCTGATTTGTATGAACGATCCGGATCGGGCAATGCGATCCGGATCCCGAACCCTTGGTTTTCTGGAATCGTCAATCTCGTTACGACGATCCGGATCGCAGTAAATCCGATCCGGATCGCCGTCCTGAAAATTTCCAGATAAGGTAAGTTTTTGATTCTTATCTCTTTCCAAAGGTTTCTAAACTATAAATAGACACTTAGGGTTTCTCAAAAACGTGGTAGCTACGGCCGATCTTTTCATAAAACTCTTGAGAGCAACCCTAGAGGCTAGGTTTTTATCGATCTTCTTTATAGCCTCTTTTAGGTCAATTCGATGGTTCTTTCAAGAACATATCTTTTGTCGAATTGATCTAATCTTTGCTTAGACATTTCTTCTACGGTTCCTCAATGAGAATCTAAGCAAAGGATCACCATCGAAGTCAATATTCTTATCGACTGAGTTTGCGTCGTGGATTCGACGTGGCATCGTGGATTCGGTGTGCTAAAGGCGTTTCGTGGATTCGAAACGTGTGCTCGTGGATTCGAGTGGCGTTCGTGGATTCGAACGTGTGCAGTGGGCGTGCAAAATCGGTGGAGCGTGAGGTCCAAGAAATTGAATGAGGGGTTAAATCCGTGGAGACGGTAATCACCTTGTTATTCTTCTTTTCTTAGGGATTGTTATTGCGTGGATATCCAACCGGTCAGCGCAAGGTCCGAAGAAGCTGAAGGAGGGGTTTGAGTCCGTGGAGTCGGTAATCACCTTGTTATTCTTCTATTCTTAGTGGATTGTTATTGCGTGTTGGTCCCGTGGTTTTTCTCCTGGATTGGAGTTTCCACGTAAATCTCGGTGTGCTGTTTTTATTTTCCGCATTGGTTTTTATTTTGCACTGAGATTGAGTTTTTAAGTATTACACCTATTCACCCCCCCTCTAGTTGTTTGATAGTACCTATTTAGATCCTTGTGGATCCTATAAAAACCAACAATTGGTATCAGAGCGGGTTTTAGGTTTATCTATCATGTTGGGTGAAAGTGGTAATATTTTTAGACCTCCTCTTTTTGATGGGACTAATTATGCTTATTGGAAAGTGCGGATGAGGGCTTTTCTCATCGCAATTGATGAGCGGGTATGGCAATCCGTGGAATACGGTTGGGTGCATCCTGTTGAGGAAGTAGGAAATTCTACTACCCAAAAACCTCGCTTTAGATGGTCCAAAGAGATATTTGAAAGATCTTCTTACAATGGGAAAGGTATGAACGCTTTATTTAATTCTCTTTTCTCGACTGAGTTCACACGAATTTCCGCGTGTGAATCCGCGAAGGAAATTTGGGATATTCTCAAAATTACACATGAGGGTACTAATCTTGTAAAAATTCAAAAGCTCCAGATGCTTACAAGTTAATTTGACTCTATTCATATGGAAGAGCATGAATTGTTTACAGATTATTACACTAGACTTCAAGATGTAATAAATACATGTGCTAATTTAGGAGAAAAGACCCCGGAGTCGAAAATTGTAAGAAAGATACTTCGGACTCTTCCGGAACGGTTTAGGGCAAAGGTTACCGCCATTGAAACCGTTAGTCATCCGGATGAGATGAGTATAGAGGAATTAGTAGGTGCTTTGCAAACTTATGAAATGACTTTTCCTACTAATCAAGTTTCTTCCAAGTCTTCTTCTAAGCTTACAGGTATTGCATTCAAATCAACAAAGGAAGAAGATAGCGAATCAAGTTCCGACGATGAAATCTCTTTTGCCGATTTTGAAGAACAATTGGCGCGGATCGTAAAGAAATTTCGTCGGAAGTTTTGGAAGAATCGAACCGATGGATCTTCATCCACGAAATCTTCTAAAGGATCATCGGGTTCTAAATCCTCTAAACTCAAAAGCTTTGCAAAACCTTCTAAAGAAAAAGAAAAGGATGATTTCGAAGGGGAAATCCAATGCTATCGATGCAAAGGCTACGGCCATTTTTCAATGGATTGTCCTTCTAAGAAATCATATAAAAAGAAGGCTTTGCAAGCGAAAACTTGGGACGATTCTACTTCTAATGAATCAACCTCAAGTAAAGAGGAAAAAGAAAAAAGCGTTGCTTCTCATGCCTCTCATGTTCCCTCTTCTAATATGTTACGGCATTTTGGTATTGGCATATTTCGTGAGTCAAGTCAGTGAGTTGAGTCGGAGTCTTAAAGGGATCAAATTGTCAATCAGCAATCAAAGACTTAGAGAAGATTCAACAAGAGCTCAAGTTGACACTCAGTGTCTTGAATCTTGAAGATTGAAGTTGAAGAATTGTGGATCAGTTACATCAATCTCAAGAAAAAAGTATTCAAAAGGATCAGGTATGGTTAACTAAATAATTTTGGTGATCCGAATACTTTCTTATAGTATAGAAACACTTGGAAGAATTTTTAATTTCATAATAATCAAAAACTGGTGTTCGGACATGTTCAGGATCCGGATCAGGGCCAACGATCCGGATCCCGAAGGTTGTTGCTTCATACAAGACTTCGATCCGGATCCATGCAATTTCCGATCCGGATCCCGAATGTTAAGTTTTCTGATTTGTATGAACGATCCGGATCGGGCAATGCGATCCGGATCCCGAACCCTTGGTTTTCTGGAATCGTCAATCTCGTTACGACGATCCGGATCGCAGTAAATCCGATCCGGATCGCCGTCCTGAAAATTTCCAGATAAGGTATGTTTTTGATTCTTATCTCTTTCCAAAGGTTTCTAAACTATAAATAGACATTTAGGGTTTCTCAAGAACGTGGGTTCTCTACCGATTAATTAATTAAACACTTGAGAGCAACCCTAGAGGCTAGGTTTTTATCGTTCTTCTTTATAGCCTCTTTTAGGTCAATTCGACGGTTCTTTCAAGAACATATCTTTTGTCGAATTGATCTAATCTTTGCTTAGAGATTTCTTCTACGGTTCCTCAATGAGAATCTAAGCAAAGGATCACCATCGAAGTCAATATTCTTATCGACTGAGTTTGCGTCGTGGATTCGACGTGGCATCGTGGATTCGGTGTGCTAAAGGCGTTTCGTGGATTCGAAGCGTGCGTTCGTGGATTCGAACGTGAGCAGTGGACGGGCAAAACGGTGGAGCGCGAGGTCCAAGAAATTGAAGGAGGGGTTAAATCCGTGGAGACGGTAATCACCTTGTTATTCTTCTTTTCTTAGGGATTATTATTGCGCGGATATCCAACCGGTCAGTGCAAGGTCCGAAGAAGCTGAAGGAGGGGTTGAGTCCGTGGAGTCGGTAATCACCTTGTTATTCTTCTATTCTTAGTGGATTGTTATTGCGTGTTGGTCCCGTGGTTTTTCTCCTGGATTGGAGTTTCCACGTAAATCTCGGTGTGCTGTTTTTATTTTCCGCATTGGTTTTTATTTTGCACTGAGATTGAGTTTTTAAGTATTACACCTATTCACCCCCCCTCTAGGTGTTTGATAGTACCTATTTAGATCCCTTGGGATTAATAACTCTACAATTGGTATCAGAGCGGGTTTTAGGTTTATCTATCATGATGGGTGAAAGTGGTAATATTTATAGACCTCCTCTTTTTGATGGGACTAATTATGCTTATTGGAAAGTGAGGATGAGGGCTTTTCTCATCGCAATTGATGAGCGGGTATGGCAATCCGTGGAATATGGTTGGGTGCATCCTGTTGAGGAAGTAGGAAATTCTACTACCCCAAAACCTCGCTCTAGATGGTCCAAAGAGGAATTTGAAAGATCTTCTTACAATGGGAAAGGTATGAACGCTTTATTTAATTCTCTTTCCTCGACTGAGTTTACAAGAATTTCCGCGTGTGAAACCGCGAAGGAAATTTGGGATATTCTCAAAATTACACATGAGGGTACTAATCTTGTAAAAATTCAAAAGCTCCAGATGCTTACAAGTCAATTTGACTCTATTCATATGGAAGAGCATGAATTGTTTACAGATTATTACACTAGACTTCAAGATGTAATAAATACATGTGCTAATTTAGGAGAAAAGATCCCGGAGTCGAAAATTGTAAGAAAGATACTTCGGACTCTTCCGGAACGGTTTAGGGCAAAGGTTACCGCCATTGAAACCGTTAGTCATCCGGATGAGATGAGTATAGAGGAATTAGTAGGTGCTTTGCAAACTTATGAAATGACTTTTCCTACTAATCAAGTTTCTTCCAAGTCTTCTTCTAAGCTTACAGGTATTGCATTCAAATCAACAAAGGAAGAAGATAGCGAATCAAGTTCCGACGATGAAATCTCTTTTGCCGATTTTGAAGAACAATTGGCGCGGATCGTAAAGAAATTTCGTCGGAAGTTTTGGAAGAATCGAACCGATGGATCTTCATCCACGAAACTATCTAAAGGATCATCGGGTTCTAAATCCTCTAATCTCAAAAGCTTTGCAAAACCCTCTAAAGAAAAAGAGAAAGATGATTTCGAAGGGGAAATCCAATGCTATCGATGCAAAGGCTACGGCCATTTTTCAACGGATTGTCCTTCTCCGAAATCATATAAAAAGAGAGCTTTGCAAGCGAAAACTTGGGACGATTTTACTTCTAATGAATCAACCTCAAGTAAAGAGGAAAAAATCGTTGCTTCTCATGCCTCTCATTTTCCCTCTTCTAATAATTGTTTATCATCATTAGTCACTAACTCTACTCCTTTGATTTTGTATGAAACATCAACAACCGGCGGAGAGTCATCAAGTGAGGGGGAGTCGGACGAGGAAGAACTCGTTGAGGCATATCAACAACTTCTTGCGGAATCTAAGAAGATGGCCAAACATATCAAGAAGTTGAGAAAGCAACGACTTGAAGATCAAGACGAGAATCATGCTTTAAAGATCAAACTTCATGATCTCGAGGAGGAACGAGAGCTTTTATTGGATAATAATAAAATCCTCCAAGAAAAGATAAATCAATCGGAAACGGTCGTTAATTCCCACATTAACAAGATTGATTTTCTTGAAAAGCAGTTTGAGGAAATACATGTCACCAATCAAGCATTGACCAAGCAAGTTCATCAACTTAAATCCGACATACAAAGGATTTCAACCGGTTCCAAGAAACTTGAATGTATGTCCGGATTAGGTCAAACAAGCAAGGTTGGTTTGGGATTCAAAAAGAACCAAACTGTGAATGCTTCAAGTTCCACAATGAAATTGAAAGGAAGAACTTGTCACCTATGTGGACTTGAAGGACATTTGGTGAAGAATTGCCCGAAAAAGAGAAAGAAGAGTCCTTCGGCAAATTCATCTACGGAGCGAACTCAACGGAATCAAAAGACACATCAAGTCAAAGGAGTTCACTCAACCCACCAAAGGTCCGAGCCACAACATCAATCATTCAAGTGGATCACTGCGAGGCAAAGACCTAAGGTGGATCAACAGTCAAAGCGGACAACCCCCGGCCACAACGAATCAAGACAACCCAAAATCCAGCGATTTTGGATTCGGAAAGGTGATATCTTTCCTTGTCTTAAGTTCTAAATAGCTTATGACTGTATGTAATGCTTTGATTAGTTTTCCTTTCATATTTTTCTTAATCTTTGCATTACATGTTTCTCAATGCTCTTCGTTTTTATACTTTGTTTTTGGACAAAAGGGTTTTTACTGAACAAGTGCATTGAATAAAAAGGGCTTCACTTTTATTCACTCCAAATTAATTTTATTTGGATTATCAACTTTACTCCTTAATCATAATCTTGAAGATACTTCATTATAGGAGTTTTTGATTTTATAAGCATCAAATTTTAGAAATCATGTGTGATCTTTAGATGCTTAATCTATCTCGGTTGTGTGAATTCATTGTGATAAACGTGAGACAACCGATAGACTAAAATTTGGGATTTAATTCTTTCACGTAAGAGATTGCATTCTTTCAAGGGTATTGAAATGATTTGCAAAAGATGTGGAAAGAGTTACATCCGAAAGGAGTGTGAAAACTACCACCACATGTAGGAAAGAGCTGCCACCCCGGTCGTCCGGTTTGTGTGTGAAGCTACCACATGTTATGGATGCTTGATAGTATTTTATGAGAAAATCTTTAGTTGAAGCATTTGGAGATTTATATGCAAAACTCTTATATTTTGAACAATCTCCTGGTTGGTATAAGGGTGGGATAGTTGAAAGATGCTCAAAGAGCCACCCTTAGGTATTTTAGTGCTTATCTCAATTTGAAAGGGTAGAATTCAAGATTGATGTCGTTTGGAAATCTCCGTATGTCATCTTTGTAAATCCGTTACATCTTGATAGACTTTGGATCTCAAGATTATTTTTGATGACTTGTGTTTGATGAATATAACATGAAAAACGGTTTATAATGTTTTACCTTTATTTTTCATGATTTTGGAGTAAATCTTTTTAATTTTGTGAAATTAATTGGATTGAATGACATCTGTGTGAATTCACTGTTTAAAGCACTTAAATTGATTTCTTGATGGAATACAAATCGGTATTTGAAAAGATTCTAAAATCTGGATTTGTTTCAAGAAATTATTTAATTTTTGCTTTCTGGTACCGGTACGCAATCTGCATTTTTGTTATATATACCAGAACTGAGCTTTTATCTCTCTTTCTCCATGAACTAATTTTGTTAGTAATTTCCTTTTGTCTAGTATGTTCACTGTTTGACAATTTGTGACAAAAAGGGGGAGAAGAGAAATGACGGAGATGAGATCATCAAGAGAGGACAAACGAAACGAAAATGGAAAAATGGGGGAGAACGGAAAATGATGATCGTACCACAAAGGGGGAGAACATAGATGCTCAAGAACATGGAGAACATGTTAGAGATGCTCAAGATAGGGGGAGACAAAGAAAGGTTGAAAGAGCTGGGAAAAACAAAAGAACCAAAAGGATGAATCAAATGTAGGATTTTAATTTCTAACGACTGACGTTTGATTTTGTTTGGAGTTTTTGTTTTGCAGGAATTACATCACTTTAAGACTCCAAGTCCTAAGTCATAGAGTATGTTCTAGGACTGTTTGGTTCAAATGTAATTTTGTATTTATTGGATCTTTCACGCAAAGAAAATCAATGTTTTGGTGATAACATTGAATTTCGATTTTTGGTTTAAGATAAGTGACTTGAGCGCTTTTATGTATTTTTGGGTTTTGTCACGAAATTGCCAAAGGGGGAGATTGTTACGGCATTTTGGTATTGGCATATTTCGTGAGTCAAGTCAGTGAGTTGAGTCGGAGTCTTAAAGGGATCAAATTGTCAATCAGCAATCAAAGACTTAGAGAAGATTCAACAAGAGCTCAAGTTGACACTCAGTGTCTTGAATCTTGAAGATTGAAGTTGAAGAATTGTGGATCAGTTACATCAATCTCAAGAAGAAAGTATTCAAAAGGATCAGGTATGGTTAACTAAATAATTTTGGTGATCCGAATACTTTCTTATAGTATAGAAACACTTGGAAGAATTTTTAATTTCATAATAATCAAAAACTGGTGTTCGGACATGTTCAGGATCCGGATCAGGGCCAACGATCCGGATCCCGAAGGTTGTTGCTTCATACAAGACTTCGATCCGGATCCATGCAATTTCCGATCCGGATCCCGAATGTTAAGTTTTCTGATTTGTATGAACGATCCGGATCGGGCAATGCGATCCGGATCCCGAACCCTTGGTTTTCTGGAATCGTCAATCTCGTTACGACGATCCGGATCGCAGTAAATCCGATCCGGATCGCCGTCCTGAAAATTTCCAGATAAGGTATGTTTTTGATTCTTATCTCTTTCCAAAGGTTTCTAAACTATAAATAGACATTTAGGGTTTCTCAAGAACGTGGGTTCTCTACCGATTAATTAATTAAACACTTGAGAGCAACCCTAGAGGCTAGGTTTTTATCGTTCTTCTTTATAGCCTCTTTTAGGTCAATTCGACGGTTCTTTCAAGAACATATCTTTTGTCGAATTGATCTAATCTTTGCTTAGAGATTTCTTCTACGGTTCCTCAATGAGAATCTAAGCAAAGGATCACCATCGAAGTCAATATTCTTATCGACTGAGTTTGCGTCGTGGATTCGACGTGGCATCGTGGATTCGGTGTGCTAAAGGCGTTTCGTGGATTCGAAGCGTGCGTTCGTGGATTCGAACGTGAGCAGTGGACGGGCAAAACGGTGGAGCGCGAGGTCCAAGAAATTGAAGGAGGGGTTAAATCCGTGGAGACGGTAATCACCTTGTTATTCTTCTTTTCTTAGGGATTGTTATTGCGCGGATATCCAACCGGTCAGCGCAAGGTCCGAAGAAGCTGAAGGAGGGGTTGAGTCCGTGGAGTCGGTAATCACCTTGTTATTCTTCTATTCTTAGTGGATTGTTATTGCGTGTTGGTCCCGTGGTTTTCCTCCTGGATTGGAGTTTCCACGTAAATCTCGGTGTGCTATTTTTATTTTCCGCATTGGTTTTTATTTTGCACTGAGATTGAGTTTTTAAGTATTACACCTATTCACCCCCCCTCTAGGTGTTTGATAGTACCTATTTAGATCCCTTGGGATTAATAACTCTACATAATAATTGTTTGTCATCTTTAGTCACTGACTCTACTCCTTTGATTTTGTATGAAACATCAACAACCGGCGGAGAGTCATCAAGTGAGGGGGAGTCGGACGAGGAAGAACTCGTTGAGGCTTATCAACAACTTCTTGCGGAATCTAAGAAGTTGGCCAAACATATCAAGAAATTGAGGAAGCAACGACTTGAGAATCAAGACGAGAATCATGCTTTAAAGATCAAACTTCATGATCTCGAGGAGGAACGAGAGCTTTTATTGAATAATAATAAAATCCTCCAAGAAAAGATAAATCAATCAGAAACGGTCGTTAATTCCCATATTAACAAGATTGATTTTCTTGAAAAGCAGTTTGAGGAAATTCATGTCACCAACCAAGCATTGACCAAGCAAGTTCATCAACTTAAATCCGACATACAAAGGATTTCAACCGGTTCCAAGAAACTTGAATGTATGTCCGGATTAGGTCAAACAAGCAAGGTTGGTTTGGGTTTTAAAAAGGATCAAACTGTGCATGCTTCAAGTTCCACATTCAAATTGAAAGGAAGAACGTGTCACTTATGTGGACTTGAAGGACATTTGGTGAAGGATTGCCCGAAAAAGAGAAAGAAAAATTCTTCGGCAACTTCATCTACGGAGCGAACTCAACGGAATCAAAAGACACATCAAGTCAAAGGAGTTCACTCAACCCACCAAAGGTCCGAGCCACAACATCAATCATACAAATGGATCACTACGAGGCAAAGACCTAAGGTGGACCAACAGTCAAAGCGGACAACCCCCGGCCACGACGAATCAAGACAACCCAAAATCCAGCGATTTTGAATTCGGAAAGGTGATATCTTTCCTTGTCTTAAGTTCTAAATAGCTTATGACTGTATGTAATGCTTTGATTGGTTTTCTCCTTATATTTTTCTTAATCTTTGCATTACATGTTTTTCAATGCTCTTCGTTTTTATACTTTGTTTTTGAACAAAAGGGTTTTTACTGAACAAGTGCATTGAATAAAAAGGGCTTCACGTTTATTCACTCCAAATTAATTTTATTTGGATTATCAACTTTACTCCATAATCATAATCTTGAAGATACTTCATTATAGGAGTTTTTGATATTATAAGCATCAAATTTTAGAAATCATGTGTGATCTTTAGATGCTTAATCTATCTCGGTTGTGTGAATTCATTGTGATAAACGTGAGACAACCGATAGGCTAAAATTTAGGATTTAATTCTTTCACGTAAGAGATTGCATTCTTACAAGGGTATTGAAATGATTTGCAAAAGATGTGGAAAGAGTTACATCCGAAAGGAGTGTGAAAACTACCACCACATGTTGGAAAGAGCTGCCACCCCGGTCGTCCGGTTTGTGTGTGAAGCTACCACATGTTATGGATGCTTGATAGTATTTTATGAGAAAATCTTTAGTTGAAGCATTTGGAGATTTATATGCAAAACTCTTATATTTTGAACAATCTCCTGGTTGGTATAAGGTGGGATAGTTGAAAGATGCTCAAAGAGCCACCCTTAGGTATTTTAGTGCTTATCTCAAATTTGAAAGGGTAAAATTCAAGATTGATGTCATTTGGAAATCTCCGTAAGTCATCTTTGTAAATCCGTTACATCTTGATAGAGTTTGGATCTCAAGATTATTTTTGATGACTTGTGTTTGATGAATATAACATGAAAAACGGTTTATAATGTTTTACCTTTATTTTTCATGATTTTGGAGTAAATCTTTTTAATTTTGTGAAATTAATTGGATTGAATGACATCTGTGTGAATTCACTGTTTAAAGCACTTAAATTGATTTCTTGATGGAATACAAATCGGTATTTGAAAAGATTCTAAAATCTGGATTTGTTTCAAGAAATTATTTGATTTTTGCTTTCTGGTACAGGTACGGAATCTGCATTTTTGTTATATACCAGAACTGAGCTTTTATCTCTCTTTCTCTATGAACTAATATTGTTAGTGATTTCCTTTTGTCTAGTATGTTCACTGTTTGACAATTTGTGACAAAAAGGGGGAGAAGAGAAATGACGGAGATGAGATCATCAAGAGAGGATAAACGAAACGAAAATAGAAAAATGGGGGAGAACGGAAAATGATGATCGTATCACAAAGGGGGAGAACATAGATGCTCAAGAACATGCAGAATATGTTAGAGATGCTCTAGATAGGGGGAGACAAAGAAAAAATTGAAAGAGCAGAAAAACAAAAGAACCAAAAGGAAGACGGATCAAATGTAGGATTGTAATTTCTAACGACTAACGTTTGATTTTGTTTGGAGTTTTGTTTTGCAGGAATTACATCACTTTAAGACTCCAAGTCCTAAGTCATAGAGTATGTTCTAGGACTATTTGGTTCAAATGTAATTTTGTATTTATTGGATCTTTCACGCAAAGAAAATCAATGTTTTGGTGATGACATTGAGTTTCGATTTTTTGGTTTAAGATGAGTGACTTGAGCGCTTTTATGTATTTTTGGGTTTTGTCACGAAATTGCCAAAGGGGGAGATTGTTACGGCATTTTGGTGTTGGCATATTTCGTGAGTCTAGTCAGTGAGTTGAGTCGGAGTCTTAAAGGGATCAAATCGTCAATCAGCATTCAAAGACTTAGAGAAGATTCAACAAGAGCTCAAGTTGACACTCAGTGTCTTGAGTCTTGAAGATTGAAGTTGAAGAATTGTGGATCAGTTACATCAATCTCAAGAAGAAAGTATTCAAAAGGATCAGGTATGGTTAACTAAATAATTTTGGTGATCCGAATACTTTCTTATAGTATAGAAACACTTGGATGAACTTTTATTGTCATAATAATCAAAAACTGGTGTTCGGACATGTTCAGGATCCGGATGAGAGCCAACGATCCGGATCCCGAAGGTTGTTGCTTTATACAAGACTTCGATCCGGATCCATGCAATTTCCGATCCGGATCCCGAATGTTAAGTTTTCTGATTTGTATGAACGATCCGGATCGGGCAATGCGATCCGGATCCCGAACCCTTGGTTTTCTGGAATCGTCAATCTCGTTACGACGATCCGGATCGCAGTAAATCCGATCCGGATCGCCATCCTGAAAATTTCCAGATAAGGTAAGTTTTTGATTCTTATCTCTTTCCAAAGGTTTCTAAACTATAAATAGACACTTAGGGTTTCTCAAAAACGTGGTAGCTACGGTCGATCTTTTCATAAAACTCTTGAGAGCAACCCTAGAGGCTAGGTTTTTATCGATCTTCTTTATAGCCTCTTTTAGGTCAATTCGATGGTTCTTTCAAGAACATTTCTTTTGTCGAATTGATCTAATCTTTGCTTAGACATTTCTTCTACGGTTCCTCAATGAGAATCTAAGCAAAGGATCACCATCGAAGTCAATATTCTTATCGACTGAGTTTGCGTCGTGGATTCGACGTGGCATCGTGGATTCGGTGTGCTAAAGGCGTTTCGTGGATTCGAAACGTGTGCTCGTGGATTCGAGTGGCATTCGTGGATTCGAACGTGTGCAGTGGGCGTGCAAAATCGGTGGAGCACGAGGTCCAAGAAATTGAAGGAGGGGTTAAATCCGTGGAGACGGTAATCACCTTGTTATTCTTCTTTTCTTAGGGATTGTTATTGCGTGGATATCCAACCGGTCAGCGCAAGGTCCGAAGAAGCTGAAGGAGGGGTTTGAGTCCGTGGAGTCGGTAATCACCTTGTTATTCTTCTATTCTTAGTGGATTGTTATTGCGTGTTGGTCCCGTGGTTTTTCTCCTGGATTGGAGTTTCCACGTAAATCTCGGTGTGCTGTTTTTATTTTCCGCATTGGTTTTTATTTTGCACTGAGATTGAGTTTTTAAGTATTACACCTATTCACCCCCCCTCTAGTTGTTTGATAGTACCTATTTAGATCCTTGTGGATCCTATAAAAACCAACAAAATCTACTTTACATCATACTCTTATGATTGCCCAGTGTTTGTTCAGTTTTATCCAGTCGTTATACCAGCATGCTCTTGTTTTAGTTTTCAATACCCTGATATGCTCTGCACTGTATTCATGATTATTCGGCGTTTTTCCCTGAGGTCTTGTTGACCAACATGGTGGCTTCGATTGGGTATTTGGTTATTCTACCATTGATAAATGGATTACCTGCTTAGCATGCTTAGTCATTATACTCTTATGATTTCTCAGTTCTTGATTCAGTATCTATATCAGCATGCTTTTACTTCAGTAGTTCAATATCTATTTATGCTCAGAATCATGATTATGCTTCCTGCCAGTATCTGCTTATGATATCTGCCTTACCTAATGACTCTTACTATCCGCTAGTTATTGTATGTCAGTAGGTACGATTTACTATTTCTCGGCTCGTCGTGCCCATTGGGATACACTGTCGATGTATCTCACACCCCCTGGGTGACCATTTTTCATGTCGATCGGGTACTGGGATGTCGGGACGTGTTGGTGAAGTTATCGAGATAGCTTTGACCCTTGGCCGTCGCTGAAATTTTACCAGTTGTAAACATGTAATTGAATAAGTTGTTGTAAATGTTAAATAATAATCTTTTGTAATCTTTTATAGTTAGTGCGTAGTTTAGACTACTCTGGTATTGGCTGTAAGTGCTTAGCCGTGCATGTATACAAAAGGCTCAATCCAAGGGGATTGGGAATTTTCTATATATATGACGGTCTATCGTGCCCTGGCTTGCTTTTAAACTCTGATTGAAAAAAAAAAAATTATACTCTATTTTTGAACTCGGGGCATGACACATGGTTTGTTGGTTTGAGTATGTATTGAAAATGACTTGGTCAAGTTAGAACTTGTCAAATTTATGTAGATGGTGAGTTCTAAAATAATTTGTGCTATATTCACTTGTGAATAGTAATTACTTACCTTGAAAAATCTTATTTGTTTTATTGAATTTGTGCTTGCAGCACTATCCTCTTTGATCCAAACCAAGAAGAACAAAAACAAGAAGCAGAGCTGCTAAACAATTTCATGGTAATATCATATATTATAATGGTAATTGGAATAGGTTCATTGCCAATTCATTTCCCAGGCATGCTACTTGAGATATTAATTTGGTCTTCTTCTAATAACATTTTTTAGATGACACTTTATCAAATAATACTATACTCTAGTCAGGCCAAATAAGCTATATTTTTTATCTGCAACCAACTTCTATAAGCGTATTACATTGCTGCTCCAAGAGGGATGGAAAGCTCAACTGCTTTTAAATTGTTAAATCCTTGCAAGAACATCAATTTAAGTAGGAAAACAAAGTAGAAACTAGTGTAGTTATGTAACCCATGCAAACACACAACTCACTGCAAAATATCATGAAACTACATATTTAATATTGGTCAATTAGTTGTCATTCTCCCTGCATTTGTCATCTCCAACAAATTAGCAATTGTAAACACAGAGTGCCACTTTATATTATTATTAATTAATAGCCAATGGCTGACTCAAGATCAATAAAGTGGATTCTCCATTTGAAGGTAAACACGAATACACACAAATTTATTGGGATAACTTGTTAGTTGTTGTTCTTATTGGTGCATCTAATTAATAGTTTAAAAGATGCCTGTATATTGTCAAAGTAAGCAGTAGATGTGGTGAATAGTGAATCTGGTTGGTATGTGATATTTTTATGTTTGTTGGTTTATTGAACTTATACTAAATATGTTAATTTGAAATTTTCCTTTTTCTTTTCTTTAACAGAAGCATATGCAAATGTTCCTATGACTCCATATGAGCTTCTTGATGGCCAGTAACTTTAAATTTATTGTTATCTTATATGCTTGAATTGCTTATATGCTAATTTACCTTGATGTTCATTGGCATAGCTGCAAAATTTGACTAGTGACATTTTAATGCCACCTTTTTTCATCCTTGTATATTCATGTTATTAGTGAAGCATTCATAATCTATTAGTACTTCTCTGAGTAAAATTATGCTATCTGACTCTTGAACATAACTATTGAAATTGGTGCTGATAGATTCAAGATTCTTGATGTTCTGTTTAATCCATATTTATCTCAGGTAAGAGATGCTTACATTTAATCTGTTTGTTTCTTCTATTACCATCTCTGAATATTTCCACTGCTTAACTTATGGTCAGGATTGTTTCTATTCCTGTTTTAATAGTTGTTCCTGTGAGTTATTGTTTCTATTCCTGTTAATGTACTTTTTATTTGAAAAATAATAGTTAATCAAGTTGCTTACTATTGCATTACTTTTGGCAGGTCATTCCGTTTATGTTGAGGAAACACTCTCCGAGTGTTTGGAACTGATATTTTAGGGCCTTTAGAATTCTATTTACTCCTTTTTTTAGGTTTTTTTTTTTTTTTTTTTTTTTTTTTTTTTTTTTGTTTAGTTAGTGCAATTCAGAATAGTTTGGAAAAATGTTCAATCAAATACTTATTTTGTAGTTGAAATTTTTAATTACTAAAATTATTTTTGAAAGCAAGACTATTTGTCATTAATTTATGAAAAAAAATTGATCATGAATTTAATTATGAGTATTGTATTTCATTAATTATTTGGTTATAGATGAATCTGTCACGCCCCAGAGGTTCTAAAAGAGCGGAAAACGTATCCATTTTTTTTTTTTTTGAACCTCGCCTCCGGTGCGCACCAGACCCGCCACATATACAAATTCACTCCCCAAACGGGCGGAGCCTCCTTTGTATATGCATGGCGTTCCGAGCACGACAAATACTTTAACCATGCAAACAATGAACGACAATAAGGAGAGACTATACTTAATCATACAGTCACATTTATCATATTGAAACTACACCATAAACCCATAGGTTTGAAAGTCGGTGTCCACTCGACACCCGGTTTTACAAAATATTTTTGCAAACTCTTTTAAGCGGCCACCTTACTTGAAAGGATAAATCCACGGGTTTTGAAATCAGTGCCCACACGACACTTGGTTTGAAAATGCTTTTGAAACCATGTTTGTATTTGAAAACGAGCCGCATTCATACATCTCAACATTCACAGATATGAGAAGATATTCCTACACTAAGTACTCAATCCAACATCCACAAGAAACCATGCACAAGTAATCACAGCTAGACTAACCAAACACAATAAAAGATAACCATAAAAAAGTAAAGTTTAATAGCCTCAAGGGCTAGGGTCGTCTAACCGTTGCCTCACCGTCGTCCCGGTTCCCAACCCTGCTCGGACCTGTCACAGTGTGGGTAGTCAGTGACTGATAAAGTAGATATAAACAGTAAATGCAATAACTGAAAAGACAAACCGATACACCAGAGCATTCACTTCCCCCTCATGCATCGCTAAATCCCTATCACTAACAAGCTGGGCTCCTACCCCAGAATTAAAACAAGTTGGGCCCCAACCCCAAATAGCTATTGGGCTCCGACCCCAAATAGCGTGCTCATTTTCTTGGTGCCACCAATCCCCTCCACTGCCCAAGTAGCAGTGGCCTCTCCTTGAGGGATCCCCATCATCACGAGTCGTGGGGTACACGGGTAATCCTTACCATCTTTCCGGAAAAATACATCCTGTGCGGTGGCCAAACCGCCGGTGTGCGTGTAAGCAATATGAGCATATAAACTGCCATGCGACCTCAGCCTCCTCAGTTAGAACATAAAACAGTATTGCGACCTCAGCCGCTTTAGTTAGAATATAAAATAGGATTTACATGCAATGGGGTTAAACAGTTTACCAAAACATCTACTTTATCATGCAAAATACTCGGGAACGACATTACACCGAAAATAACCAAAGGTACCCACCTGAACGAAGATAAACGACCGCGCCCATGACCCTCCTAGGAAAATCAGAACTTCACACGGCCTAATAAAATAACCAAAAACACCATTTAACACTTTTACCCTAAACAGGCAAAATCAGTGGTCCCGACCACTGTAACAATAGACCGACGAAAAACCAAAATCACCGTGCCAAGCGGACCGTGTCATCCAAAAAACCGTCGAACCAAAAACTGTCCCGAAAGAACTACATCGTTGTGAAAAATATCATCGTGGTAAAAAACACTCAAAAACGAGGCGAAACGGGCCGAAAACGGAGCTACCAGACTCTTCCGTTGGGGGCTGGTGTACGAAGCCGGGCGTGGACCGGGTCTGCGGCCAAGGGTGGCGGCGTCGCAGATCGGGCGCGCGCTGTGCGGTAGACCGCAGCGACTTGGGCCGGGCTGCGCACGGTAAAAAGCGCGCGCCGGGTTCACCAGTTCCCGGTCGTGGCGGCAGCACCGGGTGCACGCCCAGGCATGGACCGCGCCTGCGGGCTGGGCTGGCGTACGCGCCCGTGCGCCGGGTCTGCGCCTTCGGGCTGCAGAGGCGTGCGCCGGGTGCACGCCCCGGGCGTGGACCGCGCCTACGGGCTGGGCTCCGTGAACAGTAAATCCTGGATTTTGATTTAATTTTTCGATTTCGTCGTCTTTTTCGGCTCCGGTTGCGACCACGCGACCACGGCGGCTGTGGCGACGACCTCGTGAACATGATAACGGCGGCGGCGGCTTCCCGTTTAACAACGGCGGCGGTGGCTTCCCGTTAATTCCCCTATGTTCCAACGGAACACCCAAATAACCCAAACAAATCCGCGGCAACTCTAACGATAAAACCATCGATCGGAGACCAAACGAAACATCGATCGGAAACCCGATCAAACCTCCGATCAAGACCGATTAAAAACCATCGATTAAACTCGGTCAAGAACACAAACAAATCACCGATCAAAACTATTCAAAAACCCGTGATCAATTTACCGATTAACCCGATCTCGAAGAATACGGAAAAACCCACGATTAAACCGACGAAGGAGAGACAACGATCACTAACCTTGCTCCGATGGAGGAGGCAACGCGATCCCGATCTCCGTTCTTTGCGGTGGTGAGAATCCGGATCCGCCCTCCGATGGCGGTGATGTCTCGTTCTCCGGTCTCCGGCACGTCGATCGGGGCGATCGGGTTCCTTCGCTTCCTCCTTCTCTATTTCTTGTTCCTCCGGTTAGGGTTTCCTTTTCTTTTCTCTTTTCTCTCTTTTCGAACTAGGATTTCGTTTGGTTTTCGGCACGCACAAGAGGGAAGGGTTTGAGGTGGCGATCTTTTAAAACTAGGGTTTTCCTTTCGGTAAACGGGGAATAAATAAATCTTATTATTAATTTATTTTTTTTATTTTCCCTTTTCATATGTACGTACCATCAAAATCCACATCAGGTATTTCAATCTCTAATTATTTATTTAATTAATCCCTTGAGATAATTTCTTAGAGATAATTCCTTAGAGATAATTCCTTAAAGATAATCCCTTAGAGATAAATCCTTAAAGATAAATCCTTAAAGATAATTCCTTAGGGATATTTCCTTAGAGATATTTTCTTAGAGATATTTCCTTAAAGATAATTTCTTATCTCCTCGAAAAGTGTGCACGATCACTTGCACGGATTTCGATGCACCTCCTGGTCACCGCGATTCTAACAACCCCTTTCTAGGGGATCCGTAAGTCGGAATCCGGATCCGGTCGTACCGCCGTTCACCGTTTTTCGAGCTCTATCACAGAAAAATACCCGCACCTCAAGATTATCAACTTAAGTAAACCCGTTAATTCAATTTTTCCTAACTTAAACTTTATTAGCAGGAGGGTAAAATGTTACATGAAAACTGTGATATTACAGAATCATTTCAATATTTATTAATATTGCTACGGTAATTATCTTTTTGCGGCCATTCCACCATATGTATTTTGTGGCAATTGTGATTATTTATAATGTCATTTATATTTGTCGACATAATAAGAATTTAGTGGCAATTATTTGCAGTTTTACCAACCGCCATAACAAATGCCGCTAAGATCTTTGCCGACTCCATCTATGGTGGTGATTATTGTAATTGCCACTAAATTATTTAGCGGCAATTATAATCACCGGTAATGTAGAAAATAATTGTCGCTAAAGATTAATTTTCTTGTAGTGAGGCTGTAGTGAAACGAAACAATTATGGTGAGCCGAACCGGAGGAGATGAGCCGAATGCCTTGCGGCGATATGAAGATAACGCTTCAGTTCATGCCTGTGTTGTGGTGACCCGATTCCCGTGTGGCTTGACCGTGTGGTCGGCGGCGAGAAAACACCTATTTTTGGTGTATTGAGTATGTTGCGCATCAAATGGATGCCAAAAACGGAGTCAGCGCGTGAAAACAGTAAAAAATAACTATTTTTCGGACTATTAGGCTTACTGGACTTAAAGGGGATGCGGGCTGGAGCACGGCCTATTTGGCGTGCACTGGGACCAGCGAGAGCACGCTTGGACAGGTGTCGAGTCGTAGTTGGCCGACAGCCGCCACGCGGCGCGCGCCTGTTGGGCAGCGCACGCACGCGAGGGCAGGCGACGCATAGTCTCGTGAGGGACACGCAACGTGCGCCGATTCGCCGCGCCGCACCCAACCGGATCAAGCCATGTGGCTTGATCCCTGCCGTGCAGCCAAAATGCGGAGGCTGCTCCGATGGGCGCCATGCGTCCTGGCCGAGGCGCGGGCCGGGCCGGCTGCTTGGCTGGCCTATTACTGTAGCAACCTGTGGTTTTTTTTGTGTGTGTTTTCTTCTTCTTCTTCTACTTCTTCTTCTCCTTCTTGGGATAAATGGTGTTCTTCTTCCTCCTTCCTCCTTTGGGCATTTGGATTTTTGGAGAACTTGTATCAGAGCTTCACCCTCACCTTCCCTTCATCTTCATCCCCAAGAAGGATCCAAGGAGGCTTCTTGAGCATCATCTTCCTCAAGCTTGGAGCATCACCATTGTTGTAGATTTTCGAGCTTCCTCGCCGTGTTTCAGTGCAAAAATCCTAGAGAGCTCATTTCTTAAAGTTTTGAGCTGATTTTTGGAGAGGATCTCCATGAGAGGTAGGTTTACAACTTTCTTTTCTTAGATCATGAGTTTTCTAGGAGTTTTTGAGCCATCTTTGAGACCCTTGTGCACAGCCTGAAAATCTGGATAGCCCTAGTATTTTTCCTTTTTTGGACAGTAGGATGAGAGTTTTGAGCTCATTTTTATGGAAAAATCTTTAGGACTTGAAGCTCTACAATTTTGGTATGTATCACTTCACCCTAATATGTAGTTTTATCAGAGTTTATTTGTCATCTTTGGAGCACTCGTACACAGATTTCATTTTCAGACAATCAATAGTATTTATGGAATTTTCCTCTCATTTGTGCATGAATTTTGGAGTTCTTTGGCTTGTTTTGTATTTACTATTGAAGAGAAATCTATTGGTACCTTGCTTGCTGGAATTGAAGCGCATTTGCCCAGATAACTTTAACGATCTTCTGGACCCTATGTCAGGGGAACACTACAGTTTTATTTTGGATTGTGAGTTAAGCATTGAACCTTTGAATGCAGATATCTTTGGGAATATTTCATCCTTTTCAGAATTTTAAAGTTTGTGCATATTCTTAAGTTTAAGGTGAGCATTTTCTCTTTTGGAATCAGTGAAAATTCCTGTTGGATTAGCCCCTATGATGCTTAGAACTTCATGCTGAATTTTGATTCATAGTTCTGGACAACATGTGATAGTTTGTGGTTTTCATTAATTAAAGGGAATTTATGTTGAGTTTTTGATGCTTGGGAGATCTTTATATGATAAATGACACCTTGGATTTACTGTTTGGAGCTCCCCTTTGATGAGTTTAATGCAGAATTTCATTCCTTTTTACCCCTTTTGTGCATGCTAAAATTCTGGGATGAACCGCGCAGCGTGCGGTGTTTCGATGACTGCGCTCTATCCGAGTGGCGGATTTGGCTGATTTTTATGGTGTTGGATTTCTGAGAGGCTAAGGATTCTGTACGTCGAATTTTAGCTTGATCGGGCGTCGGATCGATGACTTTCAGGTGGGTTGTTTTCATCTCCAAAATCGGCGGACGGTTCTCCAACTCTATTTGTTAGTATGCATGCATGATTTAATGTACAACCTTTATGATTGAGATGTAAGCATAAGAAATGGTCTAAATTATGTTGATTGAATCTTACATGATAAATTGTACATGTTAATGTGGAATGAGAGTTTGCATGTTAAAGTCATCCATGTTGTTGATTGAAGCTTACATGATAAGTTATATATGCTATAGGATTGAGAGCTTATGTTGAGACAATCTATGCTAGGTGCTTGAGAGCTACATTTTAAAATGATCCATGTTATGTGATTGAGAGCTTCATGATGGAAGTGTTCACCCTATGTGAATGAGAGCTTACATGATGAGGATGTTTACTCTATGCTAGTTGATAGCATGCTTGATGATGATGATGTTCGCACTTGCTTGTTTGAGAACATGTTTGATGCAATGTCCACTTTATGTTGTTTGTGATGCAAACATGTATAATAGAATTAATGTTTAATCCTTACTTATGTTAATGAAATTATGGAATCTTGACTAGCACCCCGTCATATTTTGCATGTATTAACCAGACTAGTAGAAAACTCTAACTTGGGCTAGTTCACTAAAAAATAAAATTGATTTATAACGACGGTTATTTTACTAACACCTAATACAAGCACTGGTAAAAGTACGTTTTAGCAACGATTTTAATAAATTATTATAACAGTTTTAAAACGCTGGTAAAAATATATTTTACGAACGATTTTAATAAATTATTACAGCAGTGGTAAAGCATCAGTAAATAGTTTAATTCAAATTAAATTAATTTTTTTCCACCCAATCCTTCAAAAATTGAAATACGATTCTATATTCTTCGTATTTTCTAAAAAAAATGATATAATTTTAACTCAAGAAATAAAAATTTAAATTTTTTTTTATCAAAATTAGACAACTATATTATTGAATCTAAATATAATAAAAATTAAAATTAAAATAAATTCTTCGATTTAATGTCAAACTTATTAAAGTATTAAACAATAATTCTTGAATAAATTTAGTTATATTTTATTAAATTTTATGTCATATTAAAAATAAAAAATTAGGTCTATTTTTAAAATTTGATTAAAAAATTGAGCCTACATTCAAAATCCGGCCCAAAAAAAATTTCTTTAAAATCTGAACAACTAAAACCCAGCCCAACCCAATCCTCAACAGAAGGACCAAAAAGAAAAAAAAGAAAAAAAGAAAAAAAAAACACGATTGAAACACATACCCTTCGATGATGAGTGCTTTGACAAGCTGGTGGAGAAGCCGGGGTTCCGACTGTTATTGTGTAAACCGACGGAACCCCTCGCCGTTTCCAGAGTTGAAATTCGTTTGAATTCTCGAATCACTGCCACGGCTGGGTATTAAAATTTTGATCTAGAATGGATCTCATTGCTTATTTTGATTTAGGGAAATTGTGGTTGAAACTTTTACTCTATCTGAATCCGGAAGGAATGGACCTCATTTCAGAGGGCAGTCGGCTATGCTGTCAGCTGTCTGATTTTGACGGTAAAATGTGACCAAGGGAAAGCTTTGTTGCCGATCTTCGTTGTTATTTTCCGGGCTTGGTAAGGCTATTGCTGAGAAGGGGACTTAATCTAGGCTTGGTTGAATCTTTAGGAACTCTAGTAGTCTGGGTGGTTTTTTAGCGCTTGCCAGACACGGACCATTTATCGGTATTTCACATTTGCCACCCTTATCTGTATCCACTTGGGGCTAATTATTATACTTCATCATGCTGTTGGGACCACCAGGCTGGGCATCAAGGGATACCAAATTTATTCTATACTGAATCTTGTCATGATGTTGGGATCTAAATCCTGGGCAACGAGGGACCTTATTGACAGTTTTGAGCTATGTTGTTGAGATTTACAATGTACCATCTGGGAATCAAGGGACTTCACATCTGGGCAATAAAGGTGACCATATTAGTAATATTGGTAATATTAGTAATCTGGTTCTGCTTTCTTTCAGCAGCAGGGGTTTTTGTTGGATATGGTGTGGTGAGGTTAGATTAAGAAGCCGGCTCCGTTGGCGACCTACAAGTTTGTATTAATCTTGGGGATCTTTACTGGGACTGTCAAGCACAGGGACTTCGTTCTTTTTCTACGCTAATTGGGCCGAAGCTACGGCGGTGGGCGTCGAGCCAGCTAGCTTTATTGTTGTTGTGACGATAATGGGGTCTAATGGGGTCTAATTAGAGATCTGTAGATCAGGGTTTAAGTTTTTCCACTGTTGTCTTAGGGTCTTTTTTGGGCTACAACTTTAGTCTTCACTTCATCTGCTGATTGACTTAACACTCTTCTTGTGCGGGGGGACACCTCGGCTATTTCTGTATCTCTCTCAAATAGGGTTTAACCCTGTTTAATCAAAAAAAAAAAAACACATACCCTTTTTTTTTTCTCTTTCTCTCTCTCTCTCTCTCTCTCTCTCTCTCTCTCTTTCTTCCCTCCTCTTCGTTCCCGTCGCCCCAATCACCGACCCCAACCATCGTAGCTCAGGTGAGAGAGACGCATCTCCTTCTCTTTCTCTCTCTCTCTCTCTCTCTCTCTCTCTCTCTCTCTCTCTCTCTCTCTCTCTCTCTCTCTACGCAAGGAGTGGACTCTCTCTCTCTCTCTCTCTCTCTCTACGCAAGGAGTGGATCGAATAGAAACCTAATCTCCGATCTTCGAAGAATCGGATCAGCGGAGCCTCCGATCTCGAATCGCTTCACCATTGCTGTAAGGATTCTTTCTGTCTCGTCTCAATTTGATCTTTTGGATTGGTGGTATCATTCATTTGTTGCTGATTGATCTATTTTTGGATCTAATTTGTGGTTGTGGATTGTATGCATGTACGACTGGATTTATTGTTGGTTTGATTGTGCATTTAATGTTGGTTCACATATTTTTATAACAGATCATCATTTTGTTACCGTGCACATTAATACTAATACTTTTGGTCCTTAATCTCTTCTTTGGATTTCTTATTTGGTGTTTAATTTCAAGAGAGTTGCTTGGTTATCTTGGAAAAGCAAATAAGTTTACCCCAAAAGTTTTGTTTTATATACTTCTCGTGCAGGAAGAATGCTTGCAGAGGGTACAAAGGCGCATAGAAGTTGCATATGATAGTTCGAACAAAGAACATCAGGTGTCAAATTCATTCCTAATATTGCTTTGGTTTTAGATAATTGTTTTTTTGCTGTGGTCTCCTATTCGTTATTTTACGATATGATCTTGCAATGAGCCAGAGATGTTAAAGCTATTTTTTTTATTTAAATTCTGATTTGTTATAATTTGGGTCTATGCAGTGTTGCACTTAGGACCCTAAATTTTGCTCTATCTTTTGTTTTGGAAGCTCTAGATGCTTGACATGTGATTCTTTATTAGTTGTGGTATGGGGTTTATCGAACTAAGATGTTGCCATTGGGAACTCCATTTATATCTATTGGTTGATGGTGGGAGTGTGACTGCATTGCCTTGGTTGCCTATTTGCTTCTTATCTGTAAAACATTCAGTTGACCTTTTGACTGTATAAACTTGAAAACTTGATGTATGATTGGACTGGAAGAAAGAATACTTGTAATTCCTTCAAAGGAGAGGTCATCCCAGTATATATCTTTATGAGAATAACGATGTGATATAATGTGGTTCTTTCATTAGAACTCAACATAAACTTGGACATTGTCAAACTAATAGTGCCTATTAAGCTACCTTGGACCTCTATTCACATATTTATAATAATTCTAATTAGAAAATTCATGTAAATTTTTCATTATGTGCATTCTAATCTTTTCTTTTATCTTTGACATTATGCAGGCAAGAATATAAAACAGTGAGTATTTGAGGTGTGTGGTTATGGTTTAATAATATGTATGGAGTTTGAATTTGTTGTATTCTAGCATAAACAAAACATTTATGCTTGTGAGCTTGTATTTTTTTTTTTAAAGTCTTCATTTATGCTTGTGAGTTGCATAGCCTATACCTTTTTTAAAAAAAATCTTCCTTTCTTGTCCTTTATATTCAGTTTTAGATCATATATATGATATTGTTAGTTGTTAGTATTGTATTAATTGATATATTGTTGAATTTTAAAAAATTAAAGCAGTTTTTTAATGGCTTGGAATGGCAAAGTAAGCCTATTATCAATGATATGCATAATATTATATGCAGGAATGGCAAAGAAACGGCTCAAGTTATGCTCTGTAGAGGATGATATGGAGATATCGACATATTGCCCTAAACAGACTCAAGGATCCTCACTTTCGCACCTACGAGATGCTCTAACACATGAAATGAATGAAGATGTGGACCAAGTTGATTCTACTCAAGTGAAAATTTGTATTACTGGTATATCTTTAATTCTTTCTTTATCATTGATTGTTAATATATAGTATTATATATGGTTTATGTAGTGTTTAAATGCATCATTTGAAACTTTGAAAAAGTCATACATTATATTTTGATGAAGATTAGTTTTAGTTTTCCATTCTAGCTAAACACTTTTTCTATCAACTTTTTCACTATCTCTTGATGTTAAAAACTGTATTAAATCAACTAATGAAATTTCTTTTGCATATCAAATTGATATATAGTGGGTGTTGTTTTTATATTTCTTTCTTTAATCTAATAGGTGGGTCATCTACGCGTGAAAAGCGAGGGATCACTCGTATGTCTAACATTTGGAATTTACCTTCTAATCAACGGATTATGTTGAAATATAATAACTACTTTCAACCTGTTGATAAAGAAGGTAGTATTCTTCATAGATTTATGGGTACTGTAGTCAGGAAGCCAAATCTAGCTCCAATTGATTACTTGAGTTGGCGTAAGATGGATATTAAGTACAAAGATTCTTGTTGGAAAATTCTTGAGGTAGTTGAATTCACTTATTTATATCGTTCTTTGTTGTAATTTTGGCATATATTTATTATCTAATGTGGAATTTTTGGTTATAGTCAAAGTTTGCATTTTCGAAAGATCCAACATCAAGAGAAAAGATTCGACACATATTTATAATAATTCTAATGTGGTCCTTTCCCTTTCGTGATTCATCATAATACTTTGCATGTTATTTCTCTAAAGTGGTTATGTTGCCTGCAGACAACATAATGCTTTAGAATGGGTAATATGTTTTAGACTTTCGCTTGATTGGGTCGAGTGGTTGTTGTGTCCTAATGTTTGTTGATGTGCAGCGGACTACGATACCTCCGAAACGTCGTGAGGCGACGAGGGCACATCCTGCTTCAGATGAGGAGCAGCGAAAGGCTGAGCCGGCAGAGCATAGTGAGGTCCGGGAGTTGCGGGCCCTGGTAGTCTAGATGTCAGAGGTGATGAGATGCCAGGAGGAGGCGATCAGGTGCCAGGAAGAGAATATGGAGCGCATGATGCGCATGCTAGAGCGGAGAGCATCCCCTGCAGCACCGCCAGTGTACCTCATGTAGCACGGGATGAGGCCCAGCGAGTTGATCTTTTTGAGAGAGGATTGCATCGGGACATTTATATATTTGTTCACTCCCGGCGATCGCCGACTCTGGATGCGGCGATTGAGCATGCTCTATGGATTGATCGAGGAGCAATGGTTATGAATGAGAAGGACGGAGCGCCAGGGACCAGCTATGGAGGGAAGCGTCCAGCACCGCCTGATTTGGGACAGCCTAGCAAATCGAGACCTCCGAGGCCACCACGATTTCAGTTTCAGGGTCGTGGGACTCAGAGGAGACAGAGATCAGGAGGTTTGCGACCACCGAGACAACAGCAGCAGCAGCCACGGCATCATGGGCGTCCTAACGGATGTGTCATCTGCGGCTGGAGCGGAGAGCATCCCCTACAGCACCGCCAGTGTACCTCATGTAGCACGAGATGAGGCCCAGCGAGTTGATCTTTTTGAGAGAGGATTGCATCGGGACATTTATATATTTGTTCACTCCCGGCGATCGTCGACTCTGGATGCGGCGATTGAGCATGCTCTATGGATTGATCGAGGAGCAATGATTATGAATGAGAGGGACGGAGCGCCAGGGACCAGCTCCGGAGGGAAGCGTCCAGCACCGCCTGATTTGGGACAGCCTAGCAAATCGAGACCTCCGAGGCCACCACGATTTCAGTTTCAGGGTCGTGGGACTCAGAGGAGATAGAGATCAGGAGGTTTGCGACCACCGAGACAACAGTAGCAGCAGCCACGGCATCATGGGCGTCCTAACGGATGTGTCATCTGCGGCGGACCCCATGCACCCCAGCAGTGCGACCAGAGGCAAGGCCGGTGTTATCGATGCGGTCAGACCGGGTGTCGACCGTCAGCATCGAGAAGATGAGTTTGAGTAGCTGGTTAAGGGCGCCTCGTAGCGGATCGTGTCTCACCAGGTGAGGTTTTCTTATAGTCGCCGGAGTTAGAGCAGGTTTGAGGCCGACACCACTTGCATATGTTTCAATGGAGCATTGGCAGCTTCGTACGGGCCAGAGATAGGACTGTTAGGTTGTGTACGTGAGGATCAGGTTCCAGATCATGTATGGCATAGGGATGAGTGTTGTCGGTCCTGCCCAGTGCAGTTAGGACCCTGGATTCTACCTATTGATTTGTTGGTCCTACGCTAGCTCTGAGATTTTGACGTAGTGTTGGGATAGGGATTGGTTATCCCAGTTTTACGCTACCCTGGATCGTCGAGGGAGGACAGTGACCCTCCGTGGACCTGGTCAGGAGGAGTGTGTTTATAGAGGATGCCAGAGCACAACAGATGTTGAGTCGTGGATGTACCGCTATCCTAGCGATTATAAAGGAGGTTCCTACGGCGGTACCGGGAATTAAAGAATATCTTTATCGTCGAGAGATCCCGGGTGTGAGTTCACCTGAGTTGATGTTGATGCCGCCAGTTAGAGAGATTGAGTTTGAAATTGTGATTGATGTGGTTTTGGAAACCGCGCCAACCTTGGTAGCGCTTTATGGAGTATCACCGGTAAGCTGAGAGAGCTGATAGCGCAATTGTAAGATCCGATGGATCGAGAGGTCTGTTGACCCAGTGCCACGTCGTAGAGATACGATGGTGAAGATCCGAGAGTTGGATACCTGAGTATGCTTCCACACCGTTGATACACGGTGGTGATGCCACGCCGTTGATACACGGTGGTGATGCCATGCCGTTGATACACGGTAGTGATGCCCCGTTGTTGATACACAATGGTGAGAGTTTTATTGTGGTTCGAGCACAGATAGGTTTGGGTTGTATTCCGGCAGTTGCTCTTTTGTGAGGCAGGTATCTGTATGAAACCATACAGCCGAGGATTGTGCCCAGATAGTGTTCAGGACCGAGTAGAGACATTATGAGCTTACAGCGAGGTCAAGTGGATTGACTAATTTTCCAACCGCATTTATGGATCTGATGAATCGGATATTTCAACCGTACTTGGACCGGTTTGTCATGGTGTTTATTGATGATATTTTGATTTACTCCCGAAGTAACGAGGAGCATGAGGAGCATTTGATGATAGTGTTGCAGCTTCTGAGAGAGAAGAAGTTGTATGCCAAACTTAAGAAGTGTGAATTCTGGCTTCGGGAAGTTGCATTTTTAGGCCATGAGGTTTTAGCCACTGGAGTGGCAGTGGACCCGACGAAGATTGATGATGTTCGGGATTGGCCTAGACTGACGACGGTTACTGAGGTCCGCAGTTTCATGGGCTTACCAGGGTATTACCGTTGGTTTGTTGAGGGCTTTGCGAAGCTCTCTACTCCCCTTACCCGATTGACTAGGAAGGGAATCAGATTTACTTGGACTGAGCAATGCCAGCAGAGCTTTGATGAGCTGAAGATGAGATTAATATCTGCACCGATCTTAGCATTGCCTGTGATGGGAGAGGGATTTGTGATTTATAGTGATGCCTCCCACAGCGGATTGGGTTGTGTATTGATGCAGCATGGTAGGGTAATTGCTTATGCTTCGTGGCAACTGAAGGATTATGAGAAGAATTACCCTACACATGACTTGGAGTTAGCCGCTGTAGTGTTTGCATTGAAACTGTGGCGACATTACCTTTGTGGTGAGCACTGTGAGATATTTACTGACCATAAGAGTCTGAAGTACTTGTTTACTCAGAAGGAGTTAAACTTGAGGCAACACCGGTGGTTGGAACTGTTAAAGAACTATGACTTGAGTATTCAATATCACCCTGGCAAGGCTAATGTCGTCGCAGATGCCTTGAGTAGGCGGGCAATGTAGACCTTGAGTATTTTGACCACTCATCAGATGCCATTGAGAGAGCAGCTGAGGAGACTCGAGATTGAGGTCGTGTCCCCTAGAGATTCTGCAAGATTTATGTCTTTGATCATCCAACCCACTCTACTGGATAAGATTAAGGAGAAACAGAGTGTGGACCCCTATCTGGAGAGGATTAGAGACCAAGTGCAGCATGGTCATGGTGGGGACTTTTCAGTTGATGCTGCAAGAGTACTGAGGTACAAGGATCGCTTTTGTGTGCCCATGGATTCTGAGGTTCGGGAGCTGATTTTGAGAGAGGCTCACTATACACCTTATACCCTTCACCCTGGAGGAACTAAGATGTATAGAGACTTAAGGGCACAGTTTTGGTGGAATGGCATGAAAAGAGATATTGGAAGGTTTGTCGCTCACTGTCTAACTTGTCAGCAAGTTAAAGCTGAGCACCAGGTACCGACTGGCAAGTTACAGAGCCTTCCAATTCCTGAATGGAAATGGGATCATGTGACCATGGACTTTATTGTTGGATTACCATGGTCACAGAGTGGAGCTGATGCTATCTGGGTGATTGTGGATCGACTAACCAAATCTGCCCATTTTCTGCCTATACAGTCGAGTTGGGCTCTTGAGAAGTTAGCACAGCTATATTTGGATGAGATTGTAAGGCTGCATGGTGTGCCAGCCTCGATTGTGTCTGATAGGGACCCGAGATTCACATCGCATTTCTGGAAGAGTCTACAGACAGCTTTGGGGACCCAGCTTTGTTTCAGCACAGCCTTTCACCCACAGACTGATGGACAGTCTGAGATGACCATTCAGACTCTTGAGGATCTGTTTAGAGCGTGTGTCCTGAGCTTTAGTGGCAGTTGGGATCGACATTTGAGATTGGCTGAGTTCGCGTACAACAATAGTTTCCAGGCGAGCATTCAAATGGCGCCCTATCAAACGTTGTACAGACGCAAATGTCGATCGCCATTATTTTGGAGTGACGTGGGTGAAAGAAAAACCTTGGGACCCGACTGGCTATTGGAAGCTGAAGAAAAGGTCAAGATTATTCGACGACATTTGGAGACCGCCCAGAGCCGATAGAGGAGTTATGCCGATAGGAGGCGGCGTGACTTAGAGTTCCAGATTGGTGATCATGTTTTCCTGAAAGTCTCGCCATCCAGAGGGATACGCCGATTTGGAGTACGCGGAAAGCTTAGTCCACGGTTTATTGGGCCCTTCGAGGTGCTCGAGAGGATTGGCCCAGTAGCTTACAGAGTTGCACTTCCGCCACGCCTTGCAGGAGTTCATGATGTTTTTAACGTCTCAGCTTTGAGGAGATATGTTTATGATCCTATGCATGTGATTGACTTCACTCCACTTGAGATCGGTGAGGATCTAGGGTACGAGGAGCGCCCATTGCGGATTCTGGCATGTGAGGTGAGAGAATTGCGAAATCGGGCTATACCGTATGTGAAGGTGTTGTGGAGTAATCACGATGAGCGGGAGGCTACTTGGGAGCTGGAGACGGTGATGATGGATGCTTATCCCCACCAGTTTGAAACTCCTGGATGAGGTATGTTTAGTTTCGAGGACGAAACTTTCTTTTAGAGGGGGAGGATGTGAAGATCCGGATCTCTGGGATGGTTTTGCAGGGCGAGCAGTGGCTTCTGGAGGTCTATGTTGTGTGATAGAGTTGGTTGTTCATGAATCGGATTCCAGATTTGGAACCGACACGAAAGTCGGATCAAGTTTGTTTTTGCGGGGGCTTCCGGCAAAATTTAGAAAGAGAATTTGGTGAAACGGACAGCGGATTTGGACTCAGCGCGCGAAAACGATGAAAATGGGCTATTTACTTGCATCTCTTGGAATTCGGAGCAAAAAAATACTGTTCACCGTCGGAATTACTGTTCCGGTGGCCGGCGGTGACCGGCAGGCGGCGGAGCGCGGTGGCGCAGCAGCGGAAGGCGACCGCGGGCAGCGCGGGCAGGCGCGGCGCTGGCGGCGGGTCCACGAGCAGGCGCGTGCACCGGGAGCACCGAGGAATGGTGATGCCACATGGCAGCACCCTATTGGTTGGACAGCGTCAAAGGAAGCGGCGGTGGCTGTGACACGTGGCGGCGTGTGATTGGCCGACAAGATCAGGAAGACCCGGCCGGCGCGTAGACCGGGCGCGTGCGCCGCGTGAACCACGTAGGGACACGTGGCACTGTGCCATTGGCGGGCGCACGCCGCCCACGTGCGCGAGGCGTGCGAAACGTGGGCGGCGGGACAGGTGGCGCGATCTGGCAGATTCGGGCAGGACACGTGGCAGCATCTCATCGATTTGGGCAGCTACAGTAACTTTCGGGCGCCCGGTTCTTGGGCCCGAATCCGACAGCCCAATAGTGTTTTTTTTTGCAATAAATAGGCTATTGAGGGCTTCATTTCTGGACTTTCTGAGATCCTTTTTGAGTGCCGTTTTCGACAGTGAGTTTCTACTTCGAGTCTTCTACACTTTTTGGGGTTTTGGAGAAATTTTGGAGGCCGTTTAATATTTTTCCTCCCCGATCTCGCGAGCTTCGATGCTGTTCCGATATCAATCGTTTTCGTCGACTCTTCTTCGGCAGGCTCTCCAGGGCTGAGTTCTTGGAATTTTGTGCCGATTTTTGCGGCAGCATTTTCACGACAGGTAGATCTTCGACTTTGGTGTTCATCACTTAGCTCTGGTTTGAGTTTTTATGGGAGTGCGTGCAGCATCTTTAGACCCTCATTTTGCTGTTGCATGTTCTGGACAGCAGAGAAGTAATCTTGCAATTTCTCGGCCTACGAGAGGCGGAATTTGGTGTTTAAAGACTCGATTTCTATCTACACTTCGCGAGTATCGCCATCATATTTTTCTTGAAATTTTTGGAGGCCATCTCACAGGAGGTAATTCCCTGTTTTGTGGACAGATGTGCGATAAAACTACTGTTTTGAGTGATTTGAGCTTACCACGATGTTCGGCTTATATGTCAGCGACCGGGTGGAATTTTTTGTCAATTTTTGGTGCGTTGGAATCGTGAGGACCTGAGGATCGCACCCGTTAAATTTTAGCTCTTTTGGATTCAGGACTAACGCGCACATCCAGGTGGGTTGAATTTCTTTCAAACTTTATGGAATGCCTTCTAATTCTGTTGAAAGCATGTTAGCATGCCTAGTTTAGCTCTTTGTTTAGATGGTATAATCTGATAGATATCTGGTATAATCTGACAGACCTGAACCCCATTTATCATCTGTATGATCTTGAGACTATTTGACACTAGATTGCATGATTAGTTGACTTCCGAACTGCATCTGAACCGTTTTAAAATCATTGAACCCGTTTTAATATAAAAAGTGGCTTCAAAAATAGTTTTAAACATTGTGATCACCCTGAGGGGTTGGATAGGTTCAGGATGCATGAACTCTCGCGCCTGGGGGCCGAGGGAATTTTTATTGACTCAGTGGATGGGTTTCCTAGTGTCTTGGGGGTTTGTGTGCACTATCAGATTGAGTCATGGAGAGTTCTCCGACCTGTTTATGGGATAGTTGGCATTTCGAGTTTTTGATCTGTTCGATCGTAGATTATAGCCTGTAGATGCCGATTTTTGAGCCAGATGAGACACGCTTATTCCTTGGTGGGGTAGCTGTGATGATCCGGACTTCCGCAGGAACTGTTGCAACATTAAACAGTGACTGTAGGAAGCTCATATGATGTATCGGAGCTTGTAGTGTCAAAAACGGAACTTTAAAATGAATCCGGCACGAAAAAACGGAGCAAGTGGGCTTTTCCGGGGACTTTCGGCAAAATTTTCGGATGAGAATTTGGCGAAATGGACAGCGGATTTGGACTCAGCGCGCGAAAACGGTCAAAATGGTATATTTACTTTATTTTTCGCCACATTTTTACTGTTCACCGGAACAGTAATTCCGGCCGGCCGGAATTACTGTTCCGGCAGGCGGCGGCGACCGGCGGGCGGCGGCGCAGCGGCGGAGCACGGCGAAGCGCGGCAGAGCGCAGCGGCGCGCGGCGCGGGCAGCGCGGGCAGCACGGGCAGGCGCGGGCAGGAACGCGGGAGCGCGGTCCATGGCCTGGCGTGCACCGGGAGCACCGAAGATGGGTGTTGCCACGTGGCGTTCACTCATTGGATGGACGGCTTCTAGAAGGCCGCGGGATTGGTGACACGTGGCGCTTCCCCATTGGTCGACAACTTCCGGAAGACCCGGCGCGGGGACCGGGCACATGCACCATGTGGCCACGTGGCGTAATCTGAGTGGCCCTTGCACAGGCTATTTCCTGTTCTGTGGACACGTGGCGCTTCCTGGTTGGTCCATTTTGGTGTTTCCTGTTCTGCCCGGGATCTGGTGTGGGAAGATTCCCCTTGGCCCATTATAAATAGGATCCCCACCCCCCTCCCTTTCCCACCTCGATTTCCGTGCCTTAGAGAGAGAACCAGAGCTTGGGCTCTCTATGAAAATTCTTCCTCTCTCTCTTCTCTCTCTCTTCTAAAAATTTCAGAATTTTTGGAGTTACTGATAGTGAGTTATCTGCGACGCGGCGCACTATGACGATTTTCTTTTTCGGCCCATTTCCCGTCGCAGTTCAGTCGAAAAATCCCTGTGGGCTAACCAAGAGGAATTTTTGAACGATTTTCCCGGCAGCGCGTTTCTGAGAGGTAAGGCTTCGATTTTCGTGTTGATCACTTTGCTCCATTTCGTACTTTTGGCATGATTCCCGAGGTCTCTTTGACCCCGCTTTTTGCTGTGAAAATTTCTGGACAGCATCGACTTCTCCGATTTTTATCTTGGCGTAGGAGCATCAGATCGAGGCTTTTAAAGAGTCGATTTCGATCTACCGTAGCAAGGATCGTAACCGTAATTTTCCTGGATTTTTCTGAGCACTATACAAAGGTGAAAAACTCCTCTCTTTTCGTGCTATTTGAAAAACAGCAAAAGCTGTATTTTTATGAATACTATAGTTACACCCTGTGCAATGTGTGTTGCTGTAGGGCACCGTTTTCGGCAGACAGCAGTTTTAGGGGACTGTGGACAGCCAGGAGACTATCTGGGTGTGATTTGAGCTGTTCGAGGTGGGCGGTTGTTGCTTACCTCCGTTTTGACAAGCTCACTGGGATTATTAGAACTCCCCGAAAATATTGATAAGAACCATTGGGACGAGCTAATATGACAATTGATAAGAACCATTGGGATGAACTAATATGACAATTGATGAGAACCATTGGGACGAACTAATATGACAATTGATGAGAACCGCTGGGACGAACTCTCCTAAAATTTAATATGACCCCACAGATTATATGATAACTTATCTTGGGACACTGTGATTGGGACAAAGGCTATAATCTCGCATGCAAATAATTTTTATATCAGTACAGTAAATCAATCTTTTTAAAATAAATATTTTACGCCTTTCTACAGCTTTTAAATAGCGCAATTGCATGCTCGCTTGGGCATCTAGTTAGCCCCTATTTATTGCTACACTATCATATTGGGACTTGACATGTTTTATTGCTCTCCTTTGCATTCAGATGCTTGTTGCTCGAGTATGAGCAGGGGTTTGGGATAGTGTAGTCGAGATCATACTAGATTGTGGACTTGTGGGGTATTGCGGTAACCGCAGACATTAGGCGGTTGACCGGATGCTTATCTTTGCATCAGATTGAGGTTGAGTCTTGTCGATCTTTGCATTAGATTGAGGATCGGGCTTTTTATAGTGGATGGAGTTTTCCTACTTATTGAGTACTATTGCATCAGATTGGGTATCAGGTCTCTTTAGTGGATGGTTTTTCCCACTTTGATTAGAGTCGTGATCCAGTCCTGCTGTTTTATAGCACTTATGATACTTATCACTGAGATACTTTACTCATGTGGGTCGCTCCCCTCGAGTGCCGCTCCGGAGTGTGCGACAGACAGACTTTGAGTCCTTGAGACTCCTATTTCCCTATCGGTGTTATGGATTGGCCGACATACCCGATTTGGCAGGCAAGGCACAGCAGGCAGTACCAGTCCTTACTGGTTCACTGATTGGGTTATTTCAGGCAGGCATGTTAGATACTGATGCATACATACAGTCATTCCTTTTGGCACTGCATTTAGAGGCATGCTAGTGGTGGTTTCCCCTTTATTCAGCAGTTCTGTTTACAGCTTTACCACTTATTCCTTTCTTGCCTCTAGTAGTCCTAGTGGGTGCGTCAGAGTTGAGGTTTTTGCCCACTAGGGGAGGCTACTGGTTTATCTGGTAGGTCTCACCCCCATTGTTGTTTCCTCTCTTTTTTCTCCCATGTTTTGCAGAGTCGTCAGCGGGAGCTGCTAGGCCATCGGCAGCTGATCGAGGTAAGGGGATCGCTGAATAGATAGATCTCCTGGGAAACTGAGAGCTGTTAGATAGATGCTGCACCCTTTACTCAGACTGTGGTATTCCTCTTTTATTTTGGGTCTGGCTTTCGCCAGCTGGTTGTACTATTTTGGTGAGCTGGGAGATTATTGTACTTATTACAGCTTTATTTGTAGTTCCAGTCTGAGATACTATGTGGTTCTTCTTCTTCAGCTCTGTATTATGCTCTTTTATTGTTCATATTATATCGGAGCAGGTTACCAGCGCTTCGTGTACTCGGGAAATCCCGTGTGCACGGCGGATCTGTTGGCGAGCCCGGGTTCCGGGGCGTGACAGATTAAGTTGGTATCAGAGCTTAGGGATAGGTCAGTTGGGACTTAGGAAACCCTAGGCTTTTGGTAGACCCTAGAAAAATAGGGTGCGAGAGACGTGATATTTGCGAAAGTCGTTGATTTATTGTTTGACTCTTCCAGTGAGAGAAGAGGGACCGACATACCCAATTTCTGGTGGACAGTTATGTTGGCTGCAGACAACATAAAGTCACAGAAATAGGAGGATGTCTTTGACTTTCGCTAGATTGGGTCGAGTGTGGCTTCGATTATTGATTCGTGATTCCTTGTGTGGTAGGATGCCTCCTAGGCGGCGGATTCTTCCCCGGGGTACTCCTACACCCCCAGAGGAGCCGGAGCAGTTCGGGCCTTTAGAGATTAGCGAGTTGAGGGCCATGGTGGCCCAGCTGGCAGAGAGTCACCGCCAGCAGGAGCAGAGGATTGAGCAGTTGCTCGCTCAGGCAGGGGCACCTCCCCCTACTACGGTTGAGGCCCCTATACCACCAGTTATACCGCCGGCGATACCGCTAGTGCCTGCGGCACCATCATCGAGCAGTGGTGCTCAGGGAGCAATTCAGCCATTGACCCCAGTGGAGGAGCAGGAGATGGCTGACAAACTCACCCAGTTTTGTAAGCGGGGACCGCCTAGATTTTCAGGGCAGAATACTAAGCCTTGGGAGATCGGGACTTGGCTTTCATCAATGGAGAAGTTATTTCGGAACTTCTTCATTGACCAGAAGTATAGGGTACATATGGTTGTACATTGCTTAGACGGGGACGCAGATGCATGGTGGCGTCGGGTAGAGCCCCTGGAGTTTCAGATCACTCGACAGCTACCCTGGTCAGAGTTCAAGAGGATGATTCTGGATACGTACTTTTCCACGAGTATGAAGAAAAAGCTGGAAGATGATTTGAAGAATCTTCAGCAAGGCGACCGGACAGCATTGGACTACTTTCAGGAGTTCACGCGGTTGCTCAACTGCGTACCCTACGTCGCCAGGGACGGACCGCACCAGGTAGAGCTCTTTGAGTCGGGCCTGCGCCCAGAGATCTATACTTTGGTGCATGCTCAGAGGCTACAGACCTTGGAGGAGGCAGCAGAGCATGCCCAATGGGTTGAAAGGGGAGACCACGTCGTCGCCAGACGTGGGGTCTTGGTCGCTCAGAATTCTGACAGAAAGCGACCAGCGCAGGACGACGGGGGACAGGCCAGTTCCTGGAGGCCGCCCCGACCGCCACCGCCTCAGTTCACGGGCCGTGGGCGTTCAGAGCAGCGAGGGCCTGGTGGATCCCAGAGGCCCCCACAGCATCAGCAGCAGCAGCACCCGCGACAACATCAGCACTCGCATCAGCAGAGGTCGCAGTCGCGGCACCAGGGGCCTCCGCGGCAGAGGCAGCAGCAAGCGAGGCAGCCCAGGCTACGGCTAGGTGCATTTTCTGCCAGGGATAGCATACTTCGGATACTTGTGACCTAAGGTTTGGCTGCTGTTATCGGTGTGGACAGTCTGGCCACGTCCGAGCTATTTGCCCTTTTACGGCGTCGACGACTCCTTCTTCGGCATCCGCTCCTTCTTCATCTCAGCAGTGGTCGACGGCTCAGCGACCATATGCTCCAGCAAGCAGGCCTTCTTCTTCCCATCCCACTAATTATCGCCCTCCAGCTCAGAGTGGGCGAGTGTATGCGGCACAGGTAGAGGACTCTTCAGCCGCAGATCATGTGGTGGCAGGTATCACCTTACTTTCTGGCATTAGGACTCGTACCTTATTTGATACTGGAGCATCGCATTCGTTCATTAGTAGATCATTTGCATCATTACATGGATTAGAGGTAGGACTTTTGCCACGTGCACGAAAGGTTCAGATTCCCGATCACACCTTGCACGTAGATGAGTGTTGTTGGTCCTGCCCGATGCAAATCGAGTCCTGGATTATGCCAGCAGACCTGTTGGTCCTGAGACAATTGAAGGACTTCGATGTGGTCCTCGGGATGGACTGGCTGGCTCGGTATTTTGCGACCAATGATTGTGCCGCAAGGACCGTCACTTTTAGAGAGCCAGACCAGGAAATGTTGGTATACCGGGGATGTCAGAGTGCTTTCTTTGTCTCTATGGTTTCGACTTCCCGAGCGAAGCAGATGATCCGTCGAGGATGTGTAGCCTTTTTGGCTAGTGTTGTTGAGGGGCCTACGGCAGCGCCGGGACTCGGGGATATCCCTATTGCCCGCGAGTTCCCGGATGTTTTTCCCCCTGAGCTGACTAGCATGCCGCCAGATAGGGAAATTGAGTTTGTGATTGACGTAGTCCCAGGAACTGCGCCAATCTCTAAGGCTCCTTACCGGATGGCACCGGCTGAGTTGCGAGAGCTTAAGGCGCAACTTCATGATTTAATGGATAAGGGTTTTATTAGGCCGAGTGTATCGCCTTGGGGAGCGCCGGTGCTATTCGTGAAGAAGAAGGATGGGTCACTTCGATCGTGTGTGGACTATAGGGAATTAAATAAAGTGACCATTAAGAACAAGTACCCTTTGCCGCGCATCGATGATCTTTTTGATCAGCTGCAAGGGTCTTGTGTCTTTTCTAAGATAGATTTGCAGTCCGGTTACCACCAGTTGAAGGTGAAGGCCGAAGATATTTCGAAAACGGCATTTAGATCACGGTATGGGCATTATGAATTTACAGTTATGCCCTTCGGACTAACTAATGCCCCTGCCGCATTCATGAATTTAATGAACCGGATCTTCCGACCGTACTTAGATCGATTCGTGGTAGTTTTCATTGATGATATCTTGGTCTACTCCCGAAGTGATGCGGAGCATGAGGAGCACTTGAGGATTGTGCTGCAACTTCTACGAGAGAAGAAGTTGTTTGCCAAGTTGGCAAAGTGCGAGTTTTGGCTTCGGGAGGTAGTCTTTTTGGGCCATGTAATTTCCGCCGCAGGTGTGGCGGTGGACCCAGCAAAGATTGAGGCGGTCCGGGATTGGCCCCGACCGACGACCGTTTCTGAGGTGCGTAGTTTTATGGGCTTAGTCGGGTATTATCGTCGGTTTGTGGAAGGCTTTGCAAAGCTTTCCACACCCCTCACTCGCTTGACGCGTAAAGGAGTGAAGTTTATCTGGAGTGAGGGCTGTCAAAGGAGCTTTGAGGAGCTAAAGAATAGACTGATGACCGCTCCTATCATTTCCCTCCCAGTTATGGGGAAAGGATATGTGATCTACAGCGACGCATCACACAGTGGACTCGGTTGTGTGTTGATGCAGGAAGGGAGGGTAATTGCATATGCATCAAGGCAACTCAAGGATTATGAGAAGAATTACCCTACCCATGACTTGGAGCTTGCTGCTGTGGTGTTTGCACTGAAGCTTTGGCGTCATTATCTATATGGGGAGCACTGTGAAATCTACACCGACCACAAGAGCCTAAAGTACCTGTTCACGCAAAAGGAGCTAAATTTGAGGCAACGTAGGTGGTTGGAATTACTAAAGGATTATGATGTGGACATCCTGTACCATCCGGGCAAGGCAAATGTAGTTGCAGACGCCTTGAGTAGGAGGGCGGTGCAAAGTTTGTCCATGTTGATCACGGACCAGACGCCACTGTTAGAAAAGATGAGGCGACTAGAGATAGAGGTTGTGTCCCCTGGGGTCTCTGCTAGACTAACATCGTTGTGCAGCCCACTCTGCTGGACCGGATCAGGGAGAAACAGAGTGATGACCCCCACTTGACCAGGATTAGGGATCAGATTCCGAGTGATCGGTCAGAGGACTTTACAGTAGATGCTTCGGGAGTACTGAGGTACAGGAACCGAGCATGTGTGCCAGTGGATGAGGAGATTAGAGAGCAGATATTGCGAGAGGCCCATTATACACCTTATACCCTACATCCTGGTGGGACTAAGATGTATAAGGATCTCAAGGCACACTTCTGGTGGAAAGGCATGAAGAGGGATATTGGGAGATTTGTGGCCCAGTGTTTAACTTGTCAGCAGGTGAAAGCTGAGCATCGAGTGCCAGCTGGCAAGTTACAGAGTCTCCTAATCCCCGAGTGGAAATGGGACCATATTACGATGGATTTTGTGGTAAGACTACCTAGGGCACAGGGAGGAGCTGATGCTATATGGGTAGTTGTAGACCGACTTACCAAGTCGGCGCACTTTCTGCCCATGCAGACGACGTGGCCACTTGAGCGACTAGCCCAGCTATATCTAGATGAGATAGTAAGACTACATGGAGTACCAGCCTCCATCGTATCAGATAGAGACCCGAGGTTGTTTCGCATTTCTGGAGGAGCTTGCAGACAGCCTTGGGGACTCAACTCAGGTTCAGTACGGCTTTTCATCCGCAGACTGATGGGCAGTCAGAGCGGACTATACAAATCCTGGAGGACATGTTGAGGGCTTGCGTCCTGGATTTCGGCGGAGGGTGGATTCGACATTTATCTTAGGCTGAATTCGCGTACAATAATAGCTTTCAAGCGAGCATTCAGATGGCTCCGTTTGAAGCATTGTATGGACGCAAGTGTCGGTCACCACTTTATTGGAGTGACGTGGGCGAGAGGCGGACCTTGGGACCAGATGTATTGTTAGAGGCAGAGGAGAAGGTCCGAGTGATTAGAAAGCATCTTCAGACCGCCCAAAGCCGACAGAGGAGCTATGCCGACGTTCGGCGACGAGACTTAGAGTTTCAGGTTGGTGATCATGTATTCCTGAAAGTCTCGCCGTCCAAAGGGATCAGGAGGTTCGGCATTCGTGGGAAGCTTAGCCCCCGATATATTGGACCCTTTGAGGTATTGGAGCGTATCGTGCCAGTTGCCTACCGACTTGCACTTCCTCCGAGGCTTGCTGGTGTCCACGATGTATTTCACGTTTCTACTCTGAGGAAGTATGTCTTCGACCCATCGCACGTCATCGATTTCACCCCGCTGGAGATTAGCGAGGATTTGAGGTATGAGGAGCGCCCACTGCGAATTCTGGATCGAGAAGTGAGAGAATTGCGCAGTCGAGCCATCCCCTATGTGAAGATCCTTTGGAGCAATCATGACGAGCGCGAGGCTACGTGGGAGCTCGAGTCGGAGATGAGGGATACCCACCCCTACTTATTTGAGACATCGGACTTGTTACGGAATTTGAGTTGGCGTAGTTTCGTGAAAGTCTCAAGTCTTGAAGATTGAAGGTGAAGAAAGTTGGATCATTTAACTCAATCTCAAGAAAGAAGAATTCAAAAGGATCAGGTATGTTTAACTAAAGAATTTGTGTGATCCGAATACTTCTTGTAGTGTAGAAACACTTGGAAGAATCTTTCATTGCATAAAAATCAAAAACTGGACTTGGGACATGTTCAGGATCCGGATCAGGTTGTTCGATCCGGATCCCGAAGGTGGTTCGTTCATACTTCGTCGCAATCCGGATCGTAGTCTCTTGATCCGGATCCCAAACGTTGAGTTTACCATCTACCTTGAACGATCCGGATCTTGCTTCGCAATCCGGATCCCGAACGTTGATGTTTGGTGAACTGTATGAACGATCCGGATCGTAGTCACATGATCCGGATCCCGAACCTTCGTTTTTCTGGAATTGGCTGTTTCGTTGTGACGATCCGGATCCTAGCTATCACGATCCGGATCGCCGTCCGTAAAAATCCAGAAATGGCAGGTTTTTGATTCTTATCTCCTTCCTAGGGTTTCTAACCTATAAATACACCCTATGACTCCTTTTCTAGGGTGAATCCACATAGCCGTCATTTTCATGTATCATCTTTTACGGCTATAGATCCACATATAGAGAAGAAAGGAAATCATTAGAGAATACTCTATGTTTCTTCATCTATATTGATTAGTTTGATTCTAGGTTTTCATACTCACATCTTGAGTTGAATCAAACTAATGAATACTTAGATGGTATTTCCGATCTATCTTTGATCTAAGTATTCGGCGGATCATCACCACCCAAAAAACAACGATTACCCCAAAATCGGCGCGTGGATTCGCGTGTCCTTGTGGATTCAAGGTTCAATCGCTCTCGTGGATTCGGAGCGAGGCACGTTCGTGGATTCGAACGGTGCTATTGGGTGAAGACCGTGGATTCGGTCGGACGTCGTGGATTCGACGTTGGACGCCGTGGATTCGGCGTTGGGCGCAGATCGTGGATTCGAGAAGCGTCTGGAGCGAGCGGAGAAGATCCTCTAGGAGCGTATGGAAAAGGTTGAGTCGTAAGTGTGTACGGTAAATCACCTTGTACGTGTTTTAATTCTAGTGGATTTCTGCCGTGTTATCGGTCCCGTGGTTTTTTACTCCGGTGATGGAGTTTTCCACGTAAAAAATCTTGCGTGTTATTTTATTTTCCGCATTGGGTTTTATCGCAACGATTTTTGGAGTGTTTATACGTTTACACCTATTCACCCCCCTCTAGGTGTTTCTTCCCCTATTTAGATCCGTATTATATACGACCCAACAAGTGGTATCAGAGCGGGAATAGGGTTGTGAACAATGGTTGAAGGTGGAAACATCAATCGACCCCCTTTCTTTGATGGAACAAATTATGCGTACTGGAAAGTACGGATGAAAGCCTTTTTATCTTCCATCGACGAAAGGGTGTGGCATTCAATTGAATCAGGATGGACTAATCCAACTGAACTTATCTCTGATGTTCACACCTTAAAACCTAGGTCGAAATGGACCAAGGAAGAGTTTGAGTTATCTTCTTACAATGGCAAGGGAATTAATGCTATTTTTAATGCCTTATCTCAAACTGAATTCTCTCGCGTCTCGGCATGTGAGACTGCGAAAGAAATCTGGGATGTTCTCCAGGTTACACATGAGGGAACTAACCTCGTGAAGATTCAGAAACTGCAGATGCTTACGAGCAAGTTTGACTCTATTTTGATGGCAGAAAATGAATCTTTCACGGACTACTATACACGATTGCAAGACATCGTAAACTCATGTGCTAATCTGGGAGAGAAGATTCCAGAATTTAAGATTGTAAGAAAAATCTTAAGAACTCTTCCTGAACGATTTCGCCCAAAGGTTACTGCCTTTGAAACTATTAAACACCCGGACGAAATACGTGTAGAAGAATTAGTTGGTTCGTTACAAACTTATGAAATGACTTTTAATACTAACAATTCTTCTGGAAAAGCATCCACTTCTAAGTCTTCAGGTTATGCGTTGAAAACAACTAAGGAAGAAGACGCGGATACATCCTCCTCGGACGATGACGAGAACCTTTCTATGGAGGAATTTGAGAAGCAGCTCGCTCTCTTGACAAGGAAGTTTCGCCGCAACTTCCGAAGGGGTAATTCAAGTAAATCTCCATCCTTCGGAAAGTGGAACAAAGGCAAGGGTACTCCAAGTTACAAGTCAAGAAAGCAAGAGAACTTCTCAAAGGATAAGAAAAGTTCAGAAGGACAACTGCAATGCTTCAAATGTCGAGGCTACGGCCACATTGCAACGGAGTGTCCTAACAAGTATCCGGCAAAGAAGAAGGCGATGCACGTCGTCACTTGGGATGACAACTCAACGTCAAATGAGTCGTCTTCAAGTGATGAAGAAAAGAGCTCCACGGCATTCCACGCGTCCACATCTTCACCATTCATGTGCTTTATGGCAAGTACGTCTGAATCATTGTCCAACTCCACTGTTGAAAAGAATGCAATGGACAATGAATCGGATGATTCGGAAGGTGAAGAGTTTGCTCTAGCCTATCACAGATCTTTACAGGATTTAAAGAAACCGGCTAAGCAAAACAAGGGGTTGAGAGGGAGATTGCAGGATCTCGAAGAAGAAGTAAAAAGGGTAACTTCTCTCTCGACCGATCTTGAAGTGGAAAGGGATAGTTTGATAAAAGCAAATGTTTCCCTTCAAGAGTCCAATGAGCAGCTCGAGAAGAACTATATAGATATGGTGAACAAAGCAAACTACTTCTTGAAGCTCTATGGCGAGGGCCGACAGGAAAGACGGGAAATGACAGAGACCATTCTCCAACTCAAAGATGACTTACAGCAATTCTCTTTAGGAAGGAGTAAGTTGGATAAACTCCTTGGTCTTGGTCAAACAAATCGGTTCGGCCTCGGGTACACTCAAACTGGAAACAGTCCAAGTTCGAGTGGGACAGTCTTTGTGCCTCAGTCGGTATCTCCTCCTCCGACATCGGAATTCAAGACAAACAACGACAACAAACCTACCTCATCCTCTTCGGAATCGTCAAGCTCAAAGGTATGTTTTCGTTGTAATTTTGCAGGGCACATCGAAAGAAATTGCGAGATTGGAGCTCAAAGAACAAATCAACCACATCTTGCAATTGCTACCAATAAGCTCACTTCCCGGAATTCAAGGAAGGATTTTTCAAAAGGAAAGAACATTGGTAGCACCTCAAACAAGACGATGACAAAGGAAAAAGATCAATCATATAAGACTTCGTCTTCAAGGAGAATCTCTCAACCTTTACCAACATACTCCAAAACTCAAAAGGTTTGGGTATGCAAAGGTGAAACCCCTCCTTGTCCTTAATCGTTCTACGATTAAATCTTGTATAGTTTGTGTAGACTATTTTCTTTTCTTCTTTTTCTTTTGGCCGACCCGTCAACCATCCTTGGGAGGTAAATGGTACATCTTTTTATTGGTTGATGATTTCTCTCGGTTTTCATGGGTAGCATTTCTGAGAGAGAAAGCTGATACGTTTGACTCTTTTCATGAGATTTGCCATCGTATTATGATTGAAAAGAATGAAAAGATCATTCGTGTTAGAAGTGATAGGGGTGGAGAATTCATAAATTCAAAATTCATTGACTTTTGTACTTCAAATGGCATTAAACATGAATTCTCGGCACCCTATACACCTCAGCAGAATGGTGTTGTTGAGCGCAAAAACAGGGTTGTTCAAGAGATGGCGCGTGTAATGCTTCATAGCCGGAAATTACCGCTACATTTTTGGGCTGAAGCTGTGAACACCGCTGTCTATGTCATTAACAGAGTGTATTTGCGCCCAGGAACCTTGAATACACCATATGAGCTGTGGTTTAGTAGAAAACCGGATATCAAGTACTTTCGTATCTTCGGGAGTCGATGTTACATCTTACGTGACCGTGAAAATCTTGGAAAGTTCGACTCTCGAAGTGATGAAGGGATCTTTTTGGGTTATTCTACGAATAGCAGAGCATATCGAGTATTTAACATTGAATCTAAGACGATCGTAGAATCTATAAATGTTAAAGTAGATGAAGCTACTCTTTTTGAATCTGAAAAATCTACCCTCGATATCTCTCTAGATGATGATTCTCCTGCTAGTGCATCTTCTCATAATAATACTTCCAATATTAATGATGCATCTAATGGTTCTTCTAGTTTATCTGATGTGCAGGAATCATCTCGTGTACCTCCGAGTACTCCGTTTCAACAAACGCTACGAATCTCCAAGGATCATCCGGAATTGAACATCATTGGTGATCCACAAGAAGGAGTTAGAACTCGAAGGCAGTTGGTTTGCGGATTTGCTTGCTACGTATCTTTAATCGAACCAAAGACAATAGATGAAGCTCTTCAGGATGACTACTGGATTAAAGCAATGCAGGAAGAGCTCCATCAATTTGAGCGAAACAAAGTCTGGGAATTAACGAAGCCTCCAAAGCAACATAATGTGATAGGTACCAAATGGATCTTCAAGAACAAGAAAGATGAAGATGGTACTATCATCAGGAACAAGGCACGACTAGTTGCTCAAGGCTACTCTCAAGTAGAAGGTATAGACTTTGACGAAACTTTCGCCCCTGTAGCTAGACTCGAGTCCATTCGTATATTGTTTGCTATTGCTTGTCATTTTAAAATCAAATTATTTCAAATGGACGTCAAGAGCGCATTTCTAAATGGGTTTTTAAATGAGGAAGTTTATGTAGCTCAACCGAAAGGTTTTGTAGATCATAAACAACCTAACCATGTTTTTCGTTTGAAAAAGGCTTTTACGGTCTGAAACAAGCACCGCGAGCATGGTACGAAAGGTTAACAAAGCACCTTTTGGAGAAGGGCTATACTCGAGGGGGAGCTGACAGGACTCTCTTTGTGAAGCATTATCAAAATAATTTCGTTGTAGCACAAATCTATGTCGATGACATTGTATTTGGTGCAACAAAAGATAATGATGCTTCTAAATTCGCGGAGACCATGGAAAGCGAATTTGAGATGTCCATGATGGGCGAACTGTCTTATTTTCTTGGATTGCAAATTAAACAAAATGATGAAGGTATTCACTTGAGTCAATCCAAGTATGCACTGGAGTTGGTCAAAAAGTTTGATCTAGAAAATTGTAAAGATTTTCCAACTCCAATGGGAACTAGCCACAAGGGACTTGGAAGTGAATCACATAGTGAGAATGTAGACGAGAAACTGTATAGAAGTATGATTGGAAGTCTACTTTACCTCACGGCTAGTCGCCCGGATATATCCTTTAGTGTTGGGATTTGCGCGAGATATCAAACAGCACCAAAGGAGGTTCACCTGAAAGCGGTGAAACGGATCATCCGGTACATCAAAGGATCAATTAATTTCGGAATTTGGTATCCTATGGGAACAAGTCTGGACATTGTTGGATACTCAGATGCCGATTGGGCAGGATCAGTGGATGATCGGAAAAGCACGAGTGGTGCATGCTTCTATCTTGGCCATTGCCTTGTTGCATGGCACAGTAAAAAGCAGAATTGCATAGCACTCTCGACTGCCGAAGCGGAATACATTTCAGCTGGAAGTTGCTCAACTCAACTCATTTGGATGAAAAGCGTACTGAGCGACTTCCGCATTTCAGCATCTTCGGTAACAATTCTTTGTGACAACACAAGTGCAATTAACATTTCTAAAAACCCTGTGTTGCACTCTAGAACAAAACATATTGAACTTAGATATCATTTTCTTAGAGAGCTAGTTGAATCAAATACTCTTCAACTTTCATATATTTCAACTGAAGATCAATTAGCTGACTTTCTAACAAAACCTTTGGATCAAAAACGTTTTATTCATTTGCGAAAAGCAATTGGTATGCTTTCCTTGAAATAATCTTCTTTTTGAAATCTTTGCTTAGGATAGGTTTTGTATTTGTTTTTGTTTTGTTCTTTATCTATGTTTGTACATAGGACATTAATTGAGCATAGATCATAATTGACTTTAATTGCATCTGTTCACACATTTAGAAATTTATTATGCTTTTGCCATCATAATATTTCATTGTTGCAATGATCGTTTATGTTAATTAAATCATCTTCTAAAGTGATCAAAGTCAATTTCTCTCTCAATGATCTCTTGGTATAGTCATTATCTTATTTGACTGTTTAGTCGAGTATGAAATCGAGATCAATTTTTGGTTGAATACTTTATATCTTAAATAATTGATAGCCAATTGAGGGGGAGTCAAAGATAATGTAAAATGCTCAAAAGATGTGGAAAGAGTTACATCCCAATGAGGAGTGTGAAAACTACCACCACATGGAGGAAAGAGCTACCACCTCGGTCGTCCGAGTATTGTGTGCAGCTACCACATGTATACCAAGCATGGTTGTTCAAATTTTTGATTAAGTAAAATGCATGTTGAAATACTTGACTCTGTCAAATTTCAAGGTTGGTATAAGGTGGGTTTTTTAAAGAAAGATGCTCAAAGAGCCACTCTCTTCAACAGATTGTCTAGAAATATTATCTACCATATTTGGGATTTCAAACATCTATTGATCTTTGTATTTCATTTTCTTTACTGAATTGATGATTTGATAAAGGCATTACTCATAAGATCAAGTTAGATGTGATTGATGGTGTTCAACTTTAAGGGATTTAATTCTTGTAAATTTTCGTTTCATTTTTGGATATTACTGATAGATTTGGCATAATCTAATTCTTGTTGTGTGAAACGATGCTTTTTGTTTAAAGTTGATACACCTTTGTGCTTACAATCTTTTTCTGGATTTTCCTGAATTTCTCTGAAATTTTCTAAAGAAAAAGTTGGGGCCGATCCGGATCGGGCAAGGTGATCCGGATCCCGAACGCAGGAATTCTTCTGCGGGCTGACGATCCGGATTGTATCTGCCGATCCGGATCCCGAACGCAGTTTCTCACTGCGGGTAGCCGATCCGGATCGCAGTCATGAACTGATCCGGATCGCGGCTAGGTTTTATAAGGAACGAAAGGGGTTTTTGATTTCTTTACTCCAATCTTTTGTTCCAAAGTTTCCAGAGCGCTTCTCTCTAGATTTCATCCTTCTTGGAAGCTTTCAAACTCAGGTTCTTCAACTCCAAGTAAGTTTTATTGATCAAAATCTCAGTTTTTCACCGTTTTTCTCTTTTCCTCCTCAAACGTACGAAATTCTTGGATCAATTTTGTTTGTGGATGGTTTTTGATCAAATTTCTTTTGAAATAAGAACTCTGGGTAGATTAGTTTTGATTATATGCTAGGTATTCTCCTGATTAACGGATTTTTAGGCTTCGATTTCTAAAATTTCGGTTTTAGGGCATATAATAAGGATTTTCGAAATTTATGCAATTGATCTATTTTTAAAAAGTCCTTTTGCAAAACTAATTTGATTCTTAGTCTCTCTACATGATTATGATTGTTTGGGTACAATTTTTCCAATTTTTGAAAACTAAGAATTTTTGTGTTCTTGAGTTGGTTTTCACAGGACACCTTCTTTACTCAAGCATTTTGTTCAATGGCACTTAATTCAGTGAGTTTCTCTTGGTTAATCCTTCTCCTGGTTTCAATGATGCACACAAGTACATCTGTTAAAAGGGAACCAGATGATTCAACTCAAAACAAGACGAAAAACGCAGAGGAAGACAGCTCAGACTATGATGATGAAGAATGGGACGAATTTTTCAAAGATGTTCAACGGAAGATTGATGAGGAAAACAGGAAATTTACCAAAGGAAAAAGATTAATGAAATCTACCTCAACAACCAAACAATATACGAGACGGAAGACTGTCCAATGGAGTGAAAATCAGCCTAGTGGGCCTCTCACCAGAGCTCGCTCACTCTCTGGAATTCTACAAACTGAAAATCCATGGGTTACGGGACCGGATGCTCCATCTGCATCTACACAGCATCCATCACATTCGAAGAGACAGGCTACAGACGCTGATGTGTTGAAATCGCTTCGACAGGAACAACAAAGACTGTCTGCTGAACAAGAAAGAATGTCGAAGGAACTTCAGCAACTTTCCTCTAAACAGAAGAAGATCAAGAAGAAGTGCTCAACTATTTCGACAATGCTTAAAGGGATTTTGAGCAAGCTCAGTTGTACCAGCTCCGACTCCTCCGACTGAACTGCACCTTCCTTTTTCTTTTTGTGCAGGATTTTGATTTTAGGATTTAGTCTTATACTTACTTTTAGCTTAGTTCTCAGGTTTTACGTTTTATTGGAACTTTTTCACTCTCCTAACATTTCGTAGTCTTAACTACATTTTGGCTTTGTTTTGTGACAAAAAGGGGGAGAGAGTTGTTGAGAACTTTGAACAATGATGATGATGTGAATGAACATCAAGGTAAGGGAACTTGAACAATTGAGGTAAGGGAACTTGAACAATTGATTGAACAATTGATTGTGAAAATCTTGATGATGAAGATTTTGTATACATCAAGGTAAAATCTTGATGATGAAGATTTTGTATACATCAAGGTAAGTATGATCTCAACTTCAACTTTTGGTTTTTATCTTGTGATTTGTTGCATGTCTCGACTAACTATTTGCTAACTATTTGGGCATGTAATATAACTAACAAGTTGATGTTCACTAACAAGTTTGTGACATTTGGTTTTTGATTGCATAGAAGGTATGTTGGTTCTTAACTCTGATCAATTACATATCTATATATATATTAGTTTGTCACAAACATGTTCATGACATTTGGTTTTTACGTGCAAAGAAGATATGTTTTTTTTTAACTATGATCTGTTTACATATCTGAATATAAATGTCATGGTAAGTATAAATGAGTTTAAACTTCATCTCTGTTTGTGGTTTTTGAATGATACAAAATTCTTGAGGTATCTAACGATTTCTTTTGTCAAGAATGATTTCTTTTTGCAGAGAGTACAGATGTCTAAGTCTAGAGTCTGTTTTAGGAGTTTAACTCATGTATTGTATTTTGGATCTCCATTGTAAATTTTTGTTGTATGGTGATAGCAACAAAAATATCTTTTTGAATTTTCTTTAGTGGATCTATGTTTTGTCACGAAACCGCCAAAGGGGGAGATTGTTACGGAATTTGAGTTGGCGTAGTTTCGTGAAAGTCTCAAGTCTTGAAGATTGAAGGTGAAGAAAGTTGGATCATTTAACTCAATCTCAAGAAAGAAGAATTCAAAAGGATCAGGTATGTTTAACTAAAGAATTTGTGTGATCCGAATACTTCTTGTAGTGTAGAAACACTTGGAAGAATCTTTCATTGCATAAAAATCAAAAACTGGACTTGGGACATGTTCAGGATCCGGATCAGGTTGTTCGATCCGGATCCCGAAGGTGGTTCGTTCATACTTCGTCGCAATCCGGATCGTAGTCTCTTGATCCGGATCCCGAACGTTGAGTTTACCATCTACCTTGAACGATCCGGATCTTGCTTCGCAATCCGGATCCCGAACGTTGATGTTTGGTGAACTGTATGAACGATCCGGATCGTAGTCACATGATCCGGATCCCGAACCTTCGTTTTTCTGGAATTGGCTGTTTCGTTGTGACGATCCGGATCCTAGCTATCACGATCCGGATCGCCGTCCGTAAAAATCCAGAAATGGCAGGTTTTTGATTCTTATCTCCTTCCTAGGGTTTCTAACCTATAAATACACCCTATGACTCCTTTTCTAGGGTGAATCCACATAGCCGTCATTTTCATGTATCATCTTTTACGGCTATAGATCCACATATAGAGAAGAAAGGAAATCATTAGAGAATACTCTATGTTTCTTCATCTATATTGATTAGTTTGATTCTAGGTTTTCATACTCACATCTTGAGTTGAATCAAACTAATGAATACTTAGATGGTATTTCCGATCTATCTTTGATCTAAGTATTCGGCGGATCATCACCACCCAAAAAACAACGATTACCCCAAAATCGGCGCGTGGATTCGCGTGTCCTTGTGGATTCAAGGTTCAATCGCTCTCGTGGATTCGGAGCGAGGCACGTTCGTGGATTCGAACGGTGCTATTGGGTGAAGACCGTGGATTCGGTCGGACGTCGTGGATTCGACGTTGGACGCCGTGGATTCGGCGTTGGGCGCAGATCGTGGATTCGAGAAGCGTCTGGAGCGAGCGGAGAAGATCCTCTAGGAGCGTATGGAAAAGGTTGAGTCGTAAGTGTGTACGGTAAATCACCTTGTACGTGTTTTAATTCTAGTGGATTTCTGCCGTGTTATCGGTCCCGTGGTTTTTTACTCCGGTGATGGAGTTTTCCACGTAAAAAATCTTGCGTGTTATTTTATTTTCCGCATTGGGTTTTATCGCAACGATTTTTGGAGTGTTTATACGTTTACACCTATTCACCCCCCTCTAGGTGTTTCTTCCCCTATTTAGATCCGTATTATATACGACCCAACAAGTGGTATCAGAGCGGGAATAGGGTTGTGAACAATGGTTGAAGGTGGAAACATCAATCGACCCCCTTTCTTTGATGGAACAAATTATGCGTACTGGAAAGTACGGATGAAAGCCTTTTTATCTTCCATCGACGAAAGGGTGTGGCATTCAATTGAATCAGGATGGACTAATCCAACTGAACTTATCTCTGATGTTCACACCTTAAAACCTAGGTCGAAATGGACCAAGGAAGAGTTTGAGTTATCTTCTTACAATGGCAAGGGAATTAATGCTATTTTTAATGCCTTATCTCAAACTGAATTCTCTCGCGTCTCGGCATGTGAGACTGCGAAAGAAATCTGGGATGTTCTCCAGGTTACACATGAGGGAACTAACCTCGTGAAGATTCAGAAACTGCAGATGCTTACGAGCAAGTTTGACTCTATTTTGATGGCAGAAAATGAATCTTTCACGGACTACTATACACGATTGCAAGACATCGTAAACTCATGTGCTAATCTGGGAGAGAAGATTCCAGAATTTAAGATTGTAAGAAAAATCTTAAGAACTCTTCCTGAACGATTTCGCCCAAAGGTTACTGCCTTTGAAACTATTAAACACCCGGACGAAATACGTGTAGAAGAATTAGTTGGTTCGTTACAAACTTATGAAATGACTTTTAATACTAACAATTCTTCTGGAAAAGCATCCACTTCTAAGTCTTCAGGTTATGCGTTGAAAACAACTAAGGAAGAAGACGCGGATACATCCTCCTCGGACGATGACGAGAACCTTTCTATGGAGGAATTTGAGAAGCAGCTCGCTCTCTTGACAAGGAAGTTTCGCCGCAACTTCCGAAGGGGTAATTCAAGTAAATCTCCATCCTTCGGAAAGTGGAACAAAGGCAAGGGTACTCCAAGTTACAAGTCAAGAAAGCAAGAGAACTTCTCAAAGGATAAGAAAAGTTCAGAAGGACAACTGCAATGCTTCAAATGTCGAGGCTACGGCCACATTGCAACGGAGTGTCCTAACAAGTATCCGGCAAAGAAGAAAGCGATGCACGTCGTCACTTGGGATGACAACTCAACGTCAAATGAGTCGTCTTCAAGTGATGAAGAAAAGAGCTCCACGGCATTCCACGCGTCCACATCTTCACCATTCATGTGCTTTATGGCAAGTACGTCTGAATCATTGTCCAACTCCACTGTTGAAAAGAATGCAATGGACAATGAATCGGATGATTCGGAAGGTGAAGAGTTTGCTCTAGCCTATCACAGATCTTTACAGGATTTAAAGAAACCGGCTAAGCAAAACAAGGGGTTGAGAGGGAGATTGCAGGATCTCGAAGAAGAAGTAAAAAGGGTAACTTCTCTCTCGACCGATCTTGAAGTGGAAAGGGATAGTTTGATAAAAGCAAATGTTTCCCTTCAAGAGTCCAATGAGCAGCTCGAGAAGAACTATATAGATATGGTGAACAAAGCAAACTACTTCTTGAAGCTCTATGGCGAGGGCCGACAGGAAAGACGGGAAATGACAGAGACCATTCTCCAACTCAAAGATGACTTACAGCAATTCTCTTTAGGAAGGAGTAAGTTGGATAAACTCCTTGGTCTTGGTCAAACAAATCGGTTCGGCCTCGGGTACACTCAAACTGGAAACAGTCCAAGTTCGAGTGGGACAGTCTTTGTGCCTCAGTCGGTATCTCCTCCTCCGACATCGGAATTCAAGACAAACAACGACAACAAACCTACCTCATCCTCTTCGGAATCGTCAAGCTCAAAGGTATGTTTTCGTTGTAATTTTGCAGGGCACATCGAAAGAAATTGCGAGATTGGAGCTCAAAGAACAAATCAACCACATCTTGCAATTGCTACCAATAAGCTCACTTCCCGGAATTCAAGGAAGGATTTTTCAAAAGGAAAGAACATTGGTAGCACCTCAAACAAGACGATGACAAAGGAAAAAGATCAATCATATAAGACGTCGTCTTCAAGGAGAATCTCTCAACCTTTACCAACATACTCCAAAACTCAAAAGGTTTGGGTATGCAAAGGTGAAACCCCTCCTTGTCCTTAATCGTTCTACGATTAAATCTTGTATAGTTTGTGTAGACTATTTTCTTTTCTTCTTTTTCTTTTGGCCGACCCGTCAACCATCCTTGGGAGGTAAATGGTACATCTTTTTATTGGTTGATGATTTCTCTCGGTTTTCATGGGTAGCATTTCTGAGAGAGAAAGCTGATACGTTTGACTCTTTTCATGAGATTTGCCATCGTATTATGATTGAAAAGAATGAAAAGATCATTCGTGTTAGAAGTGATAGGGGTGGAGAATTCATAAATTCAAAATTCATTGACTTTTGTACTTCAAATGGCATTAAACATGAATTCTCGGCACCCTATACACCTCAGCAGAATGGTGTTGTTGAGCGCAAAAACAGGGTTGTTCAAGAGATGGCGCGTGTAATGCTTCATAGCCGGAAATTACCGCTACATTTTTGGGCTGAAGCTGTGAACACCGCTGTCTATGTCATTAACAGAGTGTATTTGCGCCCAGGAACCTTGAATACACCATATGAGCTGTGGTTTAGTAGAAAACCGGATATCAAGTACTTTCGTATCTTCGGGAGTCGATGTTACATCTTACGTGACCGTGAAAATCTTGGAAAGTTCGACTCTCGAAGTGATGAAGGGATCTTTTTGGGTTATTCTACGAATAGCAGAGCATATCGAGTATTTAACATTGAATCTAAGACGATCGTAGAATCTATAAATGTTAAAGTAGATGAAGCTACTCTTTTTGAATCTGAAAAATCTACCCTCGATATCTCTCTAGATGATGATTCTCCTGCTAGTGCATCTTCTCATAATAATACTTCCAATATTAATGATGCATCTAATGGTTCTTCTAGTTTATCTGATGTGCAGGAATCATCTCGTGTACCTCCGAGTACTCCGTTTCAACAAACGCTACGAATCTCCAAGGATCATCCGGAATCGAACATCATTGGTGATCCACAAGAAGGAGTTAGAACTCGAAGGCAGTTGGTTTGCGGATTTGCTTGCTACGTATCTTTAATCGAACCAAAGACAATAGATGAAGCTCTTCAGGATGACTACTGGATTAAAGCAATGCAGGAAGAGCTCCATCAATTTGAGCGAAACAAAGTCTGGGAATTAACGAAGCCTCCAAAGCAACATAATGTGATAGGTACCAAATGGATCTTCAAGAACAAGAAAGATGAAGATGGTACTATCATCAGGAACAAGGCACGACTAGTTGCTCAAGGCTACTCTCAAGTAGAAGGTATAGACTTTGACGAAACTTTCGCCCCTGTAGCTAGACTCGAGTCCATTCGTATATTGTTTGCTATTGCTTGTCATTTTAAAATCAAATTATTTCAAATGGACGTCAAGAGCGCATTTCTAAATGGGTTTTTAAATGAGGAAGTTTATGTAGCTCAACCGAAAGGTTTTGTAGATCATAAACAACCTAACCATGTTTTTCGTTTGAAAAAGGCTCTTTACGGTCTGAAACAAGCACCGCGAGCATGGTACGAAAGGTTAACAAAGCACCTTTTGGAGAAGGGCTATACTCGAGGGGGAGCTGACAGGACTCTCTTTGTGAAGCATTATCAAAATAATTTCGTTGTAGCACAAATCTATGTCGATGACATTGTATTTGGTGCAACAAAAGATAATGATGCTTCTAAATTCGCGGAGACCATGGAAAGCGAATTTGAGATGTCCATGATGGGCGAACTGTCTTATTTTCTTGGATTGCAAATTAAACAAAATGATGAAGGTATTCACTTGAGTCAATCCAAGTATGCACTGGAGTTGGTCAAAAAGTTTGATCTAGAAAATTGTAAAGATTTTCCAACTCCAATGGGAACTAGCCACAAGGGACTTGGAAGTGAATCACATAGTGAGAATGTAGACGAGAAACTGTATAGAAGTATGATTGGAAGTCTACTTTACCTCACGGCTAGTCGCCCGGATATATCCTTTAGTGTTGGGATTTGCGCGAGATATCAAACAGCACCAAAGGAGGTTCACCTGAAAGCGGTGAAACGGATCATCCGGTACATCAAAGGATCAATTAATTTCGGAATTTGGTATCCTATGGGAACAAGTCTGGACATTGTTGGATACTCAGATGCCGATTGGGCAGGATCAGTGGATGATCGGAAAAGCACGAGTGGTGCATGCTTCTATCTTGGCCATTGCCTTGTTGCATGGCACAGTAAAAAGCAGAATTGCATAGCACTCTCGACTGCCGAAGCGGAATACATTTCAGCTGGAAGTTGCTCAACTCAACTCATTTGGATGAAAAGCGTACTGAGCGACTTCCGCATTTCAGCATCTTCGGTAACAATTCTTTGTGACAACACAAGTGCAATTAACATTTCTAAAAACCCTGTGTTGCACTCTAGAACAAAACATATTGAACTTAGATATCATTTTCTTAGAGAGCTAGTTGAATCAAATACTCTTCAACTTTCATATATTTCAACTGAAGATCAATTAGCTGACTTTCTAACAAAACCTTTGGATCAAAAACGTTTTATTCATTTGCGAAAAGCAATTGGTATGCTTTCCTTGAAATAATCTTCTTTTTGAAATCTTTGCTTAGGATAGGTTTTGTATTTGTTTTTGTTTTGTTCTTTATCTATGTTTGTACATAGGACATTAATTGAGCATAGATCATAATTGACTTTAATTGCATCTGTTCACACATTTAGAAATTTATTATGCTTTTGCCATCATAATATTTTATTGTTGCAATGATCGTTTATGTTAATTAAATCATCTTCTAAAGTGATCAAAGTCAAAAACGTGGTGCTTCCTGGTTGGTCCATTTTGGTGTTTCCTGTTCTGCCCGGGATCTGGTGTGGGAAGTTCCCCTTGGCCCATTATAAATAGGATCCCCACCCCCCTCCCTTTCCAACCTCGATTTCCGCTCCTTAGAGAGAGAACCAGAGCTTGGGCTCTCTATGAAAATTCTTCCTCTCTCTCTTCTCTCTCTCTCCTAAAAATTTCAGAATTTTTGGAGTTACTGATAGTGAGTTATCTGCGACGCGGCGCACTGCGACGATTATCTTTTTCGGCCCATTTCCCGTCGCAGTTCAGTCGAAAAATCCCTGTGGGCTAACCAAGAGGAATGTTTGAACGATTTTTGTGGCAGCGCGTTCCTGAGAGGTAAGGCTTCGATTTTAGTGTTGATCACTTCGCTCCATTTCGTACTTTTGGCATGATTCCTAAGGTCTCTTTGACCCCCCTTTTTGCTGTGGAAATTTCTGGACAGCATCGACTTCTCCGATTTTTCTCTTGGCGTAGGAGCATCAGATCAAGGCGTTTAAAGAGTCGATTTCGATCTACTCGTCGCAAGGAACGCAACCGTAATTTTTCTGGATTTTTCTGAGCACTATACAGAGGTGAAAAACACCTCTCTTTTTGTGCTATTTGAAAAACAGCAAAAGCTGTATTTTTATGAATACTATAGTTACACCCTGTGCAATGTGTGTTGCTGTAGGGCACCGTTTTCGGCAGACAGCAGTTTTAGGGGACTGGACAGCCAGAAGACTATCTGGGTGTGATTTGAGCTGTTCGAGGTGGGCGGTTGTTGCTTACCTCCTTTTTGACAAGCTCACTGGGATTATTTGAACTCCCCGAAAATATTGATAAGAACCATTGGGACGAGCTAATATGACAATTGATAAGAACCATTGGGATGAACTAATATGACAATTGATGAGAACCATTGGGACGAACTAATATGACAATTGATGAGAACCGCTGGGACGAACTCTCCTAAAATTTAATATGACCCCACAGATTATATGATAACTTATCTTGGGACACTGTGATTGGGACAAAGGCTATAATCTCGCATGCAAATAATTTTTATATCAGTACGGTAAATCAATCTTTTAAAAATAAATATTTTACGCCTTTCTACAGCTTTTAAATAGCGCAATTGCATGCTCGCTTGGGCATCTAGTTAGCCCCTATTTATTGCTACACTATCATATTGGGACTTGACATGTTTTATTGCTCTCCTTTGCATTCAGATGCTTGTTGCTCGAGTATGAGCAGGGGTTTGGGATAGTGTAGTCGAGATCATACTAGATTGTGGACTTGTGGGGTATTGCGGTAACCGCAGACATTAGGCGGTTGACCGGATGCTTATCTTTGCATCAGATTGAGGTTGAGTCTTGTCGATCTTTGCATCAGATTGAGGATCGGGCTTTTTATAGTGGATGGAGTTTTCCTACTTATTGAGTACTATTGCATCAGATTGGGTATCAGGTTTCTTTAGTGGATGGTTTTTCCCACTTTGATTAGAGTCGTGATCCAGTCCTGCTGTTTTATGGCACTTATGATACTTATCACTGAGATACTTTACTCGTGTGGGTCGCTCCCCTCGAGTGCCGCTCCGGAGTGTGCGACAGACAGACTTTGAGTCCTTGAGACTCCTATTTCCCTATCGGTGTTATGGATTGGCCGACATACCCGATTTGGCAGGCAAGGCACAGCAGGCAGTACCAGTCCTTACTGGTTCACTGATTGGGTTATTTCAGGCAGGCATGTTAGATACTGATGCATACATACAGTCATTCCTTTTGGCACTGCATTTAGAGGCATGCTAGTGGTGGTTTCCCCTTTATTCAGCAGTTCTGTTTACAGCTTTACCACTTATTCCTTTCTTGCCTCTAGTAGTCCTAGTGGGTGCGTCAGAGTTGAGATTTTTGCCCACTAGGGGAGGCTACTGGTTTATCTGGTAGTTCTCACCCCCATTGTTGTTTCCTCTCTTTTTTCTCCCATGTTTTGCAGAGTCGTCAGCGGGAGCTGCTAGGCCATCGGCAGCTGATCGAGGTAAGGGGATCGCTGAATAGATAGATCTCCTGGGAGACTGAGAGCTGTTAGATAGATGCTGCACCCTTTACTCAGACTGTGGTATTCCTCTTTTATTTTGGGTCTGACTTTCGCCAGCTGGTTGTACTATTTTGGTGAGCTGGGAGATTATTGTACTTATTACAGCTTTATTTGTAGTTCCAGTCTGAGATACTATGTGGTTCTTCTACTTCAGCTCTGTATTATGCTCTTTTATTATTCATATTATATCGGAGCAGGTTACCAGCGCTTCGTGTACTCGGGAAATCCCGTGTGCATGGCGGACCTGTTGGCGAGCCCGGGTTCCGGGGCGTGACAGTATCGCCCCTCGAGAGCCGCTCCGGATGCGATGATGATGATGCGCCTAATGAGGCTGCTTTGCATGATATTCCGACTGGACCGGGTTGGTGTACTGGGCGACCAGATCGAGTTACAGACCTGGTTGGAGTACCGGTAGAACCCTACGTTGATACACTAGGGAGGCGCAGGCTTGACTGTACCAGATTTGGCAGTCAGTGAGATTGGGTTGATGTGAGCACCTCGTGAGCGAGTGGATGCATTACAAGTTCATAGTTGAGTATTTTTCCTTTGAGCATGATTCTTGAGGCTTGACTGGACCAGATTTGGCAGTCAGTGAGATTGGGTTGATGTGAGCACCTCGTGAGCGAGTGGATGCATTACATGTTCATAGTTGAGTGTTTTTCCTTTGAGCATGATTCTTGAGGCTTGATTGGACCAGATTTGGCAGTCAGTGAGATTGGGTTGATGTGAGCACCTCGTGAGCGAGTGGATGCATAGCATGTTCTTAGTTGAGTTTTCCTTTGAGCATGATACTTGAGGCATATTAGATGTAGTTTCATTTTAGCTTTCATATTATCTATCTGTATATCTATTGTCTTGCCTCCAGTAGACTTAGTGGGCATACCGTGGATCTTGGTGACGGTACCCACTGGGAACTACTTTCTGGAGTAGTTCTCACACCCGCTGTGGTGACAGGTTTTCCTGAGGTAGCTATTCCGGCACCGGTTCGGGCGGAAGCAGCAAATCGAGGTAAGGGCGTGGCCGAGTAGCTCCTTACCAGTTTTATTTTGAGAGTTAGAGGTAGATGTACCCTGTCTGAGAGATTTATTTGTATACTGAACAGTTTAAGAGGTTTGATGTATCATGTATTATATTTTTGTCTGAGAGATGACCACTATGTTGGATGTACTACTTCAACTGTTCAGTGTTGGGATTTTGTAGCTACTTATTTTATTTTTACAGCTCTGATAGATGTTTAGCTATGGATCTGATTTGCAGGTTAGACGCTTCGTTTGTGCGGAGATTTCCGTACAGATGGCGGATCTGTTGGCGAGCCCGGGTCGCAATTCCGACCCCGGGGCGTGACAAGAGATGATGTACTGAGGACATTGTATGATGATTATCTGTATTTGAGGAGATGGATGTTGTACTTTATTTCGTGTTGTATAGTGATTGGATTTTATTTTACAGCATTTTATTTCCGCTCTGATATTTGCGTAGCTATAGTACTATCTTTTGCAGGTTAGACGCTTCGCCTATGCGGGGTTATGCATAGGTGGCGGATCTGTTGGCGAGCCCGAGTCGCAGTTTCGATCTCGGGGCGTGACAGTAGTAGCAGCCGGTTCGGCTGGATGCTTGGCCGAACGTCGGCGCAACTCCAAGAAGAAAAGAAACATAGGCTAATCAAATGCTTGGAGAACAGTTAGAAGATAAAGGAGCGGAATGAGAATATCTGAAGAGGTTCCTCATAATGGGAAGCCTCATTTTCAGAAAAAGGAGGCGAGTTATCACCGGCTCCAAGGTAGCCGATCTGTCCGTCGGCTGCCAACAGCCGACACCCTTCGATTAGAGCTCCCAGCTATCCGCTCGCCTTCGGTCGAAGGCAAGGCAGCTAGAGTATGCCTGGTGGAGCGCCTAATCAGAGGAGAGCTCCGAGCTTGCCGTCTAGTCAGACGAGGCGGCTGAGAATCATGAATGAGTTTAGTCGAGTTCCAGGCTATGTAAACCTAGAGCAAAGGAGAGAAGCATACCGGAGGGGCTTGGAGAGGGCTTGTACTCTCTACCACGACTGGCCCAGAAGCCGAAGTGGAAGGTCCGACTGAAGGAAATTCTTTTTAGTAAGAAGATACTAAGGAAATCCAGGAAAGGGATAACAAGTTTACCTTCAGGATGGGATGAAGGGTCACTGTCGGATTCAAACCGCCCAATCATCTCCTCAAAGTTGATACTGAACAAGGTATCACAGATGTCCTTCTAGGAGCGCTGGAAAAGGTCGTCGGAGAGGTCTTCATAAACTGTCTCAAAGGACACGGGGATGAAGTGCCGCTTGAGACGATTCCCGGTGGCAGTTATCTGATCAACTTTAGTCACTCGCTTGGTTTGAGGACGACCACGGGAAGAGTTATCAGTGAAGAAAGAAGCCGGAGCCGGGAGTGCTTGGATCAGCCCGAACTGGCGTGCTGCGAAATGAAGTAGATCTCGGTGCTCGACAATAGTTTGGATCAGCTCTTAAGGGCGAGGTGCAAGTCCCGGGGAGCAAGAAAGGAGTACCATACGGCGGTATGCTCGGAGAGTTCTGCCGGTTCTGCTCGGTGGCAGATGTACTCGAATCGTTCCCGGAACTAAGAAGAGTCATTGCCTCGAGCAGCGAAAGGCGGCCATCGCCAATCTCCCTCAAAGTAATAACCGAAAGTAGCAAGAAAAATCGGATGAGCTACCCGAGGAAAAATGTGCGGGGCAGCCGAAAGATTGCCCAAAAGATGCAGAAATCTCGGGGCAGACAAGAGGAAGCCCAGCGCGGCGGAGAAACGAAGGAAAGTACAATTGGAGGCACAACTGCAAGAACCACAGAACGTCGCACCGTGAGCTAATCGTTAGGTGATCACCATCATGGGATGTAAGTTTTATCGACTCGAGCAGCTCTCGATATAGGAAGGCAAGGAAAAAGGGGCCAAGGGCGAGCTTCTGGCCATTTGCCAGCGCCACAGCTATCGGCAGAAAGTCCCAGTTCATTTTCTAGGATCAGGTGCAGAATAAGCTATAACATAACCAATATCAAAGAAAAGCGATATGCTCTTCCTTTGACACCGGCTCATCCCCACGGCCGGTAAAGATCTTCGCGAATCTCCCATACGAGAGATCTGTTTTCGAATCCAAGGTGGGGGCGAACTCATCCACGCCGACAGCTGAGAAGGCCGAAGACAAAGTGGTACCATAGAGGCGGAGGTCGGTAAAGGTGGCCACATCCATTAGTGTCGGGTAAAAGGCCCCGAACGAAAGAAAAAGACGTTGGAGCTTGAAGACCAGAAACATAGAGTCGACGCCAGAAGCATCAAGTCGGCCCAATAAGTGTTTTGGGAGAGCTGAATGGCTTCGAAAATATCGATCTCCTACCAGAGATCCCCATAGATGGCCTGGACCCGATCAAGCCAGTAAACATAAGGACCGGGAGCAGAAGGCCAGGTGCGGAGGCTCATTCCAAAAGATTTATCAGAATACCAACAATAACGAATGAAAAAGTTTCCTCAGAAGGACTCACCACAAATGAGGGTCCATGGAGAAAGCGTAAAGGATTTTCGTCAAAGGACGAAGGAGCCGAAAATCAATGGCAGGATCAGACGGTAGCAGAGTAGCGCGAGAGGTCATGGGACAAGAAAAAGGATGAGAGAGGGCTTGACAACAGATGAGGAAAACACAAAGGAGACAAAGGAATGCTGGAGAAAAGAAGATCTAAACCACAGAAAGACGACGTGTCCCGCAAGAAAAAGGAGGTGGGATATTTCAAGCCGATAAAATAGGAACCGTCGTCCATAAAAAATCGACAGCATTAATGGTGACACAATCTACGAACGGCAATGAGCCGTTTAATAGTTTTGATTATGTTAGATCGGCACAGACAACGAACGATCACGTGGAACAAGGTACAAAACCTTAATCGCAAAGCAAACGAGGCAAGATCAGTAGAAGATTTGATCAAAAGGCATGAAGGTGAGATCGGCGGTTGAAATCAAATCTCTCGATTGGAGAGCTGGGAGAATGGGAATCTATTCCGCGACAAAAAAGGATGATTAAAAGATTTCGAAGCTCATGCAAATAAAAGATTTCGACAATCGCCCGAACGACACGTCAAACGAATGCCGAGGGGGTATTATTTGGACCAAATTTTCCGTTGCACGAGAAAAGGACACGTGGTGCCCATCGTCGGTTAAAATCCTCAGCCGATGAAAGAAAAAACCGAAGAGTGGCCCGAGTCCAGATCTGGATCGGTTTCAGTCAAAGCGCAGCACGCGACATCCACAATCAGCTGAGGATATCAGCCGACAGAAGAATCTTTTGACGAGAGAAGTCACGGATCACCCAAGGCTGACTTCGGCTAACGGCGTACACTAGACCTCTTCAATCAATCGACGGAAGAGGCGAGTATCGAAGTCAGCGCGCAAGGATTCGAACCGATGAATGAAAAGATTTCAAAAAGAAGGAATGCAAGATTTGGGCGCAAATCCTGCAACCAACCCAAAGCGGCAGGCGATGCCCAGCGTTGGAAATCGCCCAGAATCACGCTTCGATGCAATAATTGGGGTTGAACCTAGATGGAAAACGGTTGATATCCTATTAAGGATAATCAGCTGAGAAGGAAACTATTGAGGTTTTCACGCTGATTCCCCCAAAGTCGTGTCAATATTCTAAAACAGCGCCTAATAACCTTGATTCGGGATGAGTATAAATGGCCTAACCATCAAAGGAAAAGGAGTTCAACAACCTCGTAAGTCCGGTACCACCCCAGCTTCTTCATTTATCTAGAAATAGGTTAACTTAATTTTTCATACTTGCATTTACTACTTTTCTAGGAGTAGGCATCCTTCTATCCCTACCTTTTTTTCTTGTATCCCCTTCTTAAAATCAATATAAAGTGTAAACCGACCTATTTCGGCCGTCTTTGTTTGTGTATTTAGAGTGTAAACCGGCTCATTAGCCGTATCTTTATTTGCTTATCTTTAGAGTGTAAACCGTCTCATCGACCGTGTATTAATTATTTGCTTTTCTTATGCTTTAAAGCTACAATCGACTCCTCATCCATACATTTATCTTTCTACCCGGTTCGGCTGTTCTTAAGTCGAAACCGGCGACCCCTCTCTACCTCTGTAAACCCGCTTCGGTTGTCACCAGTCATTGCGATCGTGAGAGTTACCAGAGGAGAACCTGGCCGACCGGATCCCTCCTCGGTCTGATCGCTTGATTGTTGGCACGCAGCGCATTTCGACACCTCTGGAGGGTCACCCAGGGGCCGATCGCGTGCAAGCAACATTTTGACCCCAACAATAGTATAAAAAAATTTCTATCAAAATTTTACATGATTTGAATATTTTTCTATGCGGTTAAATTTGCAAACGGCTCACCACGACTATTAAAATTATTAATTTTGAGCTCCTTTGATCGCTGGACAAATGATATAAAAAAATTATGAAATTTATTTTCTAAATAATTCAAATACTCTAAATCAAGTCTAACAAAGCCGATCGTCGATTCGGAAGTCTCAATATCGAAAATAATTTATAAATACGAAGGACTCCATGCGTGCTTCCATAAGCATACACTACAAAAAATTTAATATTTAAGGATCATTTTTTTTATACTTAATAATGTTTAAAAGTGTCTCAATATAGTTTAGCGTCACATTTAAAAATATCGGTTAAAGCGCCGACAAATGAAGAGTCACATGTATATAATGACACTTATGCCAAGTGTCGATAAAATATATTATAACGCTTTAAAGCATTAGAATTTATTGAAATCACGGCGCTTTAAAACGTTCGAAAATTTAAAATAATAATAAAATTTATTATTAAATAAATTAATTTAATATAATAAAAAATTTATATGATGATATTTTTTGAAGCGCTATTATTTACTATACCGTAGAAATACTTAAAAATATTTCACGTAAGCGTTGCCTAAACGGAGTCCTTTTATTGAAATTTTTTTATATTGATACCGGCCTACCCTATATATTATATATATATATAGTTTTATGGATTCGAACACGTAACCGTAACAAGCAAGAAGAACTAAAATAAATACGGAAACCGAAAGGGAGAAAGCACGTAGGGGATGACTATGTCTGATGGGGAGAGAAGCGATGCAAAACAACAAAAAGTAGGTGTGCACGTGACAAAACGGTAGGAGTATGTATAATTGTCACACCAATAGCTAGCATTTGACATTTTTAATTTTTTTTTTTTTATTTATTATAATTTTTAATATAAATTTTTAGATTGTTACAACAAATCTTTCAGTACAAACCGATTGACAAATGGTAAGTGTTATTTCTCCGATAAAACAGTAATGTGCTAGCATTTTAATAAATTCGTGGTTATAGCTAATATACTATTTTATAACTATACATCAGTGAAACATCATCAAATCAACGAAAGTATGCAGTGCATGGGACATGACTGCAATATTTAGAAAGTATATTTACAATAAATTAAAATTTAAAAATTAACACTACAAAAAAAAAAAAAAAAAAAAAAATTAAGTATAAATATTTTTTTATATTAACTATTAGCGTCATATTTGAAGGCGTCGGCTAAAAAGTCTGTAAATAAAGAGTCGCCATAATTTTAAATCATCAAGATTATTTAAAATTTTGATACTTAATTTAAAATGTCAAAAAGTTAAAAATAATAATTATTATTATTATTTAATTAAATTAGTTTGATACAGTAAAAAATTTATATGACAATATTTTTCAGAGTATTAATATTTACTATATTATAATGGATGCTTAAAGACGCTTCCCAATCGTCCTTTAAAAATATTTTTACATTAAAAATTTTTTATAGTATAAACATCACGTGCTTTATAATTTGACCAGAAGTGTAATTTAGACATGTTATTTTTATGTAGGGTAAATTACACTATGTCAAGCTTCATTTTGGTGGGCAAAATTTTAATTTTGACATTCAAAATTATGAACTTTCAGATTTCAATTTAGTCCTACTTTCAACAATTTTTTATTTTGCTTCGTATCTTAAAATAAAAATGGTTGTGTGCACCTAATTTTCTGTACTTTTATACACTATAAATTTTTTTATTTTTCGGTAATCTCAGACTTTCAATTCAAAATGATAAAATTAAAATATGAGATGAAAAAAAGTTTAAGAGTCAATAAGTTAATGCATGATTTATTGATACGTAGGTACCCTATGTGTAGGCAATAATTTTATCTTATTACATTGAATACGTGTGAAAATAAAAGTAAAACTTTTTCAAGAGCTTATGGATTGCAAATATTAAATTTAATATTTAAGAATCAAAATAAAACTTAATTGAAAGTTGATAAATCAGCGGTCTATTTATCCTTATATTATTATTATAAATGATGATGTACATTTTATTTGGGACATTCTTTTTCTCATGAATTGCAAAATAAATTTTTTAGCAATGCGTGGTGTTTAATTTATTTCGTAAATTTTAATTTATTAAAATAGAAGGCTTGATTAATGTACTATTTTTTTTTTCTATGTTTTAATTTTTTTCAACTCGACTATCAAAATATAATATATTTGAATAAAAAATTATAGTCATATATTTATTTGGATGTTACATGATAAATTTTAGTTCAAAATATTTTGAGTCAAGAGTTGTGAAATAAAAAGAAACTATATATTAGATAATCTTTTTCAATATACGCAGGAGAACTTCAGGATAAATAACTTCACATATAATATCTCTTATTAATGTCGTGGGAGTTGATAGCGAACTAAAATTACAATATTGTAAATTTTATAATACATCAAACCGAAGCTTTAAAAAAAGCAATAATATTGGAGATTAAGTTGTAATTTATCTATTTTCTGATCAAAACCATTAAACAATTAGTGTGCAAAGTGATCCTAAACCAATTCCTACATTCGATATCAATCCTTAAGAGAGTCATCATAAGTCTTTTGTTTATTTACGTAGTATATATATTTCTTCTAATGTTCGCTATGTACATGGATGATCTGAATGATTGGTGTCAGATTGATTATAGTTTAGATATATATCATTGTAGTGGAGGATATTTTTTAAAATTTCCACGCAAAGAGCCAATCTAGTACACATTAAACCGACAAGTTTGCAGTTGAAGTATGCAAACCTATATTGAGATCAAACAAGAATATAGCATAGACCCATAGAGCTAGCTAGGTTGCATAAAAATAGCCTTTAGGAAACATGTCTTTTTCTTTTTTGATCCATCTATCCAATCTATCACTTGAATTTTTTTTTTGAAATATTCCAAAACTAAAATTTTGTTAAAAGAAACCATATACATGTTGACATTTTGATGTGAACTGCTAGGAAATATCATATTGGATTGTGGAGTGGTTAATTTATGAACGTTCGAGTGAAAATATAAATATAAAAAATATAGAGATATTATTTTTCTTACATCTTTATATTTAAGGGTCGATCCATTCCATTTAGTAAAATTAATTTATTTTATTTTTTATATTTTATAAATATATATATATTATTCTAATCGTGCATCTTGCTTTCCTATTTTATCATTGTTCCCATAAATAATTAAAATTAAAATCACTTACATTGGCATTTTAGTTATAACAAATGTATGGACAGAACTGACTTTTTACAAAATATTTTGTTAGTGCATACAAAATTGTTAAATTTGTAGAATACATTTGACACCATTAGCTCTGTTTTATTTTTTAGTTTTAACATCCCCTAAAAATATGTTTTTATCTTTTTTTAAACACTCTTATTGATGTTTCATTGTATAAAATAATTTGTAATAATATCTTAAAGAAAGTAACTAGTCTAATTTTTTTTTCTACTTTTTCAGCTACATTTTTAATAATATAATATGGAATGACATTAATTCTCAATTTAGGAAAAAAAGGAAAATCTAAGGAAACAAAATATAAGGTCTTCTGTTATTTTTTTAGAGCAAAAACTTATAAAATATATTTGAACAATGAAGCAAAATCTTAATTAATTTCCTTTTACTGTTGATCAACTTTTTAATTTATTTGATTTGAATAAGTCAACAACACTTGAACTTTAAAATTTAAGCTAATTACACATTTTAATAAATTTAATTAATAGCTGCAAGAATTACATGATATATACTAATTAAATTTATAAAAATAAATATTGTATTCAAATTTTGAAATTAGAATTAATCACTCAAATTAAATAAATTTAAAAATTAATAATAAAATTAAAATTTTAAAAAGTTGTATAGTTAAATCAAAATTATATACGGTTTAGATAACTTTTATACGTTTTTATTTTTATTTTTTTGAAAGAGGTAATATAATATCAAACAGGGACAAATTGATCATTCTATCTATTTACTATTAAACATTAATTTATTTCCTGTATCGTAATTTGATGACGTTACTTCCCTTTCCGTGTAACTTTTGATGAGATATTTTAAAATGGTTTAATTTAAAGAGGAGGCTACAAATACCCAACCTTGTTTGTATAAAAATGAATTTTTTATAGCTAGCTTTTTATATCTATTTTCCTTTTTCTTCCGAGATGACGCAGATGATGTATGGGTAGGCCGACCCTTTTGTCAGCAATAAGAATTCATGATTCTAGTCCCGATATATGATAAATGCTATTTTATTATTCATCTTTGACCAATTAAATTATGCAATAAGTTATTAACATGATATAGGTGTGGCTTCGGAAGTGTTATTTGAATAAAATTATTTTTTATAAAAAAATATATTAAAAGTATAATTATTTTATGAAATGGATTGTTTCAGGAAAAATAAAAATTAATGGTTAGTCCGTGTTAGGATTTAATTAGATTTATAATTATATTTTATTTAGATTAAAAATAATATTTAAATTTGTTGAAGATAAATTTGTTAAGATTTAAATATTAATTAGAATAAAATTTTATTTATATTAGAATTTAAATAATTTTTTATGTAAGTTATAAATATAGCATAAATATTATTATTTTGATGGTGATCACACCCATACTATACTGTGGTGTTATGATGGTTACATCATGGAGGTGGTGGGAGTTAGCTCCATGATTTTGGATGCACTGTGTTTATAAAAGACGAGAAAAGTATGAGAAAGATTCAGGGCCCGGTTGAAACTACTCTATTGTAGAAGAGGAGTCGGTGTAATTTTTTTCATGCTTAATTAATCTGAGTTCGCCTGCATATTTTCTGTTTTCATTTTTTTTTCTTATATTAATTTCAATTTTATTGAAGATACGAATTTTTGATAAAAAAAAATTCGATTTAACATTTTCGCAGCGAAATCTCAATATTAAACGATATTGGTGTAAATTTTGATATCGGAGCAGACTGCGAATTTATAGAATCTGATATCGAAATGAGTACCGGTTTCCAACCGTACAACCATTTGAGTAGTATCCTCACTTTGGCATCCATGATGAGTGCCCATTTGAATTATACTTTCAGTAGAATCAGATGCATTCCTAAAAAAAAAAAAAAAAAAAAAAAAAAGGAAAGAAAAAAAAAAGAAAAAAAAGAGAAGAGTTTTATAAACCTTTTTGTGAACAATTTTTTTGTATTGAACTTTTGCTTTAGAGACAAGAAGTTTATTCAATTTTTTTTTTGTTATTGGATGTCTTTAGACTTTTTCATTAATCAAATAAATTATTATCATTAATTATTTTTAGTATAAGTGATAAAGAATTTGGTGATTGAGGATTTAGTGGTTGATAGATTAAATTTTGAGTTCAAAATTTAGTTATTTTATATTTCTAACTAATTTTATTTCAAAATAAACGAAACGAATAGCCTACTATATATTTTTTTTAAAACAAAAAATATAAAAAAAAACTAAAATTAATTCATATATTCAATATTTTTTTTTAAAAAAAAAAATATATAAAAAAATACTAAAATTAATTCATACATGCAAATTAATGGATTAGTTGTTATGCAGATGTCATCATTTGAATATCCCAATTTTGTCTTTTATTTACTCTATGACGCGTGCAACAGTAGGACTTTAATTCATTTTTTTAATCATATAAACAATATTGTGACACCTAATCCACTTGAGAACGCGCGTGGATTGTAATATTATGCAAAGAAAAAAAAAGGAAAAAAAAAAAAGCAAACAAAGAAAAAAAAAAAAAAAAACAATTAATTGATCGAAGAATAATAATAGTAACACTTCTGTGTTCTTAACGTTTTCTGCAATTTTATATATGCGCAAAACAATCACTCAATCAATCAAATAAATTAATTTGATCTCTAGCGTAGTAAAATAAATCATTGGTTTTCATTTGTACAAACAATATTGCTGATTTTATAACCAATGTTACTTTGATTTAGCTTGTATTAATTAATATATGAACTTCCATTCAAGTTTTCTCATGCACCATCATTTTCTTTTAAAAAAAAATCTCTATAAATTTTGAATAATCAGAGACTAAATTGCAATATACAGAAAATTTGGGAACTAAAATTGTTGATATATAAGAACACATTTTACCCTTAATTAAACTATTGCAGCCAGATCAGTTACCTCTTTACTTTGAGCTGATCTAAATTCCGGCAGCGGCGGTGACGGCGGCGGCGGCGGCGGCGGCCTCAGCTCCCTGCCTGCGAACCAGTGCACGGTGCGCCTCACGATCGGCAGCCACAGCCGCTGAACTTTCTCCTCCGCTGACCCCGCGGGATCCCTCACCCTTCGGAATCTCGAAAGATTCGTGATCTCCGACATCGACCTCACCCCCGGCGATATCAACGCCGTCGAATTAATCCACCCGTCGGACGGCGCAGAATTTCCGCCGCCCGCTCGACTCATCTTGGTCGCTTTCGATTCCAACAATCTCTTCCTCTCCATCTCTTCTCTGATCTTTCGAACGCTCTCGCCCGCTGGCGCTCTCGCCGCCGGGGCGCTCAGCTCGGCGCCGGAGAATCTTTGGCTGGAGTTGATGCGCAGCATGTCGGAGCTCAGCGCGATGAGGTCGGCGGAGTTGACGTCGCTCCACCGGCTCTGGAACACGACGTCGGAGACGATGATCTTGTGCTTGTACTTGTCGAATATCGGCTCCAAGCCGCCTTCATCGGCGGCTTCCTGGAGCGTCTGCCAATGATTGCTATAATTGTTAATACTCGAAAACTTGGGAGGAGGAGGAGGAGGAGGAGGAGGACTAGGAGTGGTGTTAGCAGCAGCAGTGTTCCTCCGGAAGCTGCTTCCGATGCTGAAGCGAGACGAGGAGCGGCGGAGGTCGCCTGCAGCTTCGGGCTCTCGCTCGACGAAGAGGCCGTGGAGGTCGCGGCCGCTGTCGAAGCGGCTGGACTGGTTGAAGCGGGCGGCGTTGGCGGCGGAGATGTTGGTCCGGCAGAGAGGGCAGCTGGAGTGGGCGTCCAGCCAGCGGTCGATGCATTCCAGGTGAAACGCGTGCCGGCAGCCCGGCAGCAAGCGGAGCAGCTCGGCGTCGTTGTAGCGGGACAGGCAGACGGCGCACTCCAGCCCGCCGCGGTCCCCGCGGAGGGCGGAGAAGCGGAAGAAGGGAAGAGATTCGACTACGGTCTTGTCGATGCCGGAAGAACTGCGGAACCCGCCGTTTCTGATAGCGATGGCGGCGTCGTCGGGGCGGAGGCCCGGAGAGGCGAAGAGGTTGGCGGCGGGGTGGCAGAATTTGGCGTACATGAGGAGGATGAAGGTGAGGGAGAACATGATCACGAAGATACCGATCACAATCGCCACGCTCGGACGGAACGACACCGTCATGTTGCCGATCGGCGGAGACGGCGGTTGGGCAGTCGTGTCCTCCGTCGGGCCCGTCTGCGCCGCCGCCAAGGCCAACGCGGCAGCCGCGAAGGACACAATGAGGAGCTGCCACGACATACAAATACTGTGTTTTGAAATTTTTAATTTACGGATTAAGATTTAAGAGCTGAGTCGCCGGAGGTAACAAGGAGAGTTTCCGGCGAGCATGCCGGTGGTTTAATTTGGGAAGCGGATACGTGTGGGTTCTTCTAAACGGAGGGAGTTCAGTTGGTTGTCGTTTTATATTAGGAGGGGTGGGGGCGCCACGTGGTCGTGTGGGTCATCCTGGTTTTAAAATGAGTATGTGTAGCTTTGATTGGGTGGTGGAAGACTTTGTTCGAAATTCCCCCCCCCCCCCGCCCCCCCCACCACCAAAAAAAAAAAAAAACCATGTTACATATGAATTATGAATCGTATTATTCCGTTTCGTGTATTATAATGGATGGATGGACCAAATTGTAATATATTTTTTATAATTTTAATAAAAATATAAAAATATATTTTATATAATTTACAAAATATAATCATAAAAAATGGCGGCTCTCTTAGATCTCTCTTTTTTATCTCTTCAGAATTTCGGTTTCTCAATAAAAGGCTTTATTGAGAAGTGCCTAGATGTATCTCAATACAAAACTAACTGATTTTAATTAATTTTACTATAGTGCGAGATAAATAAATTTTTATAATCTATTCATTATTTCGATATAATTTTATTTGATCAAGGACTATCTAAATAAAAAAATACTTTTAGAATATATTTTACTATAACTTTTCTTCAACAATATATATATATATATATATATATATATATATATATATATATATATATATATATATATATATATATATATATATATATTTGCATATTAAAGTATAGTATAATTAGTATAAAATTGTTAATTTTCATCATAACAATATGGATTGGAAACAGTCTGCTAGTTATAATATTACTAAAAAGTACTTGAGCCCCAAAACGGCTTAACAATTACTAATATCGAGATTCACAAGCTCCAACCTTTTGAGTTTATGAATAAACCGTAAAACAAAAAAATATTGAAATAGTTTTTATATACGAACTTTTATAAAAAATTTCGCTAATACCATCTGTACATCTGTAGCAGGGAGACTGTATGTTATTAAGTTATTTTTAATGATCGATTTTTAATAATGTTATTAAGTTAATTTTAATAATGTGGTTTTTAAATCAATGATCGATTTCGTTAAACTTAATTTTTATTATTTGAAATATTTAAAAGTAAAATTTTAGAGTTTTTCAGTATTATTTATCTATAGAATAAATAGTCTCAAAATGAACAACAAAAACTAAAAATTTTATAAAACATAATAAAAAAAAAAATTAAATTTCAAATTATATGTACCAATATTGCTATATAATATGGTGACGAATTAAAATTTTCTATCAAAATTTCATCAGATTTCACCGCTAAACTTATAAACACGTCACACTAACTAGTAAAATTATTAATTTTAAAATTATTTGATCACTAATCAACAAATGTTAAGAAAATATAAATTTTGATTTGTAGATATTTTTAATAGAGTAAATTATATCTAATAAAATTTATTATTGAAAATGACATTATCAAATATAACTTGATAGTAGGAGGCTGCCGTGGTATTAATAATATTCAAACTAGTTCCTTCCCCCAAATAAAATTTCCCGCATTGTTAAACAATATTATACCATACGGTAAGCCCAACAGAGGCCTTATGTCAGCTATCTTTTTTTTTTTTTTTCTTTTTTTTTTTGTATGAAATTTTATGCATGTCCACAAGTTTCAAATGGTGCGGCTGTATTATATGTATATCCAACTGTACGTGGAGTTCTCTTCTTAATATTTTAGAGTTTTTAAAAATAATTATATTAGTGATGCAAAAGGCCACTAGAACAGCTGCATCTATATGAAATTTGGTTCGAGAATAAATTTAAAAGATATAAATTTTTTTTATTCCTGAGATAGATATAGATTCAGAAATAAGCAGGAATAAAATTAATTTTGCATTTGGATAAAAATTGGATTATTTTTAAGAATAAAAAAAATAGCATTTGCATAGTTAGATTAAAATAGTGAAAATAAAAATAATTATAATTTTTAAATAATAATATTTTATCTAATTAATTAATATAAAATATTAATTAAATAATAATTAATATTTGTATAAATTAAAGTTTACATTTTAGTAAATAATATCGTTTAATTTTTTAAATTTATTAAAAATTAAAATAAAAAGTTTAAAATTTTTATAAATTTTAAAATTAATAAATTTTAAAATTTACTAAATTTATAAATTTATTAAAAATTAAAGTTAAAAATTTTAAAAATATAAAATTAAAAATTTCTCTAAATTTTAAATTTTAAATTTTAATTATCTCAAAAAATGTGTAAAATATGATGCAAAAATTTTAATTTTAAAATTTGTATAAATTTTAAAAAAATTATAAAAAATTTTAAAATTTATATATACAAAATTTGTATATATTTTAAATTTTTAAATTTGTAAATTTTTAGATTTATAAAAAATTAAAGTTAAAAATTTTAAAATTTATAAAATAAAAAAATTTGAACTTAAAATTTTATAAATTTAAATTTAATTTTTTTTTTTTTAAAAAAAAAATAGAAACAACCTTGTTCCCACTCATAGTGGGAATTGTTATCCCCCTTCTTAACGGGTTATTCCAAAATAGTCCGTTAAGAAGAGGATAACAAACTCTCCCATTTTTTTTTTTTTTTTTTTGTGTTTGACGGACAAAGAGGGAATAATTCATTTATCCCCCATTATCTTCCAACCAAACATGATTTTACTGAATATGTAGAATTGTTAGTGGATATAAAATAGTTAGATCTTAACTGGGCCGAACATGAGAATTGATTATTTTAGTGAAGATATAAAATTTGGGTGGGAATAGTGAGATTATGCGAAAAAGAGACAAATTTTCTACAAAGAAAATAATTATATTAGAATTAAAGCTGTTGACTTTCGGTCCGACGAATCGCATGCGCTCATGGTCTCCAATCGTTACCTAATTGAACTAGGATGTTATTTGCCTCCCTTTTATTTTAAAAGTTGCTAAAAGAAATTTTTTAATCATGTTAGAATAACAAATAATTGACTATTTATGTCAAAAAAATTTAACATAACCTTTTGAGGTAATTGGAACTCTTGTAAATATACGTGTAATTCTCTTGTAGAAATATGTAGAAAATATTCTCAAATATGAAAAAAATTTATAAAAAATTCATATGCAATTACTTACTTTCCTCCATTAATGCATTGAATATAGTGGGTCTTGAACGGTAAAATATAGCTTGGCTAATTTATAGTTTGGTCTAATAGAGAATCGAGTAATCATAAAATTAAAAAATTAATTATAGATAAATCAAATCTCAAAATTCAAAAAATTATTAATCATGAAAAATATTCAAATCATAAGAAATTAAAAAAACTCGAAAATGATAAATTTTCAAGTATATATGGTAACTACTCTAAATAAAAAAATATTTGAATTCAAACATTGTACATTTGTAGAATGTATTCATATAAATATTATAATCCCAAGAATAGTGGGATAATATTATGTATTCAACAACTTTATATATTGAGCGTTGGTTTTGCATATTCTCTATAGCGGATAATAACTATTTTTTATAAATTATAATTTGTTTCATGATATCAGGACCATAAGAAATTAGTCATCATATTTGATCTAATGGTCATTCCAGCTGCTCCATCTTCTTCTATGGCAAGTCCTACATTGGTTATTGCTAATATTAGCAATTTAGTTTCTATTAAACCTGTTTCGAGCAACTATCTGTTAAGGTGACAATAATTTATTTTCGTTCTTTTTTCTCATGACTTGATGAGTTTTATTGATGGGTCCAAAGAATGTCCATCAAAATTCATCAATTCGTCTTTTTTGGAGTGGATGAAATAAGATCGTCGTAAGCTCTCATGGATTCAAGCTACTCTTACTGAAGGTGTACTTGTCACGCCCCGAGGTCGAAACTGCGATCCAGGCCCGCCAACAAATTCGCTGCACATACGGAAAACCCCATATAGACGAAGCGACTAACCTGCAAAAGATAATACTAATCACTAAACAGATATCAGAACGGAAAAGTAAAGTGCTAAAATAAATAAAAACAACTCCAAATAGTACATGTCAGGTTCTCACAATACAAATGTCTCACCAAAATAAAGCTCTCAAAAAAAATAAATACAAGATACCTCCAAACCACTAACAGTACTAAAACATCACTAAAAAGGGGTACATCTACTCTTTCGCTGAAAACGGGTAGGGATCTAACTCGCGACTCCCTTATCTCGGTTAAATGGAGCAGCAACTGGAGCAGCAGGAACTGGAGAAGAAGTCCCTGGAAAAAGGTCACCAACAGCGGGTGTGAGAACTACAACCAACAGTAGTTCTCCGTGGGTACCGCCACCAAGCCCGACGGTCTGCCCACAAAGTCTACTAGAGGCATAAAGTAACAAATGCAATACTATAAAGAAAAGGCCGGAAATAACTCTACAGCTATTATGCCTCTATCTAAATGCTCAAAGGGTAATACAGATGAAACATGATGCATCCACTATCTCTCGATAAAACAATCACCCAATCTACATTGACTTCCACATAGGGTCCAGTCAAACCTGCGCCCACCTACTATCATTACATCCACGGAGGACTGGACTTACGTAGGGCGTCCGTGACTGCCCAAAAACGGTCCAGCCAGAAGGACTACGTCGACAAGTCGCGATAGCAAAGTAACAGGCCTAGCTCCGGAGCGGCACTCGAGGGGCACGACCCTACCGAGGAAAGTATCCGCGCATCTCTGTCGAGCTCAATATAGCTCATGCAGGCTATAATCCAAATCCGCGATCAACAAGATCGACAGTACCCAAATCACATCTCTAACTCACTGCCTGAAAATACTCGACAGCTGGGACCCACCGTCGACTCAGATGACTCCCAAGACTAGCACTGATCTAATCACAGCTACCAAACTCCACTTGGCCCCCAGGCACGAGTGTAACATGCATCCCACAACAACCCGACTACTCGGCCCACTACCCGGGCGAGGAACACTCTAAGTCCAGAAAAAACGAATAAATGTGTGGGAGTGTCTAAAGCATAAATAAACTAGCCCAAGTTTGGGTTTCCTACAAATCTGGTAGAAACATACAACATATGACAGGGTGCTAGGTCAAAGTTCCAATAATAACATTTAATTTAACTGAGACGTAAATAGGGAACATTAACCAACATGATCTCAATATCAACAAAAGGAAATATCATCTCTCACCAACATGCTTTCTATCTCATCTCACAAACATGCATGCTCACTATCATATAGAATTAGAGAACCATTCACCGATTTTGGAGACGAAAGCAGCCAACTTGAAAGCGCGCGTCGATCCGAAGTCCAAATAAGCCGAAACTGAACGTGGATAATCCTCAGGTTCCTACGATTCCAATAAGCCCAAACACACCTGAAAACTCCCCCCCGGGCACTGAGATAAAGACCAAACACCGTGGTAAGCAAAAATCCCCAAAATTACAACTCTGCAGAAAATCAGTCCAGAAGAAGTCAAAATATTACCATCAAGATGATCTCCAAAAATTCTAATAAAAGTATGGCTGCGATTCTCGCAAAGCGTAGATGTCGATCGAGTCCTCACGGGCTGAAATCCGATAACCGAGCACTGAGATAAAAATCAAACAAGCTCCGTTGTCCAGAAAAACCAGCAGCAAGTGTAGTATCATGACCTTTCCTGTCCTCTTTTTTTTTTCCCTTTTAATAAATTAGTTTATTAGGGAATTAAATTATCAAGTTTTCCTGGGTAGACCGTCGTGGTTTGCGAATATTTTTCTATGATAGAGCCCGAGAAATGGTGAACGGCGGAGCGATCGGATCCGAAATCCGACTTACGGATCTCCCGGATTAAGTCTTTTGTGTTAACCGGTATGATAGGATAAGTCGAATCCGTTAAGGCTTTGGTGCATCAATATCCTCGCCAACTGGTTTAGAACTTGGCTTAGGTGGCACTCTTATCTAGAGGTTTGTTAGAGAATTCCGTTTATCGCAATTAGGGATTTTTTTTTTTGTACGTATGAGAAAAAAGAAACCCTAATCGGAGAGAAAAGAGAGAAAAAGGAAAGCGGAACCCGAATCTTCTTCGATCAACGTGCCGGAAGCCGGGAACGAGACGTTACCGTCTGTGGGGAGCGGGTTCGGATCCTCACCACCGCGAGGAACGGGAACGGATCATCTTCTCCAACAGATCAAGGTAAGCGGCGTCAGTTTTTTTTTGGTTTTCTTGGGCTTTAGGGTTTCGTTGTTCGTCGCGTCGCCGCCGCCGCCGCACCTCTTGCCGTGCGGGGCCGCACCACCTACGGTGCGGGGCCCCGCGCACGGGCCGCCGCCGCGCGGGGCCGCACCACATACGGTGCGGCATGCCGCGCGGGGACGCCGCCCGTGCGGGGGCCCCACCGCACGCGGCGCGGTGCCGCGCAGGCGCTGCCCGCAGGCAGCGTGCGCTCCGCGCGAACTGGTGCCGCGCGGGGGCGCTGCCCGTAGGCAGCGCGGGCACCGCGCGGGCTGGTGCCGCGCGTGCGCTGCCCGCAAGCAGCGCGCGCCCGCGCGGATTGGTGCCGCGCGTGCGCTGCCCGCAAGCAGCGCGCGCCTGCGCGGATTGGTGCCGCGCGGGGGCTCTGCCCGCAGGCAGCGCGCGCCCTTGCGGGCTGGTGCCGCGCGGGGAACTTGCCGTGCGGGGCTGGTGCCCGCGCAGGGTCGCTCCGCAACGCGCGCGGCGCGGGGAAATCGCCCGCACAGGGTTGTCAAGATCCGCCGCCCGGTCTCTGAGTCCACCCGTGCGTCTCTTAGTTTATATCTCTACTCGGATGGTCTGGGTTTTTATGTTAGGTGTTACTGATGTTTTTGTTGGGGACTTTTAGGGGTCTGGGAATCGTGTAAGGGCGCAGGACGGTTTCAGGTGTTCTGTTCAACGTGATTCAATGTGGGTACCCTTTTTGTGCGTCCTTTTTAAAGTGAGGTATCATCATGTTCTATGTAAGAGTAAAGTAGATGTGCTGATGGTTTTCAACTAACCCCTTTTCGCAGGAGTATCCCTTTATTACTATTTGTTGCGACTGGTGTCGCGGTGCTCTATATCACACACCGACTTCTGTCTTTATGCTCATGGCTGCTTACGCGCACACCAGCGGTTTGGCCACCGCATCGGTGTACTTTTCCAGAGAGGTGGTACGTTGACCCGTGTACCCCACAAGGTGACGTGGTGGGGACGCCTTACGGTTACTTAAGGTGCTGCACAAGTACCGTAGAGGGGCTAAAAGCACCAAGGTGAGAGAAAGGTGATTCTGTTCGCTAGGGGTCTTTAGACCTTTTGGCAGGTGTTCCGTTCTGACTTACAGGGGTACTGTGGATTCATGAGGGGGGAGTTTTGGATGCTCTGGTTTATCAGTTTGCTTTCCTTTCAGTACTTATAGCATCTTACATGTTTTACATCTGCCTCTTACTCTTCGGTCATGTCACGCCCTGGGGGTCTAAAATAAGCGGAAAACGTGTACTTTTTTTTTTTTATAAGTACCCCCGCCGAGCACGTGCGCAGATCCGCCACATATACAAATTCACCCTGCAAAAGGACGGAGTCTCCTCTGTATATGCACGGCGTCGTAAGCATAAATCGTACTTTAACCACACTAGCCAAAAAGTTATGTTGAGGAAAAAGATATCATCGATCGCCATAACCAAGCCGGCCACCCACATTTTAAAAGGATAAATCCACGGGTTGTAAAACGGTGCCCACAAGACACCTAAACTTTATTAAACATTTTTCCAATCTTTTTACTTGATTTGAAAAGAGTGGCCGAAACAACAACTAGTAAGGGAAACGTTCATCCACGACAAAACACAGTTCGAACCCAACATCCACAACAAAGTATCACACGCACATAAGCTAACTAACCAAAAGTAATCAAAACGTAAGAAAAGAAATATCACCAGCCCCTATTCGGGCTAAGATCCTCGAGTCGCGGCCTCACTGTCGTTCCTGTAATATCACAGATTTTTGTAACGTTTTACCCTCCTGCTAATAAAGAATTTGTTTGGAGAAATTGAAGTAACGGGTTTACTTAAGTGGATAATCTTGAGGTGCGGGTATTTTTCTGCGATAGAGCTTGAAAAACGGAGAAGGGCGGTGCGATCGGATCCGGATTCCGACTTTTAGAACTCCCAGAAAGGGGTGGTTAGGATCGCAGTAGCAGGGGGTGCATTGAAATCCGCGTAAGTGATTTTGCACACCTTTCGAGGAAATAAGGATTTATCTTTAAAGAATTATCTTTAAAGGATTATCCCGAAGGATTATCTATGAGGAATTAATTAATTAATGAATTAATTAATTAGAATTAAAGAATACTCGATGTGGTTTTTATCGTAGATTAAAAACAATTTTTGACTTCTCCCGAAAGAAAGGAAAAGAAAAGACGAAACCCTAACCGGAAGGGAACGAGAGAAAAGAACGAGCGAAAGGAAAAGAAAAGGTGAAACCCTAATCGGAAGGAAACAAGAGGAAAGAAGGAGAAGGCGGAAGGACCCAACCCTCCCGACGAACGCGCCGAAGCCGGGAGTGTGAACGGATCTCCGTCTCCGACGATTAGCGGTATGCGAGATTTATTTTCGGTTTAGCTTCGCTCGGTTTTCGTTTCCGTTCTATGCGTCGTCTTAGGGGTAGCCGTTTTGCTACCCTACCCATCGCCGCCGCGTCATGGCCGTGCCTCGCGGGGGGCTAGCGCCCGCGCGGCCGCGCGGGGACGGTGCCCGCGCAGCCGCGGCTAGCGCCGCGCGGGACCAAGGCCCCCGCGCGGCCGCGGTTAGAGCAAGGGCCGCGCGGGGCCGGTGCCCGCGCGGCCGCGGCAAGCGCCGCGCGGGGCCCATGCCCGCGTGGCAAGTGCAAACGCCGCGCGGGGCCGATGCCCGCGCGGCTGCGGCGCGGGGCCCATACTCGCGCGCCCGCGCCTAGGGCACGCGCCCGCGCGGCTAGGGCACGCGCCGCGCGGGGCCGGTGCCCGCGCGGCCGCAGCTTGTGCCGCGCGGGTCCGGTGCCCGCGCGGCCGCGGCTCGCGCCGTGCGGGGCTAAGGCCCGCACGGTCGCGGTGGGTGCCGCGCGGGGCTGGTGCCCGCGCGGCCGCGGCTTGCACCGCGCAGGGCTAGGGCCCGCACGGTCACGACAAGTGCCGCGCGGGGTGGGTGCCCGCGCGGCCGCATGGCCCGCAACCCCGCGGGGGTGGCCGCGTCGCTCGTCGCGCGCGGGCGCCACCGCCGTGTCAAGTTGTCGTTAGTGTTTTTGAGTTTTTGGGCTCGGTTTATCTGCTGTTATATTTCTGATCTGACCGCGACTCTTTTGGGGACTACTTTTAGGTCCGGGTGTCGACAGAGAGCAAGGTTCGATCTCCGGAATCCAGGTTCCGCACAATCGAGGTGGGTACTTTTGGTTATTACCGGTGTAGAGTCGTTCCCGAATATTCGGTTTGATAAAGTAGATGTTTTTAATAAATTGACTAACCCCATAGCATGTGAATCCCTTTTACTATCTTAATCGAGGCGGCTGCGGTCGCAAGATCGTTCTATTATTCTGACCAGAGCGGCTGAGGTCGCAACGTTGTTCTTACACTCATATTGCTTACACGCACACCGGCAGTTTGGCCACCGCACAGGGTGTATTTTTTCGGAAAGATGGTAAGTTTTTACCCGTGTACCCTATACTTGTGATGGTGGGGACCCCTCAAGGAGAGGCGGCTGCTACTTGGGCAGTCGAGGGGTTGGTGGCACCAAGAAGATGAGTACAGTATTGGGGTTGGGGCCCAAAGTATTCTGAAAGCTGGGGTAGGTGCCCAGTGTGACATTCGACAGGGATTTAGCGATACATGAGAGGGGGAAAGTAAATGCTCCAGTGATTCGGTGTGTTCCATTCAGTTATTGGATTTACTTATATGTTTTCTACTTTATCAGTCACTGACAACCCACACTGTGACAGGTCCGAGCAGGGGTGGGAACCGGGACGACGGTGAGGCATCAGTTAGAGGACCCTAGCCATGAGGGCTAGTAAACGATACGTCTTTCTTTGGTTATTTCTTTATACTGTTGGTTAGTTAAACTGTGATTTATTTGTGTGGTTTCTGATGGATGTTGGAATGAGGATTTTACGTCTATAACTGGTGAATGTTAAGATGTGTAATTGCGGCTCGTTTTCAAATGCAAACCTGGTTTCAAAAGTGTTTTCAAAGCAGGTGTCGTGTGGGCACCGATTTTAAAACCCGTGGATTTATCCTTTCAAGTTAATGGCCACTTAAAAGAGTTTGCGAAAACGTTTTGGAAAAACTGGGTGTCGAGTGGGCACCGATTTTCAAACCCATGGGTTTATGCTATAGTCTGTATGTGATAGCGGTGACTGTGTGATTAATTGTAATATCTCCTCTTTGTCTGTCATGGTTGGAATGGTTAAATTGTTTGTCTTGCTAGGAACGCCGTGCATATACAAAGGAGACTCCGCCCGTTTGGGGAGTGAAATTGTATATGCGGCGGGTCTGGTACGCACCGGAGGCGAGGTTCATTTTAAATACAAATAAAAAGAAAAAAAAAAGAAAAAAAAATGGGTACGTTTTTCGCTCTTTTAGAACCTCCGGGGCGTGACAGTTCCGGACCCCACCCTTGACCGAACCTGTCACAGTGTGGGAAGTAAGTGACCAAAGAGTAAGAGATAGATGTAAATCATAAAATATGCTAAAAGTACTGAAAGGAAAGCAAACCGATAAACCAGAGCATCCAAAACTCCCCCTCATGAATCCACAATACCACTGTAAGTCAGAACGGAACACCTGCCAGAAGGTCTAAAGACCTCCAGCGAACAGAGTCACCTTGCTCTCACCTTGGTACTTTTAACCCCTCTACGGTACTTGTGCGACACCTTAAGTAACCGTAAGGGGCCCCCACCACGTCACCTTGTGGAGTACACGGGTCAACGTACAACCTCTCCGGAAAAGTACACAGATGCGGTGGCCAAACCGCTGGTGTGCGCGTAAGCAGCCATGAGCATGAAAACCGAAGACGGTGTGTGATATAGAGCACATCGACACCCATCGTAACAGATAGTAATAAAGGGATACTCATGCGAAAGGGGTTAGTTGAAAACCATTAGCACATCTACTTTACTCTTACATAACACATGATGAGACCTCACTATAAAAAAGGACGCACGATAAGGGTACCCACCTTAGAGTGTGTTGACCGAAACACCAGGAAACGCCCCACGCCTTCGTACGATTCCCGGACCTAGGAAGTCCCCCAAAAGAAACATCAGTAAGATAAATCGTCCCCTGTGAAACTCGTAGCCCCGTACTCTGTCCAGAAAAGACAGAGAAACCCAAGACCCATCATGATGCGGCGCAAGAACAACGCGACGCAAAGACGACGCGGCGCGGCGGCGTGTTGCCCCGCGCGGCGCACAAGCGGTGCTGCGGCATGCAAGCGGCGCGGCAGCATGCTGCCCCGCGTGGGCACCAGCCCCGCGCGCGCACCAGCCCCGGGCGACGCGCAAGCACCAACCCCGAGCAGCACTCAAGCGGCGCGGCGGCATCAGCAGCCCAGCGCGGGCCCCAGCCTCGAGCGGGCACCAAGCGGCGCGGCGGCATCAGCGGCCCCGTGCGGGCCCCAGCCCCGCGCGGGCTCCAAGCGGCGTGGCGGCACCGCTGCGGCCCTTTAACGGCGCGTGGTAGCGCGTGCCTTAGCCGCGCGACGGCAGCGAGGCGGCGGTGTGGCGGCGGCTAGGGCATCCTAGGTCGCCCAAACGACAAAACCAGGAACGCAAAATCCAAAACCAAAACACGAAACCCCGAACGACGAAAACGCGAGAGAGGTAAACGCCGCTAACCTCGCTCAAACGGAGAAGACAACGCGATCTCGTTCCTCGCAGTAGTGAGAATCCGGATCCGCTCCCCGTTGACGGTGATGCTACGATCCCGACTTCCGGCACGTTGATCGAAGAAGATGGAAGATCCGATCTCTTTTTCTCCTCCGAATTAGGGTTTCCTTTTTCTCTCTTTTCTCTCCGATTAGGATTTTCGCTTTCTTGAAAAAATAATAATTAAATATTTTATTTCCCTCTCGTACGTACAAAGTAAAATCCTTAATCGGCAGATATAACAGAAAGATTTTCATCTCCTCGAAAAGCGTGCCGATCACGTGGCACGGGTTTCGGTGCATCCTCGAGTACCGAAACCCTCAAAATCCCATTCCGGGAGATCCGCAAATCGGATTTCAGATTCGATCGCTTTGTCGTTCTCGGTTTTTCGAGCTCTAATACCTAAAATATACCCACACGCACCGATGTTGTACCCAAGAAAACTCGCTAATTAGTCCTTTAAACAACTAATTTATTCAAAAGGGGTTAAAATAAACACAAGACAGTTCGTGATATTACATCACACACCCCTTAAAAGAAGTTTCGTCCTCGAAACTTAACCTCAACCAACGCTAAACAAGTTTGGAAAACACTTTCTCATATTCGACTCCAATTCCCAAGTCGCCTCGCGCTCTTCATGATTACTCCATAGCACCTTCACATTGGGAATAGTCTGGCTGCGTAACTTTTTGTCTTCGCGTGCCAAGATTCGGACCGGTGTTTCATCAAAGGTCAAATCCTCACGAAGTTCAATAGTAGAAACGTCGATAGCAAGCGACGGATTAGGGACGTATTTCCGAAGCATCGAGGCATAAAATACGTTGTGCACGCGGTCGAGATTTGGTGGCAAGGCTAAGTGGAAAGCTACTGGGCCAACACACTCCAAGATCTCAAAAGGTCCAACGAACCGCGGGCTCAATTTGCCTCTTAAACCGAACCGTTTAATCCCCTTGGATGGGGAAACCCGGAGCAACACGTGTTCCCCTACTTGAAACTCCAAGTCGCGTCGTCTCTGGTCTGCATAGCTTTTCTTCCGACTCTGGGCGGTCAAAAACCACTGCCTGATAAGGCGCACCTTTGTCTCGGTCTCCTCCCCTAAGTCCGGGCCCAGAAACTTCCGCTCCCCCAAGTCTTCACAACAGATAGGCGACCGACATTGACGCCCATACAACGCTTCATACGGCGCCATCTGGATACTAGCCTGATAACTGTTGTTGTAGGCGAATTCCACTAGGGGCAGATAGCGTGACCATCCTTCTCCCAAATTGAGCACGCAAGCTCGAAGCATATTATCGAGGATCTGGATCACCCGTTCTGATTGTCCGTTGGTCTGGGGGTGAAAAGCTGCGCTGAAATGCAGTTTGGTTCCCAAAGCCCGCTGCAAACTCTGCCAAAAGTTTGACACGAACCGCGTTACGTCTCCCTTCAATTTAGGCCACCAAAAAGTATGCTTAAGGTCCCTGTACACTTCGTACCTGTAATACCCGCTTCTTTTTGGTAATTTTATTTTATTTTTTACCTTACTTTTAGTGGTCCGGCGGGAGCTAATAGTCGTTTGTTTCTGGGCAGCCGTCGGGGCTCGCGGGTATTTTTAGATGCTAGAGCTCGCGAAACGGGGAACGGTGGCACGATTGGATTCGAATTCCGACCCCGGAATCTCCCAGAAATAATTTTCGAAGGTTGCGACCAGTTTGGGCGCGCCAGGAAGTGTGCTGGCGATCAGCACGCTTTTCGAGGTAACCTGGATCCCTTTTTTGAAATCCGATGGACTGGGTCTGCGATATGGGGACTTAGGGTTTTTTTCGCACCTTCCTTTCGTTGTGTTAGGGCAGGCCGGGTGCGATCGAGGAGAAAAAGGGGGGAAAACGAAATCCCCCTTTCACATTCTCTTTTTGTTAAAGACGGCGACAATGATCCGGGCGGTTGAGACAGGGAGAGGGACGGAGGCCTTCTTGCTTGCGGGATCGATCGGGCAACGGTAGGACGATCCTCTCCTTCCTCTTCCTCCAGCGGATCGAAGGTGAGTGTTTCTATTTTGAAGGTTTTCCTGTTCCGCGGGGGGGTTCAGGTTTTGTCTTTTGCGGGGGATGCGCCGCCGCCGCCGCCGCAAAACTGCAGGCCGCCGCGCAGGGCTGCCCGCAGGCAGCGCGCCGCGCGGCAGAGCGCCGTGCGGGGCTGCCTGCAGGCAGCGCGCCGCGCGGCAGGGGCGCCGCGCGGGGCTTCCCGCAGGCAGGCGCCGCGCGGGCTGGTGCCGCGCGGGCTGCCTACAGGCAGTGCGCCGCGCGGGCTGGTGCTGCGCGGGGCCGCCGCAGACGGGTCGGGGCCGCGCGGTGCTGTCCGCATGATGGGTGCACGCCGCACGGGTCGATGTCGTGCGGGGAACTTCGCGCGCGGGGTTTTGGGACCGTGTCGGGTTTCCGTCTCCAGTTTGAGTCGACGTTCGGTGTTTTGGATCATCAAGTCTTAGCTTTTTACTCCTTCAGGGGCGCGGGATGCTGTAGGCTCGGCGGGCACACGGACGCGGACGAGCCAAACGCCGGTCTCCATCCAAGGTGGGTACTCTTCCGTGGTTATTCGGGAAGGGGTATGAGTTATACGTTTTGCATGTCTGGGCAGAGGGAAGAATAAAGTAATTGTTTATTTCCGTGCCAACCCTGTTTAAGTTATTATATATATATATATGTATATATACTTAGTTCGAGGCTCGAGATAGCTACACGCACACCAGCGGTTTGGCCACCGCGAGGGTGTGCTTTTTCGAAAAAGTGGTACGTTAACCCGTGTACCCCACGTGTGGGTGACGTAATGGGGGCCCTCATGGGTGGGGGGTGTGAGCGGAGCCGAGGTAGGTGCTCGAGGTGGTACCGGGGCAGGTGCTCGGTGCGATTTGCCGAGATAGGTGCTCGGCGGGGTTCCCAAGGTAGGTGCCCGGGTTTGGATTGTACAGAGTGGGGGTTTCCACGGTTGGTTGCACACTGAGGAGGGCAGTTGCTCTAGTTTACTGTGGTTTGCCTTACTTTCAGCCCTTTTTGCTTTGGTATTTATTTTTGGTCACTGACTTCCCACTCCGTGACAGGTTCGTCCAGGGGCGAGTGCTAGAGCATCGATGAGGCCGCACGAGCGATCCTTCAGCCCTTCGAGGCTGCGGACTGTGACTTTTCTTTCCTTGTTCATTTCATTTCCCGTTAGTAGCTTATTTTGTGGATTTCGATACCCTTGTGGGGTCGACGTGGATGTTGGAGTGTTTTCATACCTTGTGAATGACTGTTGTTTTACTTCTCTTTAGTTGGCCGTTTCAAACTACAAAGAAAAAAAAAAGAAAAAAGAAAACAATGCGAAAACAGTTTTAAAAATATGGGTGTCGTGTGGGCACTGTTTGCAAACCCTGTGAATTTATGTGATTGCGAAAATAGCTTTGTAAAACCTGGGTGTCGTGTGGGCACTGTTTTCAAAACCCTATGGATTTATGGATTTAGAAATGGTTTGTAAAACTTGGGTGTCGTGTGGGCACCGCTTTCAAAACCCTGTAGTTTTATCCTTTCAAAAATAGTCGGCCTCTTTACTACTTGTGGAAAATAGTTGTGTGTGCTTGTCACGCCCCGGGGGTTTCATTCAGCAGAAACAAACAACGAAAAAGGGGATTTGTTTTGCGTATCAATTTTTTTGAAATTCCTTCTTCCCCAGTGCGTGCCCAGACCCGCCGCATACACAGAATCACCCTGCAAACGGACAGGGTCTCCTCTGTATATGCACGGCGTCGCGGCTAATACAACATGCAATCATAGTAGTTTACTCAATCACAACAGTTCTCAACACTTACACAACAGAACCATTCTAAAGGCCGACCAATTTGAAAGGATAAATCCACAATTTTAAAAGCGGTGCCCACCCGGCACCCAGATTTCTAAAACAGTTCGAAAACCATAAATCCACAGAGTTTTTAAAATAGTGCCAACACGACACTCAGGTTTTGAAATTCGTTTTCTAAAATCCATAAATCCACAGGGTTTTGAAAACGGTGCCCACACAACACCCAAGTTTTGAAAACGATTTTCGCAATTCCTTTTTCTTTTTCTTTCTTCCCTTTTGAAAAACGGCCGAACAGAGATAAGAACTCAACATACACATAACCAAATAGTAGAGTACCGACATCCACACCGACCCCACGAGGGTATCGAGAACCACACAATAGTCTACAAGTAGTAAATGAAATGCGACAGAAAAGGGAAAATACAGTTTGGGATCTCATAGGACCCGAAAGCTCCTGACTCGGCCTCACCGTCGCCTAGCTCTCACCCATGAAGGAACCTGTCACGGAGTGGGAAGTCAGCGACACGATAATACTAATAATAAAGCAGGAAAAAGTAGTAAAGCCAACCGTAAGGCTATCCGGAGCAACCACCCTCCCAAGAGGGAAAAACCACGAACACCTGCAAAACCTGACCACGTCGGGCACCTACCCCAACAGGTCGCACCGCTCACACCTTGGCGCCACAAAACCCCACACCTACGGGGGCCCCACTACGTCACCTCGTGGGTTTACACGGGTCATAGACCACTTTTTCGGAAAAGCGCACCCTTTGCAGCGGCCAAACCGCGGGTGCGCGTGCTGCAGCCTCGAGCAAAGTAACCAAGAATACCGTACATAATCAAGTAGCGAGAACCATAGAGACTATCAACCACATATAACCAAGTAACAAGAGCCATAAAGACTGTCAACAATATCAAAGTTAAACGCACAACTAGAGTTAGTTACAAGTGTCGGAAGTGCCACGCTAAGTCTCCAAATAAAAACCCACCTGTCTCGGGCGGTGATCAACGCGCGATTCCTCCGCGTCTTGGTGTGTTCCCCGGACCTACACGAACCCGCCGCAAAGAAATCAGTAACTCGAAACCCCAAGTAAGGACCACGGAGCAAAGGACTCTCCCGGTCGGTCGCGGAACGCGGCCCGCAGATCCGGCGACGGCGGCGACGTCCTGGGGCAAGGACAAGGGCACGGACAGCCCACCACTCGCGTGGCCCCGCGCGGCGCCCGACCCCGCGCGGGCGCGCTGCCCGCATGCGCGGGCTGTCCCGCGCGGTGCCAGACCCCGCGCGGGCGCCCCGCCTGCGGGCGGCCCCGCGCGGCGCCCGGCCCGCGCGGCGTGCTGCCCGCATGCGCGGGCGGCCCCGCGGGGCGCCCGACCCCGCGCAGGCGCGCCGCCCGCATGCGCGGGCTGCCCCGCGCGATGCCAGACCCTGCGCGGGTGCCCCGTCTGCGGGCGGCCCTGCGCGGCGCCCGGCCCGCGCGGCGTGCTGCCCGCATGCGCGGGCGGCCCCGCGCGGCGCCCGACCCCGCGTGGGAGCGCTGCCCGCATGCGCGGGCTGCCCCGCGCAGTGCCAGACCCCGCGCGGCGCCCCGCCTGCGGCGGCCCCGCGCGGCGTCAGACCCCGCGCGGCGCCCGCCCGCGGCAGCCCCGCGCGGTGCCCGACCTGCGCGGGTGAGCTGCCCGCAGGCACGGGCGGTCCCGCGCGGCGTCAAGCCCGCGCGGGTGCCCTGCCGGCGGGTGGCTCGCCCTCACCCCGCACGCGCGTCGGGTGCCCTACGGCCGGAATTTCGGGGACCCCCTCCCCTCGCGGTAATCAAGAACACCGAAAATGAGACAATAAAACCGCTCACCTCGGTTTCGTCGGCAATGGGTGAAGGAGAAGGATCGTCCCGTTCGCGCTTGTCAGATTCCGCGGGGAAGCGATCGTCCCTTCCTTCTCCCCGTCACGATGCCTCGGTTCTTCACGCCGACTGATAGAGGGAAGAGGTTGGGGAAACAGGGTTCCTCGCTCGCGCTCGGATGGGGAACTACGCACAGGAAATGAGGAGTGGGGAAAAACCCTATGCCCCCAAACAAAATAAATTGATCGTTCGGGTGTGAATGGGGGGTGGGATTGAACCCTAAACCCCCAAATTCGAAACTTAGCGATCGGGTGCGGACCAGGATCCAACTTACCTCAAAAAGTGTGCCGATCTTCCGCACGCTTTTTGATGCACCCGGAACCGCGGGTTTACCTCGAAAAGCATGCCGATCGCCCGCACGCTTTTTGATGCACCCGGAACCGCTGGTAACCTTCAGAAATTTATTCTGGGAGATCTCGGGGTCGAAATTCGAATCCGATCGCGCCACCGTTCTCCGTTTCGTGAGCTTTATTGCCTAAAAATACCCGCGAGCCCCGACGGTCTGCCCAGAAACAGAGAATTATTAACCCGCCCCCCGTCGGACCACAAAAAGGGGTAAATAAAAAATAAGAATTTCCGAAAAGACAATTTAACGAGGGCGGTTACTACAGTGCTTGACTGATAAACTAGTGTGGTTAAAGACATTTTGTATGGATATTGTAGTCAGGACGCCGGGCATATACAAAGGAGACTCTGCCCGTTTGCAGAGTGAATTTGTATATGCGGCGGATCTGGGCACGCACCGGGAAGTTGTTTCAAAAAAAAAAAAAATACGTCAGTTTGGTAGCTTTGGTGGCTATCCTTCCGCGCATTTAAAACCCCCGGGGCGTGACAGTACCGCCGGGATGCGCTGCGTAAGGAGCACAATGCGCCTCTGATAATAACTCTTCCTTCAGATCAGGTAGATCGGGCACACAAATGCGTCCTCGGAACCGCATTGTACCGTCAGCTCCGACCGAAAAGTCGCCCTCCCGGTCCCAAGGAAATCTTGTCTCGTACAAGCTGTAGTTGAGCATCCGTCTTCTGACCTTCCAGGATTTTCTTAAACAAGGTAGGCTTGACCACCGGGGAAAAAGTCATGAAATAGCACCCGCCGGCACAACCTCTAATCTCGTTCGCGAGAAATCCGCGATTAGACGGTCTTGCTGAGTGATAGTGTTCACTAGTAACTTTTCTGTCTGACCTTTCCTGCTCAAGGCATCGGCTACAACGTTTGCCTTTCCATGGTGGTACTGAATGGTCAAATCATAAACCTTCAATAATTCCAACCAACGTCTCTGCCGTAAGTTCAAATCTTTTTACGTGAAAATGTATTTAAGGCTCTGGTGATCAGAAAACACGTTTCAATAAGCTCTGTAAAGGTAGTGCTTCCAGAGTTTTAAAGCGAAAACGACCGTTGCGAGTTCCAGGTCGTGAGTAGGGTAATTTCGCTCATAATCCTTGAGTTGTCTTGATGCGTAGGCTATGACTTTTCCCTGTTGCATCAGCACACTTCCAAGACCGCTCCGTGATGCATCACAATAAACCTCGAAGTCCTCACCGGGTGTCGGTAATGTAAGCATGGGTGCCCGTGTTAGCCTGTCCTCGAGTTCCTCGAAGCTCTCCTGGCATTGAGTCGTCCACACAAATCTCTCCCCTTTCCGGGTTAGACGACTCAGAGGGGTGGCAATTTTTGAGAAACCTTCCACGAAGCGTCTATAATACCCCGCCAAATCTAAGAAGCTTCGGACTTCCGTTACTGTAGTCGGTCGGGGCCAGTTAGTTACTGACTCCACCTTCTTAGGATCCACCGCAATTCCCGTTGCGGAAACTATGTGTCCCAAAAAGCTCACCTCACGAAGCCAGAACTCACACTTCTTGAGCTTAGCAAACAACTTCTGATCACTGAGAGTCTGAAGGATTACTCGCAGATGCTCCTTATGTTCCTCATCAGTACGGGAGTAGATAAGGATGTCGTCAATCCGAGGCAAGGGATACTTGTTTTTCACCGTAACCTTGTTTATCTCCCGATAGTCGATGCAAAGACACAAACTCCCGTCCTTTTTCCGCACGAAGAGAACGGGTGCACCTCAAGGCGACACACTTGTCCTAATGAACCCCTTATCCAAAAGATCTTCTAGTTGTGCCTTGAGCTCTCATTAATTCTGCAAACGCCATTCGATACGGTGCCTTGGTGATAGGTTGCGTACCCGGGAGAAGCTCGATGGTGAATTCGGTTCCTCGCTCTTGGGGGGGGGGGGGGGGGCATCTCGGGCAGTTTGATCGGAAAAACGTCTGAAAAATCCCTTACAATAGGGATATCCGAGAGCATTGCCAAGGGTCGAGTCGCTAAGTCCACCGAGGCCATGTACGCTACACATCCACCCTTCATCAGTTCCCTAGCCCGCGATGCAGAGATAAAAGAAGGGAAGGAGGTGCTCTTACTTGTCAAGTACACGTGATCCGGAAAGCCAGGTTCCTGCAGCCGCGCCTGGCGCTTCTCGCAATCAAACGCCGCCTGGTACTTAGTGAGCCAAACCATACCAAGTACCACATCGAACTCCTTAAGCGGGATTACCACTAAATCCCAAGGACAACGTAGCCTTCCCAACTTTTGTAATATCACAATTTTTCGTGTAACGTTTACCCTCCTGCTAATAAAGTTTAAGTTATGGGAAACTGAATTAATGGGTTTCCTTAAGTTGATAATCTTGAGGTGCGGGTATTTTTCTGTGATAGAGCTCGAAAAACGGTGAACGCCAGTGCGACCGGATCCGAATTCCGACTTACGGATCCCCCAGAAAGGGGATGTTAGGATCGCGGTAACCGTAGTGTGCATCGAAATCCGTGCAGAGATCGTGCACGCTTTTCGAGGAGAAAAGAAATTATCTCGTACAATTTAATAAATAAATAATTAATTATTTAGGTATTAAATACCTGATGGATTTCTATGGTACGTACTGAGAAAGAAAGAAAGAGGGAAAAGAAACCCTAAGCGGAGAGAAAAGAAAGAGAGAGGAAAGCGAAAACCTAACCGGAAGAGAAAAGGAAGAAAGAAGGAGAAAGCGGAGGGACCTGATCATCCCCAACGAACGTGCCGGAGCCGGGAGCGTGAACTGATCGCCTTCTCCAACGAATCGCGGTAAGCGATGTTCCTTTCGGTTTTTAGTTTTGGGGTTTTCTTGTAGTCGTTTTTAGGTTGGCCGCCGTCGCCGCCGTCGCGCCGCCGCCGTCCCGGGATTGCCGCCGCACCCCGGACGGCGCCGCGCAGGACAATGCCGCGCGGCCGGGCTGCCCGCTGCACCGCGCGGGGCTGGCGCCCGCGCCGCGCTGCAGGCGGCGCCGCGCAGGGCAAGCCCGCGCGGCCGGGCCGCCCGCAGCGCCGCGCGGGGCAGGCGCCCGCGCCGCGCTGCAGGCGGTGCCGCGCGGGGCAAGCCCGCGCGCGGCCGGGCTGCTACAGCACCGCGCGGTCGCGCCGCTGGTGGAGCCGCTCGGGGAGGTTGCCCGCGCGGCCGTGCCGCATGCGGCACCGCGCGAGGCTGGTGCCCGCGCGGCCGAGCCGCATGCGGTGCCGCGCGGGGCCGGTGCTCGCACGGCCGCATGACACGCAACGACACGGTGACGGCCGCGTCGTCCGTCGCACGCCATCGCCACCGCCGTGTCGAGTCGTTGGTAGTGTGTTTGGATTTTTGGACTCGTGTTAATTACAGTTTATGTTTCCGATCTGACCGCGATTCTTTTGGGGACTATTTTTAGGTCCGAGTGCCGTTTGTGAGCGTTGTTCGGCCTCAGGTGTTCCGGTCAGCACATTCGAGGTGGGTACCTTTGGTTATTTTCGGTGTAATGTCGTTCCCGTGTATTTCGTATAATAAAGTAGATGTTTTGGTAAACTGTCTAACCCCATTGCATGTAAATCCCGTTTTGTTTTCTAACTGAGGCGGCTGAGGTCGCAGTATTGGTTATATGCTCATATTGCTTACACGCACACCGGCGGTTTGGCCACCGCACAGGGTGTATTTTTCTGGAAAGATGGTAAGGATTACCCATGTACTCCACAACTAGGGATGATGGGGACCTCTCACGGTGAGGCAAACTGCTACTTGGGCAGTGGAGGGGTTGGAGGCACCAAGAATTGAGCACGGTATTTGGGGTTGGGGCCCAACTTGTTTTTAATTCTGGGGTAGGTGCCCAGCGTGATCTGTGACAGGGATTTAGCGGTACATGAGGGGAAAGTAAATGCTCTGGTGTATCGGTTTGTCTTTTCAGTTATTGTATTTACTGTTTACATCTACTTTATCAGTCACTAACTACCCACACTGTGACAGGTCCGAGCAAGGGTGGGAACCGGGACGACGGTGAGGCATCGGTTAGAGGACCCTAGCCATTGAGGCATCTAAACTTTACCATTTTATGGTTATCTCTTTTAAATGTTTGGTTAGTATAACTGTGAATTACTCGTGGATGGTTTATTGTGGATGTTGGATTGAGGACCTAGTGTAGGGATATCTATTTATATCTGTGGATGTTGAGAGGTATGAATGCGGCTCGTTTTCAAACACGAACACGATTTCAAAAGCATTTCAAACCGAGTGTCGTGTGGGCACTGATTTCTAAACCCGTGGATTTATCCTTTCAATCAAGGTTGCCGCTTAAAAGAAATTGCAAAAATGTTTTGTAAAACTGGGTGTCGTGTGGACACCGTCTTTCAAACCCATGGTGATTATGATGGTATGGTTTAGTGTAATCTCTACTTGTTATCGTTGAATGATTGCATGGTTAAAGTATTCGTCGTACTCGGAACGCCGTACATATACAAGGGAGGCTCTGCCCGTTTGGGGAGTAAATTTGTATATGTGGCGGGTCTGGCGCGCACCGGAGGTGAGGTTCATTTTAAAGAAAAAAAAATGTATACATTTTCCGCTCTTTTAGAACCTCCGGGGCGTGACAGATTATATGGTATCAAAGAAAAACGACTTTAACCACTGCGGTCAGTGACCAACATCCACAGAGTGTAATACCACAAGTTACTAACCAAATTGATAACCAAGATGTAGGTGTGTAATGTACGAGCGTGAGCGCGGGGAAAAAGTGATAGAGTCCCGGAGTTTGTGGGTTGAGGTGTTAGACCTATTAAACTTAGGATTGACGCGGTTACTTTGTATGAACAGATAATAGCCGGACATGATCATTAATCGGCAACGCTGAAATGGACAGGATGGACTCAGCAGCCGCAGCAAACCGCTTGCTTCGAAACCAGTTGTGCGACGTGGCTGGGCAACTGCTTACCCTTACCGAGCGGCTGTGCTTACTGACACAGGACATTGGGGGTACTGACCATTATCAGTACGGCTCCAGAGGTGACACTCTTCGTGGGATACCAACCGCAGGATTTCCTACCTTTCGAGAGGCGGTGGACACGGCCACATGGGTGGAGCGGGAGCTCGCTGACGCACGTGCCCAGCGGGGGCACCCCGGACTATACCAGGGCCAGAGGTATCCCCACCCCCGTCTTGAGGGGGACCTTTTCCAGGGAGACCGGGCAACCAAACGCCCGAGTACAGAACAGGAAATCGGACGAGCGCCGACCGGAGGACCAGAACCACTGGGAAAGCCTTGCGTCATCTGTGGGAGGGCACACCAGGTGACGGGTTGTCCATGGAGGTACAACCACTGTTTCCGATGTGGCAAGCCGGGCCAATCCCGCGCCTTATTCCCCTAGAGACCAACCACTACCACCACAGCACCACAACAGGAGGAACGAGGAAATGCTGCAGCCCCCGCCCCGCAGAAGGACCAACGCGGCAGTCAGTACATGGCAGATCACGATGATTCCAGGTCTCTGCCCCGCCATGCCATGCATCGTTGGCCCAAAGGTTGTGGTCGGGCTCCCCGAGCTGCCTCGATTGAGGACGCGATGTCCCGGAAAGAGTGATAACAGGTAATGCTTCTAGTTTCCTTTTCGACTTAGGAGTACCTATCACACCTGAGCATCCTACTTTTACCCGACTCTCTCTTCCTCTCCTGTTTCTCGCCCTCCCCTTAAATGTTAGGAGGAAGATCCTCTTTTCCCACCTACCCTTGCCACTCTCCTGAATCCCACTTTAGGGGTAAATGTACTCTAGTTATGGGGAGAAGCCTCTTAGGCTTTTAGTTGAACCCTCCCCAGCCCGCACGGGTGAGTAGTTTCTGGTGCAAGAAGTAGTAGTAGGAAAGACCCCTTGCGAAGAGTAATGTTGGTCTTGACCCCAGGAGGGCCCTTAGAAACAGATATTTTGTACCTTCCTGCCCAATAAGGTGGGGAAGACTCAGTTGCCTTTGGTGTTGGCTATTTATTTATGGGTTAAATAGGTCCAACTTCCTGCCTCGAGACAATAGGCCCAGGAGACTAATAAGTTGAGTTGGGTGAGCCCAATAAGTTGAGTGGGGCTGCGGTCCACAATAGACCTAACGGCAAGAGGCCCAACAACAGACCCAACGTCCAGGTGGGTCGAGTTCGGTCGAGATCCGTGGGCGCTGTGTCTGTACGCTTTAAGCGAATTGGTTGCGTATCTCAAAAAGCTCGGGCTTTTGGGATTAATGGTTAGCGCCAACGAGCCGACATTTGGGACTTAGTGGTGTCACCGCTAGGAGAATTCAAGGGGATACTCGAAAGGGATTGGCTTACTGAGTATCAGGTGCTAGTCGATTGCGAGTAATCGAGCGTGCCGTCTTGGGGCGCACCCGTCCTATTCGTACGGAAGAAGGACGGGAGTCTACGATTGTTCATCAACAACCGGGGAATAGATAAGGTCATAGTAAAGAACAAATACCCCTCACCTCGGATTGATGACCTATTTGACCAACTACCAGGAGCGACGGCGTCCCCAAATATTGATCTGCAGTCCGGCTATCGCCAGTCTAGAGTCCGGAGTGATGACATACCGAAAATAGTCTTTCGAACTCGGTATGGTCATTACGAGTTTATGGTTATACCGTTTGGACTCATAGTCGCTCCAGCGGTGTTTATGGATATGATGAACAGGATCTTCAAACCGTTCCTGGACCAATTCGTGGTGGTCTTATTCGACGATATCCTCATCTACTCCCCCTCAGATAAGGAGCACGAGGATCACCTGCGAGTGATCCTCCACACCCTACGGGATCAAAAACTGTTCGCCAAACTCAAAAAGTGTGAGTTTTGGCTCCGCAAGGTGGACTTCCTGGGACACATAGTTTCGGCGTCGGGAATTGCGGTGGACCCGAGGAAGATAGAATCCGTGACCAACTGGGCTCGGCCAACAACGGTGACAGAGATCCGAAGCTTCCTAGGACTGGCAGGGTACTACAGACGCTTCGTGGAAGGCTTCTCAAAGATAGCCACTCCCCTGAATCGACTAACCTGCAAAGGGGAGAAGTTCGTCTGGACGGCCCAGTGCCAGAAGAGCTTCGAGGAACTTAAAGACAGACTCACACGGGCGCCAGTACTCACATTGCCGAAGCCCGATGAGGATTACGAGATCTATTGTAATGCATCTCGATGCGGTCTTGGGAGCGTATTAATGCAACAAGGGAGGGTCATAGCATACGCATCAAGACAGCTCAAGGATTACGAGCAGAACTACCCCACACATAACTTGGAACTCGCGGCAGTCGTGTTTGCCTTGAAGCTTTGGAGACATTATCTCTATGGGGCGCACTGTAACGTGTTTTCCGATCACCAGAGCCTCAAATACCTGTTTACACAGAAGGAACTGAACTTACGGCAAAGGCGATGGCTGGAACTACTAAAGGACTACGATTTGTCCATCCACTACCACCCCGGGAAGGCAAATGTGGTGGCCGATGTCATGAGCCGGAAAGGACAGACGGGGGAAACGGCACTGAGCGCCCTTACCCAACAGGATCGTCTAATTCCAGAGTTCTCGCAATTGAGGCTGGAGGTAGTGCCAGCAGGTGCGGTTGCGAAACTTCTGTCCTTGGTGGTGAAGCCTACGCTGATCGAGAGGATCTTGGAAGGCCAAACAACGGACACGCAATTACAACTAGTGCGGGACAGAATATCCTCGGAGCTAAGTGGGGATTTTACGATTGGCACTGATAATGTGATAAGGTTCCGGGGGCGAATTTGCGTGCCCGATGTGCCAGAATTGAGGAAAGAAATTCTAACGGAAGCGCATAATGCCCCCTACACTGCGTATCCCGGGGGTACAAAGATGTACAAAGACCTGAGGCAGACCTTCTGGTGGCCCAAATTGAAGAGTGATGTGACGCAATTCGTGGCGCATTGTTTGGTGTGCCAACAGGTGAAAGCGGAACATCAGCGACCGGCGGGGAACCTACAACCATTGCCCATACCAGAGTGGAAATGGGAATGGATTACCATGGACTTCGTTACTGGTTTTCCGCGATCGCAACACGGACACGACGCGATATGGGTCATAGTGGACCGTCTGTCGAAATCGACCCACTTTCTGCCTATCCACACGACGTGGACCCGGGACCGGCTAGCGCAAACCTACATCGACGAGGTGGTAAGATTGCACAGAGTACCATCGTCGGTAACTTCGGATAGGGACACACGCTTTGTGTCAAATTTCTGGCGGAGCCTGCAGCAGGCATTGGGGACCAAACTGCAGTTTAGCACGGCCTTCCACCCGCAGACGGACGGGCAATCGGAACGGGTGATCCAGATTCTCGAAGATATGCTTTGAGCTTGTGTGCTAGATCTGGGTGAGGGATGGTCGCGTTACCTACCCCTCGTGGAATTCGCCTACAATAATAGCTACCAAGCTAGTATTCAGATGGCGCCATACGAAGCCTTGTACGGACGCCGATGTCGATCGCCTATTTGCTGGGACGACTTGGGGGAGCGGAAGCATTTGGGGCCAGACCTTGTAGAGGAAACGGAGGCAAAGGTGCGCCTTATCAGGCAGCGGCTATTGACCGCCCAGAGCCGGCAGAAGAGCTACGCAGATCAGAGGCGACGAGAATTGGAATTAATGGTGGGGGAAACACGTGTTGCTTCGAGTATCACCGTCTAAGGGGACAAGACGGTTCGGCTTACGAGGGAAGCTGAGCCCACGGTATGTGGGACCGTTCGAGATCTTGGAGCGCGTGGGCACGGTGGCATACTGGTTGGCCTTACTGCCAAATCTCGAACGGGTACACAACGTGTTTCACGTCTCGATGCTCCGAAAGTACCTTTCCGACCCGTCACACGTCCTCGACGTTTCTGCCGTCGAGTTGCGTGAGGATTTGGGCTTCGAGGAAATGCCGATACAGATATTGGCACGAGAGGAAAAGAAACTTCGCAACCGGATGATCCCCTATGTAAAGGTGCAATGGAGTAACCATGAGGAGCGCGAGGCGACCTGGGAACTTGAGACTAAAATGAGAGTGTTTTCCTGAGTTATTTAGCGAGGGTTGAGGTTAAGTTTCGAGGATGAAACTTCTTTTAAGGGGTGTGTGGTGTAATATCACAATTTTTTGTGTAACGTTTACCCTCCTGCTAATAAAGTTTAAGTTATGGGAAACTGAATTAATGGGTTTACTTAAGTTGATAATCTTGAGGTGGGGTATTTTTCTGTGATTGAGCTCGAAAAACGGTGAACGCCGGTGCGACCGGATCCGAATTCCGACTTACGGATCCCCCAGAAAGGGGATGTTAGGATCGCGGTAACCGCAGTGCGCATCGAAATCCGTGCAGAGATCGTGCATGCTTTTCGAGGAGATAAGAATTATCTCATACAATTTAATAAATAAATAATTAATTGTTTAGGTATTAAATACCCGATGGATCTCTATGGTACGTACTGAGAAAGAAAGAAAGAGGGAAAAAAAATCCTAACCGGAGAGAAAAGAAAGAGAGAGGAAAGTGAAACCCTAACCAGAAGAGAAAAGGAAGAAAGAAGGAGAAAGCGGAGGGACCCGATCATCCCCAACGAACGTGCCGGAGCCCGGACCGTGAACGGATCGCCTTCTCCGACGAATCACGGTAACCGATGTTCCTTCCGGTTTTTAGTTTCGGGGTTTTCTTGTAGTCGTTTTTAGGTTGGCCGCCGCCGCTGCCGTCGCCTCGGCCGCCGCCGCCGTCGCCACCGCCGTCCCGCGATTGCCGCCGCACCCCGGACGGCGCCGCGCGGGACAATGCCACGCGGTTGGGCTACCCGTAGCGCTGCGCGGCGCTGGCGCCCGCGCCGCGCTGTAGGCGACGCCGCGCGGGGCAAGCCCGCGCGGCTGGGCCGCCCGCAGCGCCGCGCGGGGCAGGCGCCCGCGCCGCGCTGTAGGCAGCGCCGTGCGGGGCAAGCCCCGCGCCGCGCTGTAGGCAGCGCCGTGCGGGGCAAGCCCGCGTGCGGCCGGGCTGCTGCAGCGCCGCTCGGGGCCGGTGGATTTATCCTTTCAATCAAGGTTGCCGCTTAAAAGAAATTGCAAAAATGTTTTGTAAAACTGGATGTCGTGTGGACACCGTCTTTCAAACCCATGGTGATTATGATGGTATGGTTTAGTGTAATCTCTACTTGTTATCGTTGAATGATTGCATGGTTAAAGTATTCGTCGTGCTCGGAACGCCGTACATATACAAGGGAGGCTCCGCCCATTTGGGGAGTAAATTTGTATATGTGGTGGGTCTGGCGCGCACCGGAGGTAAGGTTCATTTTAAAGAAAAAGAAATGTATACGTTTTTCGCTCTTTTAGAACCTCCGGGGCGTGACAACTTTATCGGGCATGAAGGTACAAAACTAAACGCTTGAAACCCAAACCTCATCGGTTAGCAGCGGTGCCCTCTCCTCCCGTCGTGGGGTCGGAGGGCGACGAGTCGATGCTAAAGGGGATCCCCCAACTGATCAAGTTAGGGTATCCCCTCCCCAAAAACCCACGACCGATAGTGCCGACGACATACCTACCAATCACCGGCGACAAGAACGTCATAAAGTAAGGCTCTAGGTCGAGAGGTCAGATCTACCGAAATTATGGATGCTACTCCCCTACCCTCCACTAATCTAAGAAAGGCGAGCAGAAAACGTTCTTACAAGTTAAGTTCACCAGTCCCAGCAAGCCCGGTTCCCGGAGACGCACTTGGAACTTCAGGCAGTCAAACATCGCTTACAAATTTCCTGTGACTGTCGATCCCGAGCGCCCCACCGAGATCCTAAGTGGCTCCCCACTAGTTCATAGAGCATAAGAACCTACCCAACCTCGCTGGCCGGGAAGGAGCATAGCTACCTGCCTCGAGGGATTTCCCAGTAGTCCGAACGAACCTATTTCTACGATAGAGGGTTTCTTCTAGTATTTATGGGTAAGGGCAAAAGAAATAAGATGGGAAGGTATGGGATGCTCCGGTATCAATGAGATCTGAAAACGAAGAGAAACTACAATGGAGTACTACCTGCTGCTACTCTTTCCTGGGCAGTGCGTCCTCTGCCGGTGTAGTGTCCTAACTTTTCTTGTGTCGTTGATGACCCTTGTCGTTTAATGTTAGTTGTAGGTGCCCTTCTTATCGACTTTTGGTGATTAGTGTTTTGGTGCATGCTAGTATTTTTAGGTGATAGAGCTCGAAAAATGATGAACGGCGGTGCGATCGAATCTGAAATCGGACTTACGGATCTCCCGGAATGGGGGTTGAAGCTCCCGGCGACCGTAAAGTGCACCGAGATTCATGCATGGTAACTTGCACAATTTTCGAGGAAATCTGAGTCGGATCTTGACCTAGGGTTAAGTGCATTTATTTATATTTATAGCCCCTTTTAGTAGTAACTTTTTCTTTTCGTCAACTTGAACGGAAAGGGGGGATTTTCGAAATTCGAAAATTCGAAATAGGGGAGGGAGCGAAAGAAAAAAGGAGAAGGAAGAAAAAAAGGGGAATCCATCTCTTGTGGAGCTTTACGTCGGAGACGAGAGGGACGATCCACCTTCTCCTTCCCCGCAGGATCACGGTAAGCGATCGGGGGAAACCCCTCTTGTTGTTTCCTTTTTTTGCAATTTCTGTGGGGTCGAGGGTTTGGGTGTTGGTTGTTCAGGTGTCGCACGCGTTGTGGTTTTTGTGGTAACGGGAAGCCGCCGCCGCCGTTGTTAAACAGGAGGTCGCCGCCGCCGTTATCAAATCCACGGGGTTGTCGCCGCAGTCACTGTGTTCGCGGGGTCATCACCGGAGCCGCGGGGGACGAAACAGGAGACGTACTGTTCATCCCGTACGGCTGCCCTCACGCGGTCCACCGGACAGGCGTGCACCCGGCGCACGTGTCCACGGCCCGAAGGCGCGGACCCGGCGCACGGGCACGTGCGCCAGCCCGACCCCGCACCGCGCGGTCCACCGGGCTGGCGTGCACCCGGCGCACGTGTCCGCAGCCCGAAGGTGCGGACCCGGCGCACGGGCGCGTGCGCCAGCCTGGCCCGCAGGCGCGGTCCACGCCTGGGCGTGCACCCGGCGCTGCCGCCGCGACCGGGAACGCGTGAGCCCGGTGCACGCTCTGCCCGTGCACCGGCCCGGCCCAATCCGCCTGGTGCACGCTCCCGGGGTGAGCCCGGTCTGCGCCGCCGCCTCCTCTGCACTGTGAACACGGTCCACGCCTCTGCCCGTGCACCAGCCCCCAGCCCGGAAGCCCGGTAACTCCGTTTTGGCCCGTTTTTTGCCCGTTTCGCCTCATTTTTGAACGTTTTCGACCACGACGATACTTTTAACAACGTTTCTTAATGTAGTTTCTTTCGGGTCAGAGTTTGGGGGTTGCGGGTTTCGCAGGGGACAGTGTTAGCTTATTAATGTTTACCTTGGGGATTTTCTAGGTCCGCGTGGCGATCGAGTGGGGACAGGTCAACTTTGGGTGTTCCGACCAAGCGCTGTTCAGGTGGGTGCTCTCCTCTGTCACTTCGGGAAGGTGTACGTTTTAACATGAGTAAAGCAACATAAATTTCATAATCGTATCTAACCCCTGTTTTACATAAGCATGTTATTATTCATATCTCTGACAACTGCGGGTCGCTTCGGGTACGACACACCTATTTATCACACATTTTGAGCCCAAGGTTTGCTTGCACGCACACCAGCGGTTTGGCCACCGCACTGGTGTATTTTTTCGAAAAGATGGCACGTTGGCCCGTGTACCCCACGACTAGTGGTGATGGGGACCCCTCACGGCTGCTCAGACACCGCACGAGCGCCGGGTAGGGGTATAAGCAAATCACGAGAGGCAGGTGCTTTGATTTCTCTGGTTACAGGAGTACTGTGGAAGTTCGAGAAGGGAAGCTTGGAATTCTCCGAGTGTTTTCGGTTTGCATTATTTTCAATTTTCCTTTATCGCGCATATTACTATACGTTGATTATGTTGCATCTTGGCAGTGTCGCTGACTCCCCACTCTGTGACAGGTTGGTCGGGCGCGGGCACGGGACGGATGTGAGGACGGTCTAGGAAGATGTTTCGCATTTAGCATCTCTTTCGAGTGACATTGCGAGGTATATTTATGTATATCTCCCTAGTTTTTTCATGCTGTGTGAGTGGGTTCGCCTGTGCTTGTGTGGATGTTCAAACTACTGTGGTGACTCTGTTTGCTCTCTTACTCTGTAGTTTTCGGCCTATTTTCAAACCAGGAAAAATGTTTGCGAAAACGACTTTTAAAACAACAAGTGTCGTGTAGGCACCGATTTGAAAACCCATGGATTTATCCTTTCTAAATATCGACGGCCGTGTTAAGTAGTTATAGTACTTTCTGTTAAGAATTTTAGTTTTGGCGTATTTCGTGAAAGTGTTTAAGTCTTGAAGATTGAAGATGAAGAAGCTTGGATCATATACCTCAATCTCAAGAAAGAAGATTTCAAAAGGATCAGGTAAGTTTAACTAAACATTATTGGTGATCCGAATACTTCTTATAATGTAGAAACACTTGGATGGATTTTTAATCGCATAAAAATCAAAAACTGGACATGGTATATATAACGACCCGACCGACTAGCAATAATAACTCGTTGGGCCCAAACCACATCCCAAAATGCTTAAGCCCAGTTATTATTACTAGTGTTCATGTCTCCTATAAACCCAATGACAATTTCATCCACATCCGATGTGGGACTATTGGAGGCGTTACAGACTCCCCCCGTTTAGGCCAGACGTCCTCGTCAGCCCAAACACACACACAGTTTAGGCCTGACGTCCTCGTCAGCCCAAACGCACGCACACAGCAGCCCAAGATCACCAGGCGATGTGAGACTCGTCTCGCTAGCCCTGTCATCTAGACCCAGACTCAGCTGAGACTCGCCGCACACTTTCGGCTGGTTATTGGCTCTGATACCAAATATAACGACCCGACCAACTAGCAATAATAACTCGTTGGTCGCGGGGCCACCCGCGGGCAAGGCACCTGCGCGGGCTGGGGCCGCGCAGGGTCGCCCGCGCCCGCGGGCAGCGCGCCCGAGCGGATCGGTGACGCGTGGGGCCGCCCGCGGGCGGGGCGCCCGCGCGGGCTGGTGCCGAGTGGGGCCACCCGCACCCGCGGTCAGCGCGCCCGCGCGGACCGAGGCCGCGCGGGGCCGCCCGCTGGCGGGGCGCCCGCGCGGGCTGGTGCCGCGCGGAGCCGCCCGCACCCGCGGGCAGCGCGCCTGCGAGGACCGAGGCCGCGCGGGGCCGCCCGCTGGCGGGGCGCCCGCGCGGGCTGGTGCCGCGCGGAGCCGCCCGCACCCGCGGGCAGCGCGCCCGTGCGGACCGAGGCCGCGTGGGGCCGCCCGCTAGCAGGGGCGCCCGCGCGGGCTGGTGCCGCGCGGGGCCGCCCGCACCCGCGGGCAGCGCGCCCGCGCGGACTGAGGCAGCGCGCCCGCGCGGACTGAGGCCGCGCGGGGCCGCCCACAGGTGGGGCGCCCACACGGGCCGGTGCCACGCGGGGCCATCCACGCCTGCGAACAGCACACCCGCGCGGGCCGGTGCCGCGCGGGGCCACCGCCGACGGGGCAGGGCCGCGCGGAGCTGTCCGCATGCGGGACGCGCGCCGCAGGAGTCGTCGTCGTGCGGGGAATCTCGCGCGCAGGGTTTTTCTTGGAATTTGTCTTTTCTCGTCCCCTACCTGAGTCGTCGTTAAGTGTTTTGATCGCCAGGTCTTCGCCTTCGCTTCTTCAGGGACGCGGGGCGCTGTGGGGCGGCAGACGTGCTAGCACGGACGAACCGACCGCCGGTCTCCTTTCAAGGTGGGTACTTTCTCCAGGGTTAGTTGGGAAAGGGTGTACATTGTAAGATGCTAGTATGGGCAAAGGTGTTTTCTCTTCTAAATTATTCTTTATGTGCAATGCTGACCCCGTTTTACTTTATTTAAATAATCGTCTATTTATATCTAATTATGAGGCTCGTGTGACTGCACGCACACCGGCGGTTTGGCCACCGCAAGGGTGTGCTTTTCCGGAAAAGTGGTACGTTGACCCGTGTACCCCACGTGACGGTGACGTAATGGGGGCCTCGGGGGTGGAGGGTGTGAGCGGTGATGCCGAGGCAGGTGCTCGGCGGCCGAGGCAGGTGCTCGGCGGCCGAGGCAGGTGCTCGGCAGGGGTTACCGAGGTGGGTGCTCGGAGGGGTTGTCGGGGAAGGTGCCCGGTTTGTTTTTACACAGGGCAACTGAGCAGCGCCGCTCCGCAGGGCGCTGCAGGCCCAACGCCGTGCGCCAGGCCCGCAGGCCCAGCACCGTAGTGCAAGGGCTACCAGCGTGCGCGCCGCCTGTTGTCGCCAGCCTGCGCTGCAAGCGCCCCGCAGCCAGCCCACGCGGGACGGCATAGTCGCTACCACGCGCCGCTTGGCCGCATAGCCGCATAGCCGCTACCGCGCGCCGCTTGGCCGCATTGTCGCTGCCGCGCGCCGCTTGTCCGGATGCCGCGCCGCGCGCCACTTTGCTGACCGTGCTTGTGTCATGCGCACTACCCATGCTCGTGCCACTCATGCTTTTTGCATACCACCGCCGCTCCGCACCTCGTCGGAATCGACCGTGGGGTTTCGCTAAGCGGGTTTTGACGATGTTTTTATCGTCGGAGCCCCGATTTGACCCTCGATTCACAGAATTTCGTTACCATGATGTTTTAACAACGGTTTTTGGTGTAGTTTTCGTCCGGGCAAAACTTGAGGTGTTTTTGGGAGTTTTTACACATCGTTTTCTTCGCCGGTAGAGGTGGGTACTTGAACCAACGTAGAGGATGTTGATGTACCATGGAGTCTTGCCTTCCTCTCCCTTTTTATTATGTTTTTGGCATAACTATTTTTAAGGGTAAGGAAGGATAGGGTGTTGAATGTTTCGGCAAAATTGGTACATACAAAAAGAGACAAGGCAGAACACTTGACTTTATTAGGTACAGCTACCACGATCTAGTCTACAGGTACAAGATTATGGAGCTCATGGCGCAGTCACGTGCACCAGCCGTTTGGCCACCGTAAGGGTGTACTTTTCCGGAGAAGTGGTCTAAGGACCCGTGATCTCTACGTTGTGACTTCATAGGGGCCGTCCGTGGCATAACGGTGAGGGTAAAAAGGGCACCAGAGGAATAAGCAGGTTTGGTAATTCCTTAGGTCTACGGACTAAGAGATGGTAAGGATGGATCGGATGTTTCGGGTTACGGTTTGATGTCCTATTTACATTTGTACCTATCGTGACATGTTATTATTGTTATTATTATGTCAGTTTTCCTTCCTATGTTTTTAGTCACTGACTCCCACCATGTGACAGGTTCGGGCGGAGACGGAGGAGAGGCGTCGGCACACGAGTGACTTGCATTTCGTCATTCCGGTGACCCTATTTACTCCTCTTTGATCATTACATATAGGGGATCCCGGTTGCATGATATTTGAACAAATTGTGATGTGGATTGTGATGTGACATGGATGTAGGAACACTTGAACACCGTGATTGTGATAGGATGATGAACTTTTAGACTTTCATTCTTATGTCACGCCCCGTAGGTTCTAAGATAGCGGAAAACGTATACATTTTTTTTTTTTAAAAAAAAAGAACCCCGCCTCCGGTGCGCGCCAGACCCGCCACATATGCAAATTCGCTCCCCAAACGGGCATAGCCTCCTTTGTATATGTACGGCGTTCCGAACACGACGAACACTTTAACCATGCAATCATTTACGATAGTAAGTAGGAATTATATCTAACCATACAATCACATTTATCATATAGGAGCTACAGCATAAACCCATAGGTTTGAAAGTCGGTGTCCACTCGACACCCGGTTTTGTAAAACATTTTCGCAAACTCTTTTAAGCGGCCACCTTCCTTGAAAGGATAAATCCACGGGTTTTGAAATCAGTGCCCACACGACACATGGTTTGAAAATGCTTTTGGAACCATGTTTGTGTTTGAAAACGAGCCGCATTCACACATCTCAATATTCACAGATATAAGAAGATAATCCTACACTAAGTCCTCAATCCAACATCCACAATAACCATCCACAAGTAATTCATAATTATACTAACCAAAGATTTAAAAGAGATAACCATAAACCGTAAAGTTTATTAGCCACCGTGGCTAGGGTCCTCTAACTGAAGCCTCACCGTCGTCCCGGTTCCCACCCCTGCTCGGACCTGTCACAGCGTGGGTAGTCAGTGACTGATAAAGTAGATTTAAATAAGTAAATGCAATAACGAAAAGACAAGCTGATACACCGGAGCATTTACTTCTCCCTCATGTACCGCTAAATCCCTGTCACAAGTCATACTGGGCACCTACCCCAGATTTAAAATAAATTGGGCCCCAACCCCAAATACCGTACTCATTTTCTTGGTGCCACCAACCCCTCGACTGCCCAAGTAGCAGCCGCCTCTCCTTGAGGGGTCCCCATCATCATGAGTCGTGGGGTACACGGGTAAACTTACCATCTTTCCGAAAAAATACACCCTGTGCGGTGGCCAAACCGCCGGTGTGCGTGTAAGCAAATATGAGCATATAGAACGAAAATGCGACCGCAGGCGCCTCAGTTAGAACACAAAACATTTTTGCGACCTCAGCCGCCTCAGTTAGAACACAAAACGGGATTTACATGCAATGGGGTTAGACAGTTTACCAAAACATCTACTTTATCATACGAAATACACGGGAACGACATTTCACCGAAAATAACCAAAGGTACCCACCTCAAATGTGTTGATCCGAACACCTGAGACCGAAGCATGCTCACAATCGGCACTCGGACCTAAAAATAGTCCACAAAAGAACCGCGGTCAGATCGGAATATAAACAGTAATAAATCGAGTCCAAAAACCCAAAAACACTAACAGTGACTCGGCACGGCAGCGGCGACGATGTGTGGCGGGCAACGCGGCCATCCCCGCGTCGCTGCATGCCTTGCGGCCGCGCGGGCGTCGGCTCCGCGCAGCGCACGCCGCGGCTGCGCGGGCGCCAGCCCCGCGCGGTGCGGTTGCATGCCGCGGCCGCGCGGGCGCCAGCTCCGGGCGGCGCGCGCCGCGGCCGCGCGGTGCGGCTGCAGCCGTGGCTGCGCGGGCGCCAGCCCCGCGCCGCGGCCGCGCGGGCGCCCGCCCCGCGCGGCGCCCGCCGCGGCCTCGCGGGCACCAGCCCCGCGCGACCCGGTTGCATGCCGCAGCCGCGCGGGCGCTAGCCCCACGCGGTGCTGCTGCAGCCGTGGCTGCGTGGGCGCCAGCGGCGCGCGGCGCGCACCGCGGCCGCGCGGGCGCCGGCCCCGCGCGGCGCGACTACATGCCGCAGTCGCGCGGGCTCCGGCCCCGCGCGGCTCTGCCCTGCCGCGGCCGCGCGGGCGGTGGCCCCGCACGGCGCGCACCGCGGCCGTGCGAGCGCCTGCCCCGCGCGGCGCCGCCCGTGGTACGGCGACGATGCCCTAGGGCTCGGCGGCGGCGGTGGCCCTAGGGCTTTGCGGCAGCGGCGACGACGGTAAGGGCAACAATAATGTAAACCCAAAAATGGCTACAATGAAAAACCGAAACGAAAACCGAAAAGAAACGTCGCTTACCGCGATTCGTCGGAGAAGGAGATCCGTTCACGTTCCCGGCTTCGGCACGTTCGACGGGGATGATCGGGTCCCTCCGCTTTCTACTTCTTTCTCCTCTTTTTCTTCCGGTTAGGGTTTCGCCTTTTTCCTCTTTTCCGGGGGAAATTAATTTCTGTTTCTCGGTACGCACCGTAGAAACCCCCACCGGGTATTAAATAGTTAATCGGTTAATTATTGAAACCCCAAGATAAGATTCCTTATCTCTTCGAAAAGCGTGCGTACAGCTTTTTGCACGGATCCTGGCGCACCCGACGGTTATCGCGATCCTAAATACCCCTTTCTGGGGGATCCGTAAGTCGGAATCCGAATCTGGTCGCACCGCCGCTCACCGCTTTTCGAGCTCTAACACTGAAAAATACCCGCACGACAAAATTCTAAACTTTAGTAAACTCGATAGTTCAATTTCCCCGTAAATTAACTTTATTAGCAGGAGGGTAATACGTTACATGAAAAACTGTGATATTACATCTTATCTTGTGATGGTTGTATGTGGAATGTGAAGATCTTTTGAAAAGCTAAAACAATTGCGAAAATGATTTTTAAAATGGCAGTGTCGGGTAGGCACTATTATAAAACCTTGTGGGTTTATCCTTTCAGCTTTGAGTATGCTGAGTGGGTGATTTTCCTTCGAATGATGTAAAAGTTTATTTAATCCCTTATCCGTTTGTGTGTATGTTAAACTGATGATGATTGGTGATTGTATGTTATGCGATGCCGTGCATATACAAGGGAGACTCTGTCCGTTTAATGAGTGTGATCTTGTGTAAAGACACTTTCATCGGCCGGCGTTGAAATGCCGCCAAGGTCAAATTGAGAGACTACCTCAGAAGCACTCTCAGAGACGAAAAAACTACGACCAGAGCACCGTTGTAGTGAGAGCATGTTAATTGTCATGAGGAAAGAAAGAGATGTAGAGAAAGGTGCAAGAGTGGCCCTACTTACAAGCCGATGAGGAGGAACTACATAATGACAGTCATCCCTCGGAAAGCAGCGACATCTAACAGGGAGAACGACGAAAGACGGTTTCACCGAAAATCAAGAAAGATTGGCACTTGTTCACGAATCCCTCAGGCAGTGAGAAAATATCTTGCCAAGATATGAGGATGATCGCTGGACAGTGCTATCCGTGCCAGAAGTTGACTCAATTTCGACAATCGCTCGAACGACCTATCAGGCGATTGCCGAGGGGGCATTATTGAGACCAGAATTTTCGCCACTTGAGGGAGTGACACGTGGCGTCTACCATCAGCTAAAGGTATCAGCCAACGGGTGTTTGAGTCAGCAAAATGGGACTCGCGTCTCGATTGAGATCAGTCTCGGCTGCATAAGAAAATGGCTCGCAACACGTGCCATCGGCTAAAGACATCAGTCAATGAAGGAAGAGGGATCCGCGTCCTAATCCGAACTGATCTCAGTCACGTAAATACACAAGACGCGACAAATGCCATCGGCTAAAGGCGCCAGGAGAATCAGCTGGCAAAAGAAGCGGCCTACATGGGGAATATCGTCTCATCTAAGACCGTCTCTCGGCCGAAGAAAGGCACCAGACCGCTTTAATCAAGAGACGGAGGAGGCGAAGTCAAGGTCAATCCTCAGCTGCTCGACAGTGCTGAAGGAAAGATCTTGGATGGAAGGAGTGCGGGGTTTGGGCACGAATCTTGTAGTTGACCCGAAACGTCAAGCGGCGTCCAACATTGGAAAGTGCCGAGGATTACGATCCGGCACAACAATCAGGGGATGAGCCTAGACGAAAAAATGGCCACTATCCCCTTGAGGATAATCGACCCAAAAGGAGGTAGTCTAGGAAATCACGATGATTCTCCTTCGATTATGCCGATTTCTAAATCGACGGTTATACACCTTGGTTCGAAACTGTATAAATAAGCAAACCAACGAAGTAAAAGAGGTCCGGCAACCTCATAAGCCCGGTACCACCCCAGCTTCTTCATTTATCTAGGAGTAGGTTAACTTAACTTTTCATACCTGCATTTATCGCTTTTTTTACTGCTTTTCTAGGAGTAGACTTAATTGTAATCCTTCTATCCCTACCTTATTCCTTGTATCCCCCTCATCTTGTTCCTCAAAGTTGTAATCGGCTCATTGCTGTGTCATAATATCCCCTTTCCAATCAATATAAAGTGTAAACCTGTAACGCCCCGGGGGTTTTTCGGTAGAGCGGAAAACGTGAAATATTAAATTTTTTTCTTTTACAGTGTCCCCCAGTGCGCGCCAGACCTGCCACATGTGCAAATTCCTCGACCCCGAGAGCGGGGTCTCCTTGGCACGTGCACGGCAGTCTCAACTTAGACAGGCATACCAACCCGCATGTAATCTCGTTCATCACTTTAACCACAATCATCGTTCACAAATGCAAGAGAGAGTACTATAACTAGTTAACACGGCCGTCGATATTTAGAAAGGATAAACCCATGGGTTTTCAAACCGGTGCCCACACGACACTCGTTGTTTTAAAAGTCGTTTTCGCAAATATTTTCCTGGTTTGAAAATAGGCCGAAAGCTATAGAATATGAAAGCAAACAGAGTCACCACAGTAGTTTGAACATCCACACAAGCACATCCAAACCCACTCACACAGCACGAAAACTAAGCAGATAAACATGAACAAAACCTCACAATGTCACTCGAAAGAGATGCTAAATACGAAACATCTTCCTAGATCATCCTCACATCCATCCCGTGCCCGCGCCCGACCAACCTGTCACAGAGTGGGGAGTCAGTGACACTACCAAGATGCAACATAAACCAGGGTAAACAACATATATGCGATAATTGGGAAATTGAAAAATAATGCAAACCGAGCCACCAGCGCGTCCGTGTTTATCCCCTCCCAAGAGAGCCACGGTATTCTGTAACGGATCAGACATGTATCTCTGCCCCTGTAACAATCCAATATGTGCACCTGCCTCTCGTGATTTGCTTATACCCCTCCACGGCGCTCGTGTGTGTCCTGAGCAGCCATGAGAGGTCCCCATCATCACTAGTCGTGGGGTACACGGGCCAACGTGCCATCTTTTCGAAAAAATACACCCTGTGCGGTGGCCAAACCGCCGGTGTGCGTGCAAGCAAACCTTAGGCTCGCAATTGTGTGTATCATAAACCAGAGCGACCCACGGTAGCTAGAGATATTAGTAATAACATGCTTATGTAAAACAGGGGTTAGACATGATCATAGTATAAGTGTTGCTTTATTCATGACAAAAACATAATTTCTTTTACCACCTTCCTGAAGAGGTAGAGGAGGTCACCCACCTGAACAGCATTTGGTCAGAACGCCTGCAGTCGACTCACAGTCCCCGAACGACACCCCGACCTACGGAGTCCCCAGAAAATAACCATCAGTTAAGACCGAAGATAATTAAAAAGGAGACGGCGACACGACACCGTGACGACTCGACGCTAACACGTGGTAGCCGGAACAAGCAAGCACACGGCGGCAAGAAGGAAGGGAGCAACGGCGGCTGCGACAGCAGAGGCCCCGCGCGGCATAAGCCCCGCGCGGGCGCGGCGGCAGCAGAGCCCTATGCGGGCGCAGGCCCGCACGGGCGCGGCGCAGCAGCGCGGCAGCAGACCGCCCCGCGCGGGCAAGTCCCCGCGCGGCCGGCGGCGCGCGGCTGCGGCAAGCCCCGCGCGGGCGCATGCCAGCACGGCGCGGCGCGGCGGCCACAGCGGGAGCGACGGCAGCGGCAGGAAAGCCCCGCGCGGGCACAAGGCCCGCGCGGGAGCGGCGGCGCGGCAGCAGGCCGCCCCGCGCGGGCACAGGCCCGCGCGGGCGGCGGCACGGCAGCAGGCCGCCCCGCGCGGGCGCATGCCCGTGCGGGAGGCGGCGCGGCAGCAGCGGCGGCGCGGTGCACAGGCACCCCACGCGGGCGCATGCCCGCGCGGCAACGGCGGCGAGGCTAGGGCAACATGACACAAAAGCAACAAAGAGAAAACCCAACAAACACGCAAATGCTCACCCCGAGGTTTTAGCGAGATGATCCGGTCCCGTCCCTCGCGGTACAAGCTTCCGGATCTGCTCCCCGTCTCGTCCTCGGCCTCCGGTACGCTGGGTTGCGAGATGACGGGGTTCCCCAATTTCCTTCTCCCGACAGCTAGGTTACAAGGGTTTCCCTCTCAGGGTAAAACCGTCTGTATTTATACAAATAAGAGGAAAAACCCCCAACCCTAAGTAAACGCAAATACCCCAAACCCTCACCTCGTGCGCACACAAAAGGGATTAGAAAGAAGGTTAATTAACGACTCGTTACACTCGCACAAATACAGTTGCTAATCCAATCCAAAAGAAACCTACCTTGTTGCCTCGAAATGCGTGCATATCACGTTGCACGGTTTTCGATGTGCGCTGCAACTCCGCGAACTTCAAAATTCAAAACCGGGGGATCCGGGAGTCGGATTTCAGATCCGATCGCGCCACCGTTCAACATTCCCCGAGCCCCATCACCGAAAAATACCTGCGAGTACCAATACACAACTCACCAAATGTCGATAAGAAAGGGCACCTTCAACTAACATTAAACGACCAGGGTCAACAACGGCACCAGAAAAGTTAGGATACTACAAAACCGGCCCATCAACCGTGTCTTTATTTGTATTTTTGTGCTTCAAAGTTACAATCGGCTCCTCAGCCATGTCATTTTCATCTCCTTAGATTCGTTTGATGACCCGGATCTTCGCTGAAGGGTTATAGTGCGATCAGCGGCTTCTGGAGGCCTATTCTGTGTGATGGTGGTGTTTGTGCACGAATCGGACCTAAGAAATGGACTCAGCACAAAAAATAAATCAAGATTATCTTTTCGGATGCCTTCGTTGAAAAATAGAAGTGATTTCTTGCAAAACAGATACCGGATTTGGATTCAGCACAGAAAACGTTGGAAAACGGCTATTTGGATGTATTTTTCTGAGTCCGGACACCCGAAAACGGACAACCAGAAGTTTTCAATGTATTCGGGTGCACGGGGGGCGCTGTAGACTGGGAAGGGGCCACGTGGCGGCCCCGGATTGGCCGGCACGCCAGGCGCGGTCCACGGAGGCGACGCGGGCAGGCAGGGGCAGGTGGCGTGGCTGGCGGGCAGGTGCGAGGGGCACACGGATGTGTCGGGGGCGCCGCCACGTGGCGCCCCGTGGTTGGCGGGTGCCATCCACCCGCACGCGCAGTGCGGGCCACGTGGCGCAACCCGGATGGCCAACCCCCGCTGTGGTGTGTTCTGGGACACATGGCGCGCCCGAATTAATCCGGGCGCATTGCACCGTTTCCCCTGTTTGGGGCCCGGATGTACCGGGCGCCCGAAAATGTACCTAGAAGTCCCAAATTCATTTTTTTTTTGGATTTCGCCTATAAATAGGCCGTTTCACCCCTCCATTTCGAGTTTTTGGAGCTTGCTCTTCAGGATTTCTTTGGCTGAGGGTCTTCTTCATCAAGTCCACCACATTTCTTAGGATCCTTGGTATTTTTGGAGGCCGCGGCATCGATGTTTTCCCCGACTCGACGCGCTTTGACGCTTCCTTGATTTTGGGCTTTTCTATCGACATTTCGTCCGCGGACTCCCCTGTGCTGATCCGAGGGAGTTTTTGGCCGATTTTTGTGGTGACGTTTTCAAGAGAGGTCGACCTTCATTTTCCATGTTTACTATTTCCCTCCATTCTGAGTTTTTACTGGATTTTTTAGAGCATCTTCAGACACCCTTTTCTGTGGCATTTTTATGGACAGCGGAGGAGTATTCTTGCCTTTTCTCGGCCTACGGGTGTCGGAACTGGGAGTTTAAGGACTCGTTTCGCATCTAGGCTTCGAGAGGAACGTAACCGTATTTTTTTGAGATCTCTACGAAGGTGAACATTTTTAGTTTTTGGGGCTGATGCGCAAAATAGTAAATGCAGATTTTTGAGAATGTAACTTTTGCAGCGTTCGGCTTGTGATACAGTTTTTGCGGCAATTTTGGAGTTTCGTGAGGAAAGGTGAAGTTGGAAATTTAAATTATCGTCACGATCGAGGTGAGCATTTTTTCTTTTGGTCACTGACAGAAATTATGCTTGGATTTGCTCCTACACTCGAGCGACGCGCTCGCTGATTTTTTTTGCTGAACTTGTTGGACAGCATTTCAGTGTTTTGGTTGCCGCCGCCGATCCGGGAGGAGTTTTTGGATGATTTTCATTGCGTTGGAATCTTGAGAGGCTGAGGAACGTGCACGCCAAGTTTCGGCTCGATCAGACCCCGAATCGTCGCGTTTTATGTGGGTTGGATTTTCCTCAAGATCAACGGACTATTTTCTAATTCTATCTTGTAGTGGACATGCATGATAGATATGTTGATTGAGATGCATGCAAGGTAGAGTTAGTTACTTATTTATTGATCAAGACATATGCATGATATAGTTGGGGATTTATTTATCGATGTATGACGGATGCATGAATAAATCAGTGAATATTCGTTGGTTAAGATGATTACATGCTAGAGTTAGCGTTTTGAGCATTGGTTGTGTTGTATGTTTCATTGTGGAACCTTGACTAGCACCCCGTCATATGTTTGCAAGTTTAACCAGACTAGTAGAAAATCCTCACTTGGGCTAGATTCTTTTATGCTTTAGTCCTCCTACACATTGCATGTTTACTCCCATGGACTTAGAGTTTTCTCCTCGCCTGGGTAGTGGGCCGAGTGGTCGGGACAGTGTAGGACGCATGTTGCGTTTGTGCCGGCGGGCCGAGTGGAGTCTAGTGGTTGAGGTTTGTTTGGTACTAGTGTCGGGAGCCGTTTGGGATGACGGTGATCCCGGGTCGTTTGGTTTCCTTCTGATTGGTTCACTGCCACTAAGATGAGGCAGTGTTGATCTTATGATAGCATGACCTTGAACCCAGAAATACTTTTGGATACACATGATTTTAGTAAACTAATGTTTCTTTCCAAGCTTCGAGGGGCGCCAGAACCCGTTCTCATTTGATTAGGGCAAAGGAACTAGTCCTTCGGGACTTGGAAAAATAAAACCCTTTTTAACTGATTTTTTCTTAAGAACCAAACTGTATTAAAATTGGGTTTCCTTAAATCAAGATGGTTGTCTAAAAAGAAGTTACTTTTTTGTCCTCACCCAGCGAGGGGTCGAGCATAAAGGGTTTTCGGAAACAAATGTTATCTTTTTATATAATCTCCTCACCCCGACGAGGGTTCAAGTGATCTGGGTTTTAAGGGTTGTTTTCTTCTTCGGATCGAAAACAATGAGAGGCTACGCCTAGAGCCTGTTATTGTTTGATTGGATTGTAGGTTCTAGTGTTTCGACGTTTTCGGATCCTTCGTTGTCGTCGGCTGCGGAGTATCTACAGCCAGTGAGTTTTAGCATGTTGAGTGTGAGGTCCTGTTTTGGGAACCGTTGGGTTGACGGTGGTCCCAGTTGTTGAGTACCTCCGGCTAGTGGGTTAGTGTTGTGAGTTGGACATTGTCGATCTGATTGATCGTGGATTTGGACTATAGCCTGCATGAGCCATATGGAGCTCGACAGAGATGCGCGGATACTTTCCTCAGTGGGGTCGCACCCCTCGAGTGCCGCTCCGGAGCTAGGCCTATTACTTTACTATCGCGACTTGTCGATGCTGACCTCGTTGACTGGGCCCTATTTGGGCAGTCATAGATGCCCTGCGTAAGTCCAGTCCTCCATGGATATAATGGCAATAGGTGGGCGCAGATTTGACTGGACCCTTTGTGGCAGTCAGTGTGATTAGGTTGTGTGGGTTATGGATTATTTGGATCTGAATAGGGGAAAAACCACCTAGAGGGAGGGTGAATAGGTGTAAACAATAAACACATCAAATTGTTGCGTAAAAAAAATAACCCAATGCGGAAAATAAATAACATACGCAAGATTTACGTGGAAAACTCCGTCACAGGAGTAAAAAACCACGGGACCGATAACACGGCGAAATCCACTAGAATTAAGACACGTACAAGGTGATTTACCGTAAATCAACGAGTCAACCTTTTTCATACGCTCCTAGTTGATCTTCTCCGCTCGCTCCGAACGCTCCTCGAATCCACGATTTGCATCCCAACGCCGAATCCACGGCGTCCAACGTCGAATCCACGACGTCCAACCGAATCCTCGGTCTTCACCAATGCGGCACGTGTAAGACCCGCTTTTCTTTTTGGTTTTCTTTTCCTTTCCTACGTATAGGGGTCCGGCGGGTGCTAATTTTTTATTATTTCTGGACAGTCCGTCGGGGCTCGCGGGTATTTTTAGGCGGTAGAGCTCGCGAAACGGGGAACGATGGTGCAATCGGATTTGGATTCTGACCCTGGGATCTCCTAGAAATTAATTCTGAAGGTTGCGGTCTTTTAGACGCCCCGGGATCCATGCGGACGATCTGCACGCTTTTCGAGGTAACCTTTAGCCGCTGATTTCTTTCGTTCTATTTTGAGCGGGGGTTTATAAGCCGGACTTAGGGTTTTCTTTTGGGGTTCCTTCGTTTTCCTCGACCGTGCGGCTAGGGTTTCAGGTGAGCGACCCAAGAGAATGAAAGGGAAGGAACAGGAGAAACCCAACCCTTTTTCGCTCTCGCTCGAGTTCTCTCTGACGCGGAACTCTACGATCCGGAGGGAGGGAAAAGGAAGAAGGTGGACGATCCTTCTCCTCCATCTCTCGCGTTTCAAGGTGAGTCTTTACCGTTCTTGGTTTAGGTTTCGCGTTTTGTTGGGTTTTGTCGTTCTTCCGGGGACGGGGATCACCGCGCCGCCGCCGCCACGTTCGAGGCGGACGCCGCCGTCGCCGGGTCGCCCGCGCGGGTCGGTGCCACGCGGGGCCGCCCGCGGGTGGGGCGCCCGCGCGGGCTGGGGCCGCGCGGGGTCGCCGCACCCGCGGGCAGCGCGCCCGCGCGGCTCCCTGCCACGCGGGGCCGCCCGCAAGTGGGGCGCCCGCGCGGGCTGGGGCCGTGCGGGGCCGCCCGCACCCGCGGGCAGCGCGCCCGCGCGGCTCGCTGCCGCGCGGGGCCGCCCGCAGGTGGGGCGCCCACGCGGGGTCGCCGCACCCGCGGGCAGTGCGCCCCCGCGGCTCGCTGCCACGCGGGGCCGCCCGCAGGTGGGGCGCCCGCGCGGGCTGGGGCCGCGCGGGCCCGCCCGCACCCGCGGGCAGCGCGCCCGCGTGACTCGCTGCCGCGCGGGGCCGCCCGCAGGTGGGGCGCCCGCGCGGGCTGGGGCCGCGCGGGGCCGCCCACACCAGCGAGCAGCGCGCCTACGCGGCTCGCTGCCGCGTGGGGCCGCCCGCAGGTGGGGCGCCCGCGCGGGCTGGGGCCGCGCGGGGCCGCCCGAACCCGCTTGCAGCGCGCCCGCGCGGCTTGCTGTCGCGCCGGGCCGCCCGCAGGTGGGGCGCCCGCGCGGCTCGCTGCCGCGCGGGGCCGCCCGCACCCGCGGGCAGCGCTCCCGCGCGGCAGCACCCGCGGGCAGCGCTCCCGTGCGGCTTACTGCCGCGCGCCCGCGCGGGGCCGCCCGCAGGTGGGGCGCCCGCGCGGGCTGGGGCCGCGTGCGGTCGCCGCACCCGCGGGCGGCGCGCCCGCACGACCGGTGCCGCGCGGGGCCGCCCGCTGGTGGGGCGGCCGCGCGGATTGGTGTCGCACGACGGATTGGGGCCGCTTGGAGCTGTCCGCATGCGGGGCGTACGCCGCCCGGGTCGTCGTCGTGCGGGGACTTCGCGCTCGTGGGTTTTTAGAACTTGTCGTTTTCCCGTTTTCTGCCGGAGTCGTCGTTGGGTGTGTTTGATCACCAGGTCTTAGTGTTCGTTTCCTCAGGGTCGCGGGACGCGGTAGACTCGGTAGACACGCAAACGCGGACGAATCAAACGCCGGACTCCTTTCAAGGTGGGTACTTTCCTCTTGAGTCAGTTGGGAAAGGGTGTTAGTTGTAAGGTGCATGTTTGGGCAACGGTGGTTTTCTAAAATATTCACTGTTGACATTGCTAACCTGTTGGTTTTCTAAATACTTGACTATGAGGCTCGTGTGACTGCACGCACACCGGCGGCATGGCCTCCGCAAGGGTGTGCTTTTTCGGAAAAGTGGTACGTTGACCCGTGTACCCTACGTGACGGTGACGTGATGGGGGCCCTCGGGGGTGGAGGGTGTGAGCGGTGATGCCGAGGCAGGTGCTCGGCGGCCGAGGCAGGTGCTCGGCAGGGTTTACCGAGGTGGGTGCTCGGAGGGGTTGCCGGGGGAGGTGCCCGGTTTGTTTGTTTACACAGGGTTACCTACTGTTGAGTGCACTTTGAGGCGGTGGTTGCTCCAGTTTTAGTGGTTTGCTGTTTATTGCCCTTTATGCTCTTACTTTCCTTTTTAGTCACTGACTTCCCACCTTGTGACAGGTTCGTCCAGGGGCGAGTGCTAGGACACCGGTGAGGCCGTGAGAGCGCTGTTCTGACTTTTAGCGACAGCAGACACAGTGACTTTTCTTTCCTCGTTCTTTTATTATTCATGTTAGTTAGATGTGGATTGCGATACCCCCGTGGGTTCGACGTGGATGTTGCCCGTTTCTTTTATCATTATTGAATGAATGACCTTCCTTTCCTTTACTTGGCCGTTTTGAACTACGAACAACAAAAACCGTGGAAAATCGTTTGCGAAAAACCGATTTTAAAACGTGGGTGTCGTGTGGGCACCGTTTTTAAAACCTTGTGGGATTTATGTGATTTCGAAAATGGTTTTACAAAATCAGGCATCGGGTGGGTGCCGTTTTAAAACTCTGTGGGTTTATGTGGCTTTGAAACGAGTTTTAAAACATCGGCATCGGGTAGGCGCCGCTTTCAAAACTCTGTGATTATTTATCCTTTTAAAAATAGTCGGCCCTTTTCTAAGTATGAGAATAGATAGGATGTATGGTTGCATGTTGAATGTGTCTGTGCCTTGATCTAGTGTGGTTAAAGCTTGTATGGGATGCATTATGTAGTCAGGACGTCGTGCATATACAAAGGAGACTCTGCCCGTTTGCAGAGTGAATTTGTATATGCGGCGGGTCTGTGCGCGCACTGGGGTAGATTTGTTTTCAAAAAAAAAAATATTACGCTGATCTGGGAGCATCAGTCGCTCTACTTCCGCGCGTTTGAACCCCCGGGGCGTGACAGCACGCCTCGATCACACGAACGCACCTCGCTCCGAATCCATGACAACGATCACACCTTGAATCCACAAGGCCACGCGAATCCACGCACCGATTTATGATAAAATCGTTGATTGTTGGTGATGAAAATCCGCCGAATACTTAGATCAAAGATAGATCGGAAAACACCATCTAAGAATTCATCAATTTGATTCTACAAGAAATTGGAGTTTGGAAACCCTAGAATCAAATCGATCAATATAGAGGAAGAAACATGAATTAGATCTTGTTTTCCTTTCTTCTCTATATGTGGATTTTTCTTATATTTGGATTCTTAAATCTTTTTTTTTTTTTTTCTAAAAGATGAATCAAAGGATTTATTTATAGGTTAGAAACCTTTGGAAAGAGATAAGCATCAAAAACTACCTTATCTGGAATTTTTCGGGTTGACGGTCCGGACTGGAATAAGTAGGGTCCGGACTGTCGTCATTAAACAGAACTTTTCCAGAAAAATATGTTCGGGGTCCGGACTGAAATGTGGGCAGTCCGGACTGTTCATGCAATTTCTGCAGAATAAATGTTCGGGGTCCGGACTGGAATGCCCTGATCCGGATCCTTAACATATTACATGTCCAGTTTTTGATTTTTAAGCAATTAAAAATTCATCCAAGTGTTTCTACACTATAAGAAAGTATTCGGATCACCAAAATTATTTAGTTAAACATACCTGATCCTTTTGAATTCTTTTTTCTTGAGATTGATGCAAGTGATCCACAATTCTCCAACTTCAATCTTCAAGACATGACCACTTCACAAAATACGCCAAAATAAAATTCTTAACAATCTCCCCCTTTGGCGGTTTCGTGACAAAACAAAATCCACTCAAAAAAAATCAAAAAGATATTTTTGTTGTTATCACCATACAACAAAAATTTACAAAAATGATCCAAAATAAAAATACAGGAGATAAACTCCTAAAACAAACTCTAGACTTAGACATTTGTACTCTCTGCAAAAGAAATAATTCTTGACAAAAGAAATCGTTAGATATCTCAAGAAGTTAAACATCCAAACTCAAATAGAGAGATAGAATTTATACTCACCATGACATTTACAAAATCAGATATGTATTAAGATAAGCAATCAAAGCAATTCACATATCATCTAAGCATTAGATTCCAAATGTCATAAGTATGTTAGTCATCAAACAACTTGTTAGTAATATTACATGCCCAAATAGTTAGTCAAATAGTTAGTCGGGGCATGATCAAAGTTCAACTTAGAACTTACTTACCAGTTCAAGTTCAAATAAAGCTCATACAACTTACCAGTTCAAAGTTCTCAAAGTTCGTAATTCTCTCCCCATTTTTGTCAAAAACCGTCAAAAACAAAATAAGAAGGAAAGAAAGAGGTAGAGTTTGTAAAGTTTGTCAATGTCAGCAAAGCAAAAATAAAAACCTGCAAAAGAAGACATTAGACCAAAACAAGATGAAAACTTAACATCAATCAGTGTCATCCGAACTGCTGCATCCAAGTTTGTGAAAAATCTTCTTGACCAGTTTGGTAAGAGATTTGTGTTTCTTCTTCAAATCCGCTTGGTCGGCAGAAATCTGAACCATGTCTGTTGAGATCTTAGTTATTTCGTCTGACATGCGTTTTTGTTCAGATGATAGTCGTTGTTGTTCTTTATAGATTGATGTCACAGAGGCTTCATTCTCTGAAGTAGAAGCTGGTGCTGCTGCTCTTGCTGTTGCTGTTGTGGCTTGCTGTGCTGAGGTCCTCTTGCTTCTTGGAGGGGTTGGGCTCTCATCTGGTTTGTTTGAGAGTGACTTCACAATGGTAGTGTCATTGATCGTTCCCAGACTGTGCATATATGCGGTCGAGCTGGTGTCGATCTTGAACTTTCTGAAGATGCGCATAATTATCATCGGGAACGGAAGTCGCTCTGTTGGATGAGTACTTTCAACATATCGCGCCATCCTTGACCAAATAAGGTAAGGAATATTGAAGTTAGAGCCCAACGACGCTGTTGGATGACCAAGGAGATATAGAAAAAGCATTCTATCCCATCGAAGAACATTTGTTTGCATGTTAGGCATAATATTGTAGCAAACAATGAAGTTCAAAAATCTGTACTCTAGTCGTAATTCTTTAGAAAGAATTGAATTCCCCGCCGACCGAGTATTTGGTAGACAAATCTCATCGACAACCACTCTCCAGGTTGTGTTGGTGAAAACATGACCTTTTAGGTAATGAACCCCATCTATCCGGGCATTCATTCCCATCACCTCTCCGATCAACTGAGGTGTGATCTTCAGCTTGACATTTCGAATCGTTGTTTTAAATTCTCTCGGTCCGTCTTCAAGATCTATCAACCCTGACGCATTCTGATAGAATGTCCTTACCATGTGAAGACAATAGCCAGTTGTTTTCGGGAAGTTGCAAATCGGTGCAAGTCCCGCTTGTTCAAACAGAATGCCAAACAGCTCAGAACGCTCCTTAAGAGCTTTGACATTGACATACCTCTCCCCGATGCATTCTCTCTTCTCAAAGTCCTTGATTCTTTGACTCTTGACGTGAAAAATGGTCTCTGGAAGTGGTTCATTGATTTCAATTCCACGTACCCTTCCTTTCCTTGAAGCAACTGTTTTTCGCTTCATTGAGACTGGTTGCATCGGAGCTTTGCCTTTCTCTGCGGCGGTAGGCGTTGTCTTTGCCTTAGGAGTTGCAGGAGCTTTCCCCTTCAATGCAGTTGTTTCCTTGGCTGCAGCAGCCTCGACTCTTTCCGCAAACTCCTCGTAGTCCTCTGATTCGGTGTCAGACTCCGAATCGTCCAGGGACACATACTCTCCCTTGTCCTGACTCTTTTTAGCTCGCTTGAGCTTGTTCGTTGCCCGCGTGCCAACCAACGCTGCAATCAGTACAAGAACCCATCCAAACACCATTGCTGCAAATGAGTTGAAAAACAGAGATCCTGCGAGCAAGAACTCAAGAACACGAAAAATTGTTCAATTACCAAAAAATTGAAAAATCATATCCAAACAGTCCTTATCGTGTATAGAGACTAGGAATCAAGTTAGATTTGCAAAAAGAAATTTAAAAATAGATCAATTCCATGATTTTCGAAAATTCCTAACATATGCCCTAAAACCGAATTTTTAGAAATCAAAGCTCAAAAATCCGTTAATCAAATGAATACAAGGTATAGAAACAAAACTAATCTACCCAGAGTTCTAATTTCAAAAGAAATCTGACCAAAAACCGTTCAAAATTGAATTAGAGGCATGAAATCCCTCACGTTTTTTAAGAACAGAAAAAAATAGTGAAGAAATTCGAGTTTTGATCAAAGAAACTTACTTGAATCAGAAGAACTTGAGTTTGGTAGGCTCCAAAACAGTTGGATTCTAGAGAGAGAAGCTCTGGGATGCTAGAAACAAAAGCTTGAGGTAAAAAGAAATCAAATACCCTTTCGTTTCTATTAAACCCTAGCTGCGGTCCGGATCAGATCGAGAATCCAGTCCGGATCGGCTTCTCGCAGAGAAAATCCTCGTTCGGGATCCGGATCGGGTTCATCCAGTCCGGATCGGATTCAATATTTTCCTCAGAAAAATTTTGAAAAATTCCAAAAAATCCAGAAAAAATATGTAAGCATTCTTGCATATCAACTTTAAACAAAAATCATCGTTACATATCAAAAGAATTAGATTATGCTAAATCTATCAATAATACTCAAATAATGCAACGAAAATCTATAAAAATTAAATCCTCTAAAGTTGAGCAAGTTCTAGACATCAATCACGATCTAAAGTGTAATATGTTTATCAAATCATTAATCAAATAAAGAAAATGAAGCATAAAGATCGATAGATGTTTGAAATCCTAAATAAATCAGATAATGCTATTTAGTCACAATGTTGTAAGGGAGTGGCTCTTTGAGCATCTTTCTTTCAAAATCCCACCTTATACCAATCTTGAAATTTGACAGAGTCAAGTATTTCAAAAAACATTTTATGAAGTAAACAAGAAGTCACCATGCTTGGTATACATGTGGTAACTGCACACAATACTCGGACGACCGAGGTGGTAGCTCTTTCCTCCATGTGGAGGTAGTTTTCACACTCCACTTAAGGATGTAACTCTTTCCACATCTTTCGTGCATTAAACATTTAGCAAAAACTCCCCCTCAATTGGCTATCAATTATGCAAAATATTAAGTATTCAACCAAAAATCGATCTCATGTTCATACTTAACTCAATTGTCAAATAAGATAAAAACTATACCAAGAGATCATTGAGAGAGGAATTGACTTTGATCAATTAAAGATAAAATAATTGATATACATGATCATTGCATCAAATGAATTTTAAAGATATCCAAATCAAAATAAATTTCTCAAAATATGAAAGGATGCAAGTAAAGTCAATTAACTAATGCTTAGTTAATGTTCTATTTACAAACAAAAAGAAAGAACACAAACACAAAACAAAACCTATCTTTATCAAAGGTTCAAAAGAGGTTATTTCAAAGAAAGCATTCCAATTGCTTTACGCAAATGAATAAAACATTTTTGATCCAAAGGTTTTATCAAAATATCGGCTAATTGATCTTCAGTTGAAACATAAGAAAGTTGTAAAAAACACTATTCAACTAGCTCTCTAAGAAAATGATATCTAAGTTCAATGTGTTTTGTTCTTGAGTGCAACACAGGGTTTTTAGAAATGTTAATGGCACTAGTGTTGTCACAAAGAATTGTTACCGAAGTCGCAGAAATTCGGAAGTCGCTCAATACGCTTTTTATCCAAATCAATTGAGTTGAACAACTTCCCGCTGAAATGTATTCCGCTTCGGCAGTCGAGAGTGCAATGCAGTTTTGCTTTTTACTATGCCATGCAACAAGACAATGGCCATGGTAAAAGCATGCACCACTCGTGCTCTTTCGATCATCCACTGATCCAGCCCAATCGGCATCCGAATATCCTATTATGTCGAGAGATGTGCCCATAGGATACCAAATTCTGAAATTTAGCGTACCTTTGACATACCGGATGATCCGTTTCACTGCTTTTAGGTGAATTTCCTTCGGTGCAGATTGATATCTCGCGCAAATCCCTACACTGAAGGCAATGTCCGGGCGACTAGCCGTAAGATAAAGTAGACTTCCAATCATGCTTCGATAGAGTTTCTCGTCTACTTTTTCTCCGTGAGATTCACATCCAAGTCCTTTATTGCTAGTTCCCATAGGAGTCGGAAAGTCTTTAGAGTTCTCTAATCCGAATTTCTTGACCAACTCCTTCGCATACTTGGATTGGCACAAATGAATTCCATCTTCATTTTACTTGACTTGCAATCCAAGAAAGTATGTCAACTCGCCCATCATGGACATCTCAAATTCGCTTTCCATTGTTTCCTTATAGCACCAAACACAATGTCGTCCACATAAATTTGTGCTACAATGAAGTTGTCCTGAAAATGCTTCACAAAGAGTGTCCGATCCGCTCCCCCTCGAGTATAGCCCTTTTCCAAAAGGTCCTTTATCAACCTTTCGTACCATGCTCGCGGTGCTTGTTTTAGACCATAAAGAGCCTTTTTCAGTCGAAACACATGGTTTGGTAGTTTATGATCAATGAAACCTTTCGGTGGAGCCACATAAACTTCCTCATTTAGAAAACTATTTAAAAAGGCGCTCTTAACATCCATTTGAAAAAGTTTAATTTTGAAATGACAAGTAATTGCGAAAAGGATACGAATTGACTCGAGACGAGCTACCGGGGCGAACGTCTCATCAAAGTCTATACCTTCAACTTGTGAATAGCCCTGAGCAACTAATCTTGCTTTGTTCCGAATAACGGTACCTTCTTCATTTTTCTTGTTCTTGAAAATTCATTTTGTACCGATGATGTTTTGTTGCTTCAGGGGCTTTGTTAATTCCCAGACTTTGTTCCTTTCGAATTGATGGAGCTCTTCTTGCATTGCTTCAATCCAATAATCATCCTGAAGAGCTTCATCAACGTTCTTTGGTTCCAACATGGAGACGTAACACGCAACTCCACAAACCAATTGTCTCCGAGTCCTGACTCCTTCTTGTGGATCTCGAATGATATTTGACTCTGGATGGTCCTTGGAGATACGTAACGTTTGAGGTAACGGAGTGCTCGGAGGTATGTGTGATGATTCCTGCACATCAGAAAAACTAGAAGAACCATGAGATGCATCAACATTATCGGAAGAATTATCATGAGAAGATGCATTATCATTTATAGGAGTATCATCATTATGTGACATATCAGGGGTAGATTTATCAGATGAAAAATGAAAAGCTTCATCTACTTTAACATTAAAAGATTCTACCATCGTTTTAGATTCGAGATTAAATACCCGATATGCTCTACTGTTTGTAGAATAACCCATGAAAATTCCTTCGTCACTTCGAGAGTCGAATTTTCCAAGATTTTCACGATCACGTAAAATGTAACAGCGACTCCTAAAGATTCAAAAATACTTGATATTTGGTTTTCTACAAAACCATAGTTCATATGGTGTATTCAAAGTACCCGGGCGCAAATAAACTCGATTGATTATATAGACCGCGGTGTTAACTGCTTCAGCCCAAAAATGTAACGGGAGTTTCCGGCTGTGAAGCATAACACGCGCCATCTCTTGTACTACTCTGTTTTTGCACTCGACTACACCATTCTGTTGCGGTGTATAAGGTGCAGAGAATTCATGTTTTATGCCATTGGAAGTGCAAAAATTAATAAATTTTGAATTTATAAATTCTCCACCTCTATCACTTCGAACACGAACGATCTTTTCATTTTTCTCAATCATAACACGATGACATATCTCATGAAAAGAATCGAAAGTATCCGCTTTCTCTCTTAAAAATGCTACCCAAGAAAATCTAGAGAAATCATCAACCATAAGAAGAATGTACCATTTACCTCCCAAACTTGGTTGACGAGTCAGCCCCATTAAGTCCATGTGCAATAATTCAAGTGGCCGTTTGGTTCTCACGTGGTTTAAATTCTTGTGCGTGGCCCTTAATTGTTTTCCCTTTTGACAACCTCCACACACAATGTTTTCTTTAAAAGACAGTTTAGGAACACCCTTAACCACGGCTTTGTTTGATATTCTAGAAAGTTCCTTAAAATTAATGTGACCTAGTCTTTCATGCCAAAGAGTTTCATTATCTAGTGATACTAGGTTACAATGTTCAGAATATTTACTAGGAACTACATAGCAGTTATTATCAGATCTAACCCTTTTCAAAAATAATGAATGGTCCTTATTAGTTACAATGTATTCAGCAGAAGAAAAATTAACTGAAAAACTATTATCGCACAGTTGACTAATGCTAATGAGGTTAGTCTTAAGGCCTTCAACAAACAAAACATTGTTTAAAACTGGGCCTTCTGGAATAGTAATTGTCCCTTTTCCAACAATTTTTGAAGAACGACCGTCTCCGAAAATTACAAGTCCTCCGGAGGTTTTCTCTAAAGTTTGAAAATAATTTTTGTCACCGGTCATGTGACGGGAACATCCACTATCCAGATACCAAGACGAGTTGTCATAAGCATGCAGTGAAGTATGAATGACGAGACAAGGGAAAACTTCACCTTTACGCACCCAAACTTTGCACGTTTTGGAATACGTCGGCAATGATTGTGACATTGATTTCCTTGGTGAATGCGTCTTGTTCGCTTGATCACTTTTCTTTGGACTCCATGATGACGTCGTCTTGATGGGTGTACTACCAAGGTTCTTTTCCATTGAAAGATTCTTCTTTGATTTTCGGGGGATGAACTTGTTGGTAGTTGTTGCAAGAGGCGCTTGATTTGATCGCTTCGCTCCATTCTTGCAATTGCGTCTTATGTGCTCTCCAAAACCACAACGAAAACATACCTTGGGAGTATTTGATCCTGGCCGAATTGAGGTAGGCTCGTTGTTGTTGAATGTATTGATTTCCGTCGGTGGAGGAGGAGGAGGAGCAACCGACTGAGGCACAAAAATTATTTCACTCGAACTAGGATTATTTCCAGTTCGATCGTATCCAAGGCCCAACCGATTCGTTTGACCAAGACCAAGCAACTTATCCAACTTGCTCCTTCCGGAAGAGAAACGCTTCAAATCTTCCTTAAGTTGGAATATGGTCTTCGTCATTTCCATCTTCTCTTGTCGAGCCTCAGTGTAGAGCTTCAAAAAGTAATTAGCTTTATCCACCAACTTGTTGTGTTCCTTCTCGAAATGCTCATTCTTCTCTTGAAGGGAAATAATTATCTTGTTCAAATTGTCCCTTTCCACTTCAAGAGCGTTTGAGAAAGAAGTTGTCGTTTTAGCTTCTTCTTCAAGATCCCACAACCTTCTTCTCAAACTCTTGTTTTGCTTTGCCAATTTTTTCGAATCCTTCAATAGTTTATGATAGGAAAAACCAAAGTCTTCACCTTCGGAATCACTCGGTTCATCATCCGATGCAGTTTTTTCAACCTGGGAGGAGTTGGATAATGAACCGGATGTACTTGCCATAAAACACACGTAAGGTGAAGTTGTGGACGCATGGAATGCCATCGCGTTGTTATCCTCTGTCACGCCCCGGGGGTCTCGCTCAGCGGAAAATGAAGAGTTGTTAAATTTTTTTTTGAAGTTCGGTCCTCCCCGGCACGTGCCCAGACCCGCCGCATATACAGATTTACTCGAAAATCGGGCAGAGTCTCCTCTGTATATGCACGGCGTCGCGGCTATTACAACATCTTAACACAAGCATTCAGTTAATCACAACAGTTCGATATTTAACCAACAATGCAGACTGAATACAATGTCCGTCGCCAGTCAAGTTGAAAGGATAAACTCACAGTTTTGAAAACAGGTCCACACGACCCATGGTTTTGAAAACAATTTGGAAAGATGCCATAAATCCACAGGGTTTGGAAAACAGGTCCACACGACCCGAGGTTTTGAAAACTGTTTAGAAATCCCATAAATCCACATGGTTTGGAAAACGGGTCCACACGACCCCAGATTTTTGAAAGATAGTTTTCGAAGTTCTTTTTCTTTTCCTAGTTGTTTTGCTTAGGAAAACGGCCGAACGGGGGTAATAAAAGAACCATAATTTCAAATCCAGAATACCAGTAATCAACATCCACACCGACCCCACGAGGGTATCGCGAACCACACCGTAGTCTACAGTACCAAATGAAATGCAAGGAAAAGTAAAGGAGATACAGACTGGGGCTCCTCACTGCCCGACCACTCCTGCCTCGACCTCACCGTCGTCTACCGCTCACCCCTGGAAGAACCTGTCACGGAGTGGGTAGTCAGCGACATGCGATAATAATAATAAGCAGGAAAGAATGCCAAACCCAACAGTAAGACTATCCGGAGCAACCACTCGACTCACTGGAAAAGTAACACGCGAACACCTGCAACACCTGTAATACCTGTAGCACCTACGCACCTTGATCTCGTCGGGCACCTACCCCGACAGATCGCACCGCTCACACCTTGGGGCACCTGACCTCGTCGGACACCTATCCCGACAGGTCGCACCTCTCCCCCCCCTTTTGATGCCTCAAACCCCACACCTACGGGGGCCCCCACTACCTCACCTCGTGGGTTAACACGGGTCGAAGACCGCTTTCCCGGAAAAGAGCACCCTTTGCGGTGGCCAGACCGCGGGTGCGCGTGTCACAACTACGAGCACAGTCACCAAGATACAGGATAATATCGCAATCATAGAGACCGTCAGCATTAGTACTAATAATATGCAGTTAGTAACTATCCAAGAACACCGATTCTATACTTAGTCTCAAAGGAAACCCACCTTTCGTTGTCGCGCTCCTGATCGATGCTAGGTTCTTTCGTGTCTTGGTCTGTCCGCCCGGACCTACACGAACCTGCCGTACGGAAGTCAGTAACTCACAACTCTGAACAGGTAAAAGACTGCGGGACGCCCGTCTCTTCCGGTCGATCGTGGGGCACAACCTGCCGATCGGCGAAGACGGCGACGTCCCCGGGCGAGGCCAACGACGCGGACGGCCCACGGCCGCGCCCCCCTCCCCGCGCCGCCCGCATGCGGTGCTGCCCGCGTGCGGGCGCGCTCGCCAGGCCCCGCGCGGCTGGGCGGGCGCGCTGCCCGCACGCGCGGGTGCGTGCGCGCCCGGCCCCGCGCGGGCCGCGTGGCCGCGCCACCCGCATGCGGGTGCCGCCCGCATGCGGGGGTGCACGCGCGGCCGGCCCCTGTAGCTAGACTCGAGTCCATTCGTATCTTATTCGCTATTGCTTGTCACTTTAAAATTAAACTCTTTCAAATGGACGTTAAGAGCGCGTTTTTAAATGGGTTTTTAAATGAGGAAGTTTATGTGGCTCAACCGAAAGGTTTTGTAGACTGTAAACTACCTAATCATGTTTTTCGTTTGAAAAAGGCTCTTTACGGTTTAAAACAAGCACCGCGAGCGTGGTACGAAAGATTGACAAAGCACCTTTTGGAGAAGGGCTATACTCGAGGGGGAGCAGACAGGACTCTCTTTGTGAAGCATTATCAAAATAACTTCATTGTTGCACAAATCTATGTCGATGACATTGTATTTGGAGCAACAAAGGATAATGATGCTTCTAAATTCGCTGAAACCATGGAAAGCGAATTTGAGATGTCAATGATGGGCGAACTGACATACTTTCTTGGATTGCAAGTGAAACAAAATGGTGAAGGCATCCATCTGTGTCAATCCAAGTATGCAAAGGAGTTGGTAAAGAAATTCGGATTAGAAGATTCTAAAGATTTTCCTACTCCTATGGGAACTAGCAATAAGGGATTAGGAAGTGAATCTCTTAGTGATAGTGTAGACGAGAAACTCTATCGAAGTATGATTGGAAGTCTACTCTACCTCACAGCTAGTCGCCCGGACATATCCTTTAGTGTTGGGATCTGCGCGAGATATCAGTCAGCACCAAAGGAGGATCACCTGAAAGCGGTGAAACGGATCATCCGGTACGTCAAAGGAACTGTAAACTTCAGAATTTGGTATCCTATGGGAACAAGTCTTGACATTATAGGATATTCAGATGCCGATTGGGCAGGATCAGTGGATGATCGGAAAAGTACGAGTGGTGCATGTTTCTATCTTGGCCATTGTCTTGTTGCATGGCATAGTAAAAAGCAAAACTGCATTGCACTCTCGACTGCCGAAGCGGAATATATCTCAGCGGGTAGTTGTTCAACTCAACTCATTTGGATGAAAAGCGTGTTGAGCGACTTCCGGATTTCAGCAACTTCAGTAACTGTTTTATGTGACAACACTAGTGCTATAAACATTTCAAAAAATCCTGTGTTGCACTCAAGAACAAAACACATTGAACTTAGATATCATTTTCTTAGAGAGCTAGTTGAATCAAATATTCTTCAAATTTCCTACATTTCAACTGAAGATCAATTGGCTGACATTTTAACAAAACCTTTGGATCAAAAACGTTTTATTCATTTGCGTAAAGCAATTGGAATGCTTTCCTTGAAATAACCTCTTTTTGAAACTTTTGCTTAGGTTAGGTTTTGTTTTTGTGTTTTTGTTCATTATCTATGCTTAGACATAGAACATTAATTGAGCATTAGTTTTATTGACTTTAACTGCATCCTTTTATATGTTTAGAAATTTATTATGCTTTAGATATCATAATATTTCATTTGATGCAATGATCATTTATGTCAATTAAATCATCTTTGTTTTGATCAAAGTCAATTTCTCTCTCAATGATCTCTTGGTATAGTTTTTATCTTATTTGACTATTTAGTCGAGTATGAAATCGAGATCAATATTTGGTTGAATACTTTATATCTTAAATAATTGATAGCCAATTGAGGGGGAGTCAAAGAAATGTAATATGCTCAAAAGATGTAGAAAGAGTTACATCCCAATGAGGAGTGTGAAAACTACCACCACATGGAGGAAAGAGCTACCACCTCGGTCGTCCGAGTACTGTGTGCAGCTACCACATGTATACCCAGCAAGGTTTTTCAAGTTTGATTAAATAAAATGCATGTTGAAATACTTGACTCTGTCAAAATTTCAAGATTGGTATAAGGTGGAGATTTTATTGAAAGATGCTCAAAGAGCCACTCCTTACAATAAATTGACTAGATATATTATCTAACTTATCTGGGATCTCAAACATCTATTGATCTTGGTATTTTATTTTCTTTACCAAATTGATGATTTGATAAAGGCATTACTCATAAGATCATGTTAGATGTGATTGAAGTTGTTCAACTTTAAGGGATTTAATTTTTATAAATTTTCGTTTCATTTGTTGGATGTTATTGATAGATTAGACATAATCTATTTTTTGTTGTATGAAACGATGATTTTCATTTAAAGTTGATGCACAAAAGTGCTTACATACTTTTTCTGGATTTTGTGGAATTTTTCTGAATTTTTCTGATGAAAAAGTTGGAGCCGATCCGGATTGGACAAGCCGATCCGGATCCCGAACGCAGGTATTTTCTGCGGGTAGCCGATCCGGATCGGATTCACGAACTGATCCGGATCGCGGCTAGGGTTTTATTTAGAACAAAAGGAGTTTGATTTCTTTTTACTTCAATCTTTTGTTCCAAAGTCTCCAGAGCTTCTCTCTCTAGAATTCATCCGTCTTGGAAGCTTACAAACTCAAGTTATTCGATTCTAAGTAAGTTTTATTGATCAAAATCTCGGTTTTTCACAGTTTTTCATATTCTTCCTCAAAACGTGATGAAATTTCTGTATCTTTTTCGTTTTGGATTAGTTTTTGATCAAATTTCTTTTGAAATAAGAACTCTGGGTAGATTAGTTTTGATTATATGCTAAATATTCTCATGATAAACGGATTTTTGGCCTTCGATATCAAAAATTTCGGTTTTAGGGCATATAATGGAAATTTTCAAAAATCATGCGATTGATCTATTTTTAGAATTCCTTTTGCAAAACTAATTTGATTCTTAGTCTCTCTACACGATAATGATTGTTTGGGTACAATTTTTCAAATTTTTGAAAATAAACAATTTTTGTCGTGTTCTTTAGTTGTTGCTCACAGGTTTTTCTTCTCTCACAAAGAACAGCAGCAATGGTGATCACTTGGGTTGTATTTCTTCTGGCTGCTATGGTTCATACAAGAGATACTATCAAGCCCAAGAAGGCTAAGAAGGCGAAGAAAACAAAGGATGATTCCGATACGGACTCTGAGACGGAATCGATCGATTGGGATGATTTATTGGTAGAAGCAACTGCTCCTACTGCTTTGAAAGGAAAAGCGCCTGCAGAAACATCAAAGGCAAAGGCTCCACCTACTGCTGCTGAAAAAGGAAAAGCTCCAATGGAAGAAACTCCTATGAAAACAAAAAGAAAAAGTGTTGCCCGCAAGAGAGGGAGTGCTCGAGGAATTTCCATTGAGGAGCCACTTGCTAGCCAGCCTCTCCCACAAGATTTTATCAGCTCTGCAAGGATCAAGGATTTTGAGAAAAGAGAGTGCATTGGCGAAAGGAATGTCAATATCAAAGCACTGAAAGAACGATCTACAATCTTTGGGACTCTGTATGAATAGACTGGTCTTGGCCCCATCTGTAGTTTCCCTGAGTCGACTGGGTATTGTCTCCATTCTGTAAGAATGTTTTATCAAAATGGTTCAAGTCTAATTGATCAGGAGGATGGACGTCGGGAATTTCAAACATTGGTTAAAAATGTCAAGATCAAAGTCACACCTCAACTGATTGGAGAGGTGTTAGGGATGAAGGCCAGAGCTGATGGACCTCATTATCTGAAGAGTCAAATCTTCTCCACCAACTCCTGGAGAGTGGTAGTTGATGGAATTTATCTTCCAGATACTCTGCCGACAGGAAATTCGGTCTTTTCAAAAGAGCTTCGACTAGAGTATCGCTATGTGAACTTCATTGTTTGCTATAACATTCTTCCTAACATGAATACAAAGGTTCTTCGATGGGACAGAATGTTATTTCTTTATCTTCTTGGACACCCCACAGCGGCAATGGGAGCAAACTTAAACATTCCTTACCTCATCTGGTCAAGGATGGCACGCTATGTGGAACATGCTCACCCTACAGAGAGACTCCCCTGCCCAATGATAATTATGCGCATTTTTCAAAAATTTAAAGTCGACACAAGTGCGAGTTCCTACATGCACAGTCTAGGAACGATCAATGAAACGACTATTGTAAAGTCTCTCTCTACAAAACAAGATGAGCCCCCATCACCTCCTCATCGATGAAGAACACAACCACAAGCAACAACCTTTGCACCGGCAGCAACACCTCCAGTCCCACCAGCACATGCAGCACAACAAGCACCTCCATCAACATCCGATGTTGATGCATTGGTTACCTCTATTTATAAAGAACAGCAACGTCTCTCCAACGAGCAAGAACGCATATCGAATGAACTTATTGAAGTGAAGGAAGAAATAAAAGAGGTCAAAAAGAAGCAGTCATCCATGAACAAACGATTAAAGAAAATCTTCCAAAAACTCGGATGCATCAGTTCGGATGAATCTGAGTAATCCTTATCCTTCTAATTCCTTCCTTTGTGCAGTTTTTAATTTTTGTTTAGTTTTTGTTCTCAAACTTTTGGTTCTCGAACTTTTTAACTCTCCTTATTATTTTTGTAATTTTGGCTAACTTTGTGACAAAAAGGGGGAGAGAATATTTGAACAGAAACAATGAAACAATGAGAAACAATGATCGATTGACCAGTTGTGAACCATGAAGGTAAGTATAACTTCAACTTTTGGGTTTTCTTTTGTGATTGCATGCATGCCTCGACTAACTATTCGATTAACTATTTGGGCATGTAATGTAACTAACAAGTTGATGTTGACTAACATTTTTGTGACATTTGGATTTTGAATGCATAGAAGATATGTTGGTTTTTAACTATGATCCGATTACATATCTGAATGTATAAATGTCATGGTAAGTATAAATAAGTATAAACTTCATCTCTGTGTGTGGTTTTTGAATGACATAAAATTCTTGAGGTATCTAACGATTTCTTTTGTCAAGAATGATTTCTTTTGCAGAGAGTACAGATGTCTAAGTCTAGAGTCTGTTTTAGGAGTTTAACTCATGTATCTATCTTTATTTGGATCTCATTGTAAATTTTTGTTGTATGGTGATATCAACAAAAATATCTTTTTGAATGTTCTTGAGTGGATTTGTGTTTTGTCACGAAACAGCGAAAGGGGGAGATTGTTACGGAATTTGAGTTGGCGTATTTCGTGAATTCGGTTAAGTCTTGAAGATTGAAGATAAAGAAGGTTGGATCATATAACTCAATCTCAAGAAAGAAGAATTCAAAAGGATCAGGTATGTTTAACTAATTATTTTTGGTGATCTGAATACTTCTTATAGTGTAGAAACACTTGGATGAATTTTTAATTGCATAAAAATTAAAAACTGGACATGGGACATGTTCAGGATACGGATCAGACATTCCAATCCGGATCCCGAAGGGTGTTAGTTCATACGCAAATTCAATCCGGATCCAAGCCTCTTTTGATCCGGATCCCGAACATTGGTTTTTACCGAAATATATGAACGATCCGGATCAGGCATTTCAATCTGGATCCCGAACATTGGTGTTTGGTGAATTGTATGAACGATCCGGATCAGGCACTTCGATCCGGATCCCGAACCTTTGTTTTTCTGGAAACTGTCTGTCTCGTTACTGCAATCCGGATCGCCGAAATCCGATCCGGATCGTCGTCCTGAAAAATTCCAGAAAAGGTTAGTTTTTGATTCTTATCCTCTTCCAACGGTTTCTAACCTATAAATAGACCCTATGATTCATCTTTTAGGGTAATGGAAAAACACGACCGAAATAGAAAAATCCACATATAGAGAAGAAAGGAAATACTAGATTTAATTCTATGTTTCTTCATCTATATTATTAATTTGATTCTAGGTTTTCCAAACTCAGATTTTGAGTAGAATCAAATTAATGAATACTTAGATGGTATTTCCGATCTATCTCTAATCTAAGTATTCGGCGGATCATCACCACCCAAAAACAACGATTTCCCCAAAATCGGCGCGTGGACTCGCGTGGCCTTGTGGATTCAAGGTGCTACCGCTCTCGTGGATTCGGAGCGAGGTACGTTCGTGGATTCGAGACGTGCTACTGGGTGAAGACCGTGGATTCGGTCGGACGTCGTGGACTCGACGTTGGACGCCGTGGTTTCGGCGTTGGACGCAGATCGTGGATTCGAGAAGCGTTGCGGAGTGAGCGGAGAAGATCAACTAGGAGCGTATGGAAAAAGGTTGAGTCGTCTGTGAGTACGGTATATCACCTTTGTACGTGTTATAATTCTAGTGGATTTCACCGTGTTATCGGTCCCGTGGTTTTTTACTCCGGTTTGGAGTTTTCCACGTAAAAATCTCTGCGTGTTATTTATTTTTCCACATTGGGTTTTATATCGCAAAGATTTCTGAGTGTTTATTGTTTACACCTATTCACCCCCCTGTAGGTGTTTTTTTTCCTATTTAGATCCAATTATATATAACCCAACAGAATTACCCCTTCGTAAGCTTCAGCGAAATTTCCTCGTCAAGAGTGCAAGTTGCTTCTCGAAATCCTCCATTGAAAGATTCTCATCACCGTCTGAGGAGGATGAATCCGCGTCTTCTTCTTTTGTTGTTTTCAATGCAAAACCTGAAAACTTAGAAGAATTGTTAGTAGGAAAAGTCATTTCATAAGTTTGAAGTGCACCATCTAATTCTTCTACACGGATTTCGTCCGGGTGTTTTACTGTTTCAATGGCTGCAACCTTAGCACGAAATCTTTCAGGAAGAGTCCATAAAATCTTTCTTACAACTTTTGATTCTGGAATTTTCTCTCCCAAGTTAACACATGTATTAACGATATCTTGCAATCGTGTATAATAATCTGTGAACGATTCATTTTCTGCCATAAAAATTGAGTCAAATTTGCTCGTAAGCATTTGCAGTTTTTGAATCTTCACTAAACTTGTTCCCTCATGTGTAACTTGTAGAACATCCCAGATTTCTTTCGCAGTCTCACATGCCGAGACGCGAGAGAATTCGGTTTGCGACAAAGCATTAAATAAAGCGTTAATTCCTTTGCAGTTGTAAGAAGATGAATCAATTTCTTCCTTAATCCATTTCGACCTAGGTTTGATGGTGACAACATCAACAATAACCTCAGTAGGTTTTGTCCATCCAAACTCAATTGATTGCCAAATCCGTTCATCGATGGAAATTAAAAAAACGCTCTCATGCGTACTTTCCAATAAGCATAGTTTGTTCTATCGAAGAACGGTGGTCTATTGATGTTTCCACCTTCAACCATTGTTTACAACCCTATTCCCGCTCTGATACCACTTGTGGGTTATGGATTATATGGATCTGAATAGGGGAAAAACCACCTAGAGGGGGGGTGAATAGGTGTAAACAATAAACACACCAAATCATTGCGTAAAAAAAATAACCCTATGCGGAAAATAAATAACATACGCAAGATTTACGTGGAAAACTCCGTCACCGGAGTAAAAAACCACGGGACCGATAACACGGCGAAATCCACTAGAATTAAGACACGCACAAGGTGATTTACCATAAACCTACGACTCTACCTTTTTCATACGCTCCTAGTTGATCTTCTCCGCTCGCTCTGAACGCTCCTCGAATCCACGATTTGCATCCCAACGCCGAATCCACGGCGTCCAACGTCGAATCCACGACGTCCAACGTCGAATCCACGACGTCCAACCGAATCCTCGGTCTTCACCAATGCGGCACGCCTCGATCACACGAACGCACCTCTCTCCGAATCCACGACAGCGATCACACCTTGAATCCACAAGGCCACGCGAATCCACGCGCCGATTTATGATAAAATCGTTGATTGTTGGTGATGAAAATCCGCTGAATACTTAGATCAAAGATAGATCGGAAAACACCATCTAAGTATTCATCAATTTGATTCTACAAGAAATAGGAGTTTGGAAACCCTAGAATCAAATCGATCAATATAGAGGAAGAAACATAAATTAGATCTTGTTTTCCTTTCTTCTCTATATGTGGATTTTTCTTATATTTGGATTCTTAAATCTTTTTTTTTTTTTCTAAAAGATGAATCAAAGGGTTTATTTATAGGTTAGAAACCTTTGGAAAGAGATAAGCATCAAAAACTACCTTATTTGGAATTTTTCGGGTCGACGGTCCGGACTGGAATAAGTAGGGTCCGGACTGTCGTCATTAAACAGAACTTTTCCAGAAAAACATGTTCGGGGTCCGGACTGAAATGTGGGCAATCTGGACTGTTCATGCGATTTCTGCAGAATCAATGTTCGGGGTCCGGACTGAAACAGGGGAGGTCCGGACTGAAATTCCGCATGAACTAAACTATGTTCGGGGTCCGGACTGGAATGCCCTGATCCGGATCCTGAACATATTACATGTCCAGTTTTTTATTTTTAAGCAATTAAAAATTCATCCAAGTGTTTCTACACTATAAGAAAGTATTCGGATCACCAAAATTATTTAGTTAAACATACCTGATCCTTTTGAATTCTTTCTTCTTGAGATTGATGCAAGTGATCCACAATTCTCCAACTTCAATCTTCAAGACATGACCACTTCACGAAATACGCCAAAATAAAATCCTTAACAGGTTGATCGAGTATACTGGGTTAGAGTCGATGCATTTTATCATCTGTTTCACCCTTTGAGCATCGTAGATAGAGGTATGATAGCTGTAGATTCCTTTCCAGCTGATCCATTCTTGTTTACAGTATTTTCTGTTATCTTATGCCTCTAGTAGACTTAATGGGCAGACCGTTGGGTTTGAGATGGTACCCATTGAGAACTACGTGTTGGTGTAGTTCTCACACCCTCTGTTGGTGACAGTTTTTGCATAGGCTTTCATTTCCGTCCCTGTTTCGGTTGGCTCGACGGATCGTGATGAGGGAGTCGCGTGATAGATCCCTACCAGTGTTGTCTTTTTGGTGAGATAGATGTACCAATCTGGATTGTGGGTTTTACTGTACACTGTTGTATTTTATGATTTTAGTTTATCTCCCTTTTTGGATTCATAGATGATGTATAGGTAGATTTTACTTGTTTTCTGTTTCGGTGGACCAGATTGTTGTGTTATTATTTTGGGAGATGGATATTGTACCTTTATTTCAGTTGTACAGTGGTTTTAGATTTTTATTACAGCAGTTATTTTCAGCTCTGATATCTGTGTAGTTGGTAGTTGTTACCTTCTTCAGGTTGGACGCTTCGCCTATGCGGGATTTCCCGTATAGATGGCGGATCTGTTGGCGAGCCTGGGTCGTAGTTTCGACGCCGGGGCGTGACAGTTCGGCTATTCTAAGTCGAACCCAGCATTCCCTCTCAACCTTCGTAAATCCGATTCGGATATCCTAGGTCGAACGGTCGTGAGAAGTTACTAGAGGAGAACCTGGCCGAGCGGAGCCCTCCTCTGCCCGATCGCTTGATCTATTGGCACGCGACGCACTCGACATCTCTGAGGGTCACCCCCAGGGGCCTATCGCGCGCAAGCCACATTTTGGTCGTAACACTAACATCTTGAATTTAACACCATTCACTAACACAACTCTGATGCCATCTATATTTGTCATGCCCCAAGATGAAAAGGTGATCTTTTTTTTTTTATTCTATAAATCAGAGTTAAAATATTTCGATCCCTAGTACGTGAGCAGATTCACCACGTGCATAAGAAATCTCTGGTCCAAACGGACAAAGTCTCTCCTATATACGCACGACTAGACAATATATAAGATACAACAAAATGCACATCTCAAAGTTTACTAAATGAAAAGCATTTTCAATACATAGCATAACTAAGTCAACACATACTATAATCCAAATAAACAAAATATATAATCCATACTACTAGTCAAGAACAAATATAGGAACAGCTCTATCAATCTCGTCAATCGTACTCATCACATCGTCTCCTATTTTATATCCTGAAGTATCTAAAAAAAAGTGCAATTATCAGGGTGTGAGATACAGCTGAATATATCTCAGTGGATACAACGAAACAGAGACCAACAAGTCGTACTTATTTTATTCTCCTACTTTAATATTGTGCTTTTTAAATTTTCAAATATGTAAAAGAAAAGTTCTATAATTATTTTTTTTGAGAGATAAATGCGGCTGAATAGCTACTTGTGGTAACATAAGGAGGAGTTTGCTTGCTTATTGTGCAAAAATATTATATGTTTGATTAGGAAATAAGGTAAATTTTTTTTCTTCATTTATTTTATTATAAGTTTCATAAAAAAATTACTTGTGTTTGTTAAATCTTAAATTTTATTGAATCAAATATAGGTATATAAAAATTTGAACATGAATATAAAACTTTAATTGTATTATTATTAATTCTAGTTAATATTTATATGGACATATTAGTCTATATTATCATTTGAATAATAGCAAAATATCTATTTGATTCATATACAAATCTGAAAAAATATACTGACCATATCCGAATCAGTTTTTAGTGGAAATGGCAACGAAAATTTACCATTGACGGTATTCGAAAAAATATATAGAAGTAAATATGGTTTCATCAAATACTCATATCCCTATTCGGTCTATTTTCACCTATAGAGCCGGAACCAATTATTCACTATATTAATTCGAATCTAGCTGGAATCCAGCCCACTTATCAGGCCAAACGCGGCTCAGAACTGCGTGAGGTAAAATTGTTGCCCCTTTGAAATAATAATTTTAAACTAAAAAAAAAAACGGTTATGATATATTTTTTATACTGAAAAAAACATAAATATATTTCTATATTTTTTTTTTACAATTTTATTTTATTCAATAGCGTTACATATACCTCATTATGAAACGGAGACTTATATATAAATTAGAAAAAGAAAATTCCTATAAATTAAATAGATATTTATTTCTTTATATATGCTTACTTATTTTAGAAACTTCTAAAGTCAAACATGTCAACTTTAATTTATCTTACATCATCTTATCAAACTCTAAAAATGAAAAGATATGTAGCTGTTGACAAAATTTTTAAATTATATGAAATTTCAAATGCCTAGAAGTGGAGAAGTTGATAAAAAGGTGCACATGGGTCCCCCAGATCGATTGAGTTCGTTCTAATTGGTCTTATACTACAATCATGGCAACTTTTGTTACACACATGATAATTTTTAATTTCTTCAATAGAAGTGAGTTTTGTTGTTAATTGGCCCTCTATTATATATAGTCCAAGTGGTGGAGACAAATGTTTTATCTGGAGTGATAAAAACAATTTATGTTGAATCTTCGTGTACAATATGTGCATGTTCGGTAGGGAGCACTTAAGGGGCCTACCTAAAAGGAAATTAGAATTAGTAATTCATGTCCAATAATTTGGTTGGGATGAAATCCTAATAAATCCCATTTCCCCAAAGTCAAATTCAAATTTATCCATTGATAGTTGACTTGTAATTTTAATTAAATTAATTATTTTAGGTGTAGCATTCTATTAGAATTTCGCAACCTGCTTTCATGCTATATGCTAATTGTTCTCTTTTTCACTCATGCACTGCATTCTATTATGAATTTAAATCCTACTCGAATTATTTACCTTTGTATATCATGCACATTCATTGCTAGTATTTTGAAGTCCGTAACTGCTACTACAATTTTACAACTGCACTTTGTTAAAATAATCTCAGTTCTTGCTGTCACCTTCAATATCTTAGTCATTATTAACACCGTCGCCTTCCATCACTTTCTACCAGTACTATTGTTATCTCTGCCAGTATCAAAATGCTAAAATACATCCCCAGAAAAAAACGAAAAAGTGGAAACAAATTTGTCACACAACCATTTCACTTGATTCAACCATTAGCATTATTGATTCTTCCAGCTTCCCCCGCCACATCCACTAGGGCTACATTCGATACCAAAATAATAGCTTCGATCATTTTGACTCGAGATCCATCCACACCATCCAATACGCAAAAAAAGATTACTTAATCTTCGAAAGTGAGCATCACAGTGAGCAGTTGATTTCCTGCCATTGGAAAGAAATTTCCAAATTGATACTTAACCATTCCGTGCTGTGCAACAACATAGCCATACAAAGTTGAAGCAGAAATACAGAGTGGCATACAATAAGGAATCCAAACGTTCGGTTTTATTTTTTATTTTTTTGAAAGAAGTATACATACAACAGATCACAACGGGACAAATTGTAATACAAAACAGTTTTTATTTCTTCTTTTATTTTAACACTCAATTACATCACAAATTTTTGGTGTGCAATTGTGCATGCTAATCAGCAAAGCAAGGCATTGGAAGCCTCTTGCATACATAGTTTTGCAATCACTCCTAGTAAAGGTAATTATGAATTACCCTTCACTTCTCTCAAAACTTTTAGCTCACCGTTTTGACGGAGAGAAGCAACAATTGCAGGAATATTCATGCATATTAGTGCCTATTTGCTTTAGGAATGAAAGTTCCATAGAAACCGTAGGGAACTCTTTGTGGTAAAGTTATTCTGGCTAGAGGTTCACTTTCAAACCTCTGCGCTTCCATGATTATTACCTGCAAAACATAAACAAGAAACTTTGAGGTTTCTTAGAATTTCAGAGCTTTTCATGGATACACTCTAAACTATGTGAAATTATGCAAATACCCACAAAGCCAGCATTTACATGTGTACCCTTGAAAAAGGTATTTATACATTTTGTTGAATATAAATATTAAAAGCACCATTTTTCAAAATCTTAAGTTTTTGGAGAACAACTATTGTTTCTTATTTTATTAATGACTTGCGCGCTTTGCGGCAGGAGCTAATAATATAACTATTTCATTATGTTTATTTATCGGAATATATAAAGAGAGATATGTATTTCTCTAAATTACAGTTCAGTCCCTTGAGCTATAATTTTTGTGACAATTCGGTCATTAAATGTTAACCTATTATAATTTCTCATTTACTTAATTATTCAATTATTATTTCTTATTAATCTAGAAACAATATTAAGTTAAGAAATTGGAATACATTTTATTCTTTCTCATACAAATTTGGATTCCATTTTATAGAGAAGGTAATCAAATTATTTAATTATTAATCATCAACAAAGGCACAATTTTTTTTCCAGCTAATATATTATTTATTTATTGAAGTTATTTGGTCAAGTTAAAAATTCTCGCTGTTCATCTCATTAGTTCCCAAAATTTGAGTCTATCTTCAAGTCCAGGTGCTGTTCATCTCATTAGTTCCCAAAATTTGAGTCTATCTTCAAGTCCAGGTGTAGTAGCAGCACAAAGGCACGATGGTACTAATTTTATTTACGTGGTTCCAGAGAGGCACAATGGTACTTATTTTATTTATGTAGTCAAATCGGTAGTTCTGGGCATGCATAATGTTGGTTCTCGAAGTTTAAGTTCATTTTCGAATTTGACCACATCACCATTGTTGTGAACATTGCATTTGTTTTCCACACCATCTCCGGTGGTCCAGAGCTTTTTGAGATGAGACCGCCCCATTTGAGATGAGACCGCCCCACAATTCACTATACAAATGCTGAGAAATAGGCAAAGTAAATTCCTTCATTTTTATTTTTCTTATCTTTCCTTTCTTTTCTTTCTTTTTTTTTTTGAGATGAAGATGGGTTGAGATTATCAGAGACATAGAGGTGTCCTGCATAACTTCAAAAAAAAAAAAAACGGAAAATTAGATATTTCTCTGTTATATTAAAAAAATTCAAATCCTCATATCTCAAGTCCCTTCCTCTCTTTTTTTTTTTTTCTCTTCTACTATATTTCTCTTCCTTTACTTTTTTTTTTCTCTTTTATTTTTTCTTTCATTTTTTTTTTAGGGTGTTTTTCGTTTTATGTGAAATTATGGAAAAAAAAAATTCGGTGAGAAAAAATTTTCAGAGGAAAATGAGTTTTACGTATTTTAGTGTTTGGTTTGTAGGAAAAGAAAAATAGTTTTCAGCCACTCTTGTTGGGTAGAAAAAGAAAAATAAATAAATTTTTTTATTATATATATATATATATATATATATATATATATATATATATATATATATATATATATATATATTATTTATACATAATAATTATCATGCTATATATATATTATTATTATAACATATTTGTAAATTAAATAGAGTCCGGCTACTATGCCATCAATAGCACCAAGCACAGCACCAAGCACTCGGTGCTATCAAGTTTTCCACCGTTTGGTTCGGGGATTAATTTCTGAGGTATAAATTTTTTTATACCTGGGATAGCTTGCTATTCCGGGATAAAGAAGTATAAAAGTTAAATTGCGTTTGGTTGAAAAGTTGGTATTCTCTGGAATAGCTAAAATAGTGTTTGGTTGAAATTATGGAATAGTGGAGGATAGTGAAAAAAGAAGATAGAATTTTTTTCAAAATGCCAACTTTGCCCTTATCTTTTTTTGTAGGAAAATTAATTTAAAAATTATATTTAATTTGAAGCAATTTAATTATAAGTAATAAATTATATCTTACCTAAAAAAATAATAATTTTTATTTTATAGTATATTTTACTGCAAATTTTAAAAATGAAAGTGCAAATGAATTTTAAAAATTATAAATTTTAAATTATAAATTTTAATTTTAATTATAAATTATAAATTATAAATTTTAATTTTAATTTAAAACTTTAATTTTAAATTTTAATTTTAAATTTTAAATTTTAATTTTAAACTTTAATTTTAAATTTTAATTTTCAAATTTTATTTTAAATTTTGAATTTTAAAAATTTAATTGTAAATTATAATTTTTAATTTTAAAATTTAAAATTTATATTTGAAATTTTTTAATTTGAAATTTTAAATTTAAAATTTCACATTCAAATTTTAAAATTTTAAAATTCAAATTCAAATTTGAAATTTAAAATTTATATTTTAAAATTTCACATTAAAATTTTAAAATTTTAAAATTGAAAATTTAAAATTTAATAATTTAATTTTAACGGGTTATCCTAGGATAAATTTTAACGCTATTCCGCTATTCCACCCACCCCCTGGGATAAATTTTAACGGGTTATCCTAGGATAACCCGTTAAGAAGGGGATAAAATAAACTTTTATCCCCTGTCTTTTTTATAGCTTGTTTGGCAAGAATAGGGGGATAAAGGGGGTTATTCCCCCTTTATCCCCCAACCAAACGCTGCCTAAGAGTCCGTTTGGTTTGCGGACAAAGGGGGTTATTCCCTCCTTTGTACCCAAACATGAGAAGAATAAAGGGGGAATAAGAGTTCCAGGAACTACTATTTTCGTTCCCTCTTTTTCCTATGCACGCGTCCCGAGGCTTGTTTTTGCCCTCTTTTTGCACGCGTCCCGATGTGACATTCTTCCTTCTCTTTCACTTTATTGTTTTTTTATTTTTAAAAATTAAAATTTTTAAATTTTAAAAGATATTTAAATTTATAAAATTTAAAATTTAAATTTTTTTTTTATAAATTTAAAATTTTTTAACTTTACTTTTGAATAAATTTAAAATTTTAATTTTTTTAAAATTTATTAATTTTAAAATTTTAAAATTTATACGATTTTTTTATAAACTTTTTAAATTTTATATAAATTTAAAAATAAAATTTTTGCACCCACTTAAAATTTAAAAATTAAATTTTCTTTTGCTCTCACTTCAAATTTTTATAAAAATTAAAATTAATAAAAATTTAAATTTATACAAATTTTTGAAACTTCAATTTTTTAGAAAAAAACTAAAAGAAGGACATATTAGTCATTTTACACAAAATACTACTCTCTATTACTCTTATTCTCCATTCCCTACCAAACACTATTTTCCTTATACCTGATACTAACCTAATACCCAACCAAACACAAATTTACAATAATTCCTGCTTGTTCCAAAAGTTATACTTATCCCTGAAACTACTAGTTCTCTCTTATACCCCAACCAAGCGGAGCCTAAGGTTGCGTTTAGTTCGGGTATAAGCGAGAACTATTTATTTCAGGAATACATATATATATGTCTAGAGTCCGGCCATTATGCTTGTAAAAGCACCAAACAATTGGTGCTTGTAAGTTTTCTACCCTTAAACCCAAGAGGCCCACTATCATCCTAACCGCACATCCTTTCATCCAAGGGTTAAAAACCTACATGCACCAATGGCTTTGTACTTTTAAAAATATAGAAGCTCAATTATATATATATATATATATATATATATATATATATATATATATATATATATATATATATATATATATATATATATATATATATATATATATATATATATGAGAGGGGGAGTGGGTGAGTGGTCCAGTGTGGACCACTCACACGGTCCACGAGCTCTCACATAAGCTTGTGGACCGCAATGCCATGAACGCCACTAAGCTTGTTTTCTTCCGCCTAAGTTTTCGTTTTTCGCCAAGATAAGGCGGAAGACGAAAAGCTCTTTTTTTTCTTCAAATCTATAAAATTTGTTTTAGTAAAAAAAAAATTTATGTCAAACCAAACGCTTGAAAATTTCTTTTCAAGACCAGAAAAAAACTTTTATGTGAAGGATAGGCCTCTATCCTCGCAAACTCCTCATCGCCGCCGCCGTCCTTGAAACCCCGAAGAGGGAATCGGAGAGAACAATATGGAGAAGACAGACCTGTAAACAGAGAAGACAGATCCAAAGTTGCTACTGCCACAAACATGCACCGCGCACCGCAGAGAAGAGAGGAGATGAATCCGAAGCCAGCGCTGTCTTTGCCGCAAACGTGCACCTCGCGCCCCGGCAAAAAAGGAATCGAAGAAGGTGGTGGATAGAAGAGAGAAAAGGAGAGAGGGGGGGTGATCATATGCATCACTCAGGTGAGAGAGAGATATGATATCCACATCAGAGAGAATGGTAAAGAGAGAGAGAGAGGGAGAGAGAGGTGATGCAGATCACCCAGGTGTGTGCGTGTGTATGTGTGTGTGTGTGTGTGAGAGAGAGAGAGAAAGAGACATGATATCCATATATGGATTTGAAAGAGAAACACATATCAAATGAAGATCCATACCCATGAGGAATAGAGAGAGAGAGAGAGAGAGAGAGAGAGAGAGAGAGAGAGAGAGAAATGCTATGCATGTGAGAGAGAAGGGATAATAAATGTATAGTAAAGAAGGCGACGTGGCTCAACGACGAAACACCTTTCATTTCCACTTTAGTATAGAGTTTAATGGTCAAACTATTGTTTCTCATTTATTAATATGGTATTAGAGTAGAAAGTCATGAGTTCGAATCCTACCAGACTAATAGCATTTTTAATTTTCTCCTATTTAATTCAAGTACGTATCTTAATCCTATCAAAAAGTCTCGAGCTGAGACGTAATGTAATGCACTTAACTTTTACAAACTGCAGAGTTCTAGTGAGGAATAGCAGATGAAAGCATTTGGATCACCTCAGTGGTGGTTCGGAAGCATTCAAGTGTTTTCGACGCGAAATCAACGCAAACAAGAATTTTGAAGAGTCAAAACTATAAAATTGCAGAATGTTCAGTAAGTAGCGGTACTAGAGTGGAGAATCGATACCCAGCTGTGTGTAGCTGAGGAGAACTTTTGAATTTTGTGAAACTTTCCCCGAGTACCGGTACTGATTTGTCAAGTACTGGTACTGATACCAGCAGGGGTACTAGTAACTCAATAGAAACTAAAGAAAACCAATGTTTGGCTCTGCAGAACTAGCTTGGAATATCGGTACACTTGAGTCGTGTATCGATACTGGAATCCGAGTACTGGTACTCAATACTGCGAACAACAAAATTTGAGAGGTAAATATGATTTTGGTGTAATTGTAGCAATTGATTAGGGAATTTTGGTGCAATTGTAGCAATCTCTATATAAACCTAAACAACAGTCAAATCCTAAAATCCCCATTTCTCCCCCTCTCCCTCTCCTCGTCTCTCTAGAAAAAAAAAAAAGAAACCCTAGTTTCCCGTTGAAGAGATCTCTTGGATTCATCTCTTTGGAGGTTTGGAAAAGATCAAGGATGCTAGGAGGAAGAACTCGAAGGAAGATGACAAGCCTCTCCACCAGCATTTCTCTTGCTAAAAGAAAAAGAGGTAAGTTACCGTGTTTTAGATTTTATTTTGGGGGTGTTGTCCCAAATGGGCGATTTTATGACACTAACTAGGTGAGAACTCATTTTTAGGGTTTTCTTGGGATTCTTTGGAGATCAATATTCATCTTCAATAGGAATTTAACGCAAAGGTGGGGAATATCACCGAAATGAGTTTTATCTCTCCTTTGTCTAAAACATTCTATAATTGTATGCATATATTATGAATAATATGTAAACTAAAGTGGATTTAGTTACATACTAGGAAGACAAAAAGAACAGGATAGCTTATAAGCATGTGACCTAGGAGAAAAATTAGGGTTTTAACCCATAAATGCTAACAGAAAAATAGGTGGCATGAATGTATGGATATTTATGTAAACCTTGTTGTATAGGTGAAACAAGTGGCATTTAATCTTAGGATGGTACCTAGGGTGTGAAACATAGTGACATACAAACCGTGGAACACAAGCTAAACTATGTATGGCATCTACCTAGGATGGAACCTAGGATGTGGAAATAGTGGGCATTGAACCTAGGTTGAAACCTAAGGTGTAATCATAGTGGCATTAAACTCTAGGCTAAATTTGAGCTAGCAAACAAGAGAATGATAAATGAATAATGTGGATAACCTACGGTTGCGTTTGGTTCGGGTATAAGCGAGAACTGTTTATTCCAAAAATAGGTATAAGTTTAGGAACAAGCATTAACTAATGTAATTTTGTGTTTTGATGAATATTAGAGTTGTACTAAATATAAGAAAAATTATGTTTGGTTTGATAGAATAGAATAAGAAGAATAAAGAGAAGGAAATTTTTTTTAATTGACAAATTTGCCTTTTAAAAAATCTATTTAAAAAAAAATTTATAAATTCTATTATTTAAATTTAGCTTTTGTATAAAAAATTTAATTTATTAAAAAATTTAAAAAGTTAAAAATTTGTTTAAAAAATTTAAAAATTTGTACATAAAAAATTTGTATATAAAAAATTTGTGTAAATTTAAAAATTTAAAAATTTAAAAAATTTATAAATAAAAAAAAATAAAATTTTTAAATTTTTAAAAATTTAAAAAATTAAAAATTTATATTAAGATTTTAAAAATTTATATAAAAAATTCAGAAATTTGTATATAAAAAATTTGTATAAATTTTAAAATTTTAAATTTAATAAATTTTAAAAATTTATAAATTTATAAATTTTTTAAAAATTAAAGTTAAAAATTTATAAAATTTGAAAATTTTAATTTTAATTTTTTTGAAAAATATGCAAAAATGGGTGGGTGGGAATTCCCGCCGCCCCCACCCCTCCAACTCTTTTTTGTTCGAGGAATGATTCCACGCCGGGCAAAATGCAGGGATGGGTGGAACAAGGGGTGGAACACCTTGTTCCACCCGGGGTAGGAACTGTAGTTCCCACCCCTTAACGGTTTATCCCAGGATAACCCGTTAAGGGTGGGAACTACAATTCCCACCCCCCTTTATTTGTGTTTGGGTATAAAGCGGAGGATAACCCCTTTATCCTCCCTTTATACCTCATCCAAACAAAGCCTAGAAGTTACGAACAAAGCCTAGAAGTTACGAACTTAAGATGAAATGGTAAAACATACGTGACCTTCCAAAATTGTCAAAGAAAAAGGGAGTGCGAACGAAATCGACTCTCTATGAGGTATTTGGGGGAGTCCGAGAGCAATTGTATTGTCCAAGGTTTTTCCCTCAGTGTCACTTTTGGTGTATGATATTTTTCTCATTGTATTGGTGAGTCGATTGCATTGGTTTTGGGTTTCATGTTGCAGAGCTCGTCAAACGAAGAACGGCGATGTGACCGGCTCGAAAATCCGATGAACGGATCTTCCGGTGTAATTTTTATAAGTTAATGGGTTAAAAGGATCAAATACCCATTAATGGTGGGTGATACTTTAAAATCCGTGCCGATGTATGAGGGGTAATTTGGATATTTTGGCATGCAAATCGAAGAAGAAACGGTTAGAAAAGATAAAGGCGGTTACAAATTCTCTTATAAATATAAGGAATTCGATGATCGGTTTTACTTTACATATTAAAAACAAGAGAACCCTCGTTTTTCGTTTTTTGAGAGAAGGAGAGTGATTCGTCTTCTTCCTCGAGGGGCGCGCCGAAGTTCGGGATTAGAACCGCCGTCATCATCGAAGATCGGAGCGGGACACCATCATCGTTGGAAGCCGGAGATCGAAAAAACGAGTCTGGACATCGCATCGTCATCTTCAGGGTCTTATCTTGGCTTTTCGTTAACATCGTTTCGATATTCGTAGGTTTTTCCGTGCTTTCGTTTGGTTTTTTTGGATTTCCGTCGAAACGAGGGGCTTGAGCGAAGTCGTCGTCATCGCCGCCGTTGTTTGAGCGGGAATCGACGACCCGCCGTTGGCTAAGACGAGAGGCCGTCGCCGCCGTCGACAAAATCGCAAAGCTGTTGCCGCCGTGGCGGGCCTAGATTTGTGCTTGGCGGAGGTCGCCGCGCGCCGCCGCTGTCCACTAACGCGGCACCGCGCTGCAAACCGCAAGAGGGCGCCGCGTGCCGTGCCGCGCCACGCCAAAGTGCCGCCCCGCATGCATACGGTGCGCCAGCACCGCTCTGCAAGTATGCCGCGCGCGCGCGCGCCGCTGGACTGCCGCCCGCACTGCGCACCGCGGACTGCCAGGCCGCCAGCGCTAGGCTGGGACAAGCCGCATGAGGCCCTGCCGCCAGCGCAAGCGCGCTGCTTGCTGGGCGCCGCCACTTGCGCAGAGAGTCGAGCGCGCTGCCCTGCGCCCGCGCTTGCTCTGCTGCCGCCGCCGCTTGTCCTTGCAAGCCGCGAGCCACCGCTTGCCTTTTTGCTTGCCACCGCCATTCCGCAAGCCGCCGCCGCTCCAAACCTTGACGAAATCGCCCGTAATATTCCGTCAAACAGTTTTTCATGCCGTTTTCGCCGTCGGAACCCCAGTTTGACCCACGATTTACGGAATTATTATTCGGTTGTGTTTTTTATGACGATTTTTGGTGTAGTTTTTGTCCGATCAAGGTTGATGAGGTTTTTAAGAGTTTTTGAGCCTCGTTTTCTTCGCTGCTTGAGGTGGGTAACTGAACCAAGATAGGTGACGTTGTTGGACGGTGGTGTCCAACCCTCCTCTCCCTTTTGTTGTTTCTTTTGGCACATTATTTTAAATTACAAGGAAGGACATAGTCGCGATCAATGTGACGAATCGGTACATACAAAAAGGATAAGGATGGACGTTCGACTTTATCGGGTAAAGCTACCGCGATTTATTACACGATTATGGGATCGTGAGGCTCATGGCGCTGTTAAATACATCAGCGGTTTGGCCACCGCAAGGGTGTTCTTTTCTGAAGAAGTGGTCTTAGGACCCATGATCCCTACGTGGTTACTTCGTAGGGGCCCTCTGTGGTTATTGCGGCAGGGGTTTGATGTGCACCGAGATATCGAGCAAGTTTGAGGTTGCCTTAGGTCTGAGGACCGAGGGTGCGGTATGGATGATCCGGATGTTCCGGTTTACGGTTTGATGTTCTGTTTACTTTATTGTACCTATCATTTCAATATGATTATCGTTGTATTAGTTTTTTTCCTATGTTTTTGTCGCTGGCTCCCACCGTGTGACAGGTTCGGGCGAGGACAAAGGAGAGGCCTCGACGCGGGATTGACTTAGGATTTTTCGTCATTCCGGTGACATTTTTACTCCTCTCTTTTGATCATTACATACGGTTGATACTTATGCATAAGACATGAACATTTGGTGATGTGAACCTTTGTGATGTGGATGTAGGAACACGTGGACTATTTGGGATAATGAACTTTCGGATTTCATTTTATCTTGTTGTGGATGTATGTAGAATGTGGAGATCTTTCAAAATGTTAAAATGTTTGTGAAAACTGTTTTCAAAACTGAGTGTCGGATAGGCACTGTTTTTAAACCTTGTGGTTTTATCCCTTCAACTTGGAGTATGTCGTGTGGGCGATATTCTCATGTATGATTCAAAGGTTTAGCTTATCCCTTTATTCACTTTGGCTTTGCTTGGTTGTGGTATAAGAGAGAACTAGTAGTACCAGGGATAAGTATAATTTTTTGAACAAGCTGGAATTATTATAAATTTGTGTTTTGTTGGATTTTAGGTTAATAACCGGTATAAGAAAAATAGTGTTTGGAAGTGATTGAAGAATAAAAGGAAAAGAGAATTGACTTTTGTGTTAAAAGACTAAAATGTCCTTCTCTTTAAAAATTAAAGTTTCAAAATTTGTTTAAATTTTAATTTTTATTAATTTTAATTTTTATAAAAATTTTAAGTGGGAGTAAAAAAAAGTTAATTTTTAAATTTTAAGTGGGAGTAAAAATTTTAATTTTAAAATTTATATAAATTTTAAAAAATTTATAAAAAAAATTGTATAAATTTTAAAATTTTAAAATTAATAATATTTTTTTACAAAAATAAAATAAAATAAAATTTTTAGATTTATTAAAAAATAAAGTTAAAAAATTAAAATTTATAAAATAAAAAAATTTAAATTTTAAATTTTATAAATTTAAATATCTTTTAAAAATTAAAAATTCTAATTTAAAAAAATAAAAAATAATAATAAAGTCTCAGGAGCATGCAAAGAAAAGGAAAAGGAAAAGGAAAAGGAAAAATAAAAAAAAAAAGAAAAAGAAAAAAAATGCCTCGGGAAGTGGAGGGGCACAGTGGAGAGAGAAGGCCTTGTTCTTAGGGAGGGGTTCCGGGGGGGGGGGGGGGGAGAGGGGGGGGAACAGAAAACCCCACCTGTTACCTGGTTGTCCCGATTTTTGACCGGGACAACCCGGTAAGGGGGAGAATAGGTGTACCAGCCTATTCTCCCCCAAGTTCCAATAGTGTTTGGGTATAAAGGGGGCTTATTGTACCCAAACCAAACAGTGTGTTTGTGTGTATGTAAAACTGGTGATGGTTGTTGATTGTATGTTGTGCGACGCCGTGCATATACAGGGAAGACTCTGTCCGTTTGTTTAGAGAGATCTTGTATATGTGGCAAGTCTGGGCACGTGCCGGGATGAATGATTATAAAAAAAAAATATGAGCGTTTTCCGCTTTTAAACCACTCCCGGGGCGTGACAGCAATCGACCCTATGTACTTACCGAATGGAGAGAAGTTCGAGAGAGAGCAATCGACTTTTCATGAGGTGTTGTAATAAGAGAGGAAGCCAACTAATAAGTTGATAAAAATAAACAAATGAACTACTAACTGGAGAGTAGTCCGAGAGTAATCGACTCTCCACGAGGTGTAAAAGAATGGAAAAGCAAATTAATAAATTGGTTAAAGTCGAGTAAAGAATTGAGGTGTTTGTATGGACTAATGACATAGCAAACAATTATTGCATATTGTATATATGTTGAGGCATTGTAGTTGTATTTCAGTTAATGCATTTCTATTATAGAAATAGTTGTTTCTTTGGACCGAGTGAATGTAGAGTGCCACTTTCGGCGGTTGCACTCACTAAAAACTTGAATCAAGTTCTCACCCTTTGTGATTTGTTGTTTTTAAGATCATAACATAGCCGACGAGGCACGGACCGCGGCAAAGACTTCGCAAAGTAGCTAGATCGGTGTGTTGGTCTAGTGAGAGCACCCTTTTGATTAATTGAAAGCATTGTACTGTTTTTGGGAAAAGATTTAGTGTTGTAAACCTTAAATTCAAAGTGGAAATGGTTTTAATTATTTAGTATTCACTCTAATGCTACATTGTACTCCTTCATGTATGAGATTGTTCAGGTTGATGTATGATTCTACTTAATTCGGGTAGGAAAAACTCTGCCTGCTCGGCAAATCTGTTGCACGTGCTCGAGCAGGCCCAATGGGTGGTCTCGGGGAGTGACACATAAGGAGTCTTGAGTACAACTATTAAAAGCGTGAAAGCTTAAGGTTTTGAGGATAGACAATTGTTTCACATTATTTAATATAGTATCAAAGCTAATGATAAAGATGAAGTGTGTGTAATCAATATTCTTAAACTAAAAATAATATTCCTCTATGTAAGGTGTGCGCTTGAGTTTTTCAAACACACAAAACACTTAACATAGAACATAAATCAAATGAAAGAAATTTGAAATTACAGGAGTTGTTACACTTGCCTGAGATGTATCTTTATCTTCATCATGCACAAAGGATATTATTCAGCCCTCATCTTCCTCTATACCACCTGGTTTCAGGACAAATGTCGCTCCGAAACAAAATTGGTTTCTGCCAATGTGACGCCCCACTTTCCAGGGGGTCATCCATCCTAGAACTAATCTAGCTCTAGCACGCTTAACTCTCATGTTCCTCTTGGATCTTGCTACCATCCAAAATGCTATAGCCGGGTTAGAAATTTAGTCCTATTATATCATTTATATAGAGGACTAATCCAAATTCCGGGGTGTCACATTCTTCCCCCCTTTAAGCCCTGACGTCCACGTCAGGCTCAAGCACACTCACAAGCACCAGGCGATGTGAGACTCGTCTCGCTAGCCTTAGCCGACCTTGTGGGGAGCTGCACTCCACTCACAACGGTCATTAGCCGAGGAGCCTCGCTCTACCCGCTATATAACCCTGGCTCAGCCGAGACTCATCTCACATTTCCGGCTGGTGAATGGCTCTGATACCAACTGTGACGCCCCACTTCCCAGGGGGTCACCCATCCTAGAACTACTCTAGCTCTAGCACGCTTAACTCTCATGTTCCTTTTGGATCTTGCTACCATCCAAAATGCTATAGACGGGTTAGAGATTTAGTTCTATTATATCATTTATATAGAGGACTAATCCAAATTCCGGGGTGTCACAGCCAAGCTGGTGATACTCTACCTATTTAAAAAAAAAAAAAAGGAAAAAAGAAGTAATGGGAAGATCTAGAAAGAAGGTTCTTGAATTGAACATAGACAGGTTATATTGCAAAGAAAAACCGTTACCTTTGTGACCCCAGCAACTTGCTCTTCAAGATAAAGCTTTGCTAGGCTTCTATATTTAGGCAGCGCTAAAAAATGAAGAGAGCACATTAGGCTAACATAGTAAGCAATATACAGAAGTATCTTTTATACTCATGTCCCTGCAAAAATAGTTTACACCCCTAAAAAATTTAATATAATACATCGAAATTTCAGTTTCATATAAAATTGCCCCTACTAACATACAGAAGCCAGGCAATTCGCGGGTTCCATCTTAGGGAAAGACTTTCGCAAAAGGAGAATTTATATAAGCAACCAAGTAGCTGGACGGGATGTATAAAAATTCAGTGTGCTTTCAAAGGGCGCTATGAAATTTTAAATTTCATAAGGTAAACCTGTACCTAACTACTTGTGAAAATATGCAATTACTCGTAAAGGGGATTGTTTCGTATTGTCTCATTACCACAGGTAGAGCTTGCTACGGAATCCACCACTTGTGCGTATCCATACTTATGATATAAGCCAGCGAAGCGATTGTTGATCATTGGGAAGTCCATGGAGTCGTCAAAACCAGTTAGATATCTCCCATTAACACCACCTGTTTTTAGGTTTAATCTCCATTCAAACAACCGACAAAAGAACCCACCATGAACGGCATTTTCACCACATTCTTTCTCAGTCATAGGCTTCAATCCTTCAGAGAACCAATGATACATGTTAAGTCCCTTTTCTGGGCCAGGAATGATCGAATTAGGTGCTCGAAATCCCCTGACAATCACCTGATTCACCAAGAAAAACTAGGTGATAATGAGGCAAACAAATGTATCTATACATTGTGAAATAAGATTTATTTGCTTTAGCAATAGAGAAAAATAATAGAATTTTTTCAATATGTGAAGCTTCACTACAAATAGAAACATGATTAGTTGAAAGGGAAGAGAGAAAGAGAGAACTAATAATAGAACTGTACAAAGCTTTCGAACAATTGGAAAGAAGATAATTTCTTGACACGAAAGAAAAGTCTAAAGAGAATATAGGATACAGAGATTAAACAATCATAATACCAACTTATATTCAAAAAAGCTATCTACCTCATCACCATTCTCAAAGCAGTTAACTATGTGGAAAATACAAAAAGTTCCCACTTCAAACCATTTAACTGAATCTGCATCACCAGGGCATAACCCCAATTCTTGCATAACTTTCCTTCTCAAACTTGATTAACCTGTATTTTTAAACTGAATTATCAGAAGATCAAATAGTACCTTAATTAAATTGTCACAAAAGTTTCTAGGAGCTACTTACGGACCACCTTTGGCAAGTCTATTTATGTCCATTGTAAGCGGCATATCCACGACAATGTTGTACCTGACATTCATAAGCATATACTGTGACACCCCCGGAATTTGAAATAGTCCTATATATAAATAATATAATATGACTAAATCTCTTAATTCCGCTATAGCATTTTGGGTGATAGCAAGACCCAAGAGGTTAAGAGAATTAAGCGTGCTAGAGCTAGAGTAGTTCTAGGATGGGTGACCCCCTGGGAAGTTGGGGCGTCACATATACTTTAGTTTTTTTTGTTCAGTTAGTTATTTATTATATCTGTCTTGTTTTGTGTGTGTTTTCTCTGCTTATTTTTATTTTTATTTTTTTACCTCTTCCTTTTATAGTGTTTGGGTATGGAGGGATAATTCATTTGCCGATGAAAGATGTTGTTACATCGAAGGCTTTACCGATTTGGCATAGCTTTTGGAAAAGCTTTCTACTATAAAACTTGCTGCCCTTTAATGGGCCCCATAGCCTGGGCTTACATGGCAGCTCGCAAAAGCACGCCACCCATTTAGCTAGCACACATTAGGGGTTGTTGCGTCACGCATACATGTTTTCGCACATCACTGTAAAAACTCCGAATCAGAACTTTTGCGGCCACGCATGCAATGCGGCTCTGCTACGGTTATCATCGCTGGGACAAACAAACCTTTAATGACCAAGCAATTAGTGTCTTTTGTAATGGCATTACTCAAATAGCATTTCTACATAGGCTCCAAATGAACCAAATAGACCTTAAACCAAAAATGAGCGGTAACACAAAATGGAATGAGAACATAAAATAACAGTATTCAAACTCATAAAAGCAAGCCTTAGAAAGGAAGAACCAAAGGATCTTGCTCTCTAAAAATAACATGATAAAATCCACAAGGAGAAACTGGATGAAAGAGGTGTTTGCAAGTTTTTAATATACAAATTATACATATATATATGTAGTCCTTATAACGAAAATTAACAAGTAAAATGTTTTGGAAGTGGCTCGAACGAACTTACGTTTCACTAACTCCTATGTCGTGGCAAAGTGTGCTTCGGTTCAGCTTGAGATCTACCTTATGTTTTAGCCTCATCCCATCAGCTGCAAAGAAACCAATGGAAAACAACAAAATGAATTGCAATTTGCAACGCAAAATTAGTCTTAAAACAGGATAATGTTACAGATATATCCTCAGAATATATGTATTTGCACTCACATCACTTTAAACTTTATATAAGACCATATACTCAAAAAGTTTTCAAAATTTACTGATATTTTCCTCCCCATCTTAACATCAACAAGCCAGATGATTAGAGATTTTGCACAGATACCCTTCAAAAGTTGAATCAATGACATGTTAATGATGAATATTCGCAAACTTGAACACTTAGTTCAAGTTAATCTAGAATATATAAATGCAAATACACAATTAAAGAGTGATTTACACTTAATCATGCATACGCTTTTAGATGCCACGGTTAAATGCAAGAAATCTCAATTTCAAAATCCATATTTTACTAAAATCTCACCAGAAACAATGCCTAGAACAAGGAAAGGCTTTCTCGCATCGACACCGAAGATGACGAGCTCCCCTGATCCTGGAGCCCTCTGCTTCAATAAGAAACCAAATTATTAGCAAACGAAAAATACAAAGCAGTTAAAGATCAATAAAATAGGAGAAAAAAAGAACTTGAAAAAAAAAAAAACCTTTGGGTGGGAAGTGAAGGGTCGATCCCACGTGCCACCGATGTCCCAGTTACAGCATGTTTCAAGAGTAGAGATGTCGATCTCTTGTGGTATGTGATTCTCAGCGACCGAGAACACTCTCCCTCCATGCTCAAATACATTGGTGTTGCTTATGTACTTGTTCACTTTGCCAAATCTCAGCTGTTCCAATTTTTGAACAAAGATAGAGGGTAAATTGTATTAATGGTCCATGTGCTACCCAAATTGTGACTTAGTCCCTGTATTTATTTTTTTTTGTTAAAAACATCGGTTCGTGAACTTTCATCTATATCACACCTTAGTCCTCGACTTCCTCTCCATTAAAAAATAATCTAATTTTTGTTGTAAAATGACCTTGGATCCTATCTGAAGTAACTAAATTAGGTGAGTCCTTTTGCAGAAAAAAAAAAAGTCATTTATTAGCAGAAGTTAAGAACAGCGAAAGACAGCTTCTTAGCTACAACAGTGACGTCGTTTTTTATCCACTTTCGTCCAGACAAATAACAGAATTCTCCAATTTTACTGAAGCTTCCTTTTCCGTCTTCTCGACAAACAAAACATGTCTAGAAGTAAATTTCAGAGACTAGGAGTTTTAAGCGAAAATATTAGAGAGCAAAGAGCAATGCTAACCATACACCCTAATCAATTCGAATTGGCTAGTGAAACTCACCCAATCCTAAAATGGGTAGGGTATAAGATATTCACCCCATTGGGGATGTCCAAATTGCATTATCCCTAAACTCTTCAAAGAGTTTCACTTTAGTCCTCTATATATTTACTGTTAAAGGATAAATTATTACCGACACCTTGTACATCTATGCGCCATGCATACATTGTCTCTTTTTCTCATCTCATATTTAAACCCTACCACCCATTGAAATACATTGACTCTTTCGACTTCTATTTATTGAACTTTTTCAACCCAACATTTCGATCCAAAAAAAGAAGAAAAGGAAAAAGAATATTCGAAAAGGAGTAGGAAAGGGGGGAGGGTTTTGTGAATTGGGGGGTACCTGGTTGAAGAGGTAAGCGGCCAAGATGGCGGAGGAGTCGCCCTCGATGGCGGGCAGGAAGCAGGGCTTCCGGCGCGCCCTCTCGAGCTCGAAGGTCTCGGATCGGACGAAGCGGTTCTTGTAGGACACGTCCCAGGCGGAGGACAAGTAGAGGGCGTGGAGCATGCCCTCCCCTTCCACCCATATGTTGCTCGACCTGCCGAACACCGACTCCGTCGACTGCAGCGCCACGAACGCAGGGTTAGACCCTGCTCCGCCCAACACAAAAAAAAAAAAAAAAAATTAATGGTCACTCGTCAGTACGGCAGTAGTACATTTTTTTTTTCACAATAAAACCTTATAAAAAATTATAATTAATTAATTAATTTTTTTTAGTTACAAAACATAAAAAATACGGTGATCCTGTTTGAAAAACGGTGAATAACTTATTATTTTTATATTATTATTTTTTTTGTAAATATTTTTTTTTGAAATTATTACATTTTTATTTAATAGTTAAAATTATATAAATAGATTGTTAAAATATTTAAATTATTATGATTATATATGATTTATTAAAATTTATATGTAATTCTTAAAATTATATATGAATAATAGTCTGAACAGTAAGATTTTATATGAGTAATAGTAAAAACAGATAAGACTATATGAGTACATAGTAAAAACAGGTAAGATCGTAAAAAAAAGACGGTTAATTATTCACTATTTTTAATATATGAGAAAATAATAAATTATTTATTGTCTTTTTTATTCTAATGAATACGATAAATAGTTTTTTATAAAATTATTTGGCTAAATATAAATTAAAAGATTAAAATAAAACAAAAAAGTTATGTGTGACCCATTATGATCCTTAAAAATTGTATAGTTTGCCAAATGACCCTTCAAAGATCGTACTAGATAAAATAATTTTTATTTTTTGTATTTATCGCCTTCACTAAAACGATGAATAATTTAATGATCGTTTAGAATTTATACTATTTTGTCAATAACCAAATAGAGTTATATAGTGCCGCCAATCACTGAGGAAACGAGATCAATCTCAACAATGAAAACCTAATTTTCAGCTGACTGATACGTTGGGGTAATTGGTCGAGTTTGTTAAAAGACGAATTGAAAACTAAGATCACAAGGTTTTTTTTGAAAATGATCGGCTCAAAATTTTTATTTTCCAAAATGCTTCTATAAAATTTTAAATTATAAAAGTAATTATATTGGTGCCACGTATGCACTGTTGAACAAGGTGAATGACATTTTATCTTTAGATGGTTAGGATTTTGAATTTATTGGTAGGTTGTTATAATTTTTTAGATGATTAGAATTAGATAATATTTGATTATTAGAATTTTATTAGTAGGTTGTTAAAATTTTTTTAAATTGTATCATATTTTTTTGATCATATATAATTATAACAATCATATAAAACTTTTAACAAATTATATACAATTCTAATCATTTAAAAAATTCCAACAATCTACCAATAAAATTTTATCAATAAAATATTATTTAATTCTAACTATCTAAAAAATTCTAATAATCTATTAATTAAATTCAAACTTCTAACAACCTAAAATACTAAAAATAATTTTTCGTATTAAATAAAAATATTGAACACGTGAATTGTTAACCGTGTTTGAACTTAACTTTTCCGGTTAACCGTGTTTGAAGTTAAGTTTTTCGGTCCGCCCGCGTGGTGCACACGTGACGCCCACATGACAGCCATAGAACTATTTTTATAAATTTAATTTTTGTAAAATTATTTTTAAAAATAAAATTTTTTAGGGACTAAATGCAAAAAAATACCCCTTGTGAGCCAGAAATTTTTAACGCTAGTTTCTACACCAACAGCTGCAAGTTACAGCGGTCAGCACTATTATGCGATATGCAATTTTGATGTCCAGAAATAAGTTCAAGATTAGAGATAATTTGAAATTTGTGAGGCTCTCACTCTCACACCGTAAGGATTTGAAAAGGACTTTTTTTTTTGAAATAATCCTTCAAATTTTCAAAATTTACGAAATGACCATTTAAAATTTTTTTTTGTAAAAATAACCTTATTTTTGCCACGCGAGCGCCACATCGGGCATCCACCTTGAAGGCGCCGAGTGACTCAGCGCCTTCACAAAATTTCTGTGAAGGCGCTGAGTCGCTCGGCGCCTTCAGTGCAGCTGGGAACTTGACCAAATTTTCTGAAAATTGGCCGAGTCCTCAGAGCACGTATGTGCTTGTAATGTTGCACTAAAGGTGTTGAGTCGCTCAGCGCCTTTAGTGTTAAACACTACAGGCGTCGAGCGACTCAGCGCCTGTAGTGTTATACACTAAAGGCGCCGAGCTACTCAGCGCATTTAGTGTTTTACACTAAAGGCGCTGAATCGCTCAGCGCCTTTAGCTGGAACAGCATCCAAAATTTTACATGACTTTAAAAAAAATTCAAATTTGTACAACAAGTTGCAAACAATGAGAATTGACATTCAGAATTCTGAAACAACATTCACAAACACCAAATTTCACAACATTCATGACATTCAGACATCACAGTTTGGTAACAACCAAAAATGAACATTACAAAAATGTCAATAATACAACTTCGACCTCAAAAGCTCAATTTTGAGCACGTCCTCGACCTCGACGTCCTCGGCCACGCCCGCGTCCACGCCCTCGCCCACGCCCTTGCCCACGGGGAACAGCAAGCTCCATAATAGGTATATCATCGAGATGCTCGACTGCTGCCAACTGATCGAGCTCCTCGATGATACCACCCTCATCCTGCTCAGCAATATGCTGGATCTCCTGTGGCGATGATGACGAAGGACGACGGCGTGAATATGTAGAAGTATATAAAGTCCGTGATACTAGTGGCGGGAGCGACGCTGACGTCGAAGGAAATGTCGTCGGGGCCTGAATGGTAGGAGATGGAGATCGTGGCACCTGAAAGAGTGTAAATAGTTTGTTAATTTGAATTTGAAAACTTAATTTGAATTCTATGCTAAATGGTAACTGATGACTCGAGGGCACTCCCTCATATGAAGGTCCGCCTGAAACTCTGGTCGTAAGTACAGATGGTACATGTTGTAGTACCATCTGAATATTCTGTTCATTTCTGTCAGAGTCCCAAATGTGAACTCAGGCGGCGGTCAGTCATGCAATAACTGGCCGACAATAGTGTGAACCTGTCGTGGTGTGTCGGCCTGCATTTTAATTTAGAAATTATATTTATATTAAATAAGTTGAACATGTTAAATTTATATATATAAATTATTATACCAGTTTCCGCTCGAGATGCCCACGGGGATGAAAAGTCAGCGGAGGACGCTGTATTGGATGAGATATCCATCTTCTCGTAATCGTCTAGGACCACTGCATATATACGGATGTCGCCTGCAGTGGGTCCTCACCAGCAGCCGGGAGCTGATCAAAAATCTGTTCTAGCCTCCCGGACCACCTCTCAATGTGGATAGCACGAAATGCGATCCAATCCTCATCCGGACGCCCACGTGATGTGATGCGTCGGAAGGACTCCACATTGCGAGGTATATGCTGGAGAAGACCGAACTGCCGCAGGACTCGGTTCGGCACGTGCATCTCGACAATGTGAAAGCAAATAACGACTGTTCTCGCACGCCAGACTGCAGAGCCATGCACACAGAAATCTGGTAATTGTGACGCCCCGAGTCCGCCAATTTGTACGGTTCGGGTACGCCAACAGACCCGCCAATCGGGTAAGACCTTTTCCTACCCGAAAGGAACGGTAACATCCATAATAACACAACAAGTGTATGCGGAAGCTCAATATCAGAGTACTAAAAATCACTAGAAATTTAAAACTTTCATTCAATAACGACAGTTAATGCGAAAATGAAAGCATACAAGAGCGAACCATGCATTACTTTATTACACTTTACATCTTTGAACTTGCCAATAAAATTATTACAATTATTTTACATCATTTCCTCACCATACAAGGTTCACTCAAGAAATATAAAAATGGGATACCTCTGCTAGACCCTCTAGGTCTCTATGCTGCTGGGCCCTTGCCCCTGTCGTATACCTCGCCGTCTGCCTCTGAACCGTCGCGATCGCTGCATCCATACCTGAACCTGTGGGGGGGGGAGTCACCCAAGGGGTGTGAGAACTACGACATAGTTCCCAGTGGGTTCAACCACCGAGATAAAGTGTCCTACACCACTTGGTCCAATGGAAGCAATAATAATAGTGCTAGGAAACTAAATCCTCGATATCAAAACACAGCTATGCATTATAATATATCACTACACTATCTGTGTATACTCATCAACCTAGCACTACTCTGTCTAGACATACTAGGCTACTAAGCACCAACTCGGCCACTATGCCGCTGTATACAGGGTCAAACTAACCCGGCCACCTTGGCCACTCTGTTTCCTTTATTCTTTAGATTCTGGTGCTTTAGTTCAAGTTAACCCTCAGAAATTCTTATCCGACGGGCCCCAGCCCGGTAGTCCTGCTACCATAAGATAAGATTTCTAAGGTTGCCGATAACACCCTCAAGTGTTACCCCGTCCTACGGAAGAAACGTCCCGAACGGGTCTCTACCCGGGAGAGGGATACTGCCCGTACCTCCAACATGGGTCGCGTTTCATTCCGTAGAATCTTTATATTTTCTTTTTCTTTTTCTTTTCTTTTTTCTTTTCTTTTCTTTCTCTTTTACTTTAGTTCTTAGCCTCTTTGCCTTTGAACACTTGCTTTTCTTTCTTATTCGAGCTTATAGCTCCCTTTTTGCCACTGGCAATTCTCTTTCTCTTTCCTTTGAGCATTTAGCTCTTTACTTTCACTTTAAGCCTTTCGAAAGTACCTCGTCCGACGGGTCACTGCCCAGGGAGTCCTGCTCCACTTGACGAGTCTCAAATTCGAAGGCGCCATTTATAGTCTCTTTATGTTTTTTAGCCACTTTTAGCTTGCTTTTAACTTTGCCTTTTTACAACAAATTATCTCTTATCCTAGGTCTCGCCATAAGGATAACTAGGAGTCACTTGGACTCATATCATTTCTCTTTCTGTTCTCTTTATCTTAAGCAATTTGCTTGTCTTGCTTATTAATCACTTTTGCTCTCTCTTAAGCTCTATTTCTTTTCACTAATTCCTCTTTTACCCTAGGTCTTGCCACGCGGGTAACTAGAGAGTCTCCTGGACTCTTAAACATTTCACTTTTCTTTACTTAGCTCAAATTGAAGTTAAAGTTATCGTTCATTCGCCCAACCACCCTATGACTTTCTAGGATTATATTTATTTAATTCTTTAACCTTGGGATCTCATCCCACTTTCCTGATTCCTCATTGAATCCTAGAGTTAACTTAACTCTATTTTCCTGTTCCACTATTAACTTAGAGTTATACTGACTCTAATTTCATGTTTCACTATTATCTTAGGGTTACACTGACTCTAATTTCATGTTTTCCCTTTCATATCTCCACACTTGATCCATTTTTCCATTCTCTTGATTCCTTACTGAATCCTAGAGTCAACTTGACTCTATTTTTCTGTCTGTGAGTTTAACTCTTCTAGCTCAACTTAGGTTCCCTTTACCTAAGCTCCATGTCATACTTGTCCTAAAGTTCCTTGACTCTATGCTGATCACTAGTTCACCTTAGGTTTCCTTTACCTAAGTCCCATGTCATATACATCCTAGAGTTCTCTGACTCCTTGTTGATCACTAGCTCTCCTTAGGTTTCCTTTACCTAAGTCCCAGGTCATATACATCCTAGAGTTCTCTGACTCTATGTTAATCACTCTATCCAGTGTCCTTAGGTTATCACCTGAAACCATGCCACTCGTCCTCCCTAGGATAACTCCTAAGTTGATGTCACTCGTCAAACCCCTATACTAGGTTTTCTCCTAGTCTTACTACCAACAACTGTTGTTCCCTTATGTCACGTGATTCCTAGGGTTATACCCTAACGTGCTCATAATCATGAATAGCTAATCATTTTCATGCATGCAATTATTTTCATCTCATTCATAAAATAATAATTATCTCTACGCATGCATATTCATCATATATGTTTGGCAACCAACAGTTGCACTTTTCCTCTGTGTCTCTTTGCACATGCACAACTATTCCCCTATCTCTGGCAACTAACAGTTGCTCTTTTTCATCTGAATCCATCTATACAGGCAATCAATATCATAATTACCTAACGCCTCTAACAGGCTACTATCATGCTTCGAATCGAAAAGCAAGGGAGCAAGGGGAGAGATCACCCAATTTCGGCAGAATTCTCCACCTTGTGGTGCACCCAATTGCTTGTAGACACTTGCAATTGGTCTCCGCGCGATTTCACTTGTTCCCTCGAGCTTGCACGCAAAACGGTGCACATCCCTCGAGTACGCACGCAAATCGGTGCACGTCCTCCAATCCTGCATGCAAAATGGTGCATGATATTAAAAACCCATACGCAAAAATGGTGCGCGCCACTTCAGCCGGCACGCAAAACGATGCGCGGCAACACGATCTGCACGCGAAACGGTGCACGTACCACAAATCTGCACGCAAAACGGTGCACGTCTGACTGTAGGGTTGCACGCAAAATGGTGCACATTTTTCCTAACCCTGCATGAGAAATGATGCACAATATTAGGGACGGCATGCAAAACTGTGCGCGACAACACGAACTGCACGCGAAACGGTGCACGTACCTCGAAACTGCACGCAAAACGGTGCACGTCTGACTGTAGGGTTGCACGCAAAACGGTGCATATTTTTTCCTAGCCCTGCACGAAAACGATGTAAATTAGTAGAATCTACACGTAAAATGGTGCGCATTGGTCCAACCCGCACGCAAAACGGAGCACGTACCCCGTATTAGCACGCAAAACGGTGCACATTCTATGATAGGGTTGCATGCAAAACGATGCGCATTTTTCCAGTCCTGCACGAAAAACAAGACGCAACGTTAGAGTCTGCGCGCAAAACGGTGCCCGTTAGTCCAACCTGCACGCAAAACGGAGCACATACCTTGTATTAGCACGCAAAACGGTGCACATTCCTTTTTCAACGTTGCACGCAAAACGGTGCACGCTTTACGAGTTCGCGTCCAAAATTGCGCACCTTCGCCGAATCCGCACGCAAAACGGTGCATGTCTCCACGAGTTGCACGCAAAACGAGGCGCGTCCAAAACGCTCGCGAAACTTGCGCAGTAAAACGGCACAGAAAAGTTGGGTCCCTAACATGCACGTGGGCAAAGGGGTCAAATCCAAAATCCAAAAGGAAACCTTAAAACTGTGCCAAAAATATCGCAAAATAACAAATGGGGCCTACCTCGACAATGTCGTGATGTCCATCGCGTCCTTTAGCCTCTTTGGAGCACCTTGCGCGCTCCACGGGGTCCACGGCGCGCTCGTGCGCCCTCGAAAACCCCGGCGAAAATCGCCCACTCCCTCTCCTGGTACGCTCGGGTGAAGCCAAAACGGAGAAAAGGAGGAAAAATGAGCCATATCGGGCCTTTATAGGCCATTTCCGGACTTTCGGGCGCACCCTTTCGGGCGCCCGAAACTTTCGGGCGGCTACAGTAACCGGCCCGCCGCGGTCCACGCGTCCATGCTGCGCCAGCTAGGCGCCACGTCATCAACGCTCGGCCAACCAGGGGCCGACACGTGTCCCTGGACCCGTGCACCGCGACCACCGAACTGCGGCGGCCAATGGGAGGCCGCCACGTGGACCGCACCCAGCCCGCGGTGGTTGCGACTTGTCCCGTCAGCGCGTCACATCGCGCTGACCGTCCAATGGGAGGCCGACGCGTGGCCCTGCCCGCTGACACCGCTACAGTGCCCGCGCGCGTGTTCCCGACACGCCCCGCTCCCTCGGTCAAAGCGACCAATGACGAAGCGCCACGTGGCGCTCCCCACCTACCACGCGCGCCTCGGGCCGCGCGCCCCCGTGCCTCGAGCGGGAAAGGCTTGCATCGGGATTCGCGCCCATGCCTCGGGATCCGTGCCAACTGCCTCGGGATCCGTGCCACAGTAACTTCCGGGCGCGCTACAGTAACTTCCGGGCGCATCGAAGTCCGGACCGGGCTGCTACAGTAACCGGTTCGCTACAGTGGAAAAACCCGGTTCGCTGCAGCCCAAAAACCGGTTTGCTATAGTACTTTCCGGGCGCCCGAAACTTGGGCCCAAGCCCAGTTTCGCCCGTTTTCGTCCGTTCTTGCCCGTTTCTCGCCCGTTTTCGCTCAAATTTGACGGGCAGCCACAGTTTAACTTAATTTACCTCCTGGCACTTAAACTTTTCAGTTTGGACCCTCTCTGGATTGCCAAAAGTCCCACTATACTTGAATTCGCTGGCAGAGCCCGTTCTCTCTATCCGGGTGTCCGATCAACGCGAAACTTTTACTGTGGCCTTAAAAGACATTTACGGAGCTCCCGTAATTTTTTCAGAATTTTTCGAGACTGTGAATTTTCCACTTACAATCTGGGCCCACTTTCTCATGTAAGATTCAAGATCTCACATTCTAATCCCCATTTGGGCCCAATTCGTTTTCAGATCATCCTTTACTTCTATAAATTCAATAAAATAGCATTTCATACCATTTTATTTATATTTATTTATATACCAAAATTCCGGTTCACTACAGTAATGTAGCTATAATCTTATCTGTGTACGGCATCCATATAACCTGTTAATGGACAAAATGACCAGTTAATATAAAAGTGATGAAGAAAAATATACTTAAAGTATTCAATAAAACATCTACATACCTGCGCCTCTCGCTGCTAATCTAGCTCGTCTTTATAAAACTCAATGTCACTCGTCATGACATTGGTTCCAAAACGTATGTGGTGTTCCGGAATCCCCGTGCGACTTGACCGTGTGGTTGGTGGTGAGGAAACACCTATTTTTGGTGTATCGAGTGTGTTGTGCGTCGAATGGATGCCAAAAACGGACTTAGCGCGCAAAAACTGTCAAAATTGGCTATTTTCGGGCATAAATAGGCTAACGGGCCCATTGTGGTCGCAGGCCGGTTCACGGCCCACACGCGCGCACCGGGTGCAACGAACCCGCGCTGCTGCCACGTGGCGAGCGTGGGTTGGTCGAGCCGGTCGCAAGCGCAGGCGGGGGCGCGGCGACCGAGGGCGCTGGCGCGGGGTGTGGGCGCACGTGGGAAGCGCCACGCGGCAGATCCGCGTTGGGCGCGTCGGCCGACGCGTTGACGCTCGCGAGGAAGCAGCGCGGGCCAACACGGGAGACGAGTGAGTGGCGACACGTGGCGGGGCCCGATTCGGCCTCGGTGCGCGACGGGACTCGACGCTGGGCGCGTGGTCGCGGAGTGGCGCCCGTGCTGCCACGTGTCGGCCCCCGAGTGGACGCGGAAGCGGGGGGCCCGTGTTGCCACGTGTCGGCCCCCGGGTGGACGTGCGGTGCGGGGATTTTGTTGGGTTACTGTAGCGAACGCCTGAGGGGAGGTTTCGAGTGCCCGAATGTGGAATTCGGGTGCCCGAATCTCGGCGCTTTGGGCTATGTAAAGCCCAAAACGTCCTATTTTCTCCCTTTTCCTCATTTTGCTCCGTCCGTGCACGTGAGAGAAAGAGAGAGAGGGCGTGGGGGGGAGTTCGCGAGGTGCCGCAAGCGCACCGTTTGTGCCGTGGAGCGCGCGCGAGGTGTTCCTTGGAGCCGGGCGAACGTGCGTATGCTTGTTTGACGACGCACCGACTTTAAGGTTGGTTTTGCTCGTCTTTTTGCAGTGTTTTTCGGCATAGTTTTGAGGTTTACCCTTTGGGATTTTGGATTTGACCCCTTTGCCTTTGTGCTTGTTAGGGGCCGTTATTTACCTTGCCGTTTTACTGTGCGAAGTACCGCCGGGCATTTCGGGGTGCACCGTTTTGCGTGCGGACTCGGGTGATGTGCACCATTTTGCGTGCGGACTCGAGGTGACGTGTACTATTTTGCGTGTGGACTCGGGTGACGTGCACCGTTTTGCGTGCGGACTCGGATGACGTGCATCATTTTGCGTGCGGACTCCGATGACGTGCACTGTTTTGCGTGCAACCGCGAGGAGACAAGGAAATCGCGCGGAGCCCAATTGTAAGTGTCTATGAGCAATTGGTGGCAAACCGAGGTGGGTTGGATTTTTCTCCAAGTCTGCGGACTTCCTTCTAATTCTATTATGATAGGACTCAGCATGCTAGAATAGGTGCTACTATTGATGTTTGTAGAGTTATTGGAACCTTGACTAGCACCCCGTCATATGTTGCGTGTGTTTAACCAGACTAGTAGAGAACCTAGGTTCTTTTATACTTTAGGCATCCCACACATTGCATCTCTTCCTGGACATAGAGTTCCTCGCCCGGGTAGTGGACCGAGTGGTCAGGTTATTGTGGGACGTATGTTGCACTCGGGCCTGGGGGCTGAGTGGAGTCTAGTAGCTGAGATTAGGCCAGTGTTAGTGTTTTAGGAACCGTTTGGGTAAACGGTGGTCCCGGGTCATTGGGTATTTCTCCGTTTTGGTTGTCATCACCAAGTTGTGATCGTGGTGCGCGTGTGTTATCAAGACCTTGAACCCATAATGTTTTTTGACACTCATAATTTTAGTAAACCAGTATTTTTCCTTCCGAATTTCTAGCGGTCGCCGGAGCCTGTTCTTGTTTGATTGAGCGAAGGCATCAACCCTTTGGAGTCCAGAAAATAAAGTTGTTTTTAACTGATTTTCTCAAGAACTAAAATCTATAAAAGTTGGTTTTCTCAATTCAAGACGGTTTTCAAAAGGGGGCTATTTTTATCCTCACCCCGAGTGGGTTTGAATGAAAATGGTATTTTATGATAAAGGTCATCTTTTCTCATAAACTTCCTCACCCGAAAGGGGTGAGTGATCTGAGTTCTAAGGGTTGATTTCATTCTCGGGTCGAAAACAACGGGAGGCTATGCCTATAGCCTGTTCTTGTTTGATTGGGGTCGTAGGTATTAGTCTCCCGGGGTTTTCGGACCCTTCGTTGTTTTGGCTGTAGAGTATCTCCAGCCCGTGAGTTTAGTATGTTGAGAGAGATTCATGCCTTAACCGAGGGAGTCGAATTCCTGAACTGTAAGGGGTCGAGAACTTCGAAAGGCTGAGCCTAGAGTCTGTTCTTGTTTGATTGGGGTTCTAGGCACCGGCCTAACAGGATTCTCAGACCCTTGCTGTGTCAGTCGGTTCTTCTCGTCTATGAGTGGGGTGTCTCGTTTGGGAGCCATTTGGGTAGACGGTGATCCCGGCTGTGGAGTATTTCCAGCCAGTGTGTTTAGAGAGGCGAGTTGGGTGTCTCGTTTTGGGAGCCGTTTGGGTTGACGGCGGTCCCATCTGTTGTGTACCTCCAGCCAGTGGGTTAGCGTTGTGAGTTGGACATTGTCGATCTGTTTGGTCGAGGATTATAGCCTGCAGATGCCGCTTATTATGCCAGATGTGACATGCTTGTTCCTCGGTGGGGTCGCTCCCCTCGAGTTGCCGCTCCGGATGCGATGATGATGCACCTGATGAGGCTGCTGCGCGTGGTACTTGATAGTTCGATTGGACGCCCTACGTTGATACACGAGGGACCCTAGTTGATACACTAGGGGGCGCAGGCCTGACTGGACCAGATTTGGTAGTCACTGAGATTGGGTTGATGCGAGCGAGTGGATGCATACCATCATCTGTTTTTCTCCATTGAGCATAGTAGATAGAGGCATAATAGCTGTAGATACTTTTCCAGCTTAGCTTTTCATTATCACAGTCTTTTTTTTTCTGTTATCTTATGCCTCTAAGAGACTTAGTTGGCAGACCGTGGGTCTTGGAGACGGTACCCACTGTGAACTACTGTAGGATGTAGTTCTCACACCCTCTATCGGTGACAGGTTGCCGAGGCTTTTTCTTCTGTTTCTGCTCTAGCTGGCTTGACGGACCGAGGACAGGGAGTCGCGAGATAAATCCCTACCAGTGTAGTTCATTTTCGGTGAGGTAGAGGTACCATCCCGGACTGTGGGATTCACTGTATACGGTTATATTTCTAGCTTTTAGTTATTTCCCTTTTTGGATTCATAGATGTTGTATAGGTGAATTTTTTATTTGTACCTTTTCTGTGGATCTGACCTTGTATTATTCTTGTATTTGGGAGATGGACCTTGTATTTATTTCAGTTTTACAATAGTTTGATTTCACATTTACAGCTGTTATTTTCCGCTCTGATATCTTTGTAGCTGTAGTACTATCTTTTGTAGGTTGGACGCTTCGTCTATGCGGGGCTTCCCGTATCGACGGCGGATCTGTTGGCGAGCCCGGGGCGCAGTTTCGACCCCGGGGCGTGACAACGTAGTCCTCCAGCGTTGCCCCATCTAGATTATAAAAAATATATATTAGTTACAATTACATTTGAAATACAAAAATCTACTATATCAAATAAATATCTTACCGGCAACCCAGAGGTCGATCGACTATATCGGGCAGCGCTATTGTGACACCCCCGGAATTTGGATTAGTCCTCTATATAAATGATATAATAGGACTAAAATCTCTAACCCGGCTATAGCATTTTGGATGGTAGTAAGATCCAAGAGGAACATGAGAGTTAAGCGTGCTAGAGCTAGAGTAGTTCTAGGATGGGTGACCCCCTGGGAAGTGGGGCGTCACAATTGGTATCAGAGACATTCACCAGCCGGAAATGTGAGATGAGTCTCGGCTGAGCCAGGGTTATATAGCGGGTAGAGCGAGGCTCCCCGGCTAATGACCATTGTGAATGGAGTGCAGCTCCTCACAAGGTCGGCTAAGGCTAGCGAGACGAGTCTCACATCGCCTGGTGCTTGTGAGTGTGCTTGAGCCTGACGTGGACGTCAGGGCTTAAAGGGGGGAAGAATGTGACACCCCCGGAATTTGGATTAGTCCTCTATATAAATGATATAATAGGACTAAAATCTCTAACCCGGCTATAGCATTTTGGATGGTAGTAAGATCCAAGAGGAACATGAGAGTTAAGCGTGCTAGAGCTAGAGTAGTTCTAGGATGGGTGACCCCCTGGAAAGTGGGGCGTCACAGCTATGACGCTTGTAGGTCGGCCGATATGAATATGGTCCCAAGCCCAGATCTAAAAATTAACACCAACAGGTTAATATAATAAATAAAATATACAATACCAATATATAAAGATAATACTAAAATCAAAAAATTAGATTTTATACCTGCAAAAGGGTCCCAAAACAACAACATTCGGCTTTCCCGTTCAGTGCGGCATGTCCTAGCGCTCGATAGAGATAGGCCAGCGTCGCAGCACCCCACGCATACGCGCCGCAGATATCAAAGTCAGCTAAAAGTGGTAGCCACTTTAGATGAACTCTATATCCGCTAGGATTTGGAAACAAACTACCTCTGATCTGATATAACATGTATGCACGGGCCGTAGCTGCGACTGCTCCGGCAGGGGCATCTAGAGGTAAATGATGAAAATGCTGATATAACCAATCTAGAGATACCTGTGACCCCTGGATGTCACTAGGTACCACCCCCAATAAATCTGCGCAAAGAGCTTGCCAATCATGAAGCGTAGATCCCGACACCGGCGCACCATGGACACGGAGACCTGAAATAACCGCCACATCCTGTAGTGTGATGGTCATCTCACCGTGGCGGAAGTGGAAAGTCTGGGTCTCCGGTCTCCACCTCTCAGTAAGGGCGCCCAGCAGAGCCTGATCCAGCACTAATCGTCTGAGTCGTGCTACCCCGTAAAATCCAGACTGACGGAGTAGATCTATTACAGCTGGATGGTGAAGCTCCCACTGGTTGATCTTGCGCCCATGCTCTGCGAACAAGACAACACGATACCCCTGTGATGCAAAAAAAATATAGTTAGCTCTTACATCAATTCAGCTTATTTATATTATGGAAAAAAGAAAATGAAATTTTATAGCTCTTACCTCAGTCCTGATAAATGCGGACCTATGGCGATGCTGCTCTACTAGGACAGACGGATCAACTGGCCCCGCGTCCTTGTGATCTGCCATTTGCAATAAGTAATCTACATATTAGTAACATGATAGCTAAAAATAAATAAATATTAAGATAAGATAAATAAAATTGTGGAAGTCATACGCCGGCGTCCTTGTTGCACTCTTTCTACATTTTGTGGACAAGTGCTCCTATAATGGCCTGCCTGCTTACAAATGAAGCATTTTCCGCGTCGGCCACCCCCCTCATCCATTATATTACGAATACGTGTAGATCGTGGACGACCTTTCTTCCTTCGTATAGGAGGCGGTACAATCGGGGAACCTTGGGGTCGTGGCCAGTGCCGTCTATCAGGAATAGGATGAAAATGTGGTGCGTACATCGCACGATAGCAGTCTGTACTATACCAGGGTGAACAAAAAATATGATAGTCTAATCTCATATGTGATGTACTACAAACTGCTAAGATATGCGAGCAAGGTATTCCCGTTAGATGAAATTCACCACATGAGCATTCTGCATTTGTTCCATTCACGATCACTTTGAAGGCGAAATCTCCAGCATTGACTTCAAATTCCATTAGTCCAAATCATTCAACCTGATGTCCCCGCGCCGTATCTATATTTTTCGGTAATTATTCTTTTGATTTTAGGGGTTAGCACGTCCGTCATACTTTCACCGTGAGCACGGCGCTCGAAAAAATACTTATTAAACTTATAAAAAGTAGCCGCAACAAAAGCCGTGATAGGCAAACCACGACTGCCCTTAAGTATTCCATTTAACGATTCAGAAATATTCATAGTCATCAATCCAAATCGGCGGCCTCCATCAAATGCCCTTGCCCAGTACTCTTTATATCTCTCAAGATCATGGACCCACTGCCAAGTATCGTGATTCAACACATCTAATTCTTCCTTCAGCTGATAATATGCTGTCGGTGTTGCAGCAATTTCGATCTGCCAGAATTTATCTAACAAATTATCGTTCTTTAAGCGCTTATTCATATTTGCTTTCATATATCGAAGACACCAACAATGCGAGTGACCCTGTGCTGGAGGATAGATAGTAGCCACTATTTCCCTCAATCCATGAAATCGATCAGATATAAAATAAATGGCTCTATCACGGGTAACATACTGACGCATGTTTTGCAAAAACCATTGCCAACTCCCGGCATTCTCCCCCTCACAAATTGCAAATGCCAAAGGATATAGTCCATCATTTGCATCTGCAACCGTCGCTATCAAAGCATGACCTTCGTATTTGCCGTACATATGTGTGGCATCAATACTCACTACCGGCCAACAATGTGCGAATCCACGAATCGAAGGTCCAAATGACCAAAAAACACGACCAAAGTGACAAATCCCATCAGTGGGCCACCTATGATTCAGACGCCATAAAGTACCAAGATTAGATTCCTTCACCATAGTAAGGTAACGAGGCAAGTCTGTGTACGATTGCTCCCAGCTCCCGTAAATAAGTTGTAATGCTTTACTCTTTGATTGCCAAGCCTTCCAATATGTTATGTCAACATGGTAAGTTGATCGCACCGTATCTTGAATTTCTTTTGGCATCATAATAAGTCTAACCTTTAATGTCGGGAGAATTAATTGACATATAAGGGTCGAATTACAATTACGGTGCACCACGTTCAGCATTGGAATTACACATGTGTGTGGACCAGCATATGTCTTTACCCTAAAGTATGTCGTATCTTTAGGTACTGAAGCATGTAATCTCCATGCATATCCCTCTACCAAGCATTTGACAGTGTAAGTCATTCTAGTAGATTTCAATACTTTTATTTGTACATTATGCTCAATATGCCACCGGTCTAGAGCATCCAATAAAGATGCCTTCTCATGAAAGACACGTCCAGCCCAACTCCCGTCGATGCTAGGGAGACCACTATTTATTTGTCGAATATCAAGATCTGTAGGATCTACAATATACTGATTTATCCAATTATTATCTGAAGAAAACATTCCGGATGATCAATAAATTCATTTTCCTCGTCAGGATTATCTACGTAATCATTGCTTATTTGTGGGTTGTCCATTTCACTGTAAATTGCATTTGCAAGATCATTTAACGCTCCATCATGATGATCATCTATATCTGAAAATGAAACATCTAGTTCGTCATCCTCACTACTATTCTGATCATCATTGATTGGTGAATTCTCATGATTAATATCACTATCACCACCCCTGTCAACATTACAATCTCCTTCGTCGATATTATCACATCCTTCGTCAACATTAGTACCAAAATCATTAATAGCAGTTGGATTCAAATGTTCATAGGAAGTAGATAACCTGCAAATTTGGTAAAAATAAAATTCCAACATTGCCATTAATTTAAAATTTAAAATTTAAAATTTAATTTGATTTGTACTTACCCCCAATCATAAGGTTGTAGTTGTAAATGAGACATCATTGGTTCTAGACGGGAGGTCGTGCATTGTCTGCGTGATGTCGTGCAGTGTCCGCGTGAGGTCGTGGCTTGCGTGTGTGTGGTCGTAGGTGGCACACATGTGGTTGTTGGTGGCACACTACGAACCGAGCAAGGTACAACACTCTCAATAGGGTCATACTCACTTTCTCTACAGTATATACAATGATTAAGTCCATTTAAAGAAGATTATAAATTACCAATTTATTATATTATTTTTCTAACCTTGTCATTATGACACCACGTTCGTTTGGAATATTTTGATAACCCATTACATTGGCGGCAGGACCCACATCAATATAATTGTGGAGCATTCTCGTGTAATAACCTTGCGGTTCAAAATTATCCGACGGATGTAGCTCTTTCTCAATGTATACCGTCACAAAATCAAATGTTCACATAATCCAATCATTCCCTCCAATGATTCATCATCTACTACTTCGTGAGCTAAATATTCACTACCGATCGTGGGACAACGAATAGTAAATTTTAAACGAAATTCTTCTCTTGTACAATTTACTAAACGATACATTCTCGTCTCGAAACTAGTATATATAGAATCAGAACGTATCGCGATTAACTTTTTTCGACCGCAGATATATTTTGGACCATTCTCATCGATAACTAACTGTCAATCCCAATGAACACTTAGGGACATGCGACGATTAGCCATTTCAACTACAAAATAAAATTAACCACTTCAAAATACTAATATTAACTTCACAGTGGGAGACCGACAGTGAAACCTCTCACTGTGAAATCTCGCGCGGACAGTGCTAAAGGCGACAGTGAAACCTCACTATGAGATCTATCTCACAGTGAGAGATCCCTCACTGTGAGTGAGGTCCTCACTGTGAGAGACTCACAGTGAGGCACTCATTGTGAGAGTGAGGCCCTCACTGTAAGAGAACTCATTCTGTGAAGGCGGTGAGTCGCTCGGCGCCTTCAGTGTGGCTCCTGAAAATTGGCCAAGTCCTCAGGGCATGTATGCGCTTGAAATGTTGCACTAAAGGCGCTGAGTCGCTCAGCGCCTTTAGTGTTAAACACTACAGGCGCCGAGCGACTCAGCGCCTTTAGTGTTTTACACAAAAGGCGCCGAGTTGCTCGGCGCCTTTTGTGTAAAACACTAAAGGCGCTGAGTTGGGCACGTATTCGCTTGAAATGTTTCACTAAAGGCGTTGAGTCGCTCAGCGCCTTTAGTGTTAAACACTACAAGCGCCGAGCGTGTCACGCCCCGGGTGTAAACCAGAACCCGGGCCCGTCCACAGATCCGCCGTGCACACGGTATTTCCCGTGTACACGAAGCACCAGTAACCTGCTCAGATATAAGAGATATAATAAAAGAGTAATAAAAACAGAGCTGAACTAAAACTAACACATCTCAGACTGAAGCTGAAAATAAAATACAATACATCTGTATAAATGATACATCAGTCTCTCCCAGCTCACAAAAATAAATACAACCTGCTGGCAAAAGCCAGTCCCAAAAGTGAAAGTACAACCGTCTGAGGAAACATGGGTACACCAACAATCCAGCTAACACGCTCATCCTGCCTCGAGATCTATCTACTCAGCCGTCCTCTCTCCTCGACCCGCCACTGAAAGCCCAGTAGCACCCGCAGAAGACACTGCAAAACAAGGGAGAAGAAAAGAGGAAAGAAGAATGGGAGTGAGAACTACTAGTAAACCAGTAGCCTCCCCTAGTGGGTAAAATCTCAAACCCTGACACGCCCACTAGGTCTACCAGAGGCAAAAGAAATAAAGGTGGTATGCTATGAATATAACTCCTGATGAAAAGCTACCACTAGAATGCCTCTAAATACTGAGCTAAAAGAATAGCTAAATGTATGCATCAGTATCTAAAAGCCTGCCTAAATAACCCAATCCGACCACCAGTAGACACTGGTACTGCCTGCTCTGCCTGCCGCGACGGGTATGCCAGCCTATGCATAACACCGAAGCAAAGGAGTCTCAAAGACTCAAAGTCTGTCTGACGCACACTCCGGAGTGGCGCTCGAGGGGAGCAACCCACACGAGTAAAGTATCTCAGTATCCAGTAACAAGTATCATAAATCAGCAGGACTGGATCATGACTCTGATCAAAGTGGGAAAACCCATCCACTAAAGAAAAACCTGATCTCAACCTGATGCAAGATAAACAAATAGTGGGAAACTCCACCCACTAGAGACCTGATGCCCAATCTGATGCATATCCAACCTCCGGTCAACCGCCCAATGTCCGCGGTTGCCGCTATACCCTACCATCAAGCCCTGCCTATCCCAAAACCCAAGAACCTGACTACACTATCCCAAACCCCCTGCTCGCGTACGAGCTGCAAATACCCTGAGCCTCAAATGAAAGGAGAAAAGAATAATAAAAAGGTTTCTCCTATGTCAATTCCAGCATGATAGTGTAGCAGAAAAAAGGTGGCCTATCTAGATGACCATACAAGCATGCAAATTTTCCAAGATGATATAAAATAAAACATATGTCGATATATTTTTACCTTGCTAGAGCATGCTGATAATGGTATAAGAATAGTAAATAAGGGATAGCCTGTGCCTGTCTATACTGCATGCCCAAAGCCCACAATTTATTAATTTGCCTTATCTTTTAACATGATGTTACCGCTCTACAATTTTAACCCCCATTGAGGCAAATTCTAACAGTATATGTTTTAATCTCAATTAAACCTGCCATTGTCACCTATAAAGTGCATTTAGCCTATTAATCATAGAAGCTACTCCAATGCCTAGCGGGTAATCAAAAGTAAGGGGTTCACAACAACACCCATAATCACAATCATGTCCCACATCCGACATCTGGTCAACCGCCTACTATCCGCGGTAGCCGCAATACCCCAGAAGCTAAAATTCAGGCCCCGGCTACACTATGCCAACCCCTGCTCAAACCCGAGCAACAAATAGCCACCTGCCTAAGGAATAGGGAGAGAAGAAACAAATAGGGTTTCTCCTAAATCAAGTCCCAACATATAGTGAAGCGATAAGAAATGGCCTAACAAGATATCCATATAAGCAAGCCTATCTCCTCATGAAAGAAAGAAGGGGGAGTAACGAATAGTGGTTCCACATGTGTATCAATTAATAGCTCCACCTGGGTATAATCATCATGCTGAATCATAATCCAACCACACATGTCTATAATCTGCTAATCACCTTCACATAAACCGTCCACCCATACCTGGCCAAAAGATCCTCAAGTGGTACCCTCCCACAAGACGTTTCATAATATCCCAACATGAAAGTACATCCTCCATGCAAAGTTAAATGCCAATATAATGTCCATGTAAGCATGTATAAGTTCCAACCACTATCAGGTTTCCACTATAGTGTTTTTCACATGATAGGCTCATAATTATTTTAGTTAAGCATGCATGTCCATTAGGTGACCATTCAATATGTCCAATAGAGAGGATCTCTCCAATATTCCTAGTGGGTATATCAGAAAAGAGGGATATAGCAACCACCCACCTGGAATTGTGCAAACCAAAGCTGTAAAACCTTCTCGCTATCCAAAAAGTGTTCTCGCCCAAACAGATAAACCGCCGCGATCACTGTACAAAATATTCCCAACATACACACAATTAAACACACAAGTACCCAAAAACATGTTGTCCCAGAATTCAGTCCCAAAGATGCCCTGTTTTTACCTGCGAGATGGAGACCAAAATTCCCGGAAAAAATACCGTTGCGTTCGTCGCGTCGAGCCGGTCGAAACGAGTACTCGCACGCCCAAATCCGACACCTGTAGGCCAAGATACAAAATCGGCAAGGTGACCACCTCTAAAACTCCCAAGTACCAAAAATCTGTAACACTTTGTCCAAAAAGTGGGATTTTCACCTTCGGGGAAAGCTCATAGAAATCCAAGAAATATACTAGCATGCTCCTTGGGATGTGTAGATGCAAAATGACTATTGGCACTCCTCAATCCGATGCCCGGTTGTGGAGATATCGCCGAAATACCACGGTGCTGTCCAATACTCCGCAATAGAAAATGGGTCAAAGAGAAGCTCGAAAAACTCCAAGAAGATCTCTGAAATAGGGGGAGCTCAAAACACAATAGTTGAAGCCCTACCTGTCGTGAAGCCAACGGTGCAAAAATCATAGAAAAAGGTGCTCCTGGTAGGCCGGGGGAGCTCATGCACCGAAATGCGACGGAGAAAAACACCGAAGAAGAAACGTCGCGCCGCGCTGGTAAAATAGAAATCTCAAAATGCGTACCGCCAAAAAATCCAAAAATCGACAGGTGCATACCTCTCTTCTTGGAGAAGATTTCTCCGTCTCATCCCTCAGAGAGAAAATGCCTCTAAGGTGGTCGAAATCCAAAATGAAGCTCCCTCAGATTGCATCAAAGAGCCAAAACCCAAACAAACATTTCGGAAAATACCCGATGTGTCCCCAGAACAGGAAACACCGCCGCCACCCAATCACTGCCTGCCACGTGGCACCCCGCACAGCGCACAGCGGCGCTGGCCGCTGCGGTCGCGCCACGTGGCGCTGGCCGTGCCTGCCCCGCGCACGTCACGCGCTTGCCCCGCGCGTGTACGGCCACCTGCCCACCTGCCCCGCACAGTACCCCGACCAATGGGGAGGCGCCACGTGTCGAATCCTCCGCTCGCTGCGCCCAGTGCACGCACGCCGATGCACCGATCCAATAGCCAGCTGCCACGTGCCCGAGCCCAGTGCACCATACACCCGTGCCGTTCCGTAGACCGTGACCAGTGAGCCGTCCAATGGAAAACCGCCACGTGTCCTCCCTCCGATGCACGCCGGCCGCGTGGACCGCGCGCCTGCCCGCGCCCGTGCGCCTGCTCGCCGTCGCTCCGCCGCCTGCCCGAGCCCGCTCCGCCGCTGTCCGCCGCCGGCCGGTCACAGGAATCACTGTTCCGGCCGTGAACAGTAACTTTACTGTTCCAAATTCCAAAAAATGCAGGTAAATAGCCCATTTTGATCGTTTTCGCACGCTGAGTCCAAATCCGGTGTCCGATTTGCCAAATTCCATTCCTAAAATTTGCCGAAGGCATCCGGAAAGGTATTTTTAATCCAAATTTCGCGCTGAGCCTAAATTTGATATCCGTTTTGCGCGAAACCACATCTAAACACTCGGCAGGGTCCCCCGATTACCCACGTGATCCATTTTAAGCCCGGAGTCCATCACTTGTGTCCAAATTGGTGCACAAACACCGCCGACATGCCACATAGGCCTCCAGAAGCTGCCGGTCACACTGTAGAAGCCCTGCAGAAATCCGGGTCACCACAGAGCGACTCAGCGCCTTTAGTGCTTTACACTAAAGGTGCCGAGCAACTTAGCGCTTTTTGTGTAAAACACTAAAGGCGCTGAGTTGCTCAGCGCCTTCGTCTTGACTAAAACCCCCGCGCGGGCTACAGTGCCCTCACTTTCCCCACTTCCAATCCGACTTCCCCTCTCCACCTCTCTCCCTCTCCCGCAGTACAGTGCCGAAGCACATTGTCGCTTCCAATCCGACTTCCCCTCTCCCGCAGCACAGTGCCGAAGCACATTGTCGTCGTCGCCTTCACCGAAGCCCATTGTCACCGTCGCCATCGCCCATTGTCACCGTCGCTGTCGATGAAGCCACTGTCACCGTCGCGCGAACAGTGCTAAAGGCGACAGTGAAACCTCACTGTGAGATCTATCTCACAGTGAGAGATCCCTCACTCACAGTAAGGGATCTCTCACTGTGAGAGTTCTCTCACAGTAAGAGCTACTGTGAGAGAACTCTCACAGTGAGAGATCCCTCACTGTGAGTGAGGTCCTCACTGTGAGAGACTCACAGTGAGGCACTCATTGTGAGAGTGAGGCCCTCACTGTGAGAGAACTCATTCTGTGAAAGCGCTGAGTCGCTCGGCGCCTTCAGTGTGGCTCCTGAAAATTGGACAAGTCCTCAGGGCACATATGCGCTTGAAATGTTGTACTAAAGGCGCTGAGTCGCTCAAATAAACAGGCACCGAGCGACTCAACGCCTTTAGTGCTTTACACTAAAGGCGTCGAGCAACTCAGCGCCTTTTGTGTAAAACACTAAAGGCGCTGAGTTGGGCACGTATGCGCTTGAAATGTTTCACTAAAGGCGCTAAGTCGCTCAGCGCCTTTAGTGTTAAACACAACAGGCGCCGAGCGAGTCAGCGCCTTTAGTGCTTTACACTAAAGGCGCTGAGCGACACGGCGCCTTAAGTGTAAAACACTAAAGGCGCTGAGTTGCTCAGCGCCTTCGTCTTGACTAAAACCCCCGCGCTGGCTACAGTGCCCTCACTTTCCTCTCTTCCAATCCGACTTCCCCTCTCCACCTCTCTCCCTCTCCCGCAGCACAGTGCCGAAGCACATTGTCGCTTCCAATACGACTTCCCCTCTCCCGCAGCACATTGTCACCGTTGCCGTCGCCGAAGCCCATTATCGCCGTCGCCATCGCCCATTGTCACCGTCGCCCATTGTTACCGTCGCTGTCGACGAAGCCACTGTCGCCGTCGCCGAAGCCCGCGGTTGCCGTCGCCGAGATCTCACTATGAGCCTCCCCCCTCTCCCTCCCTCCCTCCCTCCCTCCCTCTCTTTCTCTCACTGTGAGGCGGAGCTCTCACAGTGAGTCTCACTGTGAGAGTTCTCTCCCTCTCTCCCTCTCTCTCTCTCACTCTCGCTCTCTCCCCCTCTCATTGTGAGACTCACTGTGAAAGGGAGAGAGAGAGAGAGGTAGAGAAAGCGAGAGTGAGAGAGAGAGGGAGAGAGGGAGAGAACTCTCACAGTGAGACTCACTGTGAGAGCTCCGCCTCACAGTGAGAGAGAGAGAGGGAGAGAGAAAGGGAGGAAGAGGAGGGGGGAGGCTCATAGTGAGATCTAGAGAGCGAGAGAGACGACGACGGCAACCGCGGGCTTCGACGACGGCGATAGTGGCTTCGTCGACAACGATGGCGACCATGGGCTTCGGCGACGGCGACGACAACGGCGACAATGTGCTTCGGCACTGTGTTGCGGGAAAGGGAGAGAGGTGGAGAGGAGAAGTCGGATTGGAAGCGACAATGTGCTTCAGCACTGTGCTACGGGAGAGGGAGAGAGGTGGAGAGGGGAAGTCGGATTAGAAGAGGGGAAAGTAAGGGCACTGTAGCCCGCGCATGGGTTTTAGTCAAGACGAAGGCGCTGAGCAACTCAGCGCCTTTAGTGTTTTACACTAAAGGCAAAACACTAAAAGCGCCGAGTCGATCGGCGCCTTCAGTGTTTTACACAAAAGGTGCCGAGCGACTCAGCGCCTTTAGTGTTTTACACAAAAGGCACTGAGTTGCTCGGCGCCTTTAGTTTAAAACACTAAAGGCACTGAGTCGCTCGGCGCCTGTAGTGTTTAACACTAAAGGCATTGAGCGACTCAACGCCTTTAGTGCAACATTTCAAGAGCATACATGCCCAACTCAGCGCCTTTAGTGTTTTACACAAAAGGCACTGAGTTGCTCGGCGCCTTTAGTGCTTTTAGTGTAAAGCACTAAAGGCGCTGAGTCGCTCGGCGTCTGTAGTATTTAACACTAAAGGCGCTGAGCGACTCAACGCCTTTAGTGCAACATTTCAAGCGCATACGTGCCCTGAGGACTTGGCCAATTTTCAGGAGCCACACTGAAGGCGCCGAGCGACTCAGCGTCTTCATAGAATTTTTGTGAAGGCGCTCAGTCGCTCGACGCCTTCAAGGTGAACGCCCAACGTGGCGCCCGCGTGGCGAAAGCAGGGTTATTTTTACAAATTTTTTTTTGAAAGGGTTATTTCGCAAATTTTGTAAATTGTGAGGGTTATTTCAAGAAAAAAGTTCAAATATATATATATATATATTTTTTTTAAGCTGCGGTTGATTTAGGTATAAACTAAAACTGTTTATTTCAGAAATAGATATAAGTTAAAAAATAAACAGAAATAAAATTAATTTTACGTTTGGATAAGAAAATTAGATTGTTCCTTAAAATAAGAAAAGTAGCGCTTTGGATAGTTAGATTAGAATAGTAAGAATAGGAATAATTATAATTTAAAAATATTAATATTTTATCTAATTAATTAATATAAAATATAAATTAAATAATAATTTGATTTATTTAATTAATTATTGCTAAATAACCTAAATATTAATTAATATAATAATTAACAATAATGATATCGTTAATAAATAATTTAATTAACTATAAATAATTTAATAAATTAATTAGTTAATTATCTAATAGTTAAATAATTAGTTAATAAAATAATTAAATTATTCAAAATATAAAATTAATTAAAGAGTTAATATAATAATAATTAAAATTATATTTATTTTAATTAAATTTATTTTCAAATAGGAACAAATTTATTTCAGGAAAAAAATGTTGGAACTACAGTTTCAGTTTTATACCAGTTTATTTCAGAAAGACGAGAAATACTGTTTTCATCCAAACCAAATATGTTTGAAAAATCAGGCTGAAACAAAACCTTATTCCAGATCTTGGTTCGAATCAAATATAACCCTAGAAAGTCCAAGCTTCATGGACTAGCTTAAAAAAATTTAAAAATATATATATCAAGAAAAAGCGGTTCACTTCCATCAAAAACCTGATTAGGTTTACAATGACCCATTACTTTAATCAAAAAATTTTAAAATAAAAAAACCATAGTGTGATCAGTATCTAAATAAAGGAAAATGCTATGTGTACACCCGTAAGGGGTGTACATGTGACGCCCCACTTCCCAGGGGGTCACCCATCCTAGAGCTACTCTAGCTCTAGCACGCTTAACTCTCATGTTCCTCTTGGATCTTACTACCATCCAAAATGCTATAGCCGGGTTAGAGATTTAGTCCTATTATATCATTTATATAGAGGACTAATCCAAATTCCGGGGGTGTCACATTCTTCCCCTCTTTAAGCCCTGACGTCCACGTCAGGCTCAAGCACACTCACAAGCACCAGGCGATGTGAGACTCGTCTCGCTAGCCTTAGCCGAGCTTGTGAGGAGCTGCACTCCACTCACAACGGTCATTAGCCGGGGAGCCTCGCTCTACCCGCTATATAACCATGGCTCAGCCGAGACTCATCTCACATTTCCGGCTGGTGAATGGCTCTGATACCAACTGTGACGCCCCACTTCCCAGGGGGTCACCCATCCTAGAACTACTCTAGCTCTAGCACGCTTAACTCTCATGTTCCTCTTGGATCTTGCTACCATCCAAAATGCTATAGCCGGGTTAGAGATTTAGTCCTATTATATCATTTATATAGAGGACTAATCCAAATTCCGGGGGTGTCACAGTACATCTCACACCCCCACTCATCTAAGGGTGGGGGTATGATGATGAGTCACTTGATGTGACCCGTAAAAAATATCGGCACCATTAAAATGGTGGAGATGTATGATGTACACCCCTTCGGGGTGTACATATAGCATTGCTCCTAAATAAATTACACTTTTCAGAAGATGGAAGAGGCAAACCCAATTGCAACGAAAAACGATAACATCATAAATAAGAAGGAATAGGTCATACCTAGGGGTGGCAATCCAGCTCGCTGTTCGCGAGTCAGCTCGTGTTCGGCTCGAAATGAGCTCGAGATCGAATCGCTCGTTTAGTAAACGAGCCGAACATGAGCCGAATTTTTCAGCTCGTTTAATAAACGAGCCGAACACGAGCTGGGGTCAGCTCGCTCGTGTTCGGCTCGATAACAGCTCGAATATATATATATATATATATATATATATATATATATATATATATATATATATATATATATATATATATATATATATATATATATATATATATATATATTTTACTATTTAGATTTTAGTCTATCAATTTTTTATGAATTTTAATTATTAGATTAAAATTTTAATCTTTTAATTTTCTTTTAACTTTCTACCTAATAGTAGGAATGAAAATCAAACTTGTTGTTCGTGAGGCAGCTCGTGTTCGGTTCGTTAATAAACGAGCCGAACACGAGCCAAATTTTTCAGCTCGATATTTAAACGAGCCAGCTCGTGTTCGGCTCGTTTATTAAACGAGCCGAACACGAGCCGACCCCAGCTCGCTCGTGTTCGGCTCGTTGACACCCCTAGTCATACCATTTCTAATGTAAAGTCTACAGGAATCCGTCTTTCAATGCTTGTTATTCTCACTGCTTCCCCAATCTCTTCCACTGGGCAAAGTTGCTCTGAAACCAAAAAGATAGAACCACAAACCAAAAAGATAGAACCACATTGTGTTATAATTAAGCTAATTTAAACATTTTTTTGGTTCACATTAGAGCTGTGTAATTCAAAACGAATACCTATAATTTATTCTTTTGGATATTCTATAATATTCGTGTCTATTTGGCTTCTATGAGTCATACGTAGGGGTGGCAATCCAGCTCGCGAACCAGCTCATGTTCGGCTCGAAATGAGCTCGAGATCGAATCGCTCGTTTAATAAACGAGCTGAACACGAGTCGAATTTTTTAGCTCGTTTAATAAACGAGCCGAACACGAGCTGGGGTCAGCTCGCTCGTGTTCGGCTCGATAACAGCTCCAATATATATAAACTTTACTATTTAGATTTTAGCCTAATAATTTTTTATGAATTTTAATTATTAGATTAAAATTTTAATTTTTTAATTTTTTTTCAACTTTACACTTAATAGTAGGAATGAAAATCAAATTTGTTGTTCGCGAGCCAGCTCGTGTTCGGCTCGTTAATAAGCGAGCCGAATACGAGCCGAATTTTACAGCTCGATATTTAAACGAGCCAGCTCGTGTTCGACTCGTTTATTAAACGAGCCGAACACGAGCCGACCCAGCTCGCTTGTGTTCGGCTCGTTGACACTCCTAATCCTACGAGTGTGTAGAAAGTTTTAAAAGTGCGTTTTCAATAAAAACAATAGTTTAAAGCCTCAATTAATAAACCTGAGATGGAAGTAAGGGCTGATCAATGAATTGGAAGGTTGAATCAACAATTGCATCCAGTAACCTCCGTGAGACTTTCTTGATGGCCTTTGGAACATCAATCTTCATAGGAACATGCTGCAACTCTCCAAGGAAAGGCTAATGCAAAAGCAACCAATTTTTTAAAAAAAAAAACCATGAGAGAAACTTCAAAAAGGATTGCCTATGAAATTATAGCAATTTTTGCATATATAACCCTCAAGAAATTAAATATTTGTTTCCATGCATACTCCTTATTATCCGGATTTGCATCTGTACACTTGGAATAGTTCATTCTTTTACTCAAAAATTACATTTCACTCCTATATATACCCTTAGATGTAGCAAAATATTTGCCTTTTATTTCTCCGCTCATAGCTATAGGAGAAACTTTTCACACTAAAAATATCATTATAGGGTAAATTTTGGTGCCCTTGAACATTCCAAAAATTGCCACACATTTTTACATGTATGATAACTATCTTTTCAATATGAAGAGTGCGCACAAATGGTAAATTATTTCTAACACTAGAAATGCAATTTAGGATTCGTTTGGTAATAAAGTTTATCTAATGCTATTAGATAAAATAGAGTTTGGACAAAAAAACATAAAAAGGTATATTTCTGCGTTCTTCGGTGAGACGACAAAAAATATATTATAATCAATTCATTATAATATGCAAATATAATGTTATTTTATCGTATTTTTTTACGGCAAGAAACCTCATTTTTTTGAAATTCCAACCGGAGCTTAAGAGATTTTAAGATGCACTCTCAAATATGAAATTTTTTTTTTTTAAGCTGTAAGCACAAGTTATAACTTTGGGCAGACCCAAAAATGCATGTAGAATGATGAGTGTACATGTAAAAATCTTGACAATATATAGCAATTAGAAGAAAGCCAAATACCTTTAAATTGGAGGTAAGGGAGGTGGTGAAATTAGTAATATTTGGAAAGATAGGGGGCCTTTGGATAGAACCATGTGGGTGAAGAGAGAAACAAATTGAGCCCATCTTAGTTTTATATTCTTTTGTTCCTTGCACTCTTTTCTTCACGAAGACATAAGAGGAAGAATTAGGGTTCCTTATAAAGACTCAATGGAGCATTATTAGGGTTTAGGATAAAGAAAATATGACACTTATTATAGGTTTTAAATAAAAAAGCATGCAAGGACAACAAAGATCAATCAGGAGGAATCAATGCGTTAAATATGCTAAACTTCTCTTGCAAAATGGTTTTGGCTCCACATGATCAAGTGCTAGCTCTTCCCATACACGTACAACATATCCTTTCGCTTGGACTTGTTGTAGGATTGTGTGGCTTTGCTCATCAATAATGTTAAAGTTCACCATTTTTGTTTTATGTTGAATGTTTAATTGCCGGCCTAATTCTTTTTGGCCTAAGGGGCATGGACAAAGATGCATTGCAATAAGATATGATAATTTCACCAATTATTATATAGTTTACTAGCACACTAGTGATGTACTACTCAAATACAAATTAGTTGACCTGTAATATTTCGAAGGCATGCTGCGAATATAATTTTTTTTTAATATAAATATTACAAATTTATAAAATTATTCTTCAAAATAATTTTAAATTATATTATACATCAAATATTTTAAAAAAATTACGACGAGTATGGATTATTGACATATCTATACAATAACTATTTGCCGGTTCCTCCGTATGACGTGTCGTGCTATTGTGCATTTGGCTGATGTGGCGTGTTGTTACGCTTCGTGTGCTCCTATGCGCGCTCCTAACCTAGCGCCGAGTGACTTGCCCCCTCTTTCTCTCTCTTCCTAACCCTAGCGCCGAACCTCCCCCCTGTCTCTCTCTCCCGCTCCCCAAAGCGGACCCCACTTCTCTCTCTTCCGCTCCCCGACTCCTTACCTTCTGCTTATCTCTCTCTCTCTCTCTCTCTCTCTCTCTCTCTCTCTCTCTCTCTTCGGCGCTCCTCCCCCGAGCACTCCCCCGCGCGGCGGTGGAGCACCCGACCTTCCTCCGCCGGGTCTTCTCCGCCGCCCCCTCGCCGGAGCTCGGCGGAGGCGGAGGTGGAGGCGGAGGCGGAGGAGGCGCTGAGCCCGGCGGAGGCGCTGAGCCCGGCGGAGGCGCGGCGCCGGGTGCGGCTGATGAACGTGGAGGCGCTGAAACGACACATACGGGAGCGCGGCGGCGGCGGCTGCGGCGACGGAGAGGTGATCGGGTACGCGGAGCTCCTCGACGCGTGCGAGGGCGCAGGGGTGGTGCGCACCCGCGCGGAGGCCGCGGCGGCGGCTCGCGCGCTCGACGAGGCCGGGGTCGTCCTCCTCTTCCGTGACAAGGTCCATCTCCACCCCGAGAAGGTGATCGATCGATTTCGAGCTCCCGCCCCCAAACTTTTCCCCCCTTTTCTCCTTTAATTTCCCTAATTTTGGGTTTAGGGTAAATTAGGGGGTTCCTTTGATGTTTCTATGTTGGATATTTTGTAGTTTGTAGCCAAAAAAAAGGAAAGGTTTTTTTTTTGCGAAATTGATGGAGAGATTTGAATTGGGTTTCTCTTCTTTTGAATTGATTTCATATAAGCATTATTTTTTTTTAAAAAAAAAACATATTTTATTATTATTATTATTATCGATTCAAAATTAGGTATTTGGTAGTTTTTTCCGAATATATGTGAAAAAAAATGAATTTTTTTGCGAAATTGCGTTTCTCCTCTCCTCAATTGATTTCACATTTTTGTTCAAATTTTTTTGTCGCAATCATTGAGATTGTTGGTTTCTTAGTTGGAGAAGAGATTAAAGCCTTTTTTTTTCTATTTTTTTTTACTGTGCCTCTTAAATTATTAGTCCTTTTTATTTTCATACGATTTTGGTCATGAAAAAATAAACTAGAAATTCAACAATAATTGCAGAATATCAGCTAATTAAGATTGATTAGAATTTTGTACTTGGACCTTCTAAATTTGGAATTGCTCTTATTTATTTATATAGAATATATAACAAAAGTGGATTATTATTATTATATATATATATATATATATATATATATATATATATATATATATATATATATATATATATATATATATATATATATATATATATATATATATATATATATAAAATATTGTAAGAGTAATATTTTCATATCTGTTTTTTTTTGCGAAATTGATGGAGAGATTTGAATTGGGTTTCTCTTCTTTTGAATTGATTTCATATAAGTATTAAATTTTTTTTGAAAAAAAAACACATTTTTTTTTATTATTATTATCGATTCAAAATTAGGTATTCGGTAGTTTTTTCCGAATATATGTGAAGAAAAAATAAATTTTTTTGCGAAATTGCGTTCCTCTTCTCCTCAATTGATTTCACATTTTTGTTCAAATTTTTTTATCACAATCTTTGAGATTGTTGGTTTCAAACTTTGAGATTGTTGGTTTTTTAGTTGGAGAAGAGATTAAAGCTTTTTTTTTTCTATTTTTTTTATTGTGCCTTTTGAATTATTAGTCCTTTTTATTTTCATATAATTTTGGTCATGAAAGAATAAACTAGAAATTCAACAATAATTGCAGAATATCAACTGATTAAGATTGATTAGAATTTTGTACTTGGACCTTCTAAATTTGGAATTGCTCTTATTTATTCATTATATATATATATATATATATATATATATATATATATATATATATATATATATATATATATATATATATATATATATATATATAATATTGTAAGAGTAATATTTTCATATCTGTTTTTTTTTGCGAAATTGATGGAGAGATTTGAATTGAGTTTCTCTTCTTTTGAATTGATTTCATATAAGTATTAATTTTTTTAAAAAAAAAAACACATTTTTTTTTATTATTATTATCGATTCAAAATTTAGTATCCGGTAGTTTTTTCCGAATATATGTGAAGAAAAAATGATTTTTTTTGCGAAATTGCGTTTCTCTTCTCCTCAATTGATTTCACATTTTTGTTCAAATTTTTTTATCGCAATCTTTGAGATTGTTGGTTTCAATCTTTGAGATTGTTAGTTTCTTAGTTGGAGAAGAGATTAAAGCCTTTTTTTTTCTATTTTTTTTATTGTGCCTCTTGAATTATTAGTCATTTTTATTTTCATATAATTTTGGTCATGAAAGAATAAACTAGAAATTCAACAATAATTGCAAAATATCAACTGATTAAGATTGATTAGAATTTTGTACATGGACCTTCTAAATTTAGAATTGCTCTTATTTATTCATATAGAATATATAGCAAAAGTGGATTATTATTATTATTATTATTATTATTATATATATATATATATATATATATATATAGTCCGGCTAGAATACTATCGATAGCACCAAACAATTGGTGCTATCAAGTTTTCAGCCGTTGGATGAAAAGATATGCGGTTGGGATTATAGTGGTCCCCTAAGAATTTTACTATTCAACCAACCACCTAGTAAACCCTAAGGGCCCACTATAATCCCAACCGCATATTTTTTTCATCCAACGGCTAAAAACTTGATAGCACCAATGGCTTGGTGCTATCGATAGTATTCTAGCATAATTATATATATATATATATATATAATATTATAAGAGTAATATTTTTATATCTGATTTGATTTGATTGATGTGATGTTCCGAAAATGTTGAGTCCAGACATAGAAGATTAGTTGATTTGCTATCATAGCTACTTTTATATGACAGATTTGTTCCGAAATAAAATCAACAAAATCTGTTCCGAAAATGTTGAGTCCAGATATAGAAGATTAGTTGATTTACTATCATAGCTACTCTTATTTCTAAATCTTAAAGATTAGTTAAAATCTTATATCTTATATGACAGATTTACTATCATAGCTACTCTCTTTTTTTGTTTCTAAGATTTTTATAAATAAAGATTTAGAAATAAAGATATTATATATAAGATTTTGTAAGAGTAATATTTCAATATCTTATTTGATTTGATTGATGTGATGTTCCGAAAATGTTGATTCCCAAAATATTTTGTACAGATTCTGTCAGTTTTGTCAGATTCTTGCAGATTTCCTATCCTAATCACTCTCTTTTTCTGTCCCTAAAGAGTGTCCTAAAAAAATTATTATATATCACTTCAGATTTAGGAATAAAAAGATTATTATAGAAAAGTAGTATTTAAATAGTTGATTTGATTTGATTGATGTGCTATTCTCAAAAATGCTGAATGCCTAGAGATTTTGTCGAGATTTGCTATCATAAATACGCTCTTCTTCTTACCCAAAATTTGCTATCATTGGTACTCTCTTTTACTATTTCCCAGATTCATAAATGCAGATTTAGAAATAAAGATATTATATACCAGATTTTGTCAAGATTTGCTATCATAAATACTTTATCTTTTTCCCCAATTTTCTCCTAGATTTACCCAAGATTTGCTATCATTGGTCTCTCTTTTCCTATTTCCAAGATTCATAAATGCAGATTTAAAAATAAAGATATTTGATTTGATTGATGTGATGTTTCAAAATTGTTGAGTCCCGAAATATTTTTCACAGATTCCTCAGTTTTATTAGATTTTTTAAGATTTTTTTGTCATAACCACTATCTTTTTTTGTTCCTAAGATTGCTGGATTTTGACAGAATCATAGCTACTCTCTTTCTCTGTTTATTAGATTTCTATAAATACGAATTCTTTAATTACATTATACCATTGTAGTGGAATTTGAAGTACTCTCTTTCTCTGTTTATTAGATTTCTATAAATATGAATTCTTTAATTACATTATACCATTGTAGTGGTACAAAATTTGTTCATCAAATGTGAAGAAGAACTGTAGTCCCCTACTACTAACAAACAAATCAACAAAAATTTATTTACAAAAATATCACCAGATATGAAAATTTCTTCCAGATATTCTCACTATCATTTTATATATTAAAAAGTATTTTGAATAAATTTGTAGAAATATGTCTTTTGTCTTTTTTTTTTAACTTTGACAAATATTTTTATGGATAAGGTATTGATAACTTATCTGAAATACAACATCCGGAGAAACTTCGACTTACGTAAGATATCTAATCTAAATTAGTTTTGCTATTTAATCATTTACTATTATATAGATAATTATAATTTATTTATGATATCAAATTATTTACATTGATTGTAGGTTTGATGAAGCAGGCCCATTACTGAGAAAACAAATAAAGAATTACCAGTTGTCCTACATGTAGCTTATTTTTTTAATATTACATATTTTTTAAAAAAATAAATTTAAATTGAATGTAATATATCTAACTATTTCTAACTTCGAAATGTAATACATTATGTTTAAAATATATATAATTATTTCTTAATTACCGCAGCGAAGCGCGTGTGCTTAACTAGTTATATATAATTCGTCACCGGTTGTTCTTTAAGTCTTCATCAGGATTTTTAAATTAGAATTTGAGTAAAAATATTGATTCCCACTTAAGTTAGCAATACTCAAGACATGTAAATCTAAATGTCAAATCGTGTCAATTAAATCATCACCTACAAAATCAAGTGATATAATAGTCCATATAATATGAACCTCACACATATGATTTAAAAAACATGTAATATATTGATAAATTACTAAAAAATTTCTTGAGGACATTCTATTAATCGACTGTTTAATCAAACTCAAAGATACTATAAGGAAAAAATAAGACTAAATTACAGAAAACCCCCTGTCATATCCCGCTTTTTCACTTTACCCCCCTGTCATTTAAAAGTCGACAACCTGCCCCCTCGTAATTACCGAATTGTGCAATAACCTCCCCGCCGTCAGTTGACCGTCAGTTTTTTTGAAAATATATTTTCATATACCCAAAATACCCTTGGAAAATATTCCCTAAAAAAAAAAAAAAAAAAAAAAATGAAAAAAAAAGACTTCGAAAAGGAAAAAAAAAAAAAAAAAAAAAAAAACTTCGAAAAAAAAAAAGGAAGGATATTTTCGTCAATTTACCATTTCTGTCAACGTCGTTGCCCCCTAAAGACATTTCTGAAATTACGAGAGGGCAGATTGTCGACTTTTAAATGACAGGGAAGTAAAGTGAAAAATCGGAATATTAGAGGGGGATTTTCTGTAATTTAGCCAAAAAATAATTAAAAAACTGCTTCTTTTCCTTATACTATAATCTCGAGCAAAATTTTGAACTAAAAATGATTCCTTTTGTTTTCTTATTTTTAGTATTCCTCTTATTTCTACTATAATTTGGATCAATTTTTTTTTTCTTATACTATAAACTAGATCATAATTTTTATCATAATTTCAAGAAATAATAAAAGAAAAACACAACCTAAAAAAGCAGTTGATTAACAAATCGAAAGTTCCAAATCATAATATTTCACCTTCTCAAAAAGCATAAGAAATACATTTGGGCCATGTTTGGTGTAAAAATTAGACCGAAATAGCTAATTATTGGGACCTAAGTTATTAATCTACCCCACCATATTTTTACTGTATTTTTCTCAAAATTGGTTATAACTCAACTCAATTAACTGAAATTTTTACAAATAAAGAATACCTCTTAATGCGGATGGAGATTGGACTCGGTTGGAGGATAAACAACTAAGGAGGGAGTAGGACTCAGCAGGAGTATACACAACTTTTGAATCATTACTCACCCAATTTCTAGCTGAAGTCAACTTAACTTTTGACTCATTACTCACCCAATTTCTAGCTTGAAAGTCAACTTGAAAATGCATTTAGTAATGAGGAAGAGAAATGAGCAGTCAATATTATGTTATATTTGTAATTTAGATACCAGTACAGATAGGAATGCGGTAGAACACGAATTTACAAAAATACCAACTCTTACATTTGGTTAAAAAAAAAAAGAAGTAAAAATATGAGGTTCAAACAATTTCTCTATTCAATCCAAAAAAAGAGTAGAAAATAAAAAATATATTTTTTTTTATGTATTATCATTGTGCAAGCAGCAATTAGTTGCCGAAAGCCATAAAAAAATGTCGGTATTTTTCTACTCACATAACATGCACAACCAATCCAAAGTGAGTCCAGGGAAAGAAATACAACCCTAAGAAGCAATCCGATTTGGAGTAGAAACATTAGAGGAAACCTGTATTGTATATTTTCTCCGAATGACCAGCGAACTATAGCAACTGGTTGCCCAACAAACAATCAGTTGCCGAAAGCCGTCCAAGATTATCAGTTTTTTATTTGTGCGCCATCATTGCCTAAACAGTAATTCACCGCCTAAGACCGTCCAAAATTGCTGCTATTTTTATGCATCATCATCGCCCTCCAAAAAACTAAAAGAAACGAAAGAGAACTTAAACTCATCAAGAAAAGAAATATTCGGCACCTAAATTGCAAATATATCATATTATTGATACCTAAATTGCAAATATATCATATTATTGACCGCTCATTTCTCTATCTCGTTCCTAAATGCATTCGACACCTAGGCACTTACTTTCTATATGTGTATGAGTGTGCAGACACAGAAACACCGAGAAGAGGCAAGTAGTCTCTAATTATGAAAAGAATATTTTGTAAACTACAGTAAAAATGAAGGTAGATCAGAGCAACCGGCTGCGTGTAGGCCACGCCATCCAAAGTATGCTCACTATGAGTTAACAAAAGTAGGATTCACATGATTTTTTTATTATTTTACCAAGAAGGGTCTAAAAAAAGGATCCAGTTTTTAAGAGGGAAAATCATCACAGTGCATATGAGGAGTCACCATTCGAGAGCACAATCATCACGATAAGTATCCATACTTAGAAGAAACAATGAAATAACATGTAAAAAATATAAATACTAAGTACCACTCCCGACTTTCTTATTCTTAAGATACAAATATATGGATAGTTTTTTGTAAATCATGAAAGGAGTATTTTGTAAACTACAGTTAAAAGGAGAAGATATAAATTTTGCTTAGACCCCTCTATTAATCAATTCTTATTAGTCTTACGCCAAAATATTTTGCCAAGTGATGGTGAATCATAATAGAAAATTGTAAGTTAGCAAGAATCAATTGGAGCCATGGCTGAGTACAGGGTACAGGATGTGATGATCCAGACTCCTGCAGGAACTGTGCAACATTAAACAGTGACTGTGGAGAGCTTATTCGGTGAAACAGAGCTTGTAGAATCGAATTTGGACATTTAATATAGACTCTGCGCGAAAATCGGAGCAAATGAAATTTTCCGGAAGCTTTCGGCAAAATTTCGGATGAGAATTTGGCGAAATGGACAGCGGATTTGGACTCAGCGCGCGAAAACGGTCAAAATGGTATATTCACTTTATTTTTTTCGCTAAAGTTTACTGTTCACCGGAACAGTAACTCCGGCTTGCCGGAATTACTGTTCCGGCAGCCGGCGGCGACCGGCAGGCGGCGGCACAGCGGCGGCGCGCGGCGGAGCAAGGCGGGGGGCGGCGGCGCAAGGCACGGGCTGCAGCGCTGGTGCGCGGTCCATGGGCCTGGCGTGCACCGGGAGCAGCGAAGACCCCCTTGCCACGTGGCGCTTCCCCATTGGTTCGCCGGCTTCTAGAAGCGCGTGGGGGGGTGACACGTGGCACACCCGGATTGGCTGACAGGATCTGGAAGACCCGGCGCGGAGACCGGGCCTGTGCACCACGTGGACACGTGGCGGCTTCTGAGTGGCCCTTGCACAGGCTGTTTCCTGTTTTGTGAACGCGTGGTGCGTTTTGGTTGGCCCGTTTCGGTGTTCCCTGTTCGGATCCGATCCTGTGTGGAACCCCAGCCCATTATAAATAGCAATCCCCACCCCCTCTCATTCCCACCTCGATTTGCAGGCCTTAGAGTGAGAATCAGGGCATGTGCCCTCTACGAAAATTCTTCCTCTCTCTCTCCTCTCTCTCTCTTCAGAATTTTAGAATTTTTGAAGATACCGATAGTGAGTTATCTGCGACGCAGCGCACTGCGACGGTTTTCTTTTTCGGCCCATTTCCCGTCGCAGTTCAGTCGAAAATTCCCTGTGTGCTAACCAGGAGGAATTTTTGGACGATTTTTACGGCAGCGCGTTCCTAAGAGGTAAGGCTTTGATTTTCGTGTTGATCACTTTGCTCCATTTCATACTTTTGGCACGATTCCCGAGGTCTCTTTGACCCCCCTTTTTGCTGTGGAAATTTCTGGACAGTGTCAACTTCTCCGATTTTTATCTTGGCGTAGGAGCATCAGATCGAGGTGTTTTAAGAGTCGATTTTGACCTACTCTTCGCGAGGAACGCAACCGTAATTTTTCTGGATTTTTCTGAGCACTTTATAGAGTTGAAAAACTCCTCTTTTCTCGTGCTGTTTGAAAAACAGCAAATATTGTACTTTTGGGACTTATATTGAACAGTTGTGCGCTGATTTGCAGGATTTGAGGACTGTGGACAACCAGGAGACTACCTGGGGTGTAGTTTGAGCTGCTCGAGGTGGGCGGTTGTTGCTTACCTCATTTTTGACAAGCTCACTGGGATTACTGGAACTCCCCTAAAATTTAATTGATGAGAACAGTTGGGACAAACTAATATGACAATTGATGAGAACAATTGGGACAAACTAATATGACAATTGATGAGAACAATTGGGACAAACTAATATGACAATTGATGAGAACAATTGGGACAAATTAATATGACAATTGATGAGAACCATTGGGACAACTAACAGGACTACTAACAGGACTACTAACAGGACAATTGATGAGAACCGCTGGGACGAACTCTCCTAAAATTTAATATAACCCCACAAATTATATGATGACTTATATTGGGACACTGTGATTGGGACAAAGGCTATAATCTCGCATGCAATAACTTTCATAACAATCAATCTTTTTATAAATATTTGACACTTTTCTACAGCTTTTAAATAATGGCATGCTTTCTGGCTCATCTAGTTAGCCACTATTTATTACTACACTATCATCTTGGGATTTGTACATGTTTCATTGTTGTCCTGTGCATCCAGAGGCTTGTTGCTCAAGTATGAGCAGGGGTTTGGGATAGTGTAGTCGAGATTGCATTAGATTATGGATTTGTGGGGTATTGCGGTGACCGCGGACAGTAGGCGGTCGACCAGATATTTATCCTTGCATCAGATTAGGGATGAGTCTGGTCTATTTTGCATCAGCTGAGGATCGGGTTATCCTAATGGATGGTTTTCCCACTTGTTAAGTACTATGGCATCAGATCGGGGTTTTCTTTAGTGGATAGTTTTTCCCACTTTGATCATAGTCATGATCCAGTCCTGCTGTTTTATGGCACTTCTGATACTTATTACTGAGATATTTTACTCGTGTGGGTCGCTCCCCTCGAGTGCCACTCCGGAGTGTGTTACAGACAGACTTTGAGTCCTTGAGACTCCTATCCCCTATCGGTGTTATGCGTTGGCCAGCATACCCAATTTGGCAAGCACTATTCCCTATCGGTGTCATGCGTTGACCAGCATACCCGATTTGGCAAACACTATCCCCTATCGGTGTTATGCATTGGCCAGCATACCCGATTTGGCAAGGCACAGCAGGCAGTACCAGTTTTACTAGTGACACAAGACTGAGTTATTTCAGGCAGGCATGTTTGGTATTGTTGCATACAGTCATTTCATACTACATGACATTTAGAGGCATACTAGTGGTGGTTTCCCTTTATTCAGCAGTTCTGTTTACAGCTTTACCACTTATTCCTTTCTGGCCTCTAGTAGTCCTAGTGGGTGCGTCAGAGTTGAGGTTTTGCCCACTAGGGGAGGCTACTGGTTTATCTGGTAGTTCTCACCCCCATTGTTCTTTTCTGTTTCTTTCTTCTCCTTTATTTTTGCAGAGTCGTCTGCGGGAGCTGCTAGGCCATCGGCAGCTGATCGAGGTAAGGGGATCGCTGAATAGATAGATCTCCTGGGAGACTGAGAGCTGTTAGACAGATGTTGTACTCTTTACTCAGACTGTGGTATTTTGGGTCTGGCACTGGCCAGCTGGCTGTATTCTTTTAGTGAGCTGGGAGATTATTGTACTTATTACAGCTTTATTTGTAGTTCCAGTCTGAGATACTATGTGGTTCTTCCACTTCAGCTCTGTATTTTGCTCTTTTATTGTTACCAGCGCTTCGTGTACTCGGGAAATCCCATGTGCACGGCGGATCTGTTGGCGAGCCCGGGTTCCGGGGCGTGACACAGGAGGCATTACAAAAAGGTAAGTTCTCTTTTGCAGAAACAGAGCAAACCTAGCTCTTTTATAGAGTTAAAATATAGAACAATAAGTTTGTCTTTAAAATAAAAAATCACCTATAAAGTGACGGTTGCCGAGATCCGATATTTTAGTATTCGCAGTTTTAGAACGTGAGACCGCCGAAACATCGAGCCCACTCACTAATTGGAGGATATAATGAAATACATTCATCTAACATGCGAGAGAAATCAAACCAACAAAGGAATTAAAAGATATGATCCAGAATTTTAGTATTCATAGCTTTAGAAGCTGAGATCACTAAAATATGCAACCAAGGAATTAGAAGATATGATCCAGAATTTTAGTATTCGTAGTTTTAGAATCCGAGATCACCAAAATATATAGCCAAGGAATTAGAAGAAATCATGCGAGGAAAATCAAACCAACCAAGAAATTAGAAGATATTCTATATCAAATGAGCTTCTGTCTTAGAACTCTAAACATCTAAATATGCACTTTACTTGCTAATTACCACATATAATGAAATATAGTAAGCACGGACATAATTTTTTCACCCTTTTTTCTCTGTTTTTTAATACAGCAAGCATAGGCATGCCCAAGGTCATTTTTGATAAAAATATTAACCCTACATATTGTGGAAACTATAGATTAGAAAATGAAACACACAAATTCACAACCAACATTAAGTAATAGTAGAATAGCCAGCGACACACAATCCTAAATCCCAAACAATTGGAGCAAGAATTTGTACAACTTTTGCAACATTTAATAGGAAGCAATTGACCTACGCAGTATCCATTAATTAGATCATATAATGAAATATAGTAAGAACGATCAGTTTTTTTTTTCCATTTTTTTTTTTTCACCTTGCAACCATAAGCACATAAAAACACACTTTGAGGAAAATATTTAAAGTATGAGAAATATAGTATGCGGACCATTTAAACATGCACTCTACTCACTAATTAGAACAGATAATGGACTGCACTAAACACATAATGAGTTTTCTTTTTTTTTTTTGATAGGATAAGTATAAACACATCCATAATGAGTTCTGTCCCAATTGAGTATCATTTTACTCAAAAAAAAAAAGAGATTTAGGGACAGCACTATTGCAAGTAGAGTATCCTTTTACTCACCAAAAAGAGGAATTTAGAGGCAGCGCTATTGCAAAAAAGAGTATCTTTTTACTCACCAAAAAGAGGGAAGAAAGCAGGGCCGCATAGACCGAGCAAGGGATCGGAAATACAAAGTAACAAATACCGAGTCAACAAATGCCAATTTTTTTGCACCAAACAGAGAGGACCGAGAACCGGTAGGCAACAAACACCAAGGCAACGAATGGTTTTTTTTCCTACCGGACAGTAAGAAAACTTAGAAAGAAATCATGAGAATTGGGGAAAAAAAATACCTATCTACAAATTTTTTATCCACAAATATAATTTCTAAAACAAATTCCTGAAACAAACCTTGGGAATTGAAGGCAACAAAACTTTGAGCCTCCTCTTCATAGATGTGCTGATATTTATAAGAAAGTGCAGAGAGGGAAGAAGATGGGGAGGGTGCAGGAGAAGTAAAAGCTTAGAGTAGGTTGCCTAAGCAGGTTGCCATGATGATCGTCCGTACCCAGCAACATCAACCGGCCAAACTCCGGTGGCAATAGGAAGAAGAAAGAGTAAGGGAGATAAATGGCAAAGCAGAGGAAGAGAGGAGAGGGAACATTCCTGACATACGTCCGACAACCGCAACCGCCAGGGTCCTACGCGCGGAGGAGGGAAGGGAAGCGCGACAACCCCGCGTGGAGGAGGGAAGAGAAGCGCGGCAACCCTCCGCGGGCAGCGGGACCTGCATGATTGGGTAGTGATGGTCGTACAATCGTAGATCTGGTGTTGTACTCGCGGGATCTTAGCTCGTGGGAGAGAAGCGGCGAGTGAGGAGAGAGAGACACGGGGGCCGAGAGAGAAGAGAGGAGGCCAGCAAGGAGAAGAGGACGCGTAACCCTAAGGTGGCGTTTGTTTGGGGTACAAAGGGGGTCCCTTTGTACCCAAACAAGGTGAGTATAAGGGGGCGAACAAGGTGGGTTACTTGTTCCCCCCTCTACGGATTGTTCCGGGTAAATCCGGTATAGCGGGAACAAGAGCGCCCCCCGTCAACCCCGCCCCCCCCCCTCCCCCCGCCGGAACTATTTTTTTTTTATTATTATTTTTTTTATTATTATTATTTTTTATTTTTGTCTTTTTCTTTGCACACGTCCCGAGGTAATTATTGCTTTTTTTTATTTTTTTATTTTTTAAATTAAAATTTTTAAATTTTAAAAGATATCTAAATTTATAAATTTTAAATTTTAAATTTTTTTATTTTATAAATTTTAAATTTTTAAATTTTACATTTTAATAAATCTAAAAAATTTATTTTATTTTTTTTAAAATTTTTTTTATTAATTTTAAAGTTTTAAAATGTATACATTTTTTTTTTATAATTTTTTTAAAATTTATATAAATTTAAAAATTAAAATTTTTGCTCACACTTAAAATTTAAAAATTAACTTTTTTGCTCCCATTTAAAATTTTTACAAAAATTAAAATTTTTGTAACTTTAATTTTTAAGAAAAAAACTAAAAGGAAAAGCACATATTAGTCATTTTACACAAAATACACTCTCTATTTATATTATTCTCTATTCTCTACCAAACACTATTTTTTTTATATCTTGTACTAACCGAATACCCAACCAAATACAAATTTACAATAGTTCCAGCTTGTTTCAAAAGTTATACTTATCTCTCGTACTACTAGTTCTCTCTTATACCTCAACCAAGCGAAACCTAAAAAAAACTCAGGATTTAATATTTGTATAGATTCTCGTCTAGTTCAAAAGAGAGACTTCTCTCAACTACTTATCTGGATGAGGGGAGATCCCAGGCAGGTCCTATGAACAGGAATTCCTGATTTGTCGGTGTCACGCCCCGAGTTCGAAAAACAGCGTCTAAATTTTTTTTTTTTTTGAAATCAGAGTTTTAAACCAAGCCAGAGCATGACAGACCGCCACATATATAGAAGAGTCCCAATCCCCCTTGGGATTGAGCATTTTCTATATATGCACGGCTAAGCTTTTACAACAACATCAGAGTAGTCTAAACTACGTATAACTAAAAGATATTACAACAACTAAAATAATTAATTACAACTTGACAACTGATAATAAAAATAACGGCTGTCCAGGGTCGATTGCTAACACGGAATCTCACCAACACGTCCCGACATCCCAGCACCCGATCGACCTGAAAAATGGTCACCCAGGGGGTGTGAGATACACTGTACATGTATCCCAGTGGGCACGACGAGCCGAGAAATAGCAGATCGTACCTACTGGTATACAATACTAGAGGATAGTAATAATCACAATATTAGAATAATCAGATATATCTTTTTTTTGGAGCTGTAATTAAAAGCAACTATATAAAATCTTGAAACAAGCATAGGGTGATAACAAGATTAAGAACCAGGAAATCATGAGATATGATAAAGCAGGCTAAACAAGCAACATATGCATCAACAATTGAAATATCAAAAACCCAATCATAAGCCACCATATTGGTCAATAAGACCTCAGGGAATTTGCCCAACCTAGCACCAACCTGGCTGACATTCCCCTCTTTGGGGGTCACGGGTCTTTCAACAAACCACTTTACCGGTAAAGAACAAAGCACACGAGAAGCTACCTCGGATATGTTCGTGAAGTACAGCGGTGCGGGCGATCAATGCGAATGCTCAAGCTCACGGTACACAGACCGGATAATCGGCAAAAAGCCGGAAACAATCCCCTCTGGGATGTAACAGTAATACAACAACAAAATCTCAACTCAAATGCAGGATCAATCAACAACTATGTATCATGGATCAGATATATCAAATATCAAGAATGCAATATCTAACCAACTGTATCTCAACTCATATACAAGAAGAAGTAGCAACGATATGACATGAATCAGAAATAATCAGGGAACACTGATAATCAGGTATGCAAACTAGCTAATGACCAAGCAGGCATGGCAATGTCCAGAATAATGTCATAATAACTGGAAACAACTAAACACCAATCATGCAAGGCTAACCAATCATGCATAGCTAAACACATATTTTTAAGAAAACCATTTTGAAAACAAGTTTTAAGTCCAAACCTCGAAGAGCTATGCCTTTATCCTATCAAACAAGAACAGACTCAGGCTACCCTGCGATGCTTGGGTAAAAACATTTGTTGAATAAAATCATGTGTTTAGCAGTATAACATTTGATCAACAGGAAAGCAGGCTCAAACATTTTTCTAGGCTACAAGAACAGGGGTCCAACCAATACTGTACCCAGAGGGCCGAAATGATAAAGCCCGGACCGAAGATAAACCCACCTGTCGTTTGCAGGCGAACTTTCGACTCCAAAAGAAAGCTCAAAAACTGTGCCAACCTGAATCAAAAATGCTGATCAGGGAACAACTCAATCACACTAACCCCAACTCAACTAAAACCCAGATCTTTTCCAGATCAACGCGAAACCTTGGACTACTTAAACATCAGTGTTCGACAACAACACTTAGACAAATGCAACCCTATGTTCAATTATTGGTAAAATTACCAAAATGCCCCTCCCGGGAATTTCTTTTGGATTTTCGGGAGACTCGGGCTTTAACCCTTTGCCGCTGGCTCAACCAGATTCTACTGGGACTCAACAGTCGGCTAGGTGAAACCGCCGCAATTTTCCGAATTGCGCGATTGCCACCAGGATGCCGTTAAATCGGCGATTTTGCCGATTCTCGGACCGATATCCGATTTTCGCTCAACGGGAGCCGTTGGATTCCTAACGAAAAGCTTAGGAATCATATACACACTGCCCTAGGCAGAACACACTGCCCTAGGCAGAACACACTGTTACATTTGCATTTAGTCCCTTAGGGTTTCCAAAAATCGCACTTTTAAAGTTTTTTGAGAGCCGTTTTCGCTCGTTCTCTTAACTGGGATATTATTTTTACGAACCGTCACCTCCAGTAGGTGACCCTCGACTCGCTGAACACCGTGCTCACCCATTTGCAGCAGCACAGAACCCGAGAAAAACTTCGGGCCATAATTCACTCTTCTAACATAGCCTAAAGGCATTTTTATTTCTTTGGCTCAACAAAACCCAAATCCGATGCGAGCATCGCGTCCAGTGACCCCAAAATAGCCAGGAGCTCACTGTCGCGGCTTCGCAAACAGCCCAAAACAAACCTATAGCCAAACTTCTTTATTTAAGGCTTTTAAATACAAATCTCTTTAAAACACGTGTTGTTTGCAAACCAACCTGAGCATTTTGCTCAGGGCACCACAGGGACACAGGGACTTGCCCAAGTGCAGCCCAGAACTGCTGGATCAAGCAGATCCAAAACCCTTGCTTTCTAACATGACAGCATTGCTCCACACACAAATCCACACAGATCTGCTTTGATATGAAGTGAGCATCAAGCTCAGGGAACATAATGGAGTAACTTTCATATTATACCCGAAGCCAAATTCTAAATATTTCTTCACTGTGGCATTTCATCAAACACAAGGTATGCACAACTTCTTTACAAGCACCCAAGCTATGCCCGAATTAGTTCTCTGAAGAGGAAACACCAGGGGCTTTCCAAGATGGAAGGAATTGCTCCTCCAAGTTGCAGGAACTTTTCCATGCAACTTGGATCAAGCTTCAACCCTCGGTTGAGCCGTGGCTTGAGGAGGAAGATGAGCTCAAACCTCGAAAATGGTGACCACCCAACCAGGGATTCTGGGACTTAACCATTTGCACCAACAGGTGCCAAAACACTCCACAAGCTTACCTGAACCCGTGCCCGGCGACAGGACACGGCGGCGGCGGTGGTGGAGCAAGCTCGGGTTTGGAGCTTCCACCTCTAATGGCGAATTTCCACCAAGGCTGCATGAAGCCCATGCAAGTGCATGTTTAGTCTCCTCTCGATCCTAGGAAACTTCCCGACCACTCCCCGCATGCCGGCGACGGCCGGAAGGCCGGCCACCGCAAATCGACCCCATTTCGGGTCATCCATGGCCGCGCCACCCTCGGCCTGCATGGGTGCCATGCAACCGCATGGATGGAGCCTATATGAACTCAGGAAGCTTCTCGGCCACTTGGCCGGAGGTGGGGTGGCTTTCCGGCGCCGGAGCAACAAGCTCGGCCGAGGTGAAGAAAACCTGAAAACTAGGGTTCAATTCTGCAAGGTGGTTACTCAACCAAACTCCACCATATTTGGTGGAGATGTTCCTTAGATCCTACAGTAAATTCCCATGATTTTGGTTTTCCATTTGGACCACGGGTTGCAAAGTTTGACCGCGGTGGAGCCTTTTAGGGTTCCGGCGAGAGGCTTTCTCCCGCCGGCTACCCAGCATGCATGGGGGCTCGGGGCTTGGCAGGGGGCATTCTTAGGACCTAACTAAGCTACTGCTAGGGGTCTCGGGTTCATAGAACCAGTGGTTTAGAGAAGCTCACCTCGCCGGAGTTGGTGAAGAAAGGAACAAGCCGGTTCTCTTCCCCCTCCTTCGCGCGGCCACGGCAAGCTCCAAGGTGGTCCTCAGACACAGGAGAACACCTCAGAAAATCCAGAAACTAAGTTGGAGCAAGTTTGCTCCAACCTTCTTCTCTCCCTCTCTCTCTCTCTCGGATCTATCCTCGGGTTGGCCTCAAAGGTGATGGTTCCTCAGCAATCCCCGCACCCAGATTTATGAAGAATAACTCCTGGGAGTTAAGAAATCCCAAGAGACACCTCGTGTAACCCCCCCACACGAGTATCCCAAGAGCCATACGTTGCAATGCAACAAAATGCCATTTAGCCCCTTTACCTTGTGCCTCTAACATCTAGGTCCCTGCTGTAGGTCACAATTGCACCCAGAACCCTCACCAAGTAGCCTCATAAATTTTGGTACATAAAATACTAGCCTTTTTGCAAAAATACTCACTTTTTTAATGTATTTCACGCTTTTCGAGGCACTCGAGTCGCCGAAACTGAAAATGGACTTCGCCAAGACATCCGGCTCGTCGAGACCTTTCAGATAGTGCATTTGCTTGCTTGAAACGGCGCTCGAATAAAATCTCGGGCCATAAAGTTCTTTATGTTGTATAACGACGCACGCATTTCGATGCACCCGGATCGCCAAACGCGAATTCCGTCAGTGCCATTGCGCTCAGAACGTCGAAAGTAGCTAGAATTGACTACTCATACCACTATATTTGGGGTCCATACGGCGAATCGGCCGACGTTGCTCAAAAGGGTGTTTGAAATAGGGGTTACTATTCACAACTTAAGTTATGAGGCCCGCTTTTTCTTCGCTATTTTGCGGAAGATCCGACCGTTGGATCGAAAACATGTGAATATCAACTTTTCATGTTTCGACGAGACGGTCGCAATGGTGATCTCAGATTTTCGAGATCAGACCCCGATCAAAAGTCGGTATTTTCTGGCCACTATTGTACTATTAATTTCCCATTTTTGCAATTTAAATAATCCAGAAAATTATTGAAATTTAAATTTTGGATTTTAAAAATCACGGTTACTACAGTCGGAGCCTATTCGGCCTATTAATTTAGAATATATATATAAATTTTATATTTATAGATCCAAAAATTTTAAATTTTTCGTTGAATTTTTAATATTAAAAAAATATTAAGAATAGTAAGAAAATATATATTCTTAAATGGACATAATATAAAATTTACGCCTAATTAGGTGTACAGGTACCACACTCTACTCTTTATGATATTTAACGAACAAATTATTATTCAATCTTATGTGTAATTGTCCTTTTAGCAAAAAGAGGAACTACGTAACTATATTATTAGCACTAAATAATTGATGCTATTAGATTTTCGACTTTTGGATAAAGGAATGTGTGGTTAGAATGATAGTGAGTTCCTAGGATTTAGTGGGTGGTTGGTTGAATAGCATGATCTAAAGGTTGGAAATGATTAAAGGGGTTGATCTAATGGTGGAAAACTTGGTAGTACCAAATGCTTGGTGCTATCAATAGCATAGTAGCCGGACTTAGCAAAAGAGACTACATCATATACAAATCTTATCATGACTAACATTAGGGAGCATTTGGTTTGCGTAATATGCAATTACTAAGAATTCATACTAAGAATTCACGGCCAATTATTGTGTTTGGATAATGTAGCTAGCTAATCCAGTACAAAATATTTCATTCCGAAAGAAATATAGTTTTTTTTCAAAAAAAAAAAATCTTATTAACATTAAGGGAGACGGGTATATTTTATTACCGAAGAATGCAAAAAAAATTTCAAAATTTTTAAATTGCTCTTAGAATCCTCCGTATCAGATTGGGATCAAAAGTTTATAGCTCAGAACTTTTCAGATAGTTTTGAAGACTTTACTCAGTTTTGGTATACCTTTTATCCAAGGATCGATGGGGGGACAGATTTGAGAGCTCGAGGAGCGAGAGGGGACATGGAAACTTGAGACCAGGATGTTGGACAGCTATCTATATTTGTTTGAGACTTCCTCCTGGGTTATGTTTAGTTTCGGGGACGCAAAACTCTTTTTAGTGGGGGAGGTTGTGGAACCCGGACTGCGGTTGGCAGCTTGATCCCGTGGACATCGGTGTGAGAACACTCTAGTTTTGAGTGTTAGGATTTGTTTACACGCAAAATGGACGCGAGAAACGGATCAAGCGCAAAAAACTACTCGAAATACACTATTTTTGAGTATTTTCTTAGGCCCCGTTTGGTTCGGGGATAAATTTAAGAGGTATAAATTTTTTTATACCTGGGATAGCTTGCTATTCCGGGATAATGAAGTATAAAAGTTAAATTGTGTTTGGTTGAAAAGTTGGTATTCTTTGGAATAGTTAAAATTGTGTTTGGTTGAAAAGTTGGTATTCTCTGGAATAGTTAAAATTGTGTTTGGTTAAAATTATGGAATAGTAGAGAATAGTGAAAAAAGAAGATAGAATTTTTATAAAAATACCAACTTTGCCCTTAACTTTTTTTATAGAAAAATTAATTTAATTATTATATTAAATTTGAAGCAATTTAATTATAAATAATAAATTATATCTTACGTTAAAAAAAATAATATTTTTTATTTTATATTATATTTTAAGAATATAAATAATAAATTATATTTTATATTATATTTTTTATATAATTTATATTTTATATTATAATTTATATTTTATATTATAATTTATATTATAATTTATATTTTATATTATAATTTATATTATAATTTATATTTATATTATAATTTATATTTTATATTATAATTTATAATTTATATTTTATATTTTTTATTTTATATTATATTTTATATTATAATTTAATTATAAATAATAAATTATAACTTTGCCCATTCACTGCCCCCAGGGATAAAAACCCTATTCCATGGGGTGGGAGGAATAAGGCTTAACGGGTTATTCCAGGATAACCCGTTAAGCCAGGGATAAAAAAAAAAATTATCCCATGCCATTTTGTAACACTGTTTGGCAGAAATTGGGGGATAAAGAGGGTTGTTCCCCCTTTATTCCCCAACCAAACGGGGCCTTAGTGAAGGTTCGGACCTGTAACTTCAAGGTCCGAACCGGCTACTGTTGCGCTGCACCGGGTTCACGAGTGGGTGTTTACCACGTGGCCGCACGGGCGAGAATCAGCGCGCGCCAGCGCGGGCGACGCTTGGCGAAGCGGGGCGTAGCGAGCGCGTGCGCCGGGGCGGCGAGATCGCGGCACGTGGAGCGCATTGGGGGCGCCCGAGAGCGCGCTGGAGGGCGCAATGGGCGACGCGTGTCCTGGCGGATTCGGGCGCTGGCGAGGCGGCCGTGTTCAGCGGATTCGAGCGCCCGAATTCCTTCTTTGCAGCTGTGATTTGTGTGTTGGAGAGGATCCGAAAGTGCTTAGTGGCCTTTGATTGGCCTACTTTAGACTTGAGTTTATTCTTTTAGAGGTTTATCACCACTCCTTGCTTAGGAGAGGATTTATTGAGCTCCATTATCTTCCTTCTCCATCCTTGATCTCCATGGTTGAAGCTTGAAGCTTGAAGATTGCTTACACAGTTTGACCACTTCGTCGACCTTTCTTCCACAGCTTCTCTAGAACAATAGGAGTGGAATTTGGAGGTGATTTTTGCGAAGAGTTCTTCAGGACTTCGACCTCTACAACTCTCATTTTTGGAGGGAGTTCCAGTTTGGACTCTAAGCTAAGTAATTTTAACCATCTTTGAGACACTTGTGCATAGTCTGAAAGTTTTGGACAACACTCAGTATTTTCCTTCCCGTGGATAGTAGAATTGGAGTTTCGAGCTGATTTTTGTGGAGAAATCTTAAGGACTTGAAGCTCTACAACTTTGGTATTGAGAGAGGTCAATTCCTGCATTTGACTAGGTATGTATACCCATCTTTGAGCCTATGTGTGCAGTTTTCAGTGTTTGGACAGCTTTGAGTAATTATGAGATTTTTTCTTTATTCTTTTTATAAAATGGAGAATTTCAAAGTTGGGTGTTCTAGACTTTATAAGGAGCATTTTGATACCTTAATCTCGAAATTTGGAAGGCAATTGATATACCATATTAAGCATTCTTCTCAGATCTTGTGATGTTGAAATCTGCATGCTTAGTTGGAACACATTCTTTTTGTTAATGGAGTGGTGGACTTAATTTCGTGGTTAAGTATGATATTATGGTTAATTCAAGTGGTTGAATGCAATCTCATGAGCATGGTGAACAATTACTTTTTGGCTTCAACTTGTAATTATGTTTAATTTGGGATATATAGGAAGTTGAATTCAGCTTATGGTTACACGCAGAATTTTTGGACAGCATTGATATACTCTGTTATGAGCTAAATTGAGGGATTTACATTTAGCTTTTTGGGGATTTCTTGAAGTTTCTAAGTTAATTGAGAACTTAAGAATCAATTCTGAGTTGTGGTGTTGGAGTTTATGGAGGCATATATATCAGTTTTTTATTCCTTTACTATTTGTTCGAATTGTTAAAATTCTGCACAGCTGGTAATGTTTTTGCAATTACTTTCAATCCGACAGGAGTTTTGAGGAGTTTTCAAGTTTGTTGGAAAGCTATGAACCAGAGGAGTGCTCGCCAAAAAAAAAAAAAAAAAAAAAAAAAAATCAGATCGACCGGGCTTCGGATCATTGAGCAAACAAGTGGGTTATTGAGCACATCGAAATTGCGGCCTACAAATCGACTCAACCAAATTCAGCATTGTGTGGTTGTGATGTTTACTATCTATATTTGGTTTAATCATGCTTAAACTTAAGACTTACGTTGAGAACTACATTGATCATGTGTGAGAACTATTCCTTGGTTATTTGGACATATAGATAGGCCACACTTTTTTATTTATGCTATACTATTCATGTTGGAATCAAACTTAGGAGAAAATCTTTTCTTTTTCTCTTATGTTGTTATTGCTCGGGTTAGAGAACAGGGATGGGGATAGTATAGCTATGTTATCGAGTCGGGTGAGATAGCACCGGATTATCGACTCGGGATTGGTTCGGCAACCGCGGATTGTGGGCGGTTGGGCCGATTAGTGTTATGCATCAGTTGGGCCGTGATTGCATTAGTGGATAGAGAGTTCCACCTTGATCATAGTGTCGACTTTTGCCTGCTTTATTGACATACTTGAGATGGATACTTATTTACTCGAGTTGGGTCGCGCCTCTCGAGTGCCACTCCGAAGTAGGCGGGATCGAGTTTTTACAAATCGGGCCGGGTTTTAGTTGACCGGACGATCCATGATCTATTGGTCAGGCCGTGTTTGTGATGACCGGACGACTTATGATCTGTGGTGATGTGAGTGCAGGCAGAACTAGTTTTATACAGGTCCCTTTGATTTGGTTATATCTCGGTAGTTTCATTTCAGTGATGCATACCCATATATATTTGACATTATACATGTAGCATTGGGCATAGTAGCATAGCTTTCATTTCAGCTGTTACATTCATACTAATTATCATCCCCCTACTTTGCCTTTTGGTAGACTCAGTAGGTAGGTCGGAGGTTCGATGACATACCCACTGAGGACTACTTGTGTAGTAGTTCTCACACCCGTTGTTGCTCTCCAGAGTTTTCTCCAGCAGCTGCGACGCAGGTAGACCATGGCAAGGGGGTCGTAGACTAGATAGAGCTTCTTCCTGACTACTGATGGAGGTGGACCTGTTACTCATTTTATTTTTAGTTTTGTAGATACTCATACTACTGTATATATTGGTTTAGCTGGAGCCAGCTGCTTGTATTTTTTTTTTTACTCTCTGGGGTGGTTATTGTATATGAGATGGAGTTTTGTTTATAGTAGGGTTGTTACTTGGGTTTTTATGGAGTTGTATTTTGGAGGTTTACTTGATGTTGTAGCTGAGTTGTCTATTTTTGAATTGTTGTAGACTTGTATTTCAGATTTGTATCTTGAGTTGGTTTTGGGAGATGTGCTTAATTATATACAGTTTAGTCTATGATTTATTTTCTCGCTTTATACCACTTTTTGAGCTTTACTCACTCGTGTATACATCATCCTGTTGCTTGAGTTGTTGTATCGGTTCATATACGTGGGAAATACTGCGTATATAGCGGATTTGTTGTCGAACCCGAATTCTGGTTTACACCTGGGGCGTGACAGATTAAGTTGGTACCAGAGCCATTCACTAGCCGGAAATGTGAGATGAGTCTCGGCTGAGTCAGGGTTATATAGCAAGTAGAGCGAGACTCCCCGGCTAATGACCGTTGTGGGTGGAATGCAGCGCCCCACAAGGTCGGCTAAGGCTAGCGAGACGAGTCTCACATCGCCTGGTGCTTGTGAGTGTCTTTGAGCCTGACGAGGACGTCAGGGCTTATAGGGGGGAAGAATGTGACACCCCCGAAATGTGTATTAGTCCTATATATAAATGATATAATAAGACTAAATCTCTTAACTCGACTATAGCATTTTGGGTGGTAGCAAGGCCCAAGGGGTTAAGAGAGTTAAACGTGCTAGAGCTAGAGTAGTTCTAAGATGGGTGACACCCTGGGCAGTCGGGGCATGCAATTTCGATGTGCTCAATAACCCATCTGTTTGCTAAATGATCTGAAGCCCAATCGATCTGATTTTTGGCGAGCACACTCCTCAGGTTCTTAGCTTTCCAACAAACCTGAAAACCCCCAAAATCTCCTGTCGGATTGAAAGTAATTGCAAAAACATCAACCTCTGCACATAATTTCATCAATTCGAACAAGTAGTAAAAGAATAAAAAACTACTATATATGCCTCAATAATTTCCAATACCACAACCCAAAATTGATTCTTAAATTTTCAAATAACTTAGAAACATCAAGAGGTCCACAAAAAGCTAACTTTAAATCCCTCAATTTAGCTCATAACAAGAGTATATCAATGCTGTCCAAAATTCTGCATGTAACCATATGCTAAATTCAACTTGCTATATATCCCAAATTAAACATAATTACAAGTTGAAGCCAAAAGAAAAATTATTCACCATGCTCATAAGATTACATTCAATCACTTGAATTAACCATAAAACCATAATTAATCACGAAATTAAGTCCACAACTCAATTAACAAAAAGGAGTGTTTCAACTAAGCATGCAAATTTCAACATCACAAGGTCTGAAAGCATAATATGGTATATCAATTTTCTTTCAAATTTCGAGATTAAGATGTCAAAATGCTCCTCTGAAGTCTAGAAGATCACCCAACTTTGAAATTCTTCATTTCACAAAAATAAGAAAGAGAAATTTCATAATTAATCAAAGTTGTCCAAATTCTGAAAACTGCACACAAGGGCTCAAAGATGGGCAAACATACCTAGTCAATAGCAGGAATTGACCTCTCTCTTCAATACCAAAGTTGTAGAGTTTCAAGTCCTGAAGATTTTTCAACAAAAATCAGCTCGAAACTCCAATCCTACTGTCCAGAGTAGTAAAAATACTGAGTGCTGTCCAAAACTTCCAAGCTGTGCACAAGTGCCTCAAGGATGGATAAAATTACCTGGCTTAGAGTTCAAACTGGAACTCCCTTCAAAAATGAGAGTTGTAGAGCTCAAAGACGGACAAACATACCTAGTCAAATGTAGGAATTAGCCTCTCTTCAATACCAAAGTTGTAGAGCTTCAACTCCTGAAGATTTTTCAACAAAAATCAGCTCGAAACTCCAATCTTACTGTCCAGATGAGGGAAAATACTGACTGCTGTCTAAAACTTCCAAGCTGTGCACAAGTATCTCAAGGATGGATAAAATTACCTGGCTTAGAGTCAAACTGGAACTCCCTCCAAAAATGAGAGTTGTAGAGCTCGAAGTGCTGAAGAATTCTCCGCAAAAATCACCTCCAAATTCCACTCCTACTGTTCTGGGGAAGCCGTGGAAGAAAAGTCGATGGAGTGATCAAACTGTGTAAGCAAGCTTCAATCTTCAAGTTTCAACAATGGTGAAAATCTATGGAGGTAGAAGGTAACGGAGTTCCAAAAAAATCTCTCCTCTTTGCTAACAATGATGAAGAACATCAAAAGAGAATTCCCAGGTCAATTACCTATTTATAGGCCAAACAAAAGCCCAGTTGCCAATTCGGATCCTCCAATTACTCACAAACCACTACTCAAAAATACTACCGAGGGCTCTAGAACTTACTGTGCTCGCTCACTCTCTGCGCTAACAGTCACACCAAAAACTTCTCCTGTCCACGGTTCCTCTTCTCCCGACAAGTCATCTGAACTCTCAACTCGTCCCTCTCAGCAGATCTCTCCTGCCCAAACCCCATAGGGTACCGGAATGGAACGCGTAGGAACACATCTCTCAAGAGTCATCCCGCCAAAGCACAGCTAACACCGAGTTCGAAAATCAAACCGCCGCTCGACCCAATCTAGCGAAAGTCCAAGACAACACCTCTCTTCTGTAGCTTTATGTTGTCTGCATTCAACATAATTGCCCAATAGAAAAAAAGTATGTCAATCTCTCTCCAATCACATGAAGAGTTAACAACCAAATCACTGACTTTCGAAAAATCACGTGCCTCTCGTCCTATCATCCTATGGTCAGCCATAGCCTAGGATTTCCTGAGTCCCAAATAACCTATTCCCTAAGCTCTGATACCAACTTAGTCCAATTGATCTGATTTTTGGCAAGCACACTCCTCAGGTTCTTAGCTTCCCAACAAACCTGAAAACCCTCAAAATCTCCTTCCAAATTTCGAGATTAAGGTATCAAAATGCTCCTCTTGAAGTCTAGAAGATCACCCAACTTTGATATTCTCCATTTCATAAAAAGAAAAAGAGAAATCCCATAATTCAAAGTTGTTTAAATTCTGAAAACTGCACATAGAGGCTCAAAGATGGGCATACATACCTAGTCAAATGCAGGAATTAGCCTCTCTCTTTGATACCAAAGTTGTAGAGCTTCAAATCCTGAAGATTTTCTCACAAAAATCAGCTCAAAACTCCAATCTTACTGTCCAGAGGAGGAAAAATACTAAGTGCTGTCCAAAACATCCAAGCTGTGCACAAGAGTCTCAAAAATGGATAAAATACCTAGCTTAGAGTCCAAATTGGAGTTCCCTCAAAATACCAAAGTTGTAAAGCTCGAAGTGCTGAAGAATTTTTCGCAAAAATCACCTCCAAATTCTACCTCCATACTTGTTTGAGACTTCCTCCTGTGTTATATTTAGTTTCGGGATGAAACTCTTTTTAATGGGGGAGGTTGTGAAAACCCGGACTTCAGTTGGCAGCTTGATTCTGTGGACATCGGCGTGAGAACACTCTGGTTTCGAGTGTTAGGATTTGTTTACGCGCAAAATGGACGCGAGAAATAGATCCAGCGCGAAAAACTGTGCGAAATACACTAATTTTGTGTAATTTGCATTGAAGGATTTGATTTATGGCAAGCACACTCCTCAACTTATTCCATAATTATGGGATTTCTCTTTCTTTTTTTTATGAAATGGAGAATTTCAAAGTTGGGTGATCTTCTAGACTTCAAGAGGAGCATTTTGATACCTTAATCTTGAAATTTGGAAGGAGATTTTGAGAGTTTTCAGGTTTGTTGGGAAGCTAAGAACATGAGGAGTGTGCTCGCGAAAAATCAGATCGATCGGGCATCGGATCATTGAGTAAACAGGTAGGTTATTGAGCACGTCGAAATTGCAGCCTACAAGTCGACTCAACCAAAAAATTCAGCATTGTGTGGTTGTGATGTTTATTATCTCACTTGTTCAAAGCATGTTGAAACTTCAACTTATGTTGAGAACTACATCTATTATGTGTGAGAACCATTCCATGCTTGTTTGGACATCTAGTTAGGCCGCATCTTCTTCTATCAAGCTATACTAATCATGTTGGATTAAAACTTAGAAGAAAACTCTCTTTTTTTTCTCTTATATTTTTACTGCTCAGGTTAGAGAGAAGGGATGGGGATAGTATAGCTATATTATCGAGTCGGGTGGGATAGCACCGAATTATTGACTCAAGAGTTGATCGACAACCGCGGATTGTGGGTGGTTGGTCGATTAGTATTATGCATCAGTTGGGGTCGGGATTGCATTAGTGGATAGAGAGTTTCCACCTTGAGCATAGTGATGACTTTTGCCTGCATTACTGAGATACTCGATTGGGATACTTATTTACTCGAGTGGGTCGCGCCCCTCGAGTGCCACTCCGGAGTAGGCAGGACTATGATAGCCGATCGGTTAGTTGATACTTGAGTATGATTCCACGTCATCGATACACGGTGGTGATGCCACGTCGTTGATACACGATGGTGAGAGTGATCTATTGTTATACGAGAGCAGGTAGGAACCAGGATTGGTGCCGGTTGATTGATTGGGTCATATCTCGCCAGCTTTCTTTTAGTGATGCATACATACATATACTTGACATCATACTTATGACATTGGGCATAGTAGCATAGCTTCCATTCCAGTTATTACCTCCATTCTTATTATCATCTCCTACTTTGTCTTTTTGGTAAACTCGGTGGATAGGTCGGAGGTTCGATGACAAACCCACTGAGGACTACTTGTTTAGTAGTTCTCACACCCGTTGTTGCTCCCCAGAGACTTCCACAGTAGCTGCGACGCAGGTAGACCGTGGCAAGGGGGTCGCGGACTAAATAGAGCTTCTCCCGGACTACTGATAGAGGTGGACCTGTTATTTCTTTATTTTCAGTTTTTATAGACGTTCAGACTACTGTATATATTTGGTCTGACTGGAGCCAGCGATCTGTATTTCTTTTACTCTGAGAGATAGTTATTATATATGTTGGAGTTATTGAGAGTTGTTTTAGTAGAGTTGTACTTAGAGTTGTATTATAGTGATGTCGATGAGTTGTACATGCATGTCGGAGTTGTATATAGTAGTTTATACTTGTAGTTGTTTATTTGGAGTTGTACTTGGGTGATCTTGGAGTTGTATTAGTTTATATTTCAGAGTTGTATCTTGGTGCTGATTTGTCGGTGATTTGTTTCCTTGCTCTATACCACTTTTTGTTGCTTTACTCACGCCTGTATATATCATCATGTTGCTTGAGTTGTTGTATCGCTTCGTATACGTAAAAAATTCTGCGTATACGACGGATTTGTTATCGAACTTGGGTTCTGGTTTACACCCGGGGCATGACAGATTAAGTTGGTATCTCTTTCTCTTTATCTCTCTCCCTCTCATCTTTCTTTCTCTCTCTCTCTCTCTCTATCCACAACAATTATTTCCTCTTTTACATTTTTTTTCTTCATTATTCTCGCCATTCCTTTTTTTTTCCTTTTTTAAAAAAATTTGACTGTCTGAGATGGTCGCACAGCCATGGATCATGACCATATGGCTATAGATTTTTTTTATGATCATTTCCTTTTTTTATTTTTTTAAAAATATTTGTTTAACTTTTCATGTAGAGATACTGATCCATGGATTCATGGATCTATTTTTTATTTTTTTATTTAAATTCTAATGATAAATATATTGTAATAACAACAACTTTTGAATTTCGGAATTGTAGTAAATTTCGGCTATTGGAATAATTTGGTCTTTTTCGAAAATTTAAAGAGGACGCTTTTGTTGGCTATTTGAGGATCTAATCCTCGAAATGGCATTCGCCATGTTTTTGGTGAACTGTGGCTAAAGGGTTTGGTCAAACTCGTTTTTAAATCCGGGGTGCGAGTCGCACCGGAAATCGTGGAAAAAAATAGGGTTTGACGGGTGATCGGGTTTTTCTTCGTAGTTGTTCGGTCTGGTTTTCGGGCAGGATCTTCGGGAGGGAAGGTTGTCACGTTGTAGAGTTCGTCAAACGGTGAACGGCGGTGCAATCGGATTGAAAATCCAACTTACGGATCTTCCGGAATGTTGATTTGATGTTAACCGGTCCGAAAAGGCATGATTCGGAATTTCCTACTACCCGTTAAGACTTATCGGTGCATCGAAATCCGTGCTAACGGATATGAAGCGTTTCGGATGTTTGGCACGCAAATGGAGGCAACGGGTGAAAATCCCTTATAAATATTTTGGGATTTTCATACGTACAAAAGAAACCCTATTTTCGTTTTCCCCAAAATAATTAAAAATTAGGTTTCTTATTTTTTCTCATTATGTGCGCTGGGAACTGGAGTCAGAAACGTTGCCATCGCCGGAGATCGGATCCGGAAACACCATCGTCGCAAGAGATCGAAGTCGCACCACCTTCCCCATCAGAGCTAGGTTAGTTTCGTTTCGTTCGTTCGTTCGTTCCGTTTCGCTTGGTTTTCGTCGGAGCGGAGGTGGTTGGCGTAGTTGTTCGATGAAGGGCAAGGACGCCGCCGCCGTTGCCCTAGCCGCAAGGCCGCCGCCGTTGCCCTAGTCGCGTCGCCGCTTGCTGCCCTAACTACTGCCGCGCGTGTCGCTGGGCGTGCTGCCCACGCCGCTGAGGGCTGCTGCTGCGGCGCGCGCCACTAAGCGCGCTACCGAACGCCGCTGATGGCTGTTGCCGCGCGCGCCGCCTACTTGGCCGCCCATGCGCGCCGCCTGCTGGTTTGCCTGCGCGCGCCGCCCTACTGGCCGCGCCCGCGTGCGCCGCTCTGCTTGGCTGCCCGCGCGCCCGCTGCTCTGCCAGGCTGTCCGTTTATGCATGGGGACGCTGTGCATATACAGGGGAGACTGTCCGTTTATGCAGAGAGATCTTGTATGTGTGGCGGATCTTTTCTTTTCTTACATTATTTTTTCTTGGATCTATTTTTCGTCGTTTCGATTTCACATATATATATATATATATATATATATATATATATATATATATATATATATATATATATATATATATATAGTCTGGCTACTATATTATTAATAGTACCAAGTTATTGGTGCTATCAAGTTTTCTACCCTTAGATCAATCTCTTTAATCATTTTCACCCGTTAGATTTTACTATTTCCCCAACCACCTATTAAATCCAAGGGGCCCACTATCATCTCAACCACACATCTTTTAGATCTATCCATTTGACTAATTTTATCTCTTAGATAATGCTATTCCACAAACCACCCACTAATCCCAAAAGGCCCACTATCATCCTAATCGAACATCCTTTCATCCAAGAGTTAAAAACCTATAAAGACCAATGACTCAGTATTTTACAAGCATATGAGCTCCATTATATATATATATATATATATATATATATATATATATATATATATATATATATATATATATATATATATATATATATATATATATATATATATATATATATAAAGTACGGAGGCCTCCGTGCTTGTAAGTTGTTTTCGATGATATGACATCCGATTCGATGATCAGATTCGTCAGACAAAATCTATACTATTAAAACTATTTAAAACTAAATATCATAATTTTTGGACATTATTTACGGCTGATGTGACATGTTTGTAAGTTCAACGGTGTAGAACAATTCAAATTAGGTGAAATTTTAATAGAAAATTTTACTTGATATCAAGAGTAAGATCAATACTTCTGATTTGAAATTTGAGTCTTTTATTACTGTTTTTTTATGAGATTTTTATTTTTAACCTTTTATTTTGAGGCTACTCGTTTACTATCCAAACAAAGTCAAAAAATTATGAAATTTGATTTTTTAGATAATTCTAATACAGTATATCACTTCTATCGGAACCGATCGCCGAATCGAATGTCCCATGATCGAAAACAATTTACAAGCATAGAGACCTCCGTACTTTCGAAAGCACATGAGCGTAGCGCTATATATATATATATATATATATATATATATATATATATATATATATATATATATATATATATATATAATTGAGCTGATATGCTTTTAAAAGTACAAAGTCATATGTGCTTGATGGTTTTTAGCCTTTGGATTAAAGAAAGTGTGGTTATAATGGATCCCTTGGCTGTGTTTGGTTCGGGTAAAAGCTAGAACTGCCTATTCCAGGGATAGGTATAATTTCAGAAACAAGCATAAACTAATGTAATTTTGTATTTGAATGAATATTAAAATTATACCAGGTATAAGAAAAATTATGTTTGGTTTGATAAAATGGAATAAGAAGAATAAAGAGAAGGAATTTTTTTTAATTTAGAAAATTATTCTTTAAAAAATCTATTTAAAAGAAATTGAATTATAATTTGTATTATTTAAATTTATCTTTTGTATATAAAAAAATAATTTATTAAAAAATTTTAAAATTTAGAAAATTTAATTTTTTAAAAAAATTTAAAAACTAGTATATAAAAAGTTGTATAAATTTTAAAATTAATACATTTAAAAAAATTATATATTTATAAATTTATTAAAAATTAAAGTTAAAAATTTAAAATTTATAAAATTTAAAAATTCTATAATTATAAAATTTAATAATTTATAAATTTTAATTTTAATTTTAATTGTCTCGAAATATGTGTAAAAGAGGATGCAAAATTTTTAATTTTTAAATTTGTATAAATTTAAAAATTTCTATAAAAAAATTTAAAATTTAAAAATTTGTTTATAAAAAATTTGTATAAATTTAAAAATTTAAAAATTGATAATTTTTTTAAAAAATTAAAATTTTAAATTTATTAAAAATTAAAGTTAAAAATTTTAAAATTTATAAAATTTGAAAAAAAAAATAAATTTAAAATTTTATAAATTTCAAATTTTAAAAATTTTAAAAATTTTAATTTTAATTAAAAAAAAAAAAATGTAGGAACAAGGTTGTTCCCGGGTGGACGTATAATTTATCGACTTCGCAACAAAGATTCGATTTCCCACCCGAGAGGAGGAACTATTGTTCCCCCCCCCCCCTAACTAGTCCTCCCTTTTATTTTGTGTTTGTGGATAAAAAGGACGGCGGGGGGAGGGGGGGGGGGAGGGGTTATCTCCCTTATCTCCCTCTTTATTTTCCAACCAAACATCCCCCTTGAGTTTAGTGGGTGGCTGGTGGATTAGTATAATCTGAGGGGTGAAACTAGTCAAAGGGATAGATCTAACAGTAGAAACTTACAAGCACCAATTGCTTGATACTTTTAGAAACATAGTAGACAAACTATATATATATATATATATATATATATATATATATATATATATATATATATATATATATATATATATATATATATATATATATATATATATATATAGTCCGGCTGGAATACTATCGATAGCACCAAGCAATTGGTGCTACTAAGTTTTCAGTCATTGGATGAAAATATGTGCGGTTGGGATTATAGTGGCCCCTTAGAATTTTTACTATTCAACCAACCACCTAGTAAGCCCTAGGGGACCACTATCATCCTAACCGTGTATTTTTTAATCCAATGGCTAAAAAATTGATAGCACCAATGACTTGGTACTATCGATAGTATTCCAGTCTAATTATATATATATATATATATATATATATATATATATATATATATATATATATATATATATATATATATATATATATATATATATATAGTAGAACTTATATACTTTTAAAAGTACAAGCCAAATTATGCTTGTGATTTTTTTACCATTAGATTTGTATTGAAATTTGTACTATCGTAAAGTCAACTAAAGAGAGAAATAGAAAATACAATAATACGAATCCCAATAAAAATTCAATGGTAAAAAATTCACAAGCATAGTTGGGCTTGTACTTTTGAAAGTATATAAGTTCTACTATATATATATATATATATATATATATATATATATATATATATATATATATATATATATATATATATATATATATATATATATATAATTGAGCTTCTTTGCTTTTAAAAGTACTAAATCATTGGTGTTTGTAAGTTTTTAGCTCTTGGATGAAAGGATGTGTGGTTAAGATGATATATAGTAGAGCTAAAAGAGTCCTAGCCCCCACCACCTCCATGGGTAGCTTCACCGACTCCGTAGGTGTGGATACCACTATATGGGTGTGGCTAAATTCTAACCCCCACCACCTCCATGGGTATTACTACCACCGTGAGTATGAATACCACTATATGGGTGTGACTAAATCCTAGTCCCCACCACATTCATGTGTATTACCACCGCCTCTAAAGAATAGCACCTATGCTATATTTATAGCTTACATCAAAAGCTATCCAAATCCTATCTAAATAGATTTTTATTCTAATTAATATTTAAATCTTAACAAACTTATCTTTTTAAGATTTAAATATTAATTCTAATCCAACTAAGATTCAACTACAAATCTAATCAAATCCTAACAATCTCCACCTTGATTTGATTTGTAATCTTCAATCGCTACATCGAGCTCTCCTCCGCTCCACCTTGAGCGACTGCATCTCCGATCTCGCTTTTGGACTCTCTAGCTCCACCTGAAGCTGAAAAATCACATACCTTCGAGTCCAACACGCCTAGCGAGATCAAATTGTGATCGCCTCTCGGGATGATCGGTAATCCAGTACTCTGATGTCGATCTCTCCTGCGGATCGATAACCTTTAGCTCCGATACCAATTGTTGGGAAAACCCGGTACTAGCCGCGGTACCAGATTTCGTGAATCCGCAACTTGCTCCGGTACCGCAATCCGCTCCGATACCGCCTAAAGTTGGGATTCCGCAGCGGAAACGTCAAATTGGATTTTTTACCAAAAATCTGTATCCTCAACAAAACTGGACCCAGTACAACCACAAAGAAAAGAAAACCAAAATAAGAAAATATGCGGGTGAAATAAGATTCATTAACCAAGAGAAGAATTACACCGATTACACCGACTACTCTTCTGCAATAGAGTAGCTTCAACCCGAACCCTCATCCTGAATCTCTCTCATCCTTCTCTCATCTTCTATAAACCTAGAAAATTATGGGTATGGCTAAATCCTAACCCCCACCACCTCCTTGGGTGTAATCACCATTATATGGGTGTGGCTAAATTTTAACCCCCACCACCTCCATAGGTGTTACCACCAACGTGGATATGGATACCACTATATGGGTGTGGCTAAATCTTAGCCCCCACCACCTCCATGGGTATTACCACCACCGTTGGAATAACCATCCGTCGTTCAAATAATAGCACCTACGCTATATTTATAGCTTACATCAAAAGCTATCCAAATCCTAGTCTAAATAGATTTTTATTTTAATTAATATTTAAATCTTAACAAACCTATCTCTTTAAGATTTAAATATTAATCTTAATCCAATTAGGATTCGACTACAAATCTAATCAAATTCTAATATATATATATATATATATAGTAGGACTTGTGTGCTTTAAAAATCACAGAGTCTTCCATAGTCCTTCGTGCTCCCAAGTTGTTTTTAATGTTGAGACTTCCGAATGGACGATCGGCTACGTTAGACTTGATCTAGAATATTTGAAGTATCTAGAAACTAGATTTTGTGCTTTTTTTATATCATTTATCTAGAAACTAAATTTTACGATTTTTCGATATCATTTACCTAGTGATCGAAATGGCTCATTGCAAACGGCTCACCACAACCATTAGAATTATTGATTTTGAGCCATTTTGATCAAGGGGCAAATGATATCGAAAATTTATGAAAATTAATTTATAGACCTTTTAAATACTCTAGATCAAGTTTAACTGAACCGATTGTCCATTCTGAAGTCCCATAATAGAAAACAACTTAGGAGCACGGAAGCCTTCGTGCTTTTAAAAGCACACAAGCCTAGCTATATATATATATATATATATATATATATATCGATGTGACGAGTGAATGAATATCCACCCCAGAATAAAATGGTGTAGAATATACACCCCGTTTGGAGTGTACACCTATCATTGCTCTTTTTATAAGAAAAATACTAGATGTACACCCAAATGGGTGTACATTTTACACCCATCCCATCTTGGAGTGGGATGAATTTCACTCGTCATATCAATGTGACGAGTGAATGAATATCCACCCCAGAATAAAATGATGTAGAATATACACCCCGTTTGGGTTGTACACCTAGCATTGCTCTATAAAAAAAATGCTAGATGTACACCTAAATGGGTGTACATCTTACATCCATTCCATCTTGGAGTGGGATGAATTTCACTCGTCATTGGGGTGTACACCTAGCATTGCTCATATATATATATATATATATATATATATATGAAGAGAAAAAGATAATAAATTATTCACATATTTAGACAGTGGATCATTTATTATTTTTAATAAATAAAAAAGAAATCAAAATCATTTACTGTCTTTTAAATTTTATTAAATGATAAGCTGTCTATTAATTATTTTTTCCACCATGCGCTGGACAAAATAAAATTGTTTCGTCAAATAAATATTTTACAAAATTATTTGACCAGTTATAAATTTTTAAAGGAATAAAGTAAAAAAAGTCCAATTATTTCACATAGTTTAATATAGTATAATATAATGAGGTCCTATGTTCGTGTTTGGATACAAATATTTATCCTAAATCATGTCAATAAGATTACGTCGACCACGTTTAGAACTAAATAAATACTTGATTAGGATATAACAGGGATCTTTCTTTATAGAAAATCATGAAAACTAAGCCGGAGAAATTGCATCCTTGATGAACTGCTTTCTACATTGCAGAGACGTACAACTCTTAACCCTGATATTACATAAACAATATTTTTTTCTTACATAGTTAACAATGTACAGTTAATTAGTAAATTCAGTTGCAATAAGATCTTGTCACAGAAAGGTCAAAAACAGGCAATGTGTTTCAATGAATTTATAACCCTTTTTTCATCTCATATTTGCAGGCTAAAAATGAATGCCTCAAAACCGCAGAAAACATACCTGAAAAGTCAATAGCTTCATTGTTTTGTGATTATCTGTTTTTTCACTTTTTGCTCTTCTAATGGTCCCATAAAGCCACAAGTAGGATAAAATAAAACATATGGCGTTTTGAAGCATCCTTCTACCCACCATTTTTCATGCGCGTTTTTCCATCCAGTACAGCTAGAAGTCTCCAAAGTGCTTTTACAGTCTAGTTTTTCCACACAGCTACATCATTGGAATGAAGAATCTATTTGCGGAGCTCCTAGCCAAGAATGAATATACAAAAAGCTTCATCCGAACAAACGGGACAGTTTACCACATAAAATTCAACCTAGTAGCTTTGCAAGTTCATCAACTCTCAAGCTCCCCTTAGGAACCACATCAGGGAGAGCATCTGGAAGATCATACCCTTTCCTCGCATTCTTTTTATGCCTACTAACTTTCCTCTCGGTGATACTGGAACCCCTAACCTCTACATCTTGTTGCTCATCGAGTTGCTCATCACTCTCTTTCTCACTCCTCTTAACAGCAACTTTCCTAACCCTACCCCGGAAAACTGGCCCGCGTGGTGCTCTCTTGGCAAGGGCAACTGACTGTTGGAAAGCAAAATCAGCATCTAAAGGCTCGTTATCCAGAATTACGGCACTGCCACTCTCCACAGCCTGCCTCAAAAGATCTTTTACTCCTTTCAAAAATTCTCCATCAGACTTTGCTTCATTCTGGATTTCTATTCTTTCTCTTTCTTTTACTTCTAACTCCTCGCTACTTCCATCAATAGTTTTAGTTTCTAGTATATGGACCGACTCTTCACTGAAAGAAGTTGCCGATAGCTCATCTGCTCCTAGATGAGAATGATCCTCATTTGGTTCTTCCAAACCCTGGATTCTTACTTTCTCTCTTTCTTCCAATTCCACCACCTCGATGTTTTTATTAATAGTGTCTGGTATATCAAGTGGGTCATTACGAAAAGAAGTTAATGGTTCATCCCCTCTTTGATTAGGAAGATCCTTACTTGGTTCTTCTAAATCCTGGATTTCTTTTCTCTCAGCTTCTTTTAATTCCAGAGCCTCAATGCTTCCATTGATAGTATCTAGTATATCGAGTCCGTCATTATTACTAAAATTACTTGTTAGTGGTTCATCTCCTGCTTGATAAGAAAGATTCTCACCTCGTTCTTCTAAATCCAGGATTTCTATTCTCTTTCTTTCTTTTACTTCCAACACCTCAATGCTTCCATTAGTAGTGTCTAATATCTCGGCTGGGTCATTACTAAAAGAAGTTGATGGTTCATCTCCTCCTCGATAAGAAAGATTCTCACTTGGTTCTTCTAAATCCCGGATTACTATACCTTCTCTTTCTCCTGCTTCCAACTCCTCGATGCTTCCATTAATAGTGTCTAGAATATCAACTGTGTCATTACAAAAAGTAGTTGCTGATGGTTCCTCTCCTCCTAGACAAGAAAAGTTCTTACTTGATTCTTCTATATTTAGATGTCCACTTAAAGAGAGATTTTGAGGTGTTTTGAGAGATGAGCCTTTCAGGTTATCCCCAACAACTACAGCAGATGATTCTTGCTGAGCAGTAATTGAAGATTTCAGCTCAACTAAAGCTGTTGACATCTCACTCACATTCCCCAGCTTCAAGTGATACTCGAATTCATTTAGGCTCATGTTCTCATTAGGCATTTCAGTAGTGATTTCGTCATCTAAGATCTTTCCAACATTAGAATCCAGCAAGTCATTTGATGATGAGTCACTTACACTCATTGTGGTTGCTTGATTAGCTTCAGAGAAATTGTCTTCTAATGGTGAAAAACATGATTTCCAATCTTTCCCTCTCCACATGAGTATATGCTCATGCTCAAACGATATTAAAACACAGGAAACCAAATCCTGAAAATCCAAATATAAAAGCTTACGAAAAATGAGACGAAGTGATTTCTACTACTAAGTTTTTACTAACCTTTAGCTTGGCACCAATCTTCCTGCAATCACTTCTATCCATGTCCTTGCAGTTAATGCGAACCAGTTCGCATGCTTCGAATGCTTCTCGAACTTGCTGAACAAGATTAATGTATACGCCATTTTTGCCTATTACACAAGCAAATGGGAAGGGAAAAGAAAGGAACCTTTTAGCATGCCTTTCACACATACATAAGCAAATGAATTTCAAGTACACAATCAAAATATCAGGAACCCATATGGCATACAATAAGTGAGATTGAACATTCAGGCAACAAGCGTTAAAAATCACTAAAAGATAATGATACCATCATACCACTTATTAATCCACAATATGAAGAGAAACGAACAAATGGAAGCAAGCGAATAAAAAAATGGTTACCTAGTTTGCATATGGGGGGTAATTGGCGCCCTCTTTTGCGCATTTCAGTGGCTTCTTCTAAAGTCAACCCTTCTGGTACTCGCTGAACCAACCGTGGATAAACTGGTGTTACAGGCTTCCAGAGCATAAGAGGAAATCTGGGACGAGTTCTATAATTGTAGTTTCTGCCACGAAATAAGTAGATAACTCCTCCTTTGCGGTATATTATCTTTCCTCCTGTTTTTTCCTGTCAAAATTTAATGGAAGCTTTTACGTGGCACACAGCATTGTTGATAAAATGTGCACGTGATATGAGTTAGGATTAGAATTATAGTTTATGTTAGAATGTTATTTACCTTCATAAGAAGCTACAAAACAACAGAAAAATACCTGATATACTAATGCTAATTTATACTTGCATTGAGAAAAGAAAATCTTAGAAGGATATGAACTAATAACATACTTACCCTGATTCATACTAGGAAAATAAACCACAACCCTGTTCATACAACATACATTTTCAGCCTGAATTGGCCATTCAGTTCATACCTTGTGGCCAAATCTCTTCAAGTTTATGATATTCCCACTGTAAGAGTTCAAAACATTCAGAACAATTTCACGTGCATAAAGACCCTTCATTATTAGAATGCCAAACCTTTTTCTTTCTCACAAGTGGTCTTCTATAGGATTGCATTTCGTCTAAAGGTTCGCGTCATATTTAAGCTTCACATTAGACCTTTTGTTTTGGTATTCAGAAAACTACTCTATGCAACTAACCAGAAGCTACAAATTTTTGTTAAACATTTGGCTTCTAGTAATCAAGATAAGATGTTTAAAAAGATAGGTCAAAGTAACATTATCTCTAAATAAAGCCCAAGAGAGTTCTCCTTAGTTCCATTAACCTAACAAGATAAAAATTAGGCCTAATAAGATATCCTATTGACAAATTGGGCCTTTTTCATGGAAACCCCCCTTTCCTGTTTATTTACTTTGGTCATAAATTTGTAACTTTCCGGCAGATTGATGAAGGAACCTAATTAGTATACATTGAAAATAATCTTAATAAACGTACAATGTTTGACAATCAGACTTACAATGTTTGACCAATCTATACATATATAAATGTATATATAGAACTGGACTGGTGCTTCTAATTACGCTAAGACATTGGTGGTTGTGGGCTTTCAGCCCTTGGATGAAGGGTTGTGGGATTAGGATGATAGTGGTCCCCATAATGTTTAGTGGTGGTTGGTGGAATAGCAATATCCAAGGAGTAGAAATAGTCAAAGGAATAGATCTAAAAGTGAAAAAGTTGGTATCTAATGGTGGAAAAGTTGGTAGCATCGAGTGCTTGGTGACATTAGAAGCACTCCAATCAGACTCCCTATATATATATATATATATATATATATATATATATATATATATATAATTGAGCTCCTATGCTTTTAAAAGTACCAAGTAATGATGCTTGTAGGTTTTCGGCCTTTGGATAAAAATTTGTAGGGTTAGGAATTCAAGGATTTAAGTATCCATCGGCACGGGGCGTATCCACCGTGCCGTACCGTGCCAACAAGATACCGGTACGATAGCCCCCGTGCAGATGGCACAAATCAAAACTCTTTTTTAAAAAATTTACTAAGTAATTTTCTCAATAAAATTCAAAATATTTGATAAAGATACATAACAAGCAATTAAAAAATTTTGTTGCTAAAGAAAATAAATATTTCATGCCATTATGTGTCGGCACGCATGTATTTTTTGTGACCGGCACTCATCGGCACGGCTCGGCGCGCACCGTGCCGTATCGTGCCGGCAAGTTTTCGGCACTACCCCGTGCCACGGCACTTAAATCCTTGGTTAGGATGATAGTGGTTCTCTAGGGTTGAGTGGGTTGTTGGTGGAATAACATAACCTAAAGGATGGAATTGGTCAAAGGGATAGATCTAACAGTGGAAAACTTTTAAGCACCAAGTGCTTGGTGCTTTTAAAAGCACCATAGACGGGCTCTCTCTCTATATATAGTATTTGAAATATTGTGTAATTTTGTAATATATATATATATATATATATATATATATATATATATATATATAGTCCGGCTACTATCCTCTTTAAGAGGATAAAAGTCTTTGCCCCATCAAGTCATTTTGGATGATCAAAACTCCAAATTGATAATCGGCACGGTTGAAATTGATATGCACTATTAGAAATATTAAATGTAACTGAATTTTGTAACTTTTAAAAATCATTATCAAATCCATCGAAGAGTTGAAAAATGAACGGTCTAAACGAATAACCTTCTGAAAATAGAGGTTAGACTTTTTCAATTCATGATCGGAGTTACCAAACGTTATCTACATATTATAAAAAAATTTCTATCAAAAATTCTAACGGTTTGGATTGCTCTACACTTATAAACAAGCAAACGGCTCATATAAACTGTCAAAAACTATTTAATTTTGCAATCCTTTGATTACTATGTAAATAATTTTTAAAAATTAAAAAAATATATATATAGGGTAGAGCTTATATACTTTTAAAAGCACAAGCTCAACTATGCTTGTGAATTTTTTACCATTGGATTTGCATTGAGATTTGTGCTATTGTAAAGTCAACTAAAAAGAGAGAAAAAGTACAATAGCACAAATCTCAATTTTTACAAGCATAGTTAGACTTGTGCTTTTGAAAGTATATAAGCTTTATTCTCTCTCTCTCTCTCTCTCTCTCTCTCTCTCTCTCTCTCTCTCTCTATATATATATATATATATATATATATATATATATATATATATATATATATATATCAAGGATTTAAGTGCCGTGGCACGGGGTCGTGCCGAAAACTTGCCGGCACGGTGCGTGCCGAGCCGTGCCGATGAGTGTCGGTCACAAAAAATACATGCGTGCCGACACATAATGGCATAAAATATTTATTTTCTTTAGCAACAAATTTTTTTAATTGCTTATTATGTTTCTTTATCTAATATTTTGAACTTTATTGAGAAAATTACTCAGTAATTTTAAGAAAAAAGAATTTTGAACTGTGCCATCGGCACGGGGGCTGTATCGTGCCGGTATCTTGTTGGCACGGTACGGCACGGTGGATACGGCCCGTGCCGATGGATACTTAAATCCTTGATATATATATTACACTATATTACTCTATAGCAACTGTTGTACTCGTAATTTATTAGCCATCAGATCTGCTTTAGAATCTGTGCAGATTTCATGGCTAACAAATTAATGAGAAGAAAACGGAGAAAGTGGCTCTCATAAGTCCCACTTTCTCCTACCTTCTCTCCAGCCCCACCGCCTCCCTACTCCATTTTCATATCACATTCACCGCAACTGCTCCCCCATTCCTTCATGGATCCTCCCCGTCTCTGCCGAACCCCGCTCGCCACCGCTCAGATCCACGCGCACCCCTCGCCCCACGCTGCTCAAATCAACCCCCAACTCTCTACGGTGAGTTTCCTCCCTCGCGCCCTCCTAATCCCAACCCACACACCCCTCGTTCCCCCATCACGCACCCAACCACTGCCACCCTCTATGAGGCCGCAGTGAGAATTGCTATATTGGGAAGATTTAATTGTGAAGTAACAAATATTAGTTGGAACTCGGCAATTTCAATTAAAATTAAGGTCTTCTCTAAAACAAACAATAAACTGCAATGACTTAATTGTGGAAATATTTGATGCGAAGCACTAAAGGACGTGAGTAGATAGGGTTAGTGATTTGTGATACACAATAGTTCTATATGCTTAAGAGAAAATAGGCTTAATGAATTCTTTCTTTCTTGGATATGAACACCAATCTCAACTCACACAGCATCCTCACAATAATTTTTCCCTCTAGTTTTTGAATTGATGAACATATAAAGACATATGATGATTAATTTTATGTAAAAAAAATTGAGAAATTATTTTCTACTGAAGATCTCTGAGGAGAA